>KB672490.1:7600487-7623391 GCA_000349145.1 Anopheles dirus
CCTATTCGAGAATGGCAGGTACCAGCTGTTCCTAGCTGCAGCAGCATTATATTTCATTTACATGATCAGCTTTTGCAGCTAGGCGCTTTAGTTCATGAAAGTTCATGAAATGAACACAAAAGAAAAAGCGGCACTTGCAGCGAAGCGCAAAAGCGGCCCGTCTGCAGAAACCCTTACGCTTTATGGCTTCATTCGCAGGTTTTCCGCGCGATTACGCACCGTACCTCGTTGCTACCGGTGCGTTTGGCCCCCTTACGAGGTGCCCGGATTCACACCTGAATTTAATTTGGCTTGTTTTCACTTCCCAGCCATCTTCCAGCGGTGATCCGAATGACGCAGGCTTGATTGGAGCTGCCAGGAGTTGAGCTTTGGTGCCTTCTTCACCAAGCACACACGCATACATGTCGCTCTGCATGGGTGAGATTTATTGCAGCCGTTCGGTGGCTTCTCTGCCCAGGAATGTTAATTGGATTGCCCACGCGAACGGCGGCAGCCGGAGGCCGAAGAAACTTTAGCGAGGCGGAATAAGGCAAAAAAAACCCCGCCAAGCGCAAATCTTTGTATCACAAAACTCAAGAAGGTGCAGAAGAGAATGCGCGGTGTGTTAAGGATTGAACAAAGCAAAACCGGAGTGTCCAAAGGAAATGTTTCATCGTTCACCTGGGGCAAGGTGAAACCGATTGGATTTTAAAATTGTCTACCCCGACAACGGAAGGAAGTGGATTGGTTTTTGCTACTGTTTGATAATAACACGCTCCTGCTCAGCTAGGCTTTATGGATTTGTTCAAACAGCTTCAATCCATCAAGTCCATTTGAACAATAAAATCGATATTAATTTCCTTAAGAATACAATTTGACAGAGTTGAGCTCTTCTCGCTGTTTCCAAAGATACTGAGAGTGAGTCTTTGGTTCTTTCACATGAACCTATCTATGAATCTATCTATCCAAGTCCATGAGAGTCTAACCACAAAAATGTCGCAAAAAAGCTGAACAACACCTAAAAGAATCGACTCTAATAAGCTGCGTATGATTCATATTCTCATTGAAATCAAATAACTCACTCCTTGTGAAGAATAACTCTTTGAATCGATTCAACTCCTCTGCCAAGTGACGACTCAGCATCGTAAAAAAGAACCTAACTAAAAAAAGGAATGAAACATCTCCATTCATCCAAGCACGTGCCTCGTAGCGAATGCAAACAAACCCCGTCCACAGAGCCGATAAAACGCATTTCAACACCCTCGCACAGCGTCGAAAAACCTTGCGCGAAGGCATTTATCGCATCACACGCCCCTATAAGCGAAGGTTGCCGATGCGCAAATATAGCTCCAACCCAATTTCGCTCCAAAAACATGCCCGCACCACCTTATGGCGTAACGCGCTAAACGAAAGCCAAACGAACCGAAAACCCCGCCGTGGTTTGATTGGCCGGCTTTCGGCAGGGGACACCTGCTCCCGGAGTTGCCCCGTTGGCAACGGTACATTAGCACGTAATTCATGCTGCAAACGTCCGCGGCCCAATGAGAATGCATGCCCCGAAAGACCGATGCATTCAGTAACCTGCACACCCGGGCTTGATAGGGTGGCCTGGGCCCGGTGACGAGCACCAATTTGTTGGCCCACTGCACACCGAAAAGCTGCAGCTAATTGTACCCGCCGAGCTCGGTGGGATCAGGGTGGTTGGCAGTGTTTAACATGCCCATTTCTTGTCGTACAACTTGTCTGACGCATTTGTTTACCTCCTCGAACGTGGTGGCGAATGGAGAGTCCGCCCAAACAGTGAGCAGAAGAAGCAGCTTTGCTAAAAATAAATGTTCTTATCACGGTACGCTGAGCACGCTAAACTGGCGCCCATGCCCGAGCCCGAGCCGTGTGTTTTCTCACTGTTCAATTTGCGAATTCATTAGGCAAGAATGTACGTTAGATCATCGACTCGTACGAGTCAAAACAATCCGAAATAGGTTCCTTACGCGGCCGGGTGAGAATTGGCCAGCAGCGAACCGAATTTTCGATCTCCTATTAGAAGCATTCCACACCTCACGAGAAACGCACGACGAATATGGTTGAAGAAATCAACAACAGGATGTTCGCTCTTCTTGCTTTTGCTTTCTAGCCGAGCTCAAAAGTCAGCGATTAGCATATGTGAGTAACAAGTTCCGGATGCATGGAGGAGTTTCCCTTCTAAGAATTTCCCTGTGATGCTTCTATCTTGTGGGGCGACGTGCAAGAATGCAGAAGAGTGGCTGCAACCGGACATACTATCTCATGAAGACGAAGCTGTGACTGTGCAGAACATTCATAGAAGCTCCATTTGCAACTGGAGCATGAACTCAATCCACGAAGTCTGACGAAGTCCTCTTAGTTGCTTTGAGGAGGAGGTTCTTAAGGGGATTAGTAGCTCAACATGTTTAAAAGAACAACAAAGAAGCTGATACAATGATGATGTCTATTAGTTCGACCTCACTACACAGACACAGCTCATCAGACATACTAGGATCTTGTGGGCTGATCGTTCAGTCTCTTTATTCGGACATGATCCTAGTGATGTATCCAATATCAAACATTCCAGAGTGCGAGTATTGGGATACATCTCACAACACCATCTGCCCTAGATGCCAAACTCTATCGGCGACCTCATCCGCCGAAAACAACAACATTCCTCAGACACGATCTCGTAACCTTAAAAGCATTCCTGCCTGTTTACCGCCAAGTTATCGAATGTCCTGCTGAAAAACCCACCGCATTATGCAAACAGAGTCGCGTTCCTGCTGCGCAAACAAACGTCCACTGCACCACCGGTGGACGCTCCGGCTGATTCATTCGCTTCCGCACGAGGCAAGTGATCTTCATAGACCGGGCCCGGACCGGGTGCCGTCCGGTTGGTTACATTTGACGTAAACAAATATTTAACGCGTCACGGCGCGTGCCAGCCAGCTGCGTCACGGAAGTGTGCGTGCCTGACACCGGATCATCGATGACGTTCGTAACAAGCGGGTATTAAACGCACCGGAGAACAAATTGGCCGTGCGGGGTTTGAGTGATTCCACCAGCTTCCAAACACAATGGCTCATCGCCGTGGGCCGTTCCGCGACCCGGGTACCATAAAAGGTCATGCAAGCGGGCGGTGGATCGGGCCGTCTCGATTCGTCATCGACGATCGGTGCCGCGGCTAATGTGTCAAAAGCGATACATCAATTACCCATTAACGTCGGAACGCTCTGGAACGAGGCACAATTGGCAAGAGCACCGCGCCAACTCTTTGCGGGTAATCACACCTTTTCTGGTCATCCCGGTACATATGGAGACGGGATTTTTTGCTCCGCAAGAAAAAAAACACACTGAAGATTTTAATACTGCTTCTGGCGGGGATTTGCAGAAACAAATCACGGAACAAACACTTCTGCTCTGGAATAAACAAAAACAGCATTTGCAGTCTGCTAATTCAACTAATTCGGCCGCGCGGAGAAGCACCACAATCAACGGGTGGGTGCGAAATAATGAAACAAATTAAATAAACATGAAGCGACGCCGTAGTGGAGTGGAGTTGGTGAGCGGACCAACACAAAAAAAGACGGTGCTCAAGATCTGTGGAACACTTCGCTCCCGGAACTAGAACTTTGGCCACTCTTTTTTAGCCGGGCCGGTCAAGCATGCACACTCGTCCGAGTCCGAGAGTGCTATCTTTGTGTCGGAATCTCCTGGCGGGAACTGTCCCATCATCTTCATCATCATCATCATCATGATCAACGCCCTATCTTGAAGTAAGTCGTCGAAGGTCGTCGGTGTTTATCATTTTCGGCCCATCGGCTCGGCTCGGCCGACATCATTCAAATCAAACCGCCTTTTACTTTTGACACACGCTCCAACAGCTCTCTAATGGCGCAAAGGCAGGAAAGCGGATTACAGTGTTCTTTTTGCTTCTTCTGCTATTTAATTTAGAGTTTTTCTCAAGCACCACTCGCAACGCACTCGAACGATACACTTTTGGGTCGTCCGCGTCCGTCCGCGTTATTATAGTAATTCGGGTTCCGTAGCCGTTTTTTTTTTCTTCTGCGCCCTCTTAAACGCCAAACGTGACCGGTCATTAAGCAAAGCGGACGGTGGAAGAGTCGGATTTGTTGTTTTTTTTTGCTGTTTTCGCGCACTTCGGGAGTAGCCATCCCGGCTGCTCGTCCGGGGCTCGAGACTCGAGATGATCTGGAGACGGGATCTCACTCCGCGGGCCCGGCGGCTGCGGAGGCTTGACTTTAATTTATATGCCGGACCATAAGGAGATTTGCGAGGACGCAAAAAAAAACAGAAGATCGGCATGTGAATAACACTAGAACGCTTCTTGTCTACCCGGCCGTCTTGGATGGCCCCTGTGTGGATGATGTCATTTCTGCGTCCGCACGGGATTATAACGCCCCGTGTGGGAAACGCAAACTGACCAGCTGAACTAATTTCTCGCACCACTGGAGCAAATTTGATACAGAAGCTGGCGTTCGTCCACAGAAGCGTACACGATCGTGAAGACACTTAACCTTAACCGGGCACGTCCATAAAGCTCAGAATCTTATCAGATGTTAATAAACCTTTTGCTGGGGGGGAAGATTCTAATGCCGGGTGTATTAGAACTTCGGTCAGATAAAACTTCCTATTCAAATTTGTGAGACATTTGTAATGGTTCTAACTCAAAACAGTTCTAAAGACATTCAATTGCTTATATTTTATGAATTCCTATTGATTTGTTGGCTTTACAATCTCATACACGATTGATCGTATAGTAATTGTTTTCCAACGGACATACAAATCTAATATTGATTTGCATTTGACGAAACAATCTTGATAGAGATGGGAATAACAACTCCTTTCAGGCAGTTGACTCACTATTACTCACTCACCATTGGGCACCAGTTGTTACTCACTCGAGAGTCATTGAGATTCTTCATTACGAGTTAGCTCACTCATTTCATTACACACATTTAACTCATTCACTCACTCTTACTCAGTACGCACATCTGTAATTCTTGACTCTCTTAAGCATTCCTAACCCGATTTTAGATTTTTCTCAACCAAGAAAACATTTTGATTTATATTCTCTACTATTTATCAAGAGCTAATCTAGCAGCAATACTATTGAATTTCAAATTCATTCCGATGTTATTTTATTGCCTTCAAGCCTTGAATGCCGGTTTGCTGTAATTTTCACACATTGCTGACATTTTGTGGTTCCCAAATCATGTTTTGAGCAGCAGCAGCAGCAACAGCAACAAAAAAACTGCATCCCAAGCAGCCATGCCCATTCGTGGCAAGAAGATCGTAGCAAGAGAAAAAAAAGCACACGAAAACAAGCAAAATAACCAAACAGCACATCATTATCATTCGTTATCTTCGTGTGACGCGTCGCCGGCATGATAGCGGTACTGTCGTCCGTCCACGTCCGTGTCCCGGAGCCGGCGCGGATGTTCTTCGGGCCGGTTTTTCCACTGATGTGTGTGTGTGTGCGTGCGTTGCTTCCCAAGTTAGATCGAAAAAGCTATGTTTTGTTTTTCGCGCGCTCTTGCGCCTGGGATGTTATAAAAATTATGCAAATCGGCCCAACTGACGCCAGTCGGTCGGCAAACCACAAATGTCTACGCCGGTGTCGCCAGCCGCGATCATCATCCACGGCGGCGGCAGCATCTTCGCCGCGAATCACTTATACGACCTGCTATTAATACGACACAACCACTCCACCGCAGGCCACCAGCTGCAGAGAGAGAGCGAGAGAGAGAGAGAGAGAGACAGCGAAAATGTGGCTCCCAAACTGGAAAATTGATCAGGAACGCGGATCTAGAATTCGCTACCGATTGTCAGATGCGGTTCGTCGCGTGCGTGTCGCGCAAGTCTCGCCTCACGCAAGGTCCGCATTCTACCGACTGGAAACGAACGCAAGCTCGGCTCGGGATGGATTCACCGTTCCAAGCGCGCGCAAAACGCCGATCGAACAGATGGCTCCCGGTGGAGCATCGCAATTCCCTTTTTGGGTGGAAATGAAAGAATCTGTCAAAACTAATCCCGCGAACAGACAAAAAAGCAACACAACAACAGCCACATCGTACGAAGTAAACTCCGGCCGGGCTGGCCGCTGGCCGGCTGCGACAGGCCGTGGCGCCAGTTTGGTCGTAAAAAGAAATATGTTTATTTTGCCTTCGCGCGACTCCGGCGACGTGGATGTTGTGGCGTAAAGCGCACCACCTAACAGAGAAAAACAAACCGAACTCGCGGCACAAATAACCTTCTAAAGGCCACACTATCCGGTCGCCGGACTGTCGTGGGGGATTCTTTTTTTTTGGCGCGATCAAGTTGGAGGAAAGTAGGCTTGTTTACGTTTTTTTGGAGTCACCGAGTCACGGGGAGATAGTGCAAAGATATTTTTTGTTGTTTTGCTTTTGGCTCCGTTTAATGCCGAATTGTTTCTTCCAAACATTCTCCCGATCAAGCAGGCCTCAGATTGGAACTGATAAAAAACAGTATTGCAGAAACCAAAGTGATAGGACTTCGGATAAGTGAGGACCGACAAAAAACAAAGCTGGAAGGAACTAACTGACACGCACGCATAAACGATAAACTAGCTATCAACCGGATCGAGTTGTTGCTGTTTGGCAGTTTAAAGTTTGGAGAGCAATGTTTACCCTTGACCGACGGAGTGTGGCGTGTCTCGTGAACGTGATGATACATATTTTACTTCGCTGCACCCAAATTTGGTCCGTCTTGGTGGCGGTTTGGAAAGGAACGCAGGTTGCTTTTTTTTGGCACGGCTTTGAGTCATCCGAACGGTACTCCGGTCGGAAGTCGCTGGACGCTCCCGTTTGCGCCGACTTCCTGCCCAGACAGACCAGAAGCTTACGGAAACGAGGCGATCATTAATCACGGCACTGCCTAATGAAGTAGGAAACTGGCCCAATTAGTGGCCCAATGGTTTGTGCTGAAAGGAGCATATAAATTTCCATACTTTATGCTCCAGTTAGACCCTTTATGGTCAAAATCGTTGTCCATAGCAACACAAGCTGCTCTCAAGAACTTCAAAGACACTCTTGATAGACAGACATCGTTGAAAAGCCCTAGTGGTGCTAGATATTCAACTCCGAAATGTAGGAGAACACCTCTTCAAGCGCTATTCTTGCCTGGTGCCTGACTGCGGTTTGTCGATCAAGGTGCGCACCACCTATCCGGGCTCTAAATCAATCACCTGCCTGTCGCAAGACGTCACCGAATCAAAAGCGCGGCTGTTGCGGTTGATTTGCGTCAGCCGGGCAGATCTTGCTGATCTTGCCGATCGATTCGATGCGTTCGCTTCCTGCATCGGGGCACCTTATTAGGCAACGGCTCCAAAACCTAGAGGAGGGTTCGATATTATGTGGTGCGCGTCACCAAAACCAAGCTGCGATGCGTCACAACATGTTCAATCGCGCACGGGTTCCCCTTTAATTGAGTGCTCACGTAAGATCTCTGTACTGCTCTCGTCGCGTACCATCATTAATCTTCATTAATAGGGTCCCCCGTGTGTGTGTGGGGAGCCCATATTTTTTGTGTCGGATCCAAGTCCGACACTCCCTAGAATTAATATACATTAAAAAACTATATCTCCACTGGTTGGAGGCAAAAACCCTCTAACCCATCATCTTCACGCTAGCTTCCCAAGTCCCGGAAGTCTCGCCCGGAGATACCCGGCCCGGACCGTCTGTGGGGCGGTGTTGCCTTCAATGACAACGGGTTTGACCGGTAGGGACAGGGACAGGCGGCAGGGGAAGCAAAGAAGATGTTGCTCGACGACCGCGCACTCACGATCGGCACGCACTTGAACCAATCACCGATAATCCGCCGCCGCCGTAGTCTTCCATCCGCCAGGCGTCCACCGTCTCGGGTGGATCATCGCTCGGAAGCACCGGGCCCGGGCGACCACGTTTACCTTCGCGTACAGACACGGTGGCATCCGGTGGTAAAGGTTGCCTCCTTCGCTGTGGCGATGCACGCATCTCTTCGCACCGGACCGGCACATGATAAATGTGCCGACACGATGCACCGACGTCGGCAGTTCACGGACGACCGGATTCGCGGACGGGCGAGCTGACCGGGACAACCCCCGGGGGTCGCACCATCTACCCGAGGTTGCGAGCTGACACCGGGGCTGTGCGGCAGGAGCCGCGAAATCCCCGAGGTTACACCGAGTATGCGCGGGATGATAAATTAGATTTCCAATAACCTGATCGGGTCGCTGCATGCGGGTCGTCGGCTAATGGCAGCAGGGCTTTGTTCAGGTTCTAGGTGAAGGAAGCAGTGGAAACGATGATAACGAATGTCACACTCCCAACGGCGGATCGTGTCTTTCCGTGGAAGCCCACCTCAATTAATTCGATGTCATAAGCTTCGCTATTATTAGTCTCATAATCCTGAAACATTCTCACCGAACTGACAGAAACGGTGTTCTCAGTGATTCTACTCCATTACTTCGACTATATTCCTCGAACTCGAACGAAGCTGCTCCAGGATCATGGCGTTTAATGGGCATTTTGAACTAAGAACTCATGAATATTTCTTGCACCAAGAGCTAGTGAACACTGATAGAAAAAGGGAAAATATTTTTTTTCTACACATAAATAATAACGTTAAGAATTCAAAAATAATCTACAGTAAATAAGATCTTTACACAATTTTTACAAAAAAAACTACTATAAACCACTCATCACATTTGAGACATACTGAGTCATTTGGAGCTATATTTTGATGCATATAAATACTATGATATTATGGTCTATTTACTGACGGAATGAAAAATAGTTGCCACCAGCTTTTTCCCTTGATATTTGATAAACCAGAAGAAGATGTTTTGTACACCAAAGGCATTGATGTTTTAATGGATATCTTCTAATGCACTCCAACACTTTATATATTGATGTCTATCGGGCTTTTTGTTACAAAATGTTCGCCAAATGTAAACTTCTAATTAGTTTCGACTCGATTATTGAACACCTCGAGAAATTTCACGTCTCTCACTTATATCTTGCAAAATGTTCTCTGGTAAAGTGAGTGTTATACATCATAAGATAGAGAATTCAGTTCTTCAATTGTGTGCTTTCGTAGTTGACGAAGATAGTTCTTGAGGGTATCTCCGCGACATTATTCGCTTTACGGTGAATTTCACCTTGAAATTCAGTTTAATCGAACTCCAAAGTCATCTTAAGAACTGAACTGCCCATAGTTTGGTGAGCTAAATTAAAACCAAAATGAAACGATCATTCCCGCTATATAACTAAATGGCCGCTTTAATCGCCTTTGGACTATGTTCTTTCCCGTGGTGACGGTCTGCCCCTTGTGTTGCCGAGCTCCATATTCTGACGATCTTACTCACCACAACACAGATCGTTCCATCATCGCACGTTTTGCACAAGCCCTCCACCCCGGCCAGATAAAGCGACAACGACACCTCAAGCGCAAACAATAACCGCCCTGTAAAACAATGTTGCGCACAATATCGACCATAAAACGATTTTTTCTTTCTTTTTCATTCAAACATCGCACCGACTTATTCCAGCCAGACCGCGCTTTATCACCGCACTTGACCCAAGATCCGCACGCAGAACATCGCATCGCGGCCTGTTTTGCGGTTTCATTGTGGTGTGGCGTGTGCGCCCCTGTGCCTGGTGAGCCCCGGAGGGAGGAATTTGGGCCACCGGATTGCCAACGGACGAACGTAACGCCGGCTCGATCGCTAATTGAATCGAAAAACGATGTACACATCGGTCGGCCGGGGAGTGGAATTGGATTGCTGCAACGAGCGAACGGCGAGCGCCCGCGCCCGTGTGCAGCAGACGCAGACGTGCAACGTACCGGCCTGGGAATCCGTACCGACCCAGCCGGCTTTTCCCATTCGCTTGCGGCTCGCGACTAGGGAGCTAGGTACAGCAGCAAAAAAAAAGAAGCTCGAACGGCCATCGGGCGCGGGAGTTCGGTTCGGATGATGATGCTTCATTTGCACACAATCGGCTCCGGTATTCCCGTGTGCACAAGAGCGACGCGAGCGATGAAGCTTACGAGGCTGCTTCCCGAGCGGCCGGACTAATCGACGGGGGCCGGGCGCTGATAGCGACAGGGCCAGCGAGTGATACGAAGATTAGTACCGTGCGGCGAGCAAAAGCACCTTCACGGGCCGTGCGAAGGTTAAGAACCTCCACCTACTGCATGTGTGCAAGATAAGGCTGCGTGAATATTTGCGAAAACATTATCGAGAGAAAACTGTGTCACATATGGAAATATCACAACGCACCAAACAGCGAAACACGACCGAAAAAAGGCAACCCGCTCTCTAGCTAATTAGATAAACGCCTGCCAGGTGAGCAGCGCAGATGTAAATTTCACCTGAACCGCCCCACACACACACACATTGATTATCTAACAGCACTCCCGGGCGGTTAGGTCACGTGATTAGTTGGAAGTCATTAATAACGGATTCGTCACCGGCGTGCCCGGGGATGTGTAAGTGAGTAGTGAGCCAGATGCGTGATCCGCCGTCGAGCTTCTTCACCCGTTTTTACATAATACCCTTATTTTGTTTACCAATTCCTCCACAACAACAGGAAGGGTTGTTTACTTCCAACATTTTGTGCGTAGTACGACAGTTCCCGTGGAGAGAACGGGGTTGTTTTTGGTGTTTTTACCATCACACACTCATTGCACTTAAAACAGACAAATTTCGAACGAAAGACGCAATTTGCCCTCTTGTTTTTTCGTTGTTGTTAGACCTTTCCGCTGCAAAGAAGCAAACAAAACACATAAAGGTTATCAAATGTGTCGTTTCCCTTCGGCTTGCGCTTTGGCCGCGTGTTTCGTAAACAAACCGCAACACCAAAACATACCGCACGACAAATGCCACACCAGCACCACCATGGCGCTTCCGAAAACTGGAACCCCGGCATTGAAGTCTTTCGTTTTTTTCATGTAAGGTTTTCTGGCGTAAAACAAGCGACGAACCCCGCTTGGACGTTGTTGCGGAAGGGAACAAGTGTGTAGGGCGCGGTTCTCTCGCGGCTGCTTTCGTCCCCCCCTCCCCTCGTTCCACGATCGCTCCGAGCCCGAAATAGCTCCCGAAAAAAGCTCCCAAAACATCGATACACGTATGCTGCGAAAGCAAAGTTCAATCTCCGTAAACCGCCCGTAACCGGATCTAGCCGGGTGAGCCGTGAGCACGGGCGACGATAACGACGAGCCCACCACCCTCTTTCTTGTTCTACGGCGTGCTGCAAAAACAATAAAAAAAAAACAAACCGGATGGCGGATCGACGGCAACACACACACACCGCGGCAGCCAATTTTCGCGACTTCCTGTCGCCTCCCGGCCACTAGCCTGGCCCGTGGAGGATGCGGAGCAGAGCGGGAGGACGCCCCGATGCGTCTTATATTAATAACGTTAATTTTGGGGAATGTTATAAATTTGTTGGCGCCAACCAGACGCAACCAGACGGCTGCGGCATGCGGGCCCGAACGCCTCGACGGCGTCCTTGTACCGGTTATGTTTATTTGGCTTTTATCAGCCTCGCGCGTTCCGCGTTCCCCTGGCTCCTAGGCACTTTCTTCGACTTCGGCCCGGGACAGGAGAACTTTGATCCGGCCCGAGAGGAGAGCGTGGAGTTTTGTTTTGTAAAAAACAAAAAACACACCCGGCTAACACCTTGCAGGCGTGACAAGCCGAAAACGATCCACAAACCGAATTCCAACGTCAAACATTCTTTCTTGCTTTTTGCGTTGGTATCTGTTTGCTGTAATTTGCTATTTGGACTCATTTTCGTGTGCTTGTTTACCTCACCGGTGCTCGTTGAGCCTGCTGCTTTCTACTGCTGCTGCCCGCGTCATCCAAAGCGGGCGAACCGCGCGACGGCGCGACGCACGTGGGGAAATCATAAATTAAATCGAACATTTCGCCCGTCGAGAAACTTCCAACCAAGGTCGTGCCTGCAGCAGTCCCGGGGTGACTGCTCTGGATCCAGGCCTCCGGTTTGGAGGATGTTGTTGTTTTTGTTCGCGTTTTTGCTCGTTTTTGCGTTGTTACCTTTTTATTTGGTCTGTTCTGTCTCACCTCGTTTGTTTGTGCCGGGATTGTCGTGTTGTCTGTTTTGTTTGTGGTTTTTTGCGTGTGTCGAGGGTTTGTACATTTCTTCCTGCATGTTTATGGAAAGCTGGTATGGTTCCCTTCTGGGAGAGGGAACGAAAAACAACCCTCAAGTACTTCAGTGGTCCAGCGAGGAAATTCTATAGCTTTCTTCCGGTCGGTGTTGGCTGATAGTGATCGCCTTCCAATTTCACGCGAACGCTGATTTACTGTGCTTATTACGCAGCGACGCCAATAATTCCATCAAGCTCACAGGCTTGTCGCTTCCTGAAATCATGCTCCGGTGGGAGGCTATCAAATGTCTCCCGATTTCGTAAACGAGACGCACCAAGACGTGCGTTCTCTTCCCACGTGTAGTCGAGAAGATGTTGTTTACAAATAAATCTCACATATGTCGCCAGCTTCCGTCTGTCTTCGCTTGGTATGTTACGCTTTAAGGCACGAAAAACGTTGCAGGGTTAAACAGAATTGCGATTTGTTCCTTCCAACAGGATAATATTCAACTTTGCAGTGTATCTTTGATGTTTTCAGGTAGTTTATTTGCAATTCTTCTAGAACACTTTATTTGCCACGTGCTCTACATGAACACACCTCCTTTCAACGTACACTATCATCTGACAGCATTTGTCAAATTGAAGCCGTTGGAGTTGTATTCATCCAAAAGTTGGAATATAATACTTTCTTATAATGTTTATAGCGAAATTCTATTCAAAATTCACTATTGCACGCATCAATATTAGATGTAAACATCATTTTTTATTTCTCGAACAATATTCCCAACAACTACAAAGCATTTTCTTATCTCAACCCGATAGTATAAACACAAACTCCCAAGCGTAAGTGTCATATCGGAAGAAAATGTGCTCATAATCATGAGAAATGTTATTAAAGCGAGGTTATTATACATTTTTATTACATTTTTATCAAACAAATGGTTTATATTGGTTAAAAATTGCACTAATTGCATTCCGTTATGGGACTTTCAAACTCAGGACATGTAGTTATACTCAAGTTCTCTACTTGGTTCTCAAAAAATGGTACAAGTTTGAGTAAAAACATACTCTAAAAGACATCTTGACTGGAAAAAAATCATGCTGATGAAGACACATAGTGATATTGGAACAGATCGTCAAAGAAAGGAATAACACATTCCTCAGCCGCTGTATTATTTCTCTCAGCATCTTCCAAATGCAAACGTGTTTGACATAACCACACGTCTTTGACGCATTAAAAAAACCCCTCAATTTACCCAGCCACGGTAACGATCGGTTTCTGGAGATCGAAAAGAATTGCACCGAAAGTTGTTTTCGCGCCCCTCCGACACAACGAGACGGGCCCCAAACAGCGTACATCCGGTTCATTCCCCTCGGCGGAAATTTCGCGGTCAATTTATTCTCGACCGAAACTCAACGCACAACGCACACACGCCCGAGAATCACGGCGTAGTAGCGGAGCGCGAGATAACGACTTGCGCCGCGGCTAATGGAACAACGACGCAGTGTAGTGGACATACACCGAAAAAGCTGACCCACTCGCACTCGCACAAGCATTTAAGAATGCATCCTCCGTCGAGATTAGCCGAGATACGAGTGCGACTTGCGCGATCCGCCCAAACGACGAACCGATCCTTTCTCTGGCTCTCTGTTTTTTTTTTTACTCGCACCGAATCCCACCCTCGGTGCGGCCATAAAAGGAGCTTCCCACTGGTGCGTCTGGTGGATGGGCTAAAAATAGATCGTCAACAACGCCATTTTCCTCCTGGGTCATCCCTGGGCTCCGGGCCCCCAGGCGTCCCGCATTCCACGCCGGCGCAAAAAGGGTATTATTATGCCTGCCCACTCCAGCGCAGAGCAAACGGCGAACGAAACCTGTTTCGCTGCGAATGCCCACGGGGAAGAATTTCGTTTCGGCGTACCGGGAAACCAAAGACAAAAAAAGAAGCTTTTTCTGCGCATTTTCGCAAACTTGTTCCGCGTTCGTGTGTTGTGTGTAGTAATCGTGTCCGTGGGCCCATCCCTTACTCATTTCGCTTGGTTTCCATTTTGCGGTTTTTTTTCTTTTGGTGCAGCCTGCCCTGGAATGTCGTTTGGAAAGGCAAGATGCATGTTTGCGGCTAAAAATAGATTGCCAAATAAACAAGCTGGTCTCGAGCTGGCTTGGACCAGGTTCCGTCCGTTCATTCTGTTTTGCCCGAGGCAGTTGTTTTGCATGTTTTTGTGAGAGGATGGGCAAAGAGGCTTTTAAGTTTTGGGTAATTACACATTAAACATTCACGTTCGCGTTGTAATTGCAGCCTTTTACGGCGTGTCGGGAGAAATTCTTTACCGCCGTAATTAGAACCGTTCGTGTTGTGCTAAAGTGCGACATGCTTGTTAGGGTGCATTGAAGGCCTGTCCCGTTTGAAACCACCGTGCGATTCAGCAGCGAATCATTCCCACTCATCTCGAACTGCATCATAACTCCTCCGAACAGCACAGCCGATCCAACCAGGCGATTAGGCGAGCCCGATGGTATCTGGTAATGTCTTCCTGGTTCTAGCCGCGGGGCGAGAGCGTCACAAAGCCCAGAAGATGGCTGGCCCGGGACGGTAATTAATGTTTGAATTATTCTCCACCTGGCCGGATCATCGGAGGCGATGATCGTGCTCCGGAGCTTCACGCCAACATGCTTCGGTGGCGCAATTCGAGACCACCCGGAAGTTTTTGATAGCGTAATGTTACAAGCCCGTTGTTCTAACACAGGGCACTATCTGCAATCTACTCCGGGCAGCTTCAAACGCTACGAGCAATTTCTGCCCAGCGCGTGATTGCACATCCATCCAGATTAGACGTAGTTCCAAAGCTGACGAACAAATAAATCATTGAAGTGCGTTCGAAAATGCCTTCCACAGCGACCGTATCAGGCGTAGCGTTTGCGTAGTTCATCTGCTTCGCCAGCCAAGGTTTTCTCGGTGCGAGCCGCTTCGATTACGCTGGAAGATCTACTGCGACCCGCACCAGGGGGTCTATTCTTTTCCAAACCGCGAAGGTCGCAACCGCAGCCCTTTGAGGGGCGCATCTTTGGATGTCTTAACAGCGACACCGCGAAGGACCGCAACCATCGCAGCGCTGATGAACATAATTGGTCACCTTCAAGGGACCGATTGCCCACAATTAGGGCCCCCGTTGGAGGAAATTACCAATCAATCCGGACCGTGACGATGGTCACCTTCCCATGACTTGGCGAGTTGGTCCGTGCGTCTGCGAGAATAAGCGGACCGAGATGACCGAGCAGATCCGGGAGTGTTCCTAACGCGAGTTTGTGTTCGATTTTGCTTTGGCTCACGTTGAACGATTACGTGTGAAGATCCCTGACAGTGCCCAAAATAAGCCCCATCGGTCTTTCTCTTACACCCCGGGGTCATAAACTTCCGAGCTTTCGTGCGTGGGACGAGTCGTTGGTGTGAACAGAAAGATCTCCCGTACCGGGTTTCTTCAACATCCACGAGCAATTAACGCATTTCGAGGCATTTCGAAGTAATGGCGCGGTTTATGGACATTCAAATTCGTTCGAAAAGTGCTTTTTATTTATGACCCAACGTTCTTGGATCTTGGTTCCGCCCTGAGCACAACAGAAATGCATTTCTTCGGTTCCTCGGTAGCAAGAGGCGTTAGATATTTAATGTCCACTTTTCCAACAATCGCCCACTGTTCTTGGAGCGCAGGGAATCGTTCCCGGTCTACTTGGATCGCTTGTTCCACTCCAGGCCTGCTTGGATTTTGATGGAGTTTTCTTCACGCGACTTCATGTGTGTCTCCCAACAACGCTAACGCAGCTATTGACGGACCCATCAACCCATAACCGGGTCGCGGTCTCCGGCTAGCTCCGGGTAGTCGAACGCACACCGAACCGATTGATTTACGCTAAGCCGTCCCCCAAAAGAAAGCACGCGGCCTTCAGGCACACCCGCAACCCTAACGGGGCCAATGAAGAAAAAAAAACACCAAACCGGCCACAAATCTTCCAGAAATCGCGCCAACACCGGGCGAGGAGACGAACGAATGATAGCGATAGCGCGTGCGCTTCCCGCGCGTCGTCTGATTGACGCCGACGAAAAATGCCAACCCGGTGCCAGCCGGTCTGCATGCCTACGTCACAAGCACGCAGCGCAATCGCCCAAGATTCCGGCGTCCGAGAGAGGACGGAGCCTGCCAGGATGATCGGCTTGATCACACAAACACATACGAATTTGTACAAAATATTTATGCAAATTTCGAATAGTTTTTAATAGCCCGCGCGGAGAGACGGGCGAGTTCGGTGCCTCCTCGCCTTCGCCTTAAGCTGGCTAATAAATTCGTTTAGGTTTTTTATAGTGAGCGATCGCGGAGAGTCTGGCGACAGTCGATAAGCGATGCCGGCACGCCACGCCGGCGTCAGTGTGGCGTGGATTGTTTTGGGTGTAAATGGGCGAACTCAAGGAACCTCGTGGCTCGTTCCCTCCAGCCCATCTATTCTTGGTAGTTTGTGTGCTGTCGAGTTAAGTCTTCTCTCCATCTGATCGGTAGGTACCCTGATAAGCGAAAACATCTGTCATCGTCTCAGGTGCGTGCCGAGTTCAACGTGAAGTTCAAGATCATCATCTTCACCCAGCCGCACATCGCCCGAAGCTTGAGGGATGCCTCAACACCTCCTCCAAAAAGCCCAGCGCTTAGACACTTCCGGGGATCTTCTGCCGGCCAGGCCGGCGACTTCCCAAACGGTAACGTTTGTAAACAAAGCACGCGGCGAGTCTTTCGGATGGAAATTTCCACTCCAACCGCCTTTGAGAGTGGTGCTGCTCAGCCAAAAAACAACCCATGACCTTCCGGAGGGGTTGGACCCGGGGCTTAGACCTGACGGAAGAGGACGGACTAACAATGAGGATGAGGTGCCTTCAGCAGTGCGCTTTGTATTGATTGGACGCGGCGCGGAAGTGAACCTGATAAACCACCCGTGAGCCCATCTCAGGTGTTTGTGCTTGTCGCGGTGGTGTCCATGCGCGCAACCTTGATCTACTTGGTTACCTTGCCGCACTCCGATCGACGACGCCATTTCACACGCCGAAGACGATTTCCCAACATCTTCCCAACTGATAATGAATTCATCAAAATTACCCTGCTCAGCGGTGGCTCCATCGTTTGGAGCGATAATGCTAACCTATACTTCACTTCTGCCTCGAGATTACTACTCCACCATTAAGCCATTAGACCTAAGAACTCACTAAAGCGTGATCGGCTCCGCTTCCCTACTCACAAGGTCTCGAGCCGTTAGACTTCCTGCTTTGGCGGGAAGTTCCAGACCACCAAACAAAACGCCACAACACTGCGCAAAACAAAACCTATAAGTCATGCGATTTAAGGTCCGATAAAGACCCACTCATCCATAATAACTTACTCCTCCCCTGGCGTACACTTTACCAATCAAAAACTCATTACGAGCCGCTTGTGGCACAGTTATGATAACTCCAAGATGAACCCCAGTCCTGTTTGGAAGCTCAAGACATGCTGCGGATGAACCATTCGGTGCGAAAGATCTTCCGAGCGCGGGAGCAAACGTTGGAATAGGGTTCTCGTCAAAACCGATTCTTAAGCAGAGCGAACCGGTCCGATCTGGATTCGTCAGTTTTTTTGTTTTGCCATAGGGGTTTATCTATAAATTTGATAAACAAAACAGTTTCTCCGGTCGGAAACCTGTCCAGGAACAGGTATCGCATGCAGATTAGACCATGCGGTGCATCGAGCAAATGTCCAAGAGCCGCTGCCGTTTGGACTTTGGAAGCAGAATTTGAAGGCCGTACCGCGTGAGGAACGCTAATGGAGCCGGCCCTTTCTGCCTAATGCGGCCCGTAAGCCGTAAAAACAGCGATCTCATCGCTCGTAAGTAACACCGGAACTACGCGCTTTCTGCGAAATATGAATTTTAAAACAAATCCTCTTCTCCGAATCCACTTCGCGCGCTAATGATGTCTTACTTGGCTGCTTCCGTTGCATTAGCCGCCGTGCAACGTGAGCGTTCGGCAGAACGCTCCGGCGTTATGCGGGCCCCGTCGTAATCGCCCGAAGGCACATGAAATCAATTGCTAGAAGTCAACCTGCAATTAGCAGCGATTTTGCCCCGCCTCGCCACGTTCAATATGTTTCTGCTTGTTCCAGAACGGGATACAGGCATTACATTGTCTAGCAGCGCGTTTGATTCTCGCTCATGTTCTCGACTCACGAGACATCCGACACATCACACACACAGCGCCGCATCCTCGCCACAACACAAAGAGCCAGCTACAGTGCCATCTACATGCTCAGCCCGAACCGGGCTAGCTGATTGCGATCAACGTACAAACCCCGGGGCACCACTATCCGCGCGCCTCCCATCAGATGTTTGGTGAGGTAGTTAGGGTGGGTGCCGAGCGTATTACGCAAATTGAGATAGGTCAACTGCTCGCTCACGGTGTGCGGCTTCCCACCTTCCCAGCGAAGCTTCGCGGGAACGCACAACAATCAATCATAGCACCGTGTGTCTGGCCGCAGCGTCTAGCGCTTCTTAGAACCTCCGACATGTCCGACGCCCTTCCCACCGATGCGCTCGGCTCGGCAAACAACATCCGCATCGGCCAGCACCGAACGGCCCAGAACAGCTCCTAGAAGATCGCGCCGGTGTGACGTTGTCGTCCGAAAGCCTCTCTCGGCCAGATGTCACACAGAAACACAGCTGCTCGGGCGGGGGAGATGTGCGCGTTGTATAACTTCGCGAATACTTCACCCGTCCCGTCCGGCAGGAATTCCAAAAATGTTGACGTCGCCTCCTGGATGCTGATCGCAGGCTCCACTCGGACGGAGTGGAGCTTATCATCAACGCCAGCGCCATTACGATCCACACACTCACTCACACACATGTGTGTGCAAATCTCATTTGAATAACAAGAAAATTTTTATGGTAATCACTAATCCAACACGCGGTCGTCCGAATCCAAACAGCACACGGAGGTGTCCACAAAGGTTGGCCGCAAAGATTTTGCGAAAAACCAAACGGAACATGGAGCATTTCGGGGGGGCGAGTTCTCCCCCTAGCTGTGTGTGTGTGTGTCTCCATTTGGATCGTTCAATTCTTCGTTCTATTCTCTCTCTCTCCCACTGGGACGGGAGCCATATTTGTCCATTCGCGCAGCGCAGGGGAAAGTCCCCCTTTTGGCGACTTTTAGCATTTCGATAGTTTCGGCCGGTCATTGTTCGAGATGGTAAAGCCGGGCGGTGGTGGATCCGGCGGAGGAAAGAGAAATTCCAACGATCAAGGCCGTTTGCAAATGTATAGCGCCTGCAGGGTCTTCACGCGAAACGAAGACAGAAATTGACGCAGCGACCGATTCCAACGTCCAGCGCAAGATGGCCGGGCTCCAACCGATGTGGTCCGGCAATAAACGCAAACTTTACGATTAACCGCTTGCCCAAATGGACAACGCTGCTAATTCCGAGCCCATCTCGTCCCAGCGGCGTACTGGCGCCAGGCAGCAGCTTCTGTTTTATTCTTAGCGCGGGCTATAAACACTGCCCAGCCAGCTATCGCTCCCGTGATCACCCAAGCGTCCCGCTGATAATTTCCCCCGCGCGAGAAGTGAGAAATTCCTTCATTAGGGCCGGTGTGGCCGGACTGGGAGATAAAATAAATTTGAAATCGCTTCCAGCAGCGGTCGTTCTAGTCGCCCGGTAGGTTAACGGCCCAACGGCGAAGCCCGCCCGCTCGAAGATGGGGCCAATTTGGACGAAAAATGTCAATCTCCACTCCGCCCGGCGTGACTGTCGCCATCATTCACGTCGAACCGGCTCCGCCGTATAATCTCAACGAGCAGCAGCAGCAGCATCTCCTCGGAAGAACAGTTTTCCGCTCCGTTCGCTAATCTCCATCCATTCCGCTTGTCTTCCAGCATCTCGCGATCGTCGTCGGCGTCGTCGCCGTCGTCAACGTTTTTTTTTCGTCGGGCGACTGTCGCCAAAAGTCGAATCAGGTCTGGCGCCATAACCCGGATCGAAATTTTTGTCTGTCACCCGTGTGCGCCGGCCTCCGCCGCCACTCGCCACAGGCAGGCTTGAATGCTTCGCTTTGTTTGTGCGTGCGTTGCGCGTGATCGATCCCGATCACGCGGTTTTGTCGATGATCCCCGAAGGCTTCACGTTACGGGCGTGGTGGTCGAAGATTTAATAACAGACTTCAAGTCTTGAGATAACGTTCCAATTATAACCTAAATAAAAATCCCCATCCTAATTTGTAAGGCATTTTTCTTATTGTAATTAAAAATGCCCATCCGCACCGCTGACAAACGAGGCAGCCTAATGAAGTACAATAAATCGATAGTCGCAGCGTGCAAGGTGGCTTCGAATGGTCGCGACTAGCGCCTACTTAGACCCGTATGAGTGCCACGCAGAAATCGTCGTCAGTAAACTCTAATGATCGCAGTCTCCTGTGAGGAGAGCCGGTGCTCTGGCGCAGCACCCGAAACCACCTTCTGCTAATGGAATATTGCTTTATTTTACATAGCTGGTTTCGACACAGCGCTCTCGCCCACCCCTCGCGATGGGCCCCACCCGCCCACCCGCCCGATTCCTCTACGCCACACCGGCGGATCGATCGCCTAGGCAGAAACCAGAATTTCGAACGTCCTTGGTGACCTTTTCAACGGTCGCATCCGCGAACTCGCTAAGGTCGCATTCTTCTTCGCGCGCGCGCTCGCTCGCACACAAACACAAAGACCGGAGAGGCATCGCCGGCGGATGGGCACGCTCAAAACCGGTTCTTTTTTTTTGCTGCTGCGCTATGCGCAAGGGATGGTTCGGGTATTCTAGCAGGCAGACGAACATGGAGGAGATAGCAGAACGCTGATGTTTTTTTTTATTGCGCTGGGAGTATTGAAAACTAAAACTGATTTTGCTCGATTTAATTTTGGCGCTGGGGTCTTCAAGAATGCTCTTCACGAATGCTCATAATACAGAATAAAAAGAGGCGTGAACTTTATTTTCTGGTGAAGCCGTATATTCTGATTATGGTGACAAATGTTTTTAAAATGTGAATTTTTCGAAAATTCCAAATCTAGAAAAAGATGTGGAAGAACTAGATTATACTTCCAAGAGGAGATAACATTTTGCATTTGTTCAAAGAAAACGACGAACCTGGGTTGAATAAGGGTTGTACACCTTTGACCATAGTGATGCAGGTTGCATAACTTAGGGCGCAAAATTGAAGATTTTTTAGAATTTGTCTAGACTTTTCCTAACCGGGCTTTACCGTGCCAATAGACATAGCGCGAAATTTATCGCTGTCATTCGATGTAAAATGCATACATAAAAAACGTTTTTTACGGCTTTTTTTGTTTGAGTTTGTTTGAGTTCTTGGTGCCAGGTATATGTGAGAATGTTTCCAGTAAGTCTGCGGTGAGCCTTGCTTATTACATCGTACTACACCATAATTAAGGCCCCTGTTGGGTATACCGCGGCTAATCAGACATTCATACCGTTCTATCCATGTGGACGGACACACATGCGGAGCACTCATGAGCACCTTTCATAAAAAAAACGCGACTAAGATGGTTTTGCCAGATTTGAACAGAGTCTATGGCTCAGGTATATCTAACTCAGATGTGATGATTGGCGGAAATTCTTCTCCCGAGTCTCTGAAATCTATACTGCTTACATGAAAAGTACACGCAAGTCCATATGCCCGTACTGCAAGGGTCTGGTAGTGATAGCAAGGGTCATGATAGATTTTTATCATTCGCCAGTATAATTACAACATTCCCTCTTCATCCGCCATCACCGCAACTGTCCGTCTGGGGGAGAAATTGCAGTAGAGCCGAATCCCTCCGGGTTTTCCGTACAAACGACGAAAATTTAAATTCTATCAAACTTTTTGTATGCAAATGCCAAGATGCTACCCCTCACAAATTGGCTTAAGGTACTTATTTAGCAACAACAATCAACAATTACAACTTTTAATCACAACCAAAATTTAGTTGAAACATCATAAAAGGCAGTGCAAACCAAACATCATAAAAGGCAGTGCATGTATGGATATGCGGAACCGCTACATTTTACATTCATACATAAAAGGGAGAAAATACAAGATGGAAAAGAAAGTGGATTTGCCTCCTTCGATGATGGATCGGATGTTACACTGCTCGATGAAGCAGTTAGCAGTTCGATTGAGTTTAGACGAGCCAACTAGCTGCATTCTTCTAAAATGGTCTGGAGACGTAGAAGCAGCAGGAATGGTACCGCATCAAAAATTGCAGTCAAAATCGATCTAAGCAAAGGTTGAAGGCTTCAGGGGCCCACTGAAGTTCCTTATAATTCCTCGCTCCGTGGGGAGAACCTCACGAACCACTCGTGGTGAACACTTTCGAGGAGCCACCTGAAAACACATTCAGCAGACCCGTTGGATAGTGGAGAACAGAAACATGCAGGAGTTTACCTTTTTAAAATTTCTCGCAGTGAACTTGAAGAGATGAATATCCTGCAGCGAAACAAGGAAGAAGGTATCATACCAACTTATCACACGGTGGTAGTTTTGGTGAGGACGCCAAAAACCCGTCATCCTTGAGATCCGCCAGCGCGTTTCAAAGGATCGTTGGGCTTAGGATCCACGTAGTCCTCCGTTAAACTGCTGACCTCGGGTCGCCTACCGTTAAGCTCAACACTGTCCACTCAAGGTTCCACGGACTAGGTTTTACGCAAATAACCGTATCGAAGTAGAAATCGAAGCAGTAATTGGCACATTA
>KB672490.1:7634567-7758977 GCA_000349145.1 Anopheles dirus
ATCCGAAACTTTTGACGATGCCGCGTCACGCAGCTTTGCTATCCAACGAAAGCCCTGAATTTTGACAATCTTTTCGGATTGACTTCGTTAAGCAATCCTACCCGAAAAATGTCACGAAAACACGCGTGGTTTCTCGTTGGGGTGAGGACTTTGACAGCTGTCAGATTGTTCTCGACGTTGAGGAAAAAAACTGCCCGTCGGCCATTTTGCAAAGTGTGCCTCGTTTCGAAGAGTGCCCGTGAAAACCCGTGAAAAACCCCGTGGCAGAGCCCCACTAGTGCGCAACGACAAAAAGCAGCTCGCCCAGTGCAGACAAAGCCCAAAGCAACCCGCAGCAGCGCCCAATTAGCCAGCGAAACTATCGCCCCACCGCGACCGATTGCGCAAACCAACCCGTCAGCACGATGGTGAAGGAAACAGGATTCTACGATGTGCTCGGCGTGAAGCCTGGCTGCTCCCCGGAAGATCTGAAAAAAGCGTACAGAAAGCTGGCGATGAAGTACCATCCGGACAAAAACCCGAACGAGGGCGAACGCTTCAAGCAGATCTCGATGGCCTACGAGGTGCTGTCGGACCCGGAAAAGAAAGCCATCTACGACGAGGGCGGCGAGGCGGCCATCAAGCAGGGCGGCGCGGGCGGCGGTGGCGGCTTCCACAGCCCCATGGACATCTTCGACATGATCATCAACGGCGGCATGGGCGGGCGGAGGGAGCAGCGCGGCCGCGACCTGGTGCATCGGCTGACCGTGACGCTCGAGGAGCTGTACAGTGGCGCAACCCGGAAGTTGTCCCTGCAGAAGAGCGTAATCTGTGATGGGTGCGACGGCATCGGCGGCAAGAAGGGCTCGGTGCACAAGTGCGTCCCGTGCAACGGCACCGGCATCGTGACGAAGGTGCACCACATCATGCCCGGGTTCATGCAGCAGAACAAGCTGCCGTGCCGCGCGTGCCAGGGCCAGGGCGAGGTGTTCGACGAGAAACACAAGTGCAAAAAGTGCGACGGGCAGAAGAAGGTGCGCGACAAGAAGATCCTGGACGTGCACATCGAGAAGGGTATGCGCAGCGGGCAGAAGATCGTCTTCAGCGGCGAGGGCGACCAGGAGCCGGGCCTGCAGCCGGGCGACATTGTGATAGCGCTGGAGGAGAAGGGCCACCCGATCTTCAAGCGCTCCGGCATGGACCTGCTGATGGAGATGCGGCTCGAGCTGTCGGAGGCGCTGTGCGGCTTCCAGAAGGTGATCACCACGCTCGACAAGCGCAGTCTGGTCGTGACGTCGCTGCCGGGAGAGGTCATCAAGCACGCCGCGTTCAAGTGCATCCTGGACGAGGGCATGCCGCAGTGGAAGAACCCGTTCGAGAAGGGACGGCTGATCATCCAGTTCCGGGTCGTCTTTCCCGACTCGCTGCCGGCCGACGCGGCCAAGCTGCTGGAACAGTTCCTGCCGCCGAAACCCGTCGAGGAGATCCCGGAGGACGTGGAGATGGTCAATCTGGTCGATCTCGATCCGGAGCAGGAATCGCGCAACCAGTACAAGAACGCCTACGAGGAGGACGAGGAGGACGGCGGCACACCGGGCGTCCGGATCCAGCAGTGCGCCTCGAGCTAAGCCTGCTGCTTCGGCTCCTCCGACACAAAGAGGTAGTGCTGGTGGCGGTGGTGGAGGTGGTGGTGGTGGTGTGCGTCATCGACGGTCGCTTTCTTTATTCCGCTCGGGCGGTTTCCCGAGCCCACAACAGAGTAGGCGTAATTGGGGAGGGTTGCGTTTGTGCAGCAGCGAGGAGCGAACGGCGGAGGAGAAGAACCTGGATGGAAAAGCCGTACGTTTATTTTGGATTGCAACGTCGTGATCAAACTTTCTGTTACAATACCCAATATAGCAGGATGTGAACAACACACAGACACACAGAGAGATTCAGGCAGGAATGGAAGCGAACCAACCAAACAGGAGCAAAGGACCCCAAACTTGGATAAGAGAGTACGCGTACGTGCTCGTATTCCTTCCTCGCGGAATTCATTACAATAAATTATTAGCACATCAATCCGGATGAAAGTAAATCACAAACACATGCGCACACACACACACCCGCACGCACGAGCATATGCATGACTCAACCAAAAACAAGCGAATGAGAACCAGTTGCTAGAAAATGCGGATGGTGACGGTGGTGATATCGTTGAACAGATTGGAGTGCTTGCGCTTGTGGTCAGGGTGGCCCATTAGACAGAGCAACCATTGCACACCTAGATGCACCCCGCAGCAACTGCTGCTGTGTCTGGTGCAAACCTTTTCCCCCCCGCGAGTAGCCCGAGTTCGGTCGCCCACAGGAGGCTATGTGTAAAGCAAAATATTGATTCATGGATGTGCTCCGGATCCGGAACTGTGAAAAAACGAAGGTGTTTGTGCTGCACACACATACACACGGAGTGTTACATCGCGCGCGCGTGAACAAACCAGACTATATTTATAATCCCAGCGCCGACCTTGACCTTCCCTCATCTCGCGCTGCTTCGTCTCCTCCCTCCTCGAATGGAGTTTAGTTGTGCTCTTATAGTTTGATTGTTTGTTTCTTCAAAACAATAGTTTTCCATTTTCCCCGCATAGTGATATTGTGCGTGTGTGCGCGCGCGTGTGTGTGTGTCGCTCTCCAAATAATACACACTCAATATTACCCTGTACGTGTTTCTGATACTGAAGGAAACGAAATAAAATTTCATGTAGCAAAAACACTAAAAACATGTGTGTCCGTTTTTTGCTTAATCATCGTCTGCTGTGGTGATGCGTTGCGATGGGTAGAGAAAATTTTCCTATTCGTATGATATAACATTGCATCATGGTTGGCGTGCTCCCCATCCCCCACTTTCACCCAGTGACTGTTGTCATGCTAACGTCACCGGCTGTTTGATGCAACTGTTATGCTGTTTTCTAGGAACTGCACGGCCTCTTTGAACACTGTAATCTTTCGGCATAGAATTGTAAGAAATGGCAACAATAATGTTATCCTGGTGGATGCTACTCGAAAGCGAACGAATTATTATTAGCAAATTGCGTACAAGAAACGACGACACGCGACTAGATTAACTCGACTTCAAACAACTGAACGCACCCTAACCGGTTGCCACATGTTTCGATCGCTCTCCTCCCGCTGCCCTGTCTCGGGCTTGTTCGTCCGTCGTAAAAATAACAATATCCTTATTGTTATTCATACGCAGCATCCGCTGTCAGGAAACCGCGGCCGTTCCGGTCAGTGTGCCCGTCCACTTCTCGCTTACTGCCCACAGCCACTTGGCCACCCGGTCGTCTTTCGCCTGGTCCGCCACCTCCTTCGGTGCGCAATCGCTGAAGTACTGTCCGCTCACCTTCTCCAGGTCGGGATCGAGCGCCGCGTACAGCGTCGTTTGCGCGCCGTACAGCGGCGACTTGAGGAACGGCCACACGAACGGTCGCACAAAGAGGCCCGAAAACCAGCTGTTGAAAATGCCCATATGACGCATCAGCTCCGTATCGACGATACCCGGGTGGAGCGCGTTCACCGTCACGCCGGTGCCCTCCAGCCGGCGCGCTAGCTCCCGGGCGAACAGGACGTTCGCCAGCTTGCTCTGCTCGTACGCACGGGCTTCGTCGTACGCGCGGGCGCTGTTCAAATCGTCCAGCGCAATTTGACCGCGCGTGTGCGCCAAACTGGAGACGACCACAATCCGGCTCGGTGCGCTCAGCTTCAGCGTGTCGAGCAGTAGATGCGTGAGCAAAAAGTGGCCCATATGATTAACGCCCAGCTGCAGCTCGATGCCTTCTTTGGTGAGCGTGCGTGGGCAGCGCATAACGCCTGCATTGTTGATGAGAATGTCCAGTCGCTGCTGTTCCGCTTTGAATCTACATACGATGATTCGACAAAAAAAACAGAGCAGTTGTAATGCAATTGCTTACATAACCGAGACCCGCTTCCGGCAAAGGGCTAGCTTACTGTTTCACAAACTGTCGAATGGATTGCATCGATGCCAGGTCACACTCGCGGCAGTACACCTGCGGGTTTCGCGTGTCGAGAACGATTTCCTGCCGCGCGTCTTCGCATTTCTTCATGTCCCGGCAGGCCATGTACACATGAGCGCCACGGCGAGCCAGGGCGTGGGCCGTCTCCTTCCCGATGCCCGTGTTTGCGCCGGTGATGATGACCACCTTGCCATCAGCCCTGATATCGCTCTTCTCGAACGCAGCACCCTGCATACGATCTCTGTGGGGAAAGCGAAAAATGGCTCAATATTTCCGGAAACAGCCTTCAACTGCGCTCTACTCACTTCAGCAAAATGGTGCCACCGATTAGCGTGCCAATGGCACTGGTAGCTAGAACCATTTTATTTCGAAACATGGACATTGCTAGCAGTTATGGATTACTTCACTTTACCGGGTATTTTGCGTCAGTTTTAATTCATATTCTTGCACTCGTACTTTCTGGAATAAACGAGAACGTGAAAATCGATCTTTTTTGTTTACGTCTTGAACTGTTCGTTAAGATTCGGTCTGAACAGGGTTGGCAAATCGTATTTACGGCAAACAACTTAACGAAACACGTGAAGCAGCTGTCAAAGGTTCGGGTTTCGTAATTTTATTTCAATCGTACGTTATACTGCTACCTACCTCAACTTACCAACGACATTGTTGTTATTAGGAAACACTAGTGAAATACAACTAACTGGCATTCAATAAACATTACACTTAATGTATTTATCGTCGATACACTGTCTACCACTGTACAATTTCAAGTAGCGCTATTGCTATACCGATGCTGCCGTACCATTTAATTTACACAAACGTATTGAAATGCAGCTGGCATAAAGGACCCCGGTAAAGCGTCCAGAGTTTCCGACCTTAGGACGACGATCTGCTCTGCAGCACCTTTCGCATGCTCGCGAACATGTTGGGCAAGATTGCGACGTGCTTATCAACGCACTTGATAGCGCATCGTTCGAATTCCGCCGTATACTTCGCTATATCACTGTCCGACGGATTTGGGCCGATCTAAAAACAACCAGAGTTCGTCTCATTAGCCTCGAAAGGGTGCAGTCTGCTATCGCTTTCATCCGCTACCTTGTCTTTGATCGTGTCGTTGCAGTCCATTACACAACGCTGCAGCCGGCTGTTGAAGGAGTTGATCTCCGTTTCCACATGCTGCTGGGCGCGCTGGGCCGGCACAGAGCAGCGTTCGACGCACTGCTGCACCGTGTCCATGGAGGAGGCCGAGTCCTTGCAGCAGCGCGCCGCACAGTCGTGCATATCGGCCTGGGAGAGACACGCACGGTTAAACTGTGTGTGCAGAGAGAAAACCTTCCGCCACCCGAAACCTTACTTGCATTTTCCGCAGCACATTCCGATCGAGATCATCCAGCTGCCGGGTGATTTCCATCTCGATTCGCTGCTTCTGTTGCTCGATCATTTTGGCGGAGTTGATGATGAAATTAGCCTGCTAGCCCCGGTATCAACAGTTTCTTCTCCACAGAGCACAGGACACCGAAAACCAGGTGATAGAACGAAGAGGCCGGGGGGCGCGAGTGGGTGGCTTCGTCCCGAGCAACTTTGACAAGTCGGTAGCAGAAAAATAAACCAAAACACGCGCTTTCTTTGACAGCGGTTGATCGCCCGTGTGTATTTGCGCGCTATTGAGAAGCATAGATCGAATAGGGTGCGTTTTTATGCTTATGTTGTCGTCTAAATTAGTTAAATATGGCAGAACGTTGATTCAATATTCTCGCTCCGGCTGTTTTGGTTGATTCTCTGCACAGTAGCGGCCGGATGAGCCAAAAACTCGACCCGCCCGATACCACTTGACAGATGTGACAGCTGTGACATTTGTTGTTGTCTTCTCCTTCCTCTTTTCCTTCTTCGTGTTGAAGAAGAAGGTCGTGTTAGTGCTCGCCAGCCGATTTTTCCTCCATTTTGCCAACCCCACACGCACACACACGCACAGAGCAGTGGCAAAGAGTTTCCGTCGTTTTGCCGTCTTCGGTCTCTCGGTTTTTGGGTTTTTCAGTTTTTCCGTTCCATTACACCACCCCCCCGCGAGGCCGGCCCGGAGTGTCGCCCTTTTTGGTTGGAAACGGAAACGCAAGGCGGCGCTCCCGGCGTTGTTGCTCCATCATAATCCATCCGGTCCGCGCTGCCCGGCGCCTCATCGCACAGGAACGACGTACACGCTTTTCAACCCCCGGTGCGGCTGCTGCTGTGTGTTGGAGGAGACGAGCAAGGCGAGAGACCAACACTACCACCACCACCACCACCACACTAGGAGACGGAACGCGACGAGGAACACGCTGCTCTCAGCTTTCCCAAACGGGCCACACGACAGGCTAACGCAGGCTGCTGCATCACCCGGCGGTGGCCATCTTCTCGGCGTGTGCGTTTGCTGAGGAAGAGGATTTTCCTTGCGTGCGGTTGGCAGGTGGTGTGGTTGCAGCAGCAGCAGCAGCACAATCAGTAAGCTAGTAGGCTAGGTGTCTCTCCATGGTGGTGTGCGCAAGTGGTGTGGTGTGTTGAGAGGAAAAGGACGCAATAGGAGTCGCACACATACACGCCCCGACGGCACACACGATTCCTCCGCCGCGTAGGTCACGGCGTTGCCACCGCTTCCGGATCTCCTTCGCGCGTGAACGTGTGTGTGTGCGGGCGTGCGTGCGTGTGCTTCGGAAGTACGTGGAGTACGTTTGTCACACCCCCCTCCAACTGCGGGCCCGGAGACCCTGCAAACACGTTCCACGCAGCTGTGATACCGCCGTACCGCCAACCTGGAGCAGTCCCAAGAGCAGCACCGAACCATGTTCTACCCGCTGGTGAGTACGAAACAGCCTCGTGGTGTCTTTTACTGGGCCGAAAAATGTTGGGTTACTTTGATTTGCATCAGGCGGTGCATGAAATTTTAACCTGCCGTATCCGGGCGGCATCGCCTGCTGCGTGTTTGTCTGCGTCACCCATTCATCCGGTTCCGCCGTCGTCGTCGTCGATGCGATTTGGATTTTTTCATCCCTTCTGGTCTGGTCTTTGCCTCCATCCCCGCCCTCCCCACCGTCGTGTCGTGCATACATCAAGCGATGGAGCTGCTGCCGGTCGCGATTACGACAGCGGGGCGCTAGGTGCGTACGAGTGTGTGTGTGTGTGTGCGCAATTCGCCGGCGACCAACGACGGCGGACAACTACACTGCCACAACCGGGGCTCCATTGGTATGCGTGAAGTCGGTGCGAACTTGCACAAAAAAAGCGAGAGCGTGTGTACGGGTGCAAGAAAATGTGGTTTCGCGAAATACAGTGTGTCGGAGTAGGAATGGAACAGGTCGATTTTTTATGAATGAAATTTATAGTACTCCAAGTCAGGTCCATTTGAATGAGAATGATACTTTATCGGAATGTTGTCTTTGAAAGGGCCTATTTTCAATAGATCTTGTAGAGTATCTTCACAAAACAATATGTAACAGTGACGATACTGCTGGACGACAATTCACAAACCAGGAGTTTTTTTCGCATTCTCTTTTTTTAACTTCCTAAGGCATTCCGATGCACTATTTGTTGTGCTTTAAGCTCCATGGTTAGAATCGTTCGCATTACAAAAATGGGTATCTGAAGAATTTTTGGAAATGAATATCGCGTAACTTATTGGTTGATTAGTTTGGTACTATAATTCACACAAGTCATGAACATTTTTTTTAACTCTTCTGGCATTGTTTTCGCTGTGCTGCAGTTTGAACAAAAAATGAAACTATACTTGACGCGCCTTATTAGCGACGATGTGCCCTGTTACATTCGAGCCACTGTAAATCGCGAACTCCCCTTCCTCCCTCCCCCTCATCACACCATCATCACCTCCCTAACTCCGTCACCACCATGAACAGCGAACAGAAAGGAAAAAAAAGGCCCCATGCGAATTTCGCTCCCCGAGAGTGAGTGCTGCCAAGCAGGCGCGTGTGTGGAGAAGGAAAAATCGAAGCCCTCTTCTCGCACAATAGCCAAAATTTGGTCCGGTGCCCGTGGCGGAGCAGCGGCTTCCGCGCTCGGTGCGTGGTGTGTGGTGTGTTGCTGCCGTGCATCTTGTAAGATTCCCCCCACCCCTGCCACCCGTGTGGAAACTATCCCTACCCGGGCCCGGGTGGGTATACCAAGTAAGTGAGTGAACTGGACTCCGGTTTTTTGGAAGGTTTTTTTGCGCTGGTTTCATTGCCTCGCGTCGTGTGTGCCTCCGCCCGGACCATTTGCAGTTTCTTTTCGCCTGTTCGCTTTCTACCCTGGTTCGCGCGAACGCGTCCGTGCCCTGGGTGGGGGAGGGGGTTCGCGAATTTTTGGCAATGTGATCGATTTCGCGGCCTACTAGATTTTGGCGAAAAGCACAGCAAAGCGAAGGAGGAAACGAAACGATCTCGGCTGGATTTAGACGCGTTCGCCCAAAACCGACGGACCAGAAACGGACTCACACACACACACACACTCAGAGGCGCGCACATGATACGGCGAATTGATCCGCGGCCGCGAGTGGTGTGCGATTTTTTTTTCGTTTTCGGTCGAAATGTGCGAAAAGAAAGGGTCAATCGGGGCATAGCAACAGTGCGTACTACAGTGGTTGCAGATATTGCACAAGGTATGGGGCAGGAGCTGTCAGATCGCGTAGGGCTTGTTTTGCCTGCAGGTTGGGGAAAATAATTTCCCCATCCCAAAAGCCACAACATCCTAGACCAACGGGATGACAATCGCAGCAAGCCATCGGATCAAGGCGCGGTACAGACAACAGCGACTTTACTCTCCTCCACAACATCTCCTCACGCCCTCCTCGGTGAGGAGCCGGTTATGGATAATTTTCGGAACGATAAATTTATTATCTTCCTGTGGGTCGCCTTTTTCTCTCTCTCTTCTTTCGGTTGCTCCTTCGACTCTATTGCATTCCGCTACACCTAGTCATACGAAATGTATGCGTTTTCACCAACACACTGACACGGCACCGCGGCGCGATGATGGTGATGTGAAGCGCACCACACACAATGGCGCGCGCGCGAGACGCATCTTCCTTCCCACACACAAGTCATCCTTTTTTCCTGTTGCATCGCCCAACCCCAGCAACCATCGGCACCCTCTTCCTCGAGCGGCCGGCCCGGGTTCTGTGCGATGGACGTTGTGGCCACGGTACTGACTCCGCGCCCAGAAGAGAGGCGTTCTTCTCTGTCACTGTTTCTCTTTCTTTTCCTTCGCGCTTCGTTTACGCTTTCGCTTTCGTCACCAGCGCAGCCAGTCAGCACTTTTGCTCCGTGTGTTGTGCTGTGGATTCTTATTCGTCTTTCCCTCGCCCCCCCACCTGGTGGTGCCGCGCGCAGTCCGACTTCATCTTCGACCGAGTGTAGAAAGGGTGTGATGGAATTTTTGGAGATTTTTTTTTTCTGCCGTTGCTTTCGTGTGCCGACCATTGGGCAGAACTTTCTGTCAGCGGCGAGGGCCTATGAATAATTAGAATATTACGCTGACAAAGGTACCAAAATGTAGATATAGAAAATTTGAATGATTCTTGATTTGGAACTATTTATTAAAATTGATAAAATTTTCATTTCCCGTTGCAGCAAACTCAGTTCGAGGATGGCGTAATTGAGCTGACACGTTCGGAAATGCTCCAGCAGGATCCATTGGCGGACAATAAGCACTTCGTCGTATCCCTTTCGCTAGGAAATACGCTCATCAATCTCAACAAAATCAAGTGTCCTCAATGTCGGAAGGTAAGGCCCCTCGTCGTTAGCGAGTCGAAATGTGGTTTACTTTACCATGTTGCCCCCTTGTAGTACCGCGCACGACGATCGCTGGATCAGTGAGGAACGGTGCGTTGTTGTGCCTTGAGACGAAAATCAAACCTAGCACGGCAAGTAAAAGGTACCCACCCCTTTTGCCCTCTGTGGGAGTCGTCGGGACAACGGCACACACATTCACTGTGATCCTGCGCTCGCGTGCGCGCCCCGTAAAGCAAGAAACGATCATAAAGAATGGAAGAAGGAAGAGAAAAAAAACGTCCAGGAAAGAGATTTAAAAATAACACAAACCTGTTTCGCTTGATCATCGGGGGGTGTTCGTTCGCTTGCACGTCCATCCATCGGTGTTTCTCCCTTTGCACTGTCGTTCCATTCGTACATTCAAGTCAGGTTTACTACAGCTGCCCGATCGACGGACGATCGACGGCTTTAGCCTAGGTCTGCTCGGGGGCAGGTTTAATCCTTTTCCGGTGTGCCGGGGGGTGTGGAGTGTTTCCCTTTTGCTGTTGGGCCGCTTTCATCTATCGGGAAAGAATCTCATGAATCCATTTCTTTATGATCGGAGTTTGCTTTCTTTTTTCATCTTTTACAACGAGATAGCTTTGAGATAATGCAAAGATACAATTAAATAATGCCAAAAACGATGCCATTTCATTTTCAGCGCTTTGATACGATGGAGGAAATGGAACAGCACCGGACCAAGCATTTGACAGAGAACAAGTTTAAGTGCGAAATTTGCAGCAAGGAGTTTCCCAGCCATAGTTCCATGTGGAAGCACACCAAGGCGCACACCGGCGAACGTAAGTTGTTGTTTTTCTTTTGTCGGCTAAAAGATCTCTGAATGCTAATGCTTCTTCTCGTCCTGTTCGCGCGCCCGCAGGTCCTTTCGTGTGCCAGATATGCAACAAAGGCTTCACCCAACTGGCCAACCTCCAACGACATGATCTCGTCCACAACGGTGAGTCCCAAAGTCACCTCCCAGAGCCTTTTTTCTAACTGCGGCGCGCAACTGACACATTATCCTGATGAGAAAGCTTCACACAAACGTCATAATTTGTAACTTTGACGACTACACAAAGTTTGGTTCATTCTGATGCATAATGTATATCGAGGGGAGCAGCGAGAAGAATAACGCAATGACAGATGAACGAAAGGTCCTACCTCTCCCTCTAACGGATCCTTTCCACTTCCACTCCGCAGGACTTAAACCCTTCAAATGTCCAATCTGTGAGAAATGTTTCACTCAACAAGCGAACATGCTGAAGCATCAACTACTGCATACTGGTAAGTGATCGATTTATTATGAGCGAAGTAACAAAACGAATCGGTTGAGTTAGAGTTTCGTTTGTATTGCTGCTGATTAAAATATCGAATTTCAAATTCATTTTTGATAAAATATTTGCAATTTTCAATTAAACTTGGGACATGTCCTCACAAGCACATGCTTTACCGCCTCCGAAGTTGCACTTTTCCATGATGACAACATACACATCTTCGTCACAAGTACTTGCTGATGACTTCATGTTTGGTTCATTCTGATGCGGGATAGTGCAAATGCGGAAGCGAGTAAATTATGACAGTTTCTTCAAGAGTACGCCAATGTTGTTCTCTATATGCTCTCCTTCTTCTTTTTCTAATCGTCTCCAATTGCAGGACTTAAACCGTACAAATGTCCCGTGTGCGAGAAAGCGTTCTCGCAACATGCAAACATGGTCAAACATCAAATGCTTCACACAGGTTTGCGCGGTTTTTTTTTCCTTAGTACTTTTTCTTCTCTGTAACGTCTCACTTTAAGTGTAAAATTGAAACCCTTTCCAAATGTTGTACCTCTCCTATTAGTTAGACGCAGCCCACAGTTTTGTTTTTCCTTCCCACGACCCTTGTACTATTTTATTCAAATACATTTTTAATTGCATTTCTATGATTAATCGTTTTGTTTATTCTGCTCTCTTTACCGTGCGCCAGGTTTGAAGCCCTACAAGTGTCCCGTGTGCGAAAAGGCATTTACGCAGCACGCCAACATGATCAAGCATCAAATGCTCCATACTGGTGAGTAATGTTGCCTCCAGTCTCTAGGCGCATTATTAATCCTGTTTCCGAATACACACTGTTATGATGACAATATACACAGTTTTATCACAACGTCACGTTGCTGACTTCATGTTTGGTTCATTCTGATGCAATAGTGTGTGTACACGAAAGGGGATAAAATGTGCTTTTAGAGTAAAAGTTAACGTATTTGCATCGGGCTATAAATATTTTTTCTTTCAACTACTTTTTAGGTCTAAAGCCATATAAATGTCCTGTTTGTGAGAAGGCTTTCACCCAGCAGGCCAACATGGTGAAACATCAAATGTTGCACACCGGTAAGTTTGAAAATAGGTTTAATATCTCCAGCAATTCACGAGAAATTTCATCACTTCATCAATTATTCGTTCCCCTCATCTATGATTACTAGATTTATTATTTGTCCTTAGTTTTGTTCAGTTACGTTTAGTTATCTCTTCCCGAGTGTGGGAATGAAATGTTTGCTAGTTTCCCAACTTCCCCACCGACCCCATCTCTCTCTCTCTCTCTTTCTTATGCATTGTCCGTTTTTGTGTTGTATATTTTCTTCTTTTTTTCTCTCTATGTATATCTCGTATCATTAATTTCAACATCACTGATCGGTGGATATTTTCTCTTTTTTCTCTCTCTTTTCCGACCGCTTGGCCAAATATACGCGCGTGTGTCTTCTTCCCGTGCCCTACGGTCTGCAAATCACGCCAACGCGGAATACCCACCCACCCACACACACACACACATATATGAATACACACGCGCGCGTATTATGAAAACCAAAAATAATGCAACATAAACAAAAACGGTGCAACGATGGTATCATCGTATATTATTACGCCTTAAATCATCCATCGCATCCTTTTTCATCGCGCTCTCTTTCTCTCTATCTCTCTCTTTGCTACCTTTTCGTCCGGGTGTGCGTGTGTGTGTGTGCGTGCGTGTGCTTTATCCATCGCCGATCCTTCTCCCATGCGTGATAGGCGTGAAACCGTACAAATGTTCCACCTGTGGAAAGGCTTTTGCCCAGCAGGCCAACATGGTCAAACACGAGATGCTTCATACCGGTAATGCCATTGCGTGTTATTACATCGATACCGAAATTAATGAAGATGATGTTATTGTTGAAGACATACAGGACGACAATGATAATGATGATACGGACGAGTGCGAATCGTCAGACTAACCTTACACACAACATACATACACACACACACACACGCCACGAAGGCGCGCGCGCTTCTAAACGCGTTTCCCGTAGCTTGTCTTTGTTAACACCTCATCCGATCCAAGCTTGATGCGCGCGTACGTACTACGTTTGTGATGCAGGGAACACAGCCGCAAAGATTGGAAACGGGGAGGGGAAAAGAGGGGGAAACAAGTGTAATCATAAGAGGAAGAAGCATCGATCGATTTAAGCAAGGCATATTTCCATTTTCATTCGCTCCGTAGCGCGTACCGGATAGAATAATCCTTAAGCATAGTGCGGAGAGTCGGATACAGAAAGCGCAAGGCACAATTATTATAACTTGATTTTTCTTCTTTTTCTCGGCCAAGAACAATAAATAGTTGTACTGAAACTACTAAAGCTTCCGATGTTGTGAAACGACGTTGCATTTTTCGAATATGAATTGTGTTACCACATGTTTTTCTTTCTTCTTTCTTTTCTTCTGCTGCTGTTACTACTGCATCCCCGTCACTGTCTAGTACCGCCGTAAATGCTAGTTTCGATTGTGTACTGTTGAGAAACCCGACGAACGCAGGCTAATCGAATCCTTTTTGTTTTGAGCTACTGTTGTGGGCCCCATAACTTTTGTCACGAGGCAATGCTGCTGGAATGTTGCGCCTAGAGCTTTAGGCTCTAGGTTGTTTTGCGTTCTAATTCCGTACTCGTTTCCATTATCATCATTCATTCAGCTAAAACGAAAGAGAGACCGTTATCTAAATTTGCACATTCACCACACGCCCCGGCTAGTTTGAAGCTACTACATACTACGGTTTCGATTGTCTTTGTCTTGCAGGTATCAAACCGTACAAGTGTCCCACCTGTGACAAAGCATTTGCCCAGCAAGCAAACATGATGAAACATCAAATGTTGCATACGGGTAAGTGTTTTAGTGGCGTTAAGCGAGTCCTTTTTTGTCTTCAATTTTGATTCCGTTTTTGGCAAAGCCCGCAATGTTGTCCTATGTATGTGTATGTGTGTGTGTGTGTGCGCGCTAAGCCCTTTAAGACCTTCAGGGGGAGGGAACGATTGTGTCCCTTTTCCGCTTCCATACTTCTTCGTTTCCGATTTCGTGTCTTTCTTGTATACCCCGTAGGATTGAAGCCGTACAAATGCGGTACATGCGACAAAGCGTTTGCCCAGCAGGCCAATATGGTCAAACATCAGATGCTTCATACGGGTAAATTGATGAGATTTCCATTTTCCCCCCTTTTCCGTGTATAGAGAGCCCGAGAGTGTGGTGGTGGTGAGGGAAGGACAGATGAGAGAACAAGTTAACTTAGTTTTTTTTGTTGTTGCATGCCGCAATGCGATTTGTTTATCACAAGAAGAGATTAGTATAGAAGGCAAAATTCGACATTCTTTCGATCCCTCTCCTCCTTAACAGACAATTTGAGGAAGCAAACATAAACAAAACGCAAGAGTTTCAAATTCAGTTATCAAGCGTGTGTCAGGAAGTTTTCAATAGTTTAATCAACGACCAATTCCTCCCTTTTTGTTTGTTTTTTTTTGTTGTTTTGTCCATCCATCCTTATCTATGACGTTCGTATGTTCATTAACTAGATCACAATCACATCCACTTTCTCTCTCTCTTTCTCTCTCCCTCTCTCTCTTCGGTCTATTAGGTTTAAAACCGTACAAATGCAATACCTGTGGCAAGGCATTCGCACAGCAGGCCAACATGGTCAAACACGAGATGCTTCATACCGGTAATACAATTTATGTTCTTCCCTATCGCTTCTTTCTCTTCGACCTACATTTTTCGTTGTCCTTGATTGTTGCGAAGCGAAAATGAAGGTCACTTTTCATTGCCAAATGTTCGTCCGCTGGTGATGTGTGGACGAGTGTCGATTCGTCAAACAGAGTGAGTTATTCGAGTTGACTTCCGTCTCCGTTCGACTCGTATTTTATTCTTTTTGAGAGTCTATTTTGTGTCGACTCTGGAAGTCTGGATCTGGATCTGGAAGTCAGTTCGTCGTCTAACTCTTAGTGAATGAGACTTAGTGAATGAGACGAGGTTCTTTTTCGGGCCATTGTGTGAGACGATTCTTTTTCGAATCGATAAATGAATCGATTCTTTTTCGATCTTTTTTTCTACTCTTTCTTGAAGTAGATTCATTTTTGATTCATTTTTACTCTGTGCGAGTCGACTCGTTTTCAATTTTCTATTGAATTAGTTAGCAAGTGAGTTGGTTTGTTTATAATTCACTGTGTGATAACTTTCGAAAAAAAATCCGAATGTACGCTTTAAAGTTAATGATCCACATGCATTGTTGGAAAAGAATCGATAAGCACGTCACCTAGCTTCGACACTCAACCGCTCCTTCTTCCAATTGTGGTTTACAATTCCATAATTCTTCGTTTTCTTATTGTATGTTTGCACGCTCCGCAGGAATCAAACCCTACAAATGTTCCGTTTGCGATAAAGCCTTTGCCCAGCAGGCCAACATGGTCAAACATCAGATGCTCCACAGCGGTAATACACAGTGTTTTCTATCTCTTTCTCTTTCTCTCTCTGTTTCACTTTCTTGTGCACGTGTCCCGTGCCAGTAAGATGTGCCACATAGTTGATGTCCTTTTTGTTTGCAATTCTGCTCCTGTGTTGTTGTAGCTTTTCTTCATAGTATCTCTCTATATCTCTCTCTCTCTCTTTCTATGTCTCTATCTATCTCTATGCAGTTGCATGCTATTTTTTGCGCTAGAATGTGGCACAGCTAGTAGGCGGGACACTCGTTTGAGCCTTGTTTTAATGCTGTATTTCTATTTCTCGGCCGGCTTGCTGTGATTTGGTTCCATTCGTCGCGGACCTGCCTTTTCCTTTCCCCCATTGCCCTCTGGATGTGAACAAATCCGCGCGAACCCTGCGGCCGCGCTCGATGGCGATCGTCGTCTGTGTGTCTTGTTCTCCGCCGGGACATTAGGAATCAAACCGTACAAGTGCCCCACTTGCGATAAAGCATTTGCCCAGCAGGCAAACATGGTTAAGCATCAGATGCTCCATACGGGTAATTACCGATCCATTCTATTCTCACGTAAACTAGTCTAATAGAACTAAAATTTCAACATTATCTGTTTTTGTGCGTACGTTCAAACCTAGATAGTATTAATATTAACGTTGCTCATAGGGTAATAACTATTCCATTTGTCATTAATTTTACGGATAGTAGCAAGTTTTGCTAATAACGAATGCCGAAACGGTATACTGCGTTGTTGAGAGCTTGAAATTCGTATTAAACGTTTCTTCCTGCACACCTTGATAATTGTCGATTTGATGCGTTTATCGTACGTTTTAGATTAGTACCGAATGTACGTTTGTCTAGTATATTTTTGTGCTAAATTATAAACTTCCCGCCCTTCTTCCTTCCGTAGGAGAAAAACCGTTCAAATGCAAAAGCTGTGATAAGGCTTTCTCGCAAAATGCCAACCTGAAGAAGCACGAAATGGTACACCTCGGCATCCGGCCGCACACCTGTCCGCTGTGTACGAAGTCCTACTCGCAGTATTCGAACCTGAAGAAGCATTTGCTCAGCCACCAGAAGCAAGCGATCAAGCAGGAGCAGCAGAACGGGCAGGTGATGGCGTAAGTATCGCGTTTGACCTGTTTCGCTTGTGGGTTCTTGCAGGATGATGAGATTGGGTTACTTAATGCTGTGCCAACAGTTGCCTTGATGCGTCATGGTGTCCTCCTGCCAAACGATTAATGTGTGCACCCATTCTCTTCAGTATTCTCTACAGCTGCCAGTCGTGCAAGATGCAGTTTGAGGATATCATCGAGTTCGAACGCCACACCAGACAGTGCGGCATCAACAGCGTGCAACAGCAGCAGCAGCAGCAACACCAGCAGCACCAGCAACAGCAGCAGCAGCAACAGCAACAGCACAGCGTGAAGCTGGAGAACATCAAGAGCGAAATCGACATCGACGGAAGTTCCAGTTCGGGCATGCAGCAGCACATCGTCACCACCACCACCAACGGCACCATCACGAACGGTGGCGGCGTCAGCCAGTCGCAAACGCCGACCCCGATGCACATCCCGTCGGCCATCCTCACCTCCGTCATCTCGTCGTCGGTCGGGGCGAACGTCGTAACGCCGCACAACCTGGTCGTCCCGTCCGCACACTCACACCACGGGCACATTACGTCGAACGGGGGCACCATCCTGGTCGGAGGCATCCCGACCGGACACCCCCACTCCCAACAGCAGCACACCCCACCGGGCGTTGGGTTGTCACAGCAGCAGCATTCTCACGCCCAACAGCACCAACAGCAGGCTCACCAGCAGCAGCAGCAGCAGCAACAGCAACAGCTGTCCCCGCTCGGCACACACCAACAGCATCAGCTGGTGCTGCAGCAGCAGCACAACCTGCCGATCCATCTGCAGCAGCAGCTGTCGCACCACCTGATCAGCTCCCACCTGCCCCACCCGCAGGATCACGGTCCGGGCGGGACGGGCGGCGGCGGCGGCGCCGAACTGCACCATCAGGTGAACTTCCACCATCCGCACATCTCGCACCTGCCGAACATCTCGCACAAGATCCTGTCGCCGCTGTTCCACATTCCGCCCTTCAACAACAACCACCACAGCACATAATGGAGCGCGTGCAAGGGACCCACGCTGCTGCGGCCGCCTCCGCCGCCGCCGCCACCCTCGGTCGTCGTCGGTGCGATGACGTCGGCGGCGGCGGTGGCGTCGACGGTGCCGCCTGGTGTGGCGTCCCTTCTGCCAAACGTGTCCACTCACCCATCTTCCTCCTCGTCGTCGTCATCGTCGATGATGCTGCCGTTTGCCGTGAAGGCCGAAATGCCGGATGATGAAAGCGGCAGTGACGTTATATGCGGTAAGTAAGCACGAATCCAGCCGGTCAGGAACTTGGCGCGGGTTCGCGGTGTGAACAGAAAAAAATGACATAATTAGGAGCGGGGCTCTCACGGAGAAAGGAAACGTTCTCGGAATACTCAGGAGGGAAGGCAGAGTAGTAGCAGCAGGGCGAGAGGAGGGGGAAGGATCAAGTAAAACCTGCCGCCCCCTCCCCTTCCCCCACACTATCTCCTTCCCGAATTTACCATCCATCCCTCCTGCTCCCTATCTGGGGTCTGGGGTCGGGTGCGCATGTGTTTGTGTTGGTAGATGATGTGCTGTTTATTTTTGTAATATTATCGTCATCATCATGATTAGCCACTAGCCATTTTTACCATATTATTCTTGGTAAAAATTTTAAGATACCATAACCTCAACCGGGCGATTTGCAAGCGTGTTTCGTAGGATCGAAACAAGGAGGTAAAAAGGTACAGTTAAGAGGCATGGAGCAAGGATCACGAATGTCGAAGACTCGTCGTAGTATACTTTTAAACAAGCTTAAGCAAATACACACACACACACTCACACATGTTGGTCTTCTGCTGTAGGTGTATTCTTTTTTTTTCTTTTTTTGTTGAGGAGAAACGCACACCAGTAAAAAAACGATCGTCGAGTAATAATATTGTGTAGCTCTAGTTGACGCCATAAACGCGAAACAGTGATAAAAGGAAAACAAGCTGCGGTTAGACCGGTTTGTATCCGCGCACAAGCTCCATTATAATAAGATGGATATAAAGAGGTATCGAAGAAAGAGCGAAAGAGAGATGGTAGAGAGCTGAATAGACATGTGTGAAACAACAAGTGTGATACGGATGAGGGCGGACACGACGATGTTCGTTATGGGTTGAATTATTTGTTGAAGACAGAACCCGGTTCAGATCTGGATTAATGGAAGAAATGAAGCGCAGGGGTGTGTGCCACAGATGTTTTTCGTTTTTTGAGTATTTTTCAATTCATCTCCCTCTCTCGCGGCTTCCCGTGTGTTTCCACCCGTTTGCCACCTTGTCTTTAGAAACGATTTTTAGGAAGGGATATAGAGGGAGCAAAAGAAATCAAGTTTGCTGCATGAGTAAGTCCATCAAACACACGAAACACAAGATGCGACGTGCAACCAGTTGTGATATATATTACCATATAAACGAAAACAAAACATGAGAGAACAGATTTTATCACCCTCCCCACACACACACACACACACCACAATCGTCCCCTAGATTAGAACCCAATCGTGCTTGTTTTTTTTTTGCGTTTGGAGCTACTAGAAACAGGCTTTTTTAAATTGTTTTGTTAACTTTCTAGTTTTGTTTTGTAACTCCAACACAACCATATCATTTTGAATCGCAGATTTGAACACACTCACACACACAAACATAGTTATATCGACAGAGGGGATTGAGACGTGTGGTTGATGAAGGTGAAATATAGCTCGAAGGAAGACTTAATACAAGAAAGATACGTGTGATAACCGGTTAATAGGGCGTAGAGTGGGAAAATAAAGAGAGGGAGAGAACGAAAAAGGATACATTTTCAATTGCCGAAGTAAAATGCAAACGCTGACTGCAAACGGGTGTGCGACAAACACGAAACCACCCGCATCTAGCAGAGTAAGCCATCCTCGCCATCCTCGTCACAGACACAATTGATTCCTCACTTGATACTAGTCTCCACACGACCACTACCACTACTCCTGCAGAGTTGTTGCTAGTGAGACTTCGAGGATACGATCATGACGGACAGGGCAAAGGAGAACCAGTCAGGAGAGGATCATTTTCGTAGTTTAGTTGTTAGAAGTAACCTCCTCCTCCAGCGTTCTAACGAATGCTCACAGCGCATGTGACGCAGGGAAGCAAAACACACATAGACACATGTAATTAACGACATAAAAAGGTGTAAAAACTCAGGAGAAACGACCGTTGGGGGAAAGCAAAGTCTGTGAAAGGAACGAAGGACGATGTCATAAGAAATAAAATGCAGGTCAACAGCTCTAACATCAGCCGAATGAATCGAACTGCTTGCGGCTATCAAATCTCAGCACTACTAGTGTGCGTGGAGGCCTAATGTCATTAATTATAGTTTTGATCGCGCTTGCATTTTGTGTTGCGTCACATCTGTCTTCCAACGAGTTTAGTTCCGTTACTTATATTGGCCTTTTACCATTGCTTCCGGGATGGAATACTTCGACAAAACCTGAAAGCTTTTCACAAGCTCCAAAGCCCACCCCAAACACTTTGGGAACGCAGGAGACGCTTGTGTCGCGAGTTCGGCCGTTACTTTTGGGCCAAGTCATGCTTGGACTGTGATATGTGATGTGTTAATCTTCAATGTTGTATATCACCGCACATTAATGAGACGACACCGTCGCAAACGCGACGTGAACTTTTCGACTTCATATTTGCATTACCCAGTTCGTGTTGACAAGATTGGAACCATGCAGCATCCTGCGTGCGCAAATTAGATTGTTGACTGTTTCGAATGGTTAGGACTGTTAACTGCAAGATTATTTTAGTTTTTAAACAATTCTCCTTCGAGAAACGCTCGTATACAGCGGAGAGCCAGGTCGGGAATAGAGAGAGTGAGCATTTTTAAAGGAGCATGATCACAAGACACCCTCAGTTTGTGGTGCTCGAAAAGAGCGCTGCAGGCAACGATCAAGTAGTATTTCGGAGCAAACGACGTTCACACGATTTTGCAAATGCCAATTCGGTCCCTTAAGGCTAGTAGTAGCATCATTTCTACTCACGTTAGTTATAATAACGGTAGGCTCCGGTGTGAATGGTAACGACGCAAGCGCAACTCGGAGAGGAAGCGTTATTGTACAGCACCGCAAAGGAGTAGCGTGATATAAATAAACCATTCGAACCGCACATTCTTACGTCATTTGTAAGAAACCTTCAACTTCATCAAAGCGGAAGCAAAAAAAAAGTTGAGCAAAAAGATGGTTTATGAAGCTTAATCAAAAGTAGATCATAAAAAAGAACAACAAAGGCAAATGTAGGAAAACCACGCAATGCAACAGCATCGTCGTAACACCTTCTCACTCCCATTTGTAGGTGTATTAATATCCTAATCCTGGAACTTGATGCCCGATGCACTGGTATTGGTATCGTGAAAAAAGCAAACTCCATATTATAACCATATGTAGAAAATAGGAAAAGACTCCTATACACAAATATAACAAAAAAGAAGGTTTGCAACAAAAAAAAAAACAAAGAGATGAAACAATTAAAACATGCAAGCAAAAACAAAAACAGATGCGAAAACTGAACAAGACGAGGACATTATGAAATAAAATAGCAGGCCGTGTAAAAAAACAATAATAAAATATAAACAAAAAGAAACCTGTTCTAAACAGAAGCCAGCGGGGGCGGTAAAACAACTTTAAAACTTATATACATAAGAACACAATTGGTATAAATATCATATAAACGAGAACGTGCAACAGAGGCAATGGGGCGTTTTTAAAACAACACACACACACACAAATAGAAGTGTATATCTTAGAAGAAGCAAAACAACAAAGCGTTTTTTGAATGTAGCTGAAGATGAAAACGCATCAATGCAGTGCAGAAAACAGTAGACAGCAAAAGGAAAACGTGAACATAAGTAGCAAAATAGAAATGAAGCAGGGGACAGTAGAGAAGCCACATCGATCAGAACACACACACAGCCTACTATTACTACTGTGCTACTACTACACAACTGCTACTCCGTCTGCTATTGCTGAATGTGTTGCTGTGTGACTGTGTGTGCGTATTGTGTTAGAACTGTATTCGTAGTGCGCACCTTCGTGTGTATGCTGTGGCGCCAGTAGGATAATTTCCAGCTGGAATTTCGTTCATGTAACGTTCAGTAGCGACACAATCCGGATGCACACACTGAGCAGAAGATGGAATGCAAAAAAAAAAAATCTCAACCGAGCAAAGCCTGCTGAAGAGAAGTGATATTGGGGATGGGGGAGGGAAAGAGAGCGAATGTGTGTTAGTATTTGTTAGGAAGGAAGGAAAATCTGTTAACAGCGAAGGGATGCGCGTTGTGTTTTACAGCACACATCACACAGTGAGGCGGAAGGTGTAGGGAATGTTTGTTACGCGCGTGTGTTGAGTGTGAGAGGAGGGGCTAATGTTAACGGCAGGACCTTTGTTTTTTCTTCGTTCCTGTCAGCACAGCACACGCTACAAACACGTAAGACGTGGGTTCAGGTTCAGTTTGTGCCCCCCCTGATTGTATAGAGTTCTATCTATCTCTTGTTCATTACGTTACAGTTGTTTTTTTTTTCTACAATCGAGACTATAAAGAAACACACACATACACAACGACTGCAACCCACAAACGCATTCTCCAACGAGGGAGAGTATGCTGTGCCTGTTCAATCCCTTTTTGTGTGCTAGTTAAGGTTAAGTTTGTCACTAACTGTATATTACTTGCGCTGATGGCAGAGAGAGAAAGAGAGACAGAAAGGATGAAGAGCGGGAGAAGAGGCGCTCGATCGAGAGTTTGTTAGTATGAGTTGTTCCGTTTGGTTAATGGGCGGCGATAAGGACACACTGGCAATCACAAATCCAGCAAAGAACCCGATGTGCGTTGCTCTCTGTTTGCATAATACACAACATGATTTCTCGGTCCGGTGAACGAAGCAAAACTTTACTGAACATCACCGTTCAGAAGCGTTCAAGAGATGTATCCTCCAGTGTGACAGATTTCAATTTAAAGTTTCCACTTCACAGAATGAGAGAGTGAGAAAGGGAGAGAGAGAGAGAGAGAGAGGGATTGTTTTATGTAAAATAAGTTCATTTCGAACGTGTTGTGGGGAGATGAGTCTAGGAGAGAGAAAGAGAGTCGGTGCCGCCGCGCCTTCCTACTACTATTACGATTATTATGATTTAAACGTTACGCGAAAAGAAATGATTTGTATAGACGCAACCCCAATCAGTAAAATAAAATGAAAAGAATATCTATTAGTGAAACGCTTATAAAAAACAACTTACAGTGTGCATAGTGGATGCGAATACACGTAGATCCGAACCAATGGCCGCAGAAGGCACTCCGGTAGCTCTGTTGGAAGATTCATCGCCTACTATTCGTCTCCAAGAACCGAGTGTTGTCCGTAACGCGCATAGAGTTGCTCATTGTTGCTGTCGTGTCATCATTGTACCAAGCGAGCATGGGCCTACACCACCGATTTGTTTTTCATTATGTCTCCGACCTCCATACAGCGGGATGCGCCTCCGGATTTTCGACATGCTATATTGTTTGCTCTTCTTTAACGCGCCTGTGTTGGTATTGCCGGGAGTTGTCCACTGCACCTAGCTTTGTCGTTGTCCCACCGTCCCATACGCGCACACCATCGACCGGGTGGTTTTGGGGAGTTGGTTTTCTTACAGAAGAAACGTTTCGTACGCATAGCAGCAATTATCATATGCGCTATTGATCAGCAGCATCGCGTGCGGTTGTGAAAGAATGTTCCTGCATCTATCTACAATACAATCCACGACTCCGGACGAAGAAGCACTCCGAGAGGTGTGTGGTGAGTGTGCCGGGTGATGGTGGTTTCCTCTGCCAAGCGCGCGCTCTATTATATTTGCAACTTTCTGAGTACTTTCTCTTGTCACCACCGCTTCTGTTAAGCTAGCATAGCTTAGCTAACACTACACCGAGTTATCCTAACCACGCTAAGCTCCTTGCAAGTGAATACGTCAGTGAGTTTTGTGTTTGTGTGTTCGTACCACCTACACCTTTCCATCACGTGAGTTTAACACCGATAGACAGATAGAGAAGGCAGAGATGATTGCAGATTGCATTTAAAACAGTGTCGGGAGCGAATAGGCCTTTCTCACCTGCATCATTTCCAACCATCGCACCGATTCGTTCGATTGCTTCTGTAATTGCTCGTATGCAAATTCGTACGCGTCCGTCATCCGCCCGCTTCAGGTTCAGCCGTATCTTACCTTCCATTTTCTTATCCAGCTAAGCTTAGCGAATTCACTAACAGTTGTTTGTTTCCCACGCCCTTCTCCGCCACACGCGACTTTGCTGAAGATCATCTCGGTCGTGTCTTTTGTTTCTACACATATATATATACTTGATAGTAGCTTCTTTACGGGCGCTCCATTCTCGCACACACACATCACACCCGGAAGAACACGTGTTGGGGGTGTTTCCTTAAACGCTAAATGTACAAATCGTCGTAATAGTAGCAATATGGTAATAGTAGTAATAGTAGTTGTTGTAGTTGTAATGTTGCACACCCTCCCTTTCGGTGGAAGAAGTTTAAGTTCCGACGCCCTAACCGTCCGGTCTGCGGCTTACGCCTCCGTCGGGAAGAAATCTTTCAGCAGCGTCGTGCGCCGCTTCTCCGCGATGTCCATCTGGTTCTCGAGCTCACCTCGGTCGGTCGTTTCCGCCCGTTCCACCTTCCACGAGAGGTTTTCGATCTCCGCCTCTAGCTGAGCCTAGTAGGACGAGCGGGTGCAAGATGAGTTATGTGTCGCTTGTTGCATGTGCTGTTTCGTGATTTAAAATACCTGCTGATACTCGAACAGCTCCTTCCGCGAGTCCATGTAGTACGCGTACGGGTAGGTGTACTGGAGCGTGTAGCGACACTTGGCCAGCAGTGTGGCCGCGTCGAATAGATGCTGCCAGTCGATCCAGGTGCCGAGACCCTTCATCACCTTCTCGTTGATGCGCGCCTTCATCCGATCGAGCGTCTGCTGCTCGAGCTGCAGCGACTTCGAGTGGTTCTCCCAGCGTTCGTAGTAGTGCAGGTACTTCTTCAGTGCTTCTCGTGCCTGAAATGTGATGTAGTTTATTGTTAAGTATCACATCGGCTCTTACCGCGACACCGCGAGGCTTACCTGCGCGTGCACCGACTCATGCGCGATGTTGGGATTTTCCTTGTACCGCGAACACTCGTAGTACTCCGAGCCATGCGCTTTCCAGTCGCCGAGACACATCCAGCAGAAGTCGTGCTTACAGTTGAAGCACTGCATATGGTTGCACCCGCCGTTCTTCTCGATGCAGATGTGACACTTCGGGCAGTCCTTCGTGTGCGCGCTGATGTAGTTCGCCGTCTCGCTGTCGTCCGCACACTTCGTCAGCCACTTGCGGATGATCTGGCAGTCAGTCGGTGCGTGATAGTCCGTCCCGCACCGGAAGCAGAACGCCGTCTTGCACATCCGGCAGACGGCCTTCTTCGGGCTAATGTCCTGGCTGCGGATAATCGTCTAAAAGCGGAAACGTGAGAAATGTTATGATATCGCACGCAAACTGAATGGCCAATCCGTTTCCGCACGCACACACACACCTGACAGTTCGGACCGGGACAGAAGCGCAGCTCCGGATGCGATTTGACGTAGTCGGCGAAGGTGAACTGCTGGTACTTGTCACGCAGCATCGGCCGGTTCAGCAGCGTCAGCACGAGATCCTCCGGGACGCGCACATCGCACCGCTGCTCCATACACTCGATCTGCGTCGAGATGCCCTGCCCGATCTGGATCTCGAAGTGCATCGCCCAACAGTCGCGGCAGAACGAATGCTGGCAGGACAGGGAGTGAAACTTGTCGGTCGACTGGACCGTAACGCACACCGGACAGAGCTGCGTGCGGTAGCAGCAGGCGGTCACTGTCACGACGGTGCTGCCTCCGGTGGAAGAAGTCGTTGTGGACAGATGGTGCGATTTGCTGCTACTGATACTATTACTACTACTACTATTACTGCTGCTGCTGCTGTTGCTGCTAGTTCCGGGGAGTGGAGTTGACGCTGCAGCCGAGCAGCCGGGGACGGATGCGATGAAGGAACAGGAAGCACCACCGGCGGACGTGGATGGGACGGGCGTTTGAGTAGGTGGGGGCGGCGTTGGCGCGGACGGCGCTGCCGCCTTGATGCGGGCGCTTACGAGCAGGTTGGAGGCATTATTTCGATACCGTTCGATCACCTCGGCCGTGTTCCAGCGCGTCTCGTGCAGCAACACCTTGGCCAGCGATGGTGTAATCTGCAGCTGCGTGCTCAGCTTCTCCACCGACTCGTTCAGCAGCTTCTCGACCTCCTCCACGTTCAGACACTCGTACACGAAGTACTCCGGATCGGTGCGCTTCGGATCGATCTGCTCGATGTCGCAATCCTCACCTAATCACCGTCGAGAAGAGCGAAAGAGAGCAAATGCGAATTAAATATGAATCAAATGACGGGTATAACTGGAACTGGAAGGCTGAGTTCAGTCCCACCAGATCGAAAAAGAAAAAAAAAACAGAAGCTGACACCCCATCGAGGGCGTTTAACCTGTTTCTTTCGATTCACACACACACCGGTACATCTCGCGAACATCTCGTGTGCGTGTGAGGTATTGCGCAAAACCAAAATCTAACCACACACGGGCTGCAGAACTGGAGATCCTTGCCCACGATGATTTACGGCGGCGTAATCCGCCTCGTCGTCTCCTGCGACCACGAGAACATCGTTCGCGAACGATCTTTCGTGTTTGCATTTTTATGGGTCGTTTCGATTCTGTGATTAAGGACGCCCGGGCGCACAAATCCTCAGTCTCCTCTCATTATGTCAAACCGTCGCCGTCCAATTTGTGTCCGAAAAGCGTTTTCAAGGCTTTGCCGTTTCATAATCGCCGATCAGGCGAAGGATACGTTCCGCGATGAAACGACCCCCGACCAATCCTCATAGCTGGTCAATCCAATCAAGATCCTAATCGGACATCGGAAGTACAAGCGACGTGTGCATGTGTGTGATCCAGAGGATGGCGAATCTGGGTCATTTTGAGGGGGGCCGCTACAGCGAGCCGGACTGTCATGAATGACGGAAGTTGAGTTCGATAGTGACCCAATTGCGAAACATAAACAATGCAGTCAGGGAGACCGATGGCGCCGGGAAAGTTTTACAAGATCATCCTCAGTTGATAAGCCCGATGTGCCCGAGATGTTTAGTAAACATCGTGAGCGGTTGCAGAGCGTTTAATGTCTACGGGACTCAGACTACCCTCATGACATGGAGCACAATTTGACATAACCACATCAATTACGATCTAATGCAAGCGCCGCCATTCGTTTAACCTTCTGAAAGCAGACAATGGCTCCCAGTAGTGCTCGGTGAGGTTTATTTTTATAGGTACGGGCCTCGTTAAGCCTTTTCTTCCGGTCCTCGCTTGGCCTTGGGCGCGCACAAATGTCATCCTGGGCACGTGGCCCGCAGGAAGGAAGCTTAGGAATTGATTGCAATTGCGGCAAAAGCTCTCACCGCTCGCTAGTCGCCAGCGCAGAAAGCACCGGCCACTTCTTTTTCGCGTACTGTCGTCACGAGCGCGCGCTCGCTATATTTAGCGCGGGCGGCCGGAGGAGAACGGCGCTCTGTTCGGAGCTGCTGTTACCGAAGCGGGGGTCCTTTGCGGGAGAAATAGATAGGGAAAAAGCTTCATAAATAATGCGGTGTGCTAGCGGCTAGCTCGCCGCAAACTTTCCGTGCCGATGACGTCGAGTTTTCTTCATCCTCTTCATGATGTGTCCACCCTTCATACATCGGCGTACGATTTGTGATGGGTGGCAACTCGGTCACTTCTAAACTGGGATGGGGAGACCGTGAAATTGTGCGGCTTCCGAAACTGTCGTCACCCGTTTGTTATGTGACCGTTCTGCTGCGGTAACAACACCGGACGACCTTTTCGCCTGATATTGTGCTGGAAGAATGGAGCAAAGGCTGTTGTTATGCAGTTTTGTGCTCGACGTGTTCCAGCTAAAACGGCACAATCGAATCAAAATTAATCATTACAGCACTGGCTTCAGCGACTGAGCTAATTAGCAATAATGTTCCAAACACCGCCATCCCAAATACCATGAACTCTGCCCTTTTTCGAGCCCGAACGAAGCGTTACGAGGGCTGCGGCTGTGCTGTTACGTGGGAAATTCTCGATAAACAACTTCTTTATCCACCTGAAACCCTTAAAACGGCGGCAGACAAACAGCTTCCCGCAAACAAACAGCGGCAGGTGCGCGCACGGGCGGCGATGAAGCCATTTTTGCGGGAATTTTGTGGTCGAGAGAACGCCGCCGTGTGACGGACAGCTGTCAGGTGCAGAGCACAGCAGCGGCAACCTGGCCGATCGGTTGAAAACGCCCGAGATCAAGGTGGTTTGTGTGGTTTTCCCCCCGTCTGGATTAGATTATGGTCGCAGGCTGGCTGGACTGGCTGGCAGTTCATTTACTCTCACGAGCACACTCGGTTCCATCGGGCAGAGCAGCAGCAACATCATCTTCCCGGGAATGGTTCGCGTTAACGAGAGACATGTTTGGGAAAACCTGAGCCGCCGGGCTCAGAAGCGTTCCGGCGAAAACGCGGTGAATAATTTCGGTCCGAAGGACTTGGTTGGCTTTGAAAACGCGCCGAATGAAGGGGCTAGGTGAAACATTGCGTTTCCTGGAAGGAGCACTTTGGATTTTTCATTACGAAGATACCGGGAACTCCGAACCTCACGCGGGAAGGATTTATATTTTATGAACATTTGTTCGTGTAAAGTTGGTGAAAGGTGTAAGCGAAACTTAGGATGAAGCATTATTGTATGCGATATCTGGCGGTATTCTCACGATGTCATAATCATACGCAGACGTCACAAGCAATATTCACATGAACAAAGAATGGTTTTCCCAGAAATTTAGTTGATTGGATTCCCACTAGACTATTAATTTCCGTCGACTAGACTATTAATTTCCTACGTTCCAAAGTTGGTCACGTTTGTAGCTTAAAATAATGAGAAATCCTTGAGAAAATACCTTGTTTAAACCACATTAGCAGCTATAGTTGTGTTGTAAAAATGGATCCGAATCGGAACCTGAATTTAGATCCACATTTCGAGATTATAAATTCGTTTGAATATACATGTACTCCCGGGGGCCATGTTGCATTACGGTTTCTATCGGTAGCCAATAAAACCCATTTACGAAAACTTGTTATTAAGCGAAAAGAAAGTCCATCGGCGGAAGACAAATAAAGCAAACAAACTTTCACTCTTCGCTCGCAAAGCGGCAAAAACCGCACGATGACATCGGCGAGACCATCATTATTAAATAATTCGCAATGTGTGAATCCGAGCGCCGCAGCACACCGGATTGTTCACTTTCGGTTTCCACACACACACAGCAAATAATCCGTCGTATCCAAAAGCAAGATGAAACAAGCCCCCCTCGGATGACAAAGGTTCACCTTGACAAGGTCTAGGTTTTTTTTCGGGGTGGCCAAACCACTGTGCGAATCTCGCAAACGCAATCCTTTCCTGTGGGTCATGGGTGTTCCCTTCTCGGGGGGTACGTTTCCCCTTTCCCTTTCTCTCTCACGCATCCCGACGCATTATCGGGGTGCCCTTTTCGTTCGCTTTTCAATCTAGCGACCGGGCTGGGCTGATCACACACGAAGAGGCCCGGCCTGCATCGTCTCCGCGTACGCATACAGCATCACAGCATCGTCTACGTTACGTTCGTCCGTCTGCCAGGCTGTCTGGTGACCTCCCGCTGGTTCAATGCTTTCGTGACCGACGCGCAAGGAGACCGACCGAACGCACGGTGCGGTGTAAAGCGCGAGGACAAATACCCCACGACAATTCTGCCCACCGTCACTCGTCGCTTCGTTCACTCGTCGTGTCCCCCACACTCCTGCTATCGGTGGTTTGTAAAGAGGAACTTTACTACGTGTTTACTGCACAGCGACTGTGGCTTTACGTCCGTTGTCACTTTATCGAAAGAGGCACGTTCGATGGTAGAGCACAGTTTAAAACATCTGAAGAAAACGCTCTTTCCAGCTAACATAGCTTCCATGGGTAACAAAAAACACACAAGCATCTTCCATCCGAATACGCTTGCCGCCCGTGAACAATTTCACGGTCAACCAGTGCAAGTGTGAACGGCTGCTAATGCTGCTTGTAGATTAGTAGGCCGTCCCTCTAAACAGGTAGTGTTTGAGGTAAAATGAACAAGCCTTACAATGTTTGCTGGTGCTACTGCTGCTGCTACTACTACTACTATTACGTCCGAGATGTTTAATTACAGCCGCTACACAAAGAAACGACACGCTTTACACCGCACCGCGCATTTCCTTTCCCTTGCCAACACAAAAAGAGGCAGCAGCGCCTACTACTCGAGAGCATAAAGGAAGCAACGTACTCCATCGTACCGTACCCACCTTTCTATTCTACATTTTCTTGTCGAACGATGCCCGCCTTAGCTCACGCGCCCGCCCATGCTACAGGCTTATGTTTTGTGCGCAGCATAAATGGGCAAACTGGGCATGCTTTATGTGGCTCGCGACCTTGACGCTGAGCATGACTTGACTTCGATCGGTTTAACGGAGAGATACCGAGACAGAAAAGTTCAATCCGTGTGGTTTGTGCTTGGGTTGCTTAGACCGATAATTCAGTTCTAAAATGTTCACTTTTCTATACTTCAAACGTTTTATACGATTTTATACTATTTTTCCGTACATTTCGTTCGTTGAACTACATGGTTTAAGGCATGAAAAATGCGGTGGACATTGAATATTGCTGTAACCTGCGCAAGTGCCAAGCACCGCCTCGTTCGTCCTCATTAAATCATGTAAATTACGAACTAATCGTACACATCTCCTCTATTAATAGCGATGAGTGACTCTGATCGAAACCGTACCAACAAAACACCACGTGGGAAAAATTGCGCTGTTCGCGTGTCGACGACGTCGCACGATATCGTTCCGCGTACGCACGAGGCTCATTCCGTGGCTGCCAGCAGCAGCGCACACCGCGCGGAGCATTAAAAAAATCACCGCACCGCAGCAAACAAATGGTCGGAGGCGTTGTGCCATTGACCTCCGCGAGGGCCACCACCAGACCAGTCGGTCAGTGCTCATGGCACGGCAGATATCTAGGCACCTAGTTTCGGGGTTCGCTGAGCACGGCGCACACCCGACGATGATGATGATGACGATCAAAGGATGGAGCAGCCTACTCCGTTCGGGAAACGTGATGAAAATGGCATTACGCACCCAGCGCGAAAGGCGGCTGCCTCTTTGTGCAGCGGGGAGGGAAACACCGCCGATGACGACGACGGCGACCAGCACCACCACCACGACGCGTATACGCAACTAACAACCGTAACGATCGCAGCAGCACCGCGCTTCACTGTAGGGAGCTGGTGGTTGGTACAAATAAAGCAGCGCGAGAATCGGGCAGCGAAGCACTATGGGCAATGTTGGCCTAGCGAAACGCGCCTATCGCACGCCTCCATGGAGGCCGCATAATCTGGTGTTCTCGTGCTGCACCGTCGATGCTTTCTTCTCCGAGCGGCCCGAACACAGTCAGTCAACCGGAACCGGAAGCGAAAAAGTGCTCTCGGGTACAGCGGGGCACCGGAAAGAAAAGAAGAACCACGAAATCGTTACACGCCCCGACCCGCCCCGTACCTGAGTTGTAGTAATCCTCGAACTCGTAATCATTGTCGGACGAGTACTCCATATCCGATTCCTGGTCTGCCATCGTGCTCATGTGGGGTTTTCCTTCCGCGGCCTGAGATGATTGTGGTTCTTTCTTTCCGTGACTGCTGGACACAGCTGCTGCTGCTGCTGCCTGTGCTGTTGTTGCTGCCGTTGCTCATGAAAAATCACCTTCACTTTCTTGATGTGAATTTTTCCCACTCAAGCAGTCCCCCTCGCCTTGTTTCTCAAGGAGGCAATTCTTCTGCTCCGTGGTGCTCGCTGCACGCAATTGTTGTTAATTTTTGCACACGCTTGCTATGTTGAGCGTAATTTGTCGTAATGGAGGATTTTCACAGCTGCCTCGCACTTCACGAAACACACACACTCACACACACCACCGTTACACACGCGTATTCACTACACATTGCACATTCTGCGTGAATCAGACGCAGTTCCACGGAACACTTTGCTGGTGGACTGGAAGGAACGCATGTACTCAGTGCAGATCGCTTGCTTCTAGGATTGGCCTTTTGCGTATGCTTTCCTCAGCGAACAGGAAGCATAAACACACACGGACGCAACCGAACTCGGAAGAAAAAAGGTGGCTGTTGCTTGCCACTCTTCGTGTGTCGGTTTTCTGCTTCGCAACCCCCTTAGCTTCACAAACAGATCCACAATTTAACGGATTAACGACACACTACGTCGCTGGTGCAGGAAAATGCTGCGAGCGAAGAAAATGGATTGCACTCGCGAAGAAACGGTAGATTTTTCGAGCTCGATCCGTTTTTTTTGTTTTTTTTTGTTTTGCTTGTTGTCTCAATAAAAATGACAGCTGTTCTGTTGTTCCCTATGAGCAGAGGTAGCAACGAGTCACCAGATTTGCCACCAAAACATCACCGCCAGCGTGTACGATACACCGAAATGCGTAAGTGTTGGTGAGGGGGGCCCACTTTGGTTTCTTCTTCTTCGTTTCGTGTTTGTTTTCTTCTGGATCATGCATCAACACTGTTCCTCACTCTTTTTCGCCAGCACGCTCAATAACTTTCTCACTCAAGCATGTGAAGAGAAAATGAAAACAATGTGCGAATATTGTTGAGCTGTTGCTCGGGGAATATTTTATTAACTTTAACAACGTTTCCACTACTTGATTTTGAAAAATGAACATTGTCTTTTCGCCAAGTGATATTAACGTGCCGGAAAATGAAGGCGCCTTGCCACATCTGAAGCACATAATTAAACTACCTAATCGCTCGCTAAATAAGATGTATCTTTTATCGGATGATCATGCGCGCACAAATATCCTTCACGCATATGTTTCTGGCAAATATGGTACAGTATGCTACACTCAGGTACTTTGAACAGCAGTGAATCTACTCGATATTCGTATTACATTTCGTACTGCTACTACTCGATGCCGAGGGAATATGTAGGAAGAGACTTTACACGGGCATGCTTCTCCGGTACCAAATGTAAACAAAGCGCAGTTTATGCGTCTTACACGAATTAAGAGTATTTCACATTGAATGTTTATCATATCACATCACATCACTTAAAACTCAATGCCCCTGAACTGCAAGCGCGGTTTTTGTTTACTTTTTTAACTGAAAGTCCACCCGGAAAATCCAAGATATCGCCACTGCGTTCAATTGCACCGCCATCGTGCACGCCAGCTGATCCACCAAGCCTCGCACTCAACAACACCGCTCTAAAATGAAAACATGATTGTAACCAGCCAATGATCGAAGCTAATTTCTACTCTACTTATAGATACCTGGACAGCAACACCGAAGAATGAAGGCCACCTTCCATGCTACCCCAGCACAGAAACACATGCACACACTCACGCACAGAGTCAGGTTCTTAGCCATCGCTAGAACACGGATTGTGTGGCGAATGTGATGTGTGGCGTCGGGGAGGGGGAGGTGTGCTTTTTTAGCTTTTTGTTTTCAGAAGCTTTTTTTGGTGGTATAAATACTTCCGTTCGACCGTCGAACAACCTGTTTTTGCTACCGAAATTCCGGTGACATGTCACCAAATCCGGTGACTTTTCACCAGAAAATCCACCGTTTTTGGTTACCGTCTGCTGATTGGGCGCTTGACACCCGGCCGTCTATCTGTCAAACGACGTTTTGTTTGCTTGTTCGAATTTCGAAATTTCGCTGTTCAAATGATCGGTTAAGAATAAATGATATGCGAAAATTTATTTTACTTTTTTACATGAAGAAACACATATGAAGTGTAGTGTGAAAGAAACAATGACATATAAAATTAATCAATTGTCTAAGGAACGTGTAAGGAACCCATGTAAATTTAACTAGTGTTTTTTGTAGTCAGTGCAAGTTGTTATAATGCCAATTACTGCTTCGATTTCTACTTCGATACGGTTATTTGCGTAAAACCTAGTCCGTGGAATCTTGAGTGGACAGTGTTCGTCTCTCATCGCAGCGCCATAATCGCGGGCCTTTCGTCTCTCATCGCAGCGCCATAATCGCGGTACGCCTGCAAACGACTTTATATATACGGTTTGCCCACCACTACAGATTCGGTAGGATCCGGTTGACAAGTCCTACGCTGAAGCCCTGTTTACACCATTTCAGCTCAAAACACGTTTGCGTAACCGTTAAATTCTGCCCGGTGGTGTTTGCCTTTCTGTTTGCCGCATGCAAATTTAGTTTTAGTTCACCAGAAGTACAAGTACACTTTCTTTCGCAATCAAAACCCTATTTCAAAAGAGTTTATAGTTTATTTCCGTGACGCAAATAGATCTTCGATTAATTACACTCCACCGGTTTTGCTACCGTTGCGACACAGTAGACATTGTTACCTTCACCAACGGGGACTGGCCTTATTTTTAAGGTCTTTTTTCCAGGACCACAATGAGCCAAACGGTCAACTTTCGAAGAGCACATATTGGCAAAGTTTACGCCATCTCATTGACCCCAGACAAGAAGCGACAGCTGATGCAGAGGATCTACAGTGAAATCCACCGCCGCAGCACACCACTCTCGGACGACCAGGTGCGGGACCTGTGCCAGCAGCTGAACCAGTGTTTTGAAGTTTATCTAGCATCGATTTTCAATGCCATGGAAATTATAACGAAGCTGCTGACGGACCGTGTGGCGACGGACGAGGTAGTGCTATCGTATCGCAAGCTGCTGTCCTACGTTTCCAACGTGCTGGATAAGGACAGCTGCGGAAAGCTGGCGTATTATCTCAGGAAGTAAGTGGTGAATTGTAATACTGATTCAAAGTTCAAAATATTGAAAAGGATTTTTAACGGTTTTTTTTCTTCTCCAGGATATCTTCAATCGCATTGGAAGATGGTAGCATTTCGCCGGAAAGCTTCCCGATCGCGGTGATGAAATGCATTCTAGTGCTGATGTATAGTTTTCCGATTACCGATTTTTCCGAGAGAAAACTCATTCTTCAAGCGGTTCGTGGCACCCTGGAATGGTGCAGAAAGAGCCAGAAATTGTACAAGCAGTGCGGCATCGGCACGCTTCTCCGCAGCGCTCTCAACTCTACTAAACACCTTCAGGATGATGTCATTGTAGCAGCCGAGCAAACCGTTCTCACCCATCACATCCTGGACGTTTTCTACATTCCACAGCCCACTGTAATACATCCCGTGGAGGTGTTGCTACGCCTAGCCTACGAGCGGATATTCGCTCGCCTCGTCACGGAATGGTCCACGGTCCGGTGTTTCGAGCTGCTGCTGTACGTACTGTACAGTGTGCTCAAGCGGGACATCTACACACACCTGAAGCTGAGCATCGTTCGACTTCTTGCGGATGCGGTCGGTGGCGGTACACGACGTTTCGTACGGTTGCTGTGCGTCGCGAAGCACCTGCGCGATGAAGTACTGCTGCACAAAGTAAAAACCATCCTCACAATCGTGCTAGCTCACAGCCTGTTTCGGTACGAGCCGATCAAGCGTGCCTGCCATTTCCGGGCATTTCTGAAGACGATTGAGCAAATGGTCAACGATGTCGATCTGTTGGCGCTGGCGAATGCGAAGTTCCTGTGCTTCAACATTCCCGACGCAAAGCTGACCATCCAGCACGTCTGTGTCGTGCTGGTCGTACGGCAGCTCGATCTACTGGAGGGTGTCACCAGCCGCAGCATGGAGATGGACTACGTCTACAACCTGATTGCTTCGATTAACATCATCTACTACAAACGTTGGAAGTTGCCCGGCTTTCTCGTGAAACACTTCGTCGATGGACTTTCGGTACGGTATCGGTGTAGCAAGTTTTTCTTTCTTTTTTCTATACCACTTTTGAACAACTGTTGCAGCGTTTTTCGAATAGCTCTCTGGTCCTGAAAAATGTGTCTGAGCCGGAGCAAAAATTGCAAGCCATCCTGTCCACCACACCAACAGCACGGTACAAAACGGAGGCCGATATGTTCGGCCGGTTGCCCGCAACGGTTCAACGTATTCAGTGGCTTCAGCTGCAACCGCATGGCTTCAAAGCGACACTGATCTTCCACCAGCAGATTGAAATGCTGGACGAACGGCCAATCCTGGCGTGTGATGTTGGCCGGACCGACGGTCTGGTGGCCACGCTCGGTACGGAAACGCTCGTCGCAGTGCTGTCGGCGAAGCGGGCCACGGCTACGGCACGCTACAACGCATCCGTCCTGCTGTCCAAATGTAGTCTCTCCGGGACGCTACTGAGGAAGGTACTGCGACAGATAGCGTATGCCTGTCAGCAGCAGGGGCAACGTGCGACTGGCTGCTGGATGGACTGGGTGCGTGCGGTTTACGGTTCGGTACAGACGCTCGATACCGTGTCCAGGCGGAGTCTATGGGCCGATCTGTCGGCCATCGAACAGACGGCATGCGGCAGTGAGCAGAGATTGCTGCTGGTAGATACGCGTGCCACTCTGCTGCTTGATATGATACCGAAGCAGACGGGAACGGTGGCGGAGTTACATTTTCATTTACCCTCAGAGCGTGATAAAGTAGTAGCGCGACAGGTATAGAAAGTAGCCAAGTTCCGATATCGGAACACACAGCTATAATTTCAAGTTGTTAAAAGACCCTTATCTCTTAACAACGATATACTTTGTATTGTTGGGCTATGCTTGAGATTTTTGTGGACATTTCTGAAAGATGTCAGAAGTTGATGCCCTCCCACGTCACGTTTATGATACTTCTAACTAATCAAGAAAGATCTTGATTGGAACATTATTGATAATACATTTTGTTTAAGCTTTAGATACCTCTTACCGATGCACTTCACCCAAATCTAAAGAAACTTCCTCATATACACTAGATACTATGATTTTCGATCTACATGTTTTCTTGTGCTGCTGATATGAGAAGAATGAGTTGTTTGGAATGTTTGGAGAACACGATATAGAATTATAGAGAAAAGAAAAAACAAAACAATCCAAATATTATTTCGTACATTTGAGTATAGGTTTTATTCGTACAGCGGATTTGTTTTTTAGGTTGCCAGGTTGCGCATGTTAAATAATCGAACTGAGCAGCTTCTCTCAGTGGTGGTGGCTCATTACACACGACCAACCTCTTAACCTCCCCGTTCTCCTCCTGTTCGCGCACGCAAACCGGTCGATAGTAGCCATGGGAACCATTCGCACACACGCTGGAACCACGGACAGAGATGAGTGCTTGTGTCCTGGCGGTTTAAGAGTTCGGTCGTGTCCACTTCTTTCGCGTCGTAAATGGTGTTAAATGTGTGTCCGTATCAATTTACAAACTTAAAACCTATGCTTTTCCAATTCGTTATCTTCCCTACATTTACCTAACCGTTGTCCTCGCGCACCATTGCCCCTATGTCTCTCGTACCCAATCAGTTCTTGGTTTGTATGCTTTCCTTTCCGTGTTACGCACGGTTTTGTTTTGTTTCGAGTTTCAGGCATGGTAACAGAGCTAGATGAAATGAATTTGGTGATTCTACTTCGAACGAGAAAAAAAACACTGTCAATTCACCCGCTGCTTTAAACGTTTAAGGGTCACTTCAGAGCCATTGCCGGCAGGATGCATGAACGCACAGTTTCGACTGCATACGGACACGTGGGCCGTACGGTTCGAACAAATTTTGGACACTTTGGTGTCGAATGGTTTTGTAGCTGATTCCGTAAGATTTTTATTTTCGTTTCATCATGCGGTGAGTTGAGCGTTCGTAAATATCAGTATCTTTCGTTCCGTTTTGTATATAAATATAGAGTTTCGCACATGCTTTAGTAGGGCTGCTTTACTTTTGTGTGGTTTTTAAGGTGCGTGAGTGAAGGTTATGTTAACAGTTTATGCGTTATCGGCAAAATGTGTTCAGTTCTGTCTACGCGTTTCTTATTCGAAATGTTGAGTATAATCGCATTGCATGGAGAGGAAAATGTTCAAGTAACAGAGCGCCGCTAAATGGAGCCGTATTTCTTCATCTTACAACACACGACCGCCTCTATGGCAGGCCGGATTGGAAACGGTTCGATGAGTTTTATATTTCATTTTTAAATACTTTTATTATTTGATTTATTTTATTCCGCACAAAAGCAAACAAGCAACCGAAAAGCTCGTGGAAGATAAACCAAACAAATTGTGTGCCGTTCTTTGTTTTGCTTGTCAGTAGTCATCGGATACAACAGTATCATTCACATCTAGCAGCACGCACAAACACACACACACACACTTACGCAAACCGGAAAGGAGGGACACAATGGGAGGGAGTGTTTATTTTTATCCGGCTCGTAAAAGGATTATGGACGCGGAAGTGTCTACGAGGACGGGGACGAAATATGCGGACGAATAGTATGGGACGTACATTAACACAGTTGCGCGCTCGGTTCCCTATGCGAAACAAAACGAAAAAACACCCACCGATTCCTCCGTTGTTTAATGTTACTTTTTAAACCTACATTTTTTAATCCATACTAGCTGGTTTGTTTAATTCACGCGCTGCTGCTTCCGCGCCGTCGAATGAGTGATGATGATGCTCGAGAATGTTACGATATTTGATTTGATATATCAGCATTTTAAACTCCGGTTTTCGTTTCACGTGTAGAGCACAGCAGGAGTTGTTGAGCATAAGCCCTTAAAAAAACAAACAAACAAACAAAACTCCCTGAATGACGGCAGGACCGGGGACGAGAATAATGTCTAAAACAAACGGACGCCGACGAATAAAAAGGTTTGCTGCGAGCGCGGCTTTGCTAAGGGTTTTGCTTTCCTCCGGGAGAGTGCAACTCTGCTCGAACGCGGTGCGCCATTGGAGTTTGAAACACGCTTTATCGATCGATCGATCGGAAGTTTCATGGCAGTAGCGTTTGCCGTTTGGATCACTGACGGTATGTTAATTCGAGCGCGCTTGAAAGAACTCAATCGCTTCCGCTGCTGCCTCGAACACAACGACAATCGTTGCCATCGTTTGGTGTATAAAAATAAACTAACTAACGTTATTTTCTTCTGAAAAAGCGCAGACCAAAGCGCACACCGTACGCGCTTCGTTAAAGCGACATTAGTTTAACAAGCGACGAAAGCGCGACAAAGCCCTAAAACAGAAGCGAATCGGTACGTGGCTCGAAATGCGGCGCCATTGCGCTGCATGCTTAAAGTAGAAGTATTTTCCTAAAACGGCGTTACGCGTATGCTCGCATTTGCTTCCTCCAAAACACCTGTCTGGGTCTGAATTTAGCGGTGTGACGGGAGCACACCAAAGGGAAGAAACGCGGGTGGGATGAATAGAGGGATGTTTGTTGCATTTGATTTTGCTTTTAATGTGTTCCCGTGAGAGAAGCGGGCGAATAGAACCGACCGAATATCAGCGCGTCGTTTTTTAGGCTGCTTCTTCCTCGGTTGATCTTTTATCGCGAAATTAATAATTGCCACTACAATTGTCGACTAAAGCATACACGTGTATTGTATGGGGTGGTGCTGCTGCGCGCAACAACATCGCACCGCGTAATACTAACTATTTACATTTACGTGGATTCAGCTTGGTTAAGGATCAGTTCCGGTGATCAACACTGCAAGAAGAAGAAAAAAGGTTTAGTAATTAAATCCCTTTAAAACTTGAGAAAAAAGGTGTAAAACTTCAGCCGTACCTACGCGTACAGCGTACACTCAATGTAGCTGGTCGGTACGAATCCTTCCTCCCATCCCTTCGAGCTAAACCGCCGCACCCGGGTCCAACCGTCGCCCTGGTCGACCTCTATCACCTCCAGTTCTTCCCCTTCCGACATTGGAATGCTGCCCTCACTCGTGGCTGTTGTGCGGAAAAGATCCAGACGATATTACTTATATTGTTCTGTACGCGAATACACATCCAAGCAATTACCATCAAACGGATAGAGTGCCCGGCACTTTCCGAGCGGTGTGTCCGCCTCGTAGTATTCATCGTTTATCGGCTGTTCGTTCGTGCTACCGTGACCGGAGCCGGGCAGCGAGGTGTGCGACGTACCGAGCCCACTTTCCGGACTCGCCGAGCTGCTGTTGGGCGCGAGAAGAGAACGAACGGAACGTTAGGGACGTTTGCTCGTAAGGTTTTCGTAGCTTTTTTTTGTGGATGTTAAGCGGAGTGTGGTGGTGTCAGCGGGTGAGGAATGCGAAAGTAATTGGGACTGGACTAACTACACATCTAAGGTCCTTGGCTAGCATTGATAAGGTGCTAACATAGTGTAAAAATAATGTTTGTGCAATATAACATACATGTGAACTAGAAAAAAAAACATCTTTTTATACGCAAGTGTTGAAAAAAAATTAGAAAAGAATCTTTACTCTAGGATCTCTTATAACTTTGAAAGTACTCTAGATTCTAAAAGAGTCCTAAGTACAGGGATGTTTGGACACTACGATTGTGAATGAGCGTTAGGTGGACGACTACACACAAGCTACGGCAGAAAGAGAGCGAGGTAAAGGGGGATCAAGAAACAATTGAGTTGAGTTGTAGTACCCGTTGTTGTTAATGTTAAGCCCATTTTGCGCTTGCTGTACACTACTTTCGGAAGCTGACCTGCTAAGGCTACCGGCATCGTCTGGATGGTCTTCGCCGTTATCGTCGTGGCTGTTCTCGTTGCTACTGCCGTTGGAATGTCTGGGAGGAAAATCGCGAAACCGGCACACATTATTTAAAATTACAATTTCTTTCAAATACGCAGCCATCCGGAGAAGAGAGAACCGGTGGCACACTCACCTGGACGCCCGCTGTCCGTTCTGTATCACGCGGTTCGACTGGGGACTGTGCTGAATGAACGTCTGGTTGTTCGCCTGGTCCAGCAGCTTCTGGTAGCGCACCAGCTCGTGCCGTAGCCTGTCCAGCCGGTTGACCGACTCGTTCAGCTGCTCCTCTACCGTGCGCGGATCGCCGAGCATCGAGTTCGCCTCGTACACGCCCTTCATCTTCATCAGCCCGTCGCTGGCGGCCTGCTCCTGGGCGACCTTCTGCTGCAGCTCCTGCACCTTAGCCATGAGCTTTTTCCGTCGCTGCGTCGGCGGCAGATCGCTGAAATCTTCCTTCAGGCCGTCCGTGGAGAGGTTGTTCTAAAATGGAGACGATGGTCAGCGGTTAGTTTTAGTCGTTGTGCAAAATTAGACTTTTTGGCGTGCCACACGATACACGCAGCGATAGAAAATTTAGTGCTGTGATACGGATTACTCATGCAACAGACCAATGGTACAACACAGCTTGGACGATACCCAATAACATTACCTTTGAAAGGTACACACATACAAAAAACACACACAACCAAATTTAAAAAAAAGTTTACATTCTAATGGATAAGAAAAATACACATCATGTACAATTTGTTAACCGAGCTTTCTTTTACAACTGATTAAAACCATTTTTCACACAAAAAAAACACACACACATTTCCCACCAACATCAGTGCGGATAGTTATTACCTTAACATTTATGCAGGCTTCAAGAATCTTCTGGGAGGTAGTTGTAATCGAAACGGGTGTTATGTAGAGTGTTATGTAGATTTTGGTGATCGGGAGTGGTTTTTTGACGAACGGGTGAGTTAGAAGCACAACCAAACACATCGAAAGCATCGCATACACACAGCCGCGAGAACGAAACAACCAGCACCACAACGCAGCGAACGAATTTTGACACGCGGTTGTTAGAGAGAAATTGATAGATGCGTTCGAATTAGTTGATTACAGTATAGCCAATGGGTAATGAAATGTTGGGTGTTTGGTGGGTGGCGTTTGCAACGAGAAGGCAGCATGAAAATAAAGAAACACACTATGTACTATACACATATAGGGATGGGACAGGGCAAGGCATGGGATAAAGCGGGTTGCTTACTTAATTTATAAACAAACACAGGAGACTAAAAGGCCTTATTACGCATAAGTACGCTGATATGACATAAAGTATAACATTGTGTTTTCCCCCCTTTTCACAAAGCAATGAGTCACCCACTGGCGTGCAGGGTGGGAACACTCGGACCGGCGGATGATCCTGGCTGCAACAAGTGCATTATGCGAGCGTATAGATTACATCACACGCACCGACCCGAGCAGCAGGAAAGGGATAATACCCGACCCAGCTTAGCGCTGTGGTAAGAGTTTCTCGCAGGCAAAGCACGTTAGAGGCGAACAAAACAAATCACAAAGCGAAAGGAGAACCGGGTAGCTCGCAAAAAGCATTGCGTGCCGACCGACATTAAACACTTTACACCGGCAGGTCACGTTGCACGCCAAACCGTTGGCCCGAGAGTAGCGAGGAACCGTCGTATCGATCGGAAACGAAACAGAACCATGGCGGAAGACGTACCGCGGCAAGGACATGAGTGGTATGGAGGTCTCACCAATACGCTTCATGGCCCATCATTAACTCTGTCGCGACAGTGTGTCACTCTTTAAAGGACTTGGCTCGCTGATGGCGAAGTGTGCTCCACGTTTCATAGTCATTGCATTTGCATCGGTCGCTTTCATAATACTGGTTTTTATTCATCACAGCGCGTTCGACAACGACGGCTGGGATGGAACGAGCGGGTTGTTCCTTTTGTCTTATTGCACAAAAGGATGACTCAATGAACATTTACGGTTGACGGGGAGTTTGGAGCTTTAATTTCTTTAGCTGCATTATCACTGATAAGATTTTATGGCAGATAAATGGTGGCTACACTGGATTAATCATCCGTATCGGTACTAAATTATCAGTCTACACTTCGCAAAGCAGACTTTGAAAAGAATTTAATTAAACGAAACATTTACATCAGTCGTATTCAACTTCGTGACGGTTTATCCAGCAGGTACTTTAAAGGAGAAGTGGCTACAATGACGATGACCTCACCCGCCGATCGTAAAGTCTCCACTGAACCAACCAATTACTATTAAAACAAAGTTATTAGTTTCATTCAACAATGCCTAGCTAGTTATATAAATGTAAAACATAGCTATAGCTTCAACTGTCAAGCTGTCATGTACGTAAACTCTCAAACGGTGTTACGGGGTCAGGCCGTATTTTGTCGAGTGTGTAACCTACGCTCGTTAGCGTCGTGACGGTCCTGAATTTAAATCCGCGCGAGCAACCGGGTAATTTCGCCAAGTGGCAATTGAGCTTGCCGTATGAAAGCAAACACCCACCCCGGCGTCTTTGTGTCAGTGGGTGGTTCTGAGTAATAATGAGATGCATGCTATAAGTGACAACCCAAGCAGTTCGAGATTGGTTTCCTTATGGGTACGGCTTAGATGAGAAAAAAAACACGATGAGAAGGTGTGACACTTTTGTTATTAAAATCTGTGCTTGAAGCTCACTATTGCGAGTGTGTTTGTGGGTGATAAAACTCTAAAAAAGTGGTGCCCCAATGTATAAATCTAGATAAGCAGTCGTGAGTTGAAGAGAGTCACACACACAGTCAGATTCAAAAGCCACATGAATTAGAGACTTCCGTCGTTGCTGTTTCAACCCTGCGTCGACATCGAGTGGTGCAAACCGAAAGAATTAGCAAAACACACACTTAAGCGTGAAGAATACAGCAGCCATAGACATTCGTGGCATTTGCAGTGGAAGGAAAGCATTTGTTTGGTGATAGCGGCAGACGCACACGTGCTGCGATTTTGGTTCATATCTTCTGGAGTCTGTTTTTCTCGTCTGGAGACGGACCCCGCTTGGGTGGGGAAGTAATACTCACTCCATCGTCCAGGAAGGTTGGCGGGTTATCGTATCGTGGGGGGTGTAGTAGAATGGTCATGATTCCATCCAACCCATTCACAGCAACAAAATCATCATCAAAGAAACACATACGCAACAACGCACGCCGATACGATTTGTGTTTTGTTTTGCCACAGAGGAAATGTTCAAGGTTTGTGTACAGTGTACCCATATGAACGCCATTAAAGCGAAACGATTTTGAAAATGTAAAAAAAAAACGTAATTAGATTTAGTGAAACTGGGCTAATGAAGGTTAGATAACGAGATGACGTATAGGAGACGAAAAAAAAACTGATACAAGAAAGAAAACATAAAAACTTAAAGGAAATGGAAAATACAATGAAGGGTAATGAGTGAAAGAGAGAGAGCGCAGTATACATTGGGTTGGAACACACGAACAGGGAAACATCGCTGTAGAGAACTCGAAACGAAACAAATCCCGAACGTCTGTCGCATAGCCGGTGTTCACCACACTGCCCTTCGGGAGATTCCACCGCACACCGCTTACCTTGTTGCCGGTGAAGATACCGAAAATGCCGACGCGTTTCTTCAGCTTGTCCTTCGTCGTGCCCTTCCCCGTCATGTGGTTAAGTCCGGTGCTGGAGTTGTGGGTCTGCGAGTGGGCGGAGGCGTCCGGATCTGGCTTCGAGAGGTCCTCGAACGGTATGTCTCCCGGTGGCTGAAAACCGGACTGATATCTGGCGAAAGAGGGAGGAAGGCAGAACGTTCAGAGTGACATCCGCGACACGATTAGCTGCGCTGTGTGCTTCCACTCCACACCGGACTTACTTCTCGATCACGATCATCGAGTCGTCCTTCTCATTGATCGAGTCGGCCGCCTTCACCATCCCTTCCAGGCAGCGGGCGATGATGGGCGAAACTTCGTACTCGACATCTGCCGCCCGTTTGATGAATTCCTTCATGCCGCGCGTTCGCTTTTCGTCCAGCTCCTGCAGCTTGTTGAACACCTGCAAGACGGGATGCGATTAGGGGGCGCGTTCTTGGCCCGTGCTCCATTATCCCGACCAGCGTTCCTTACCTCCGGAAGTGCAATCTGATAGTGCTGCTGCTGCTGCTTGTTCGTGATCTGCAGCTGGTTCGCGTACTCGCTCTTCGCGTCCTCCGACTGGCTGTTGCGAATGTTCATGTTCACGCGCTGCTTCTCGACGTCCGCGCGGCTCAGATGGAAGTCGGCGTCCGCCTTGTGGTAGCCCTCGATCGCCTTCTCCGCCTCCCGGAACGCTTTCTCGTAGCTCCGCTTCGCCCGGTCGAGCGTGCCGATCTGTGTGTGCAGGGACTGTGTCAGGACGGCGCCCTGGTTGAGCGCTTTCTTGCGCTCGTCGCGCAGATTTTTCGCCAGCAGCGCGATCCCCTGCAGCACCTGGTTCTGGAGGTTCTCCGCCACGACCTCGCGCTGCCCGGCCAGGTCGGCCACCTCTTTCAGCACGTTTTTGAACGCGATCAGGGAGGAAAACCTAAATCGCAGGGGAAATAGAGAAACAAGCCAAGTCTATGTAATCAAGCTCGAGTCTAGGGCAAACACACAGATTATTGTAATCAGCCGATGCACGGCTTTTCGTTGATTGACATCGGGAGGGCGCTGTCTCGTCACCGTTTCCGGTGCAGTTACTTACTCATTTTCTTCATCCTCTTTGCTCTTTTTGGGCTGATAGTTCTTCACGAGCCGTCTGCAAGGTGGAAAGAGAGGAAAGTAGGTTAGAAAACTCTAGGAATACTTCAAACCGAGGACGTAAAAGTCACCTATTTCCCATGCAAAAGAACATCCAGTGTTCCACAGAAAACGATTTTTTTTTCGAACGAACGTCAAGCATCAATAATCACTGATTGGTACCCGTGTGTTAGTGCCCCCACCGAAAGAAGGACCGTCTCGCACGTTAACGCCATGGCATTACGTCTGCATTACTGCTCCGCCTCCGCCTGTTGCTGTGATTACAACAGGAATTCAACAGCGTGCAGAATACAACGCTGCACCAAAAGAAAGACAGAAGTAGCATCGTAGAACAAACCCCGGACACGTTGTTTCAAAATCCGTTTTAGACGCCGAAGGCACTAAAAATGTCGGTAATTACCGGTACGCGGCGACGGATCGGTTACGTTGTCTGCACTAAAGTTTCGTACTTGGCCGGTGCGGTTGGCATTTCGTATCGACGGTGAGGGCTGGTGATTGAAGTATTGCACATTGTCATTATCTACCTGCCGTACCCCGTTCGGTGTTGTTCCCTCCCCGTCACGTCAACAGTTTGTGTGGTTTGAAGAAGCCATAATTGAAGCCTCTGCAAACCCTCGCTGACAGGTGTAGTTGCCTCTTTTCGCACTAGATGGTGTCCGCATCGTACACCGGCCCTCCGCATATCGCACGCCTAGTAGAACGGAACGGAATCGTCAAAAGGCAAAGATCGAAGGAAGGTGTAGATGACACGATCCTCATAGGCCTTTCCAGACTGCAGAGTTGCGTTTCGTGATCTACTGCAGCACAATGGGAACATTGTACTGCTTCGAGCACGTTATCGCTCCGGTCGGGTGAACCGAACTGGCTAGCTGAACGCATGAACTCTTTGCGACGCTAGGAACTGCCATGGAAGGAAGACTTTCTTCACAAGCCCTCCCATCGATTGACACTTCTAAATTGATGGAACAATGTTGGTGAAATTGGCGGCACGGAATGTGCGACCGGTGCTCATCTATTAGAAAGGTTTCATCGTTCGTTCACGCTACGTCAAACACCTGTACAATATGATCATTATCAATACGTCACAATCAGACCAACCAACAATGTTGCAATCGAAAAATTAAATTAATTTCGTAACATCTAATCAGTTCCTATCGTCTTGAGAAGATATCGTCTTGAAGATACGTTATCATTCACCTTTGTTCCTAGAAACTGCCATTCAACTAAACGTGAACTTATCATATGCGTTAACTTCATTGAGACATTGGAAGCTTTCTTTTGCATCTCTTCTTTCGATGCGGAACAACAAATCACACAAACTAACAAAAAACGCTTAACCCCAATGATGCGACTCGTTTGATTCGCACGCATCCCAAGCGTAGCATGCTGAAGCCTAAGTAATCTAATTTCCCAATATCTACTGATGCGAACCGTGTATCGTGTTGCGTTCGTTCTTCCACCGATATCAGAGCATGTCCCGCATGCAATCGTTTCTGAGGCAGGTGGGTAGAGTCACTCTACCCCGTCCAAATGTTGCGTTTCCCTCCCAGCCATCTTAGCTTGCCCCGGACGCACGCAGTGGAGACTACTCCCGGCACGGAGATCTTGCCGAGGCACGTTGATTATGGTAAATTGTTCGCATTGTATGGGAAACGAGCTACATATCCGCTAAATGTTGCACTTTCTCGTATGCTCAGCCTCGACCAGAGAGCATCGCGTATGCATAAATGCACCACGGGTAAAAACTGCAACAACTTGCTTCCTCTGTCGGTGTGGTGTTGCTGTGCTGGCATGATCGGTTAGACTGTTGTTTATGTACACTCGTGCACAAAGCAGATCACTTTCTATCAAAAGCCGGTCGAAGAAGAGCGGGAGAGATCCTCATCATCGAGAAGTCCGATCGAACGATTTATCGACCGGGTGATGTGGTGATCACCAACCTTATACTGGTTGGTCGATCATACGCACCTTCAATGGGACATATACGCACACCCATCATATCTTGCATGAGGGGGTCCCATAATTGATGTCGTTAAAACACATTAGGCTTGCGCTCAACCAGTTTCAACAATCCGCAAACCAGGAGGCAAACCTCCCGATAGCCACTCGATGCGACTCGCTGAGGGTAAGTGTCTCTAGCGATCGGCTGCTTTCACTGGGAGATACTGTCACGGATACGCTGAACTGATATGGAAACACGCCACCGGCAGGCAGAGGCAGGCGGGCTCGTCGTTGCACAAGCGAAAGTGAATGAATGAATGGATGGCGTTCGTCTGCTGGATGCTACCACTATCTGCATCGTGCACGGCCCGGCTGCGGCTGGGTGTGGTCCGGGAGTGCATATAGCATGCAATCGAACGCACTTGTGAAGGTTTGTGGCTCCTACAGGTCGATGCTACCACTACCACGGAGCACTTGCTATCTGCCGTCCGGAGCTCGCAATGCTTCATTAGCCAAACGTCGACGGAGAATGACTCGCCGTGCAGTAGGTGGACAGTGGGATCATAATTAAAAACAAAATTTACCTTCGATCCGCAACCGATCGGACGGGATAGTCTATGACTCTCGAGGCTTTTGCGCGAAAATTGGAGAAAGTTATTTCAGCTCACCACCAGCGATCGCGATTGCGCTCGAGCCAATCGTCGGGGGGATGAACTTGGCGGATAGAAGATCTCCCGAGCGAACGAGAGCGCAGCCGGTACTCGCTCGATAATCGAACGTAAAGCCATTTCTTGAAATTCCTCTGCGTCGCAACCAGCACCGGGGCGGCATAACCTAGTTTCAATGGCACGCAAGCCAACAACAACCTGTTCATCTATCCGGCAATTTGTGGCTGGCGTGCTTGTCTCGCTCGTGTCGCTTTCTTCCATGCTGATAAAGATGGATGTCAATACGGAACTGGGTTGCAGAACAATGGCCAAACATCTCGTGCCAGAGACCTGCGCCATCATCCGCCAACGAGCTGCGGTCGCGCAAAACAAACAGCACGCGCCAAAATTTCGAAAATTTGTGCGACAAAGAAAAGGTAGCGACTAGTGCGCTATTCTTTGAAGTTTGTTTCTCTTCCAGTCGCTTTCCGACCTGTTGGACGACGGCGTCGGAACAAAAGCTTTGAACTCGGTGGAGAGAAATTCCTGCATCTATGCGATCTTTCACCAACACCGCTCCACGATCATTGCGTAGAATTATGACAGTTCGGAGTGGCCAGCGTGCTGCGGTGTGAGATTATATTTGTCAGATTAAATCGTGGCGATCGCGACGATCAGATGGTGAGATATGGCCAACAACAGCGCTTTCTTTCCGCCATGATTTACGAGCCAAACCACGAAACCATTATCAAACCGATCAACCGCAGTCTTCCTTACGTTTACGAACGATAGTTTCAATCAAAAATTTTCGACAAATATTCGTTGAAATTTGAATGAAAAAAGACGTTGGAATATGCATATTTTATGTGTCTCTTCGATACTGCCTGGTCCGGCAGGAGACACACCTGGCATAGGCGAGCGCGCGTTCCGGTAACATAAACATTCCGAAACTATCATTCCAGGACATTAGCATAGCCTATCAGCTGGCGGGGACTGCCGTTTTGGGCAAATATTGTGCACACAATAGAGAAATTGTAGAAATCGCCATCAGTGCGTTTTGAATTTGATATGACGGATCATCGGCGAAGTTGCGCTCGCTCAGTTACGCCCCGCGTGTGGTGTTGTGTGTGTATCGATTGTTGCGGTTGGAATAAATTCAACCACATCGATATGCCAGACAGCCGCTGGACTTATTCAGTAGCCAAGAATGTTCGGATCGTGGCGTTCGCGTATGCAAAAGCGTCACGTAGGTTGTTCGTGATTGAATTCACACCCGTGGCCATCCTGCCAACGATCCACATCCATCATCCTTCAACGGCGTGCTCATCTTCACCATCGTGCAGGGTGAAATTGCAGCGAAGCAAAGACATGAATCACGCCAGAAGAAGCGCGCTTTGCAAACAATACAACTTTTAACACAGCGCATGATCAATCGAGTTACTATAGACGCTAAAACCTCAACCACGCAAAGAGAAATTCTTCCGAAAAGATCTTTTCCTTTCGGGTGATTCAAAGTATTTCGTATAAATAAACATTGAAATGGACTTGGGAGCTGAGCACGCGCACAAAGACAGACCCACGCGATAATATCAATGGACCGGAGAAGCTGAATGAATTGAACGCTAATCTGCGGAGGTGATGTATTAGTTTCTCCTTTTGAAACACGTAATATTTACGCGCATAGGCCACTTTCTCGCCGTGTGATTGGAGCACGTGATGCACGAGATGTTGCAAAAGTAATTTTTGCAGCGTTGTTTGACTAAAAACAGGTGAACGCATCGCACAAGGATGTTTGCGCATTTCTCTCGCATTCGACAAGAAGTGGAGAAAAATGGAGCGTTTATTCTAGAAGCGTTTGGCTGATGAGATTGTATTCATATGAAGCGGGATTAAGGGGATAAAATTAGACTTCACAAATATAGTGTGTCGCATCTGTGCCAGGTTGGTCACGGACACACCACAAACAGCGCGATGGACGTCCCACACCGTGCTCCACCGTACGCAAAAGTGTCTGACTATAAATTGAACAGTAAAAAAAGATGCCAGGGTGTCGCGTCAATTAAGAAGTAGTATAGTAGTAGCGATTTGATTCGCACATATGATCGCCATCACAGAACCTTGATTTTAACCTCATTTTGTGGAGGATGAATCGAAATTTGTGTCCTTGCTGAAGGTGTGTGTGTTCGAGAATACAACAGCGAGCTTAAGAAATAACTTACTGATTTATGCAGATTATGATTGATTGATCGCTGCAGGTTGCAATTTTCTGAAAGGAACAGGCATATGAGTTGTGAGACGATCTCTCATTCACCAACTCGTTTACCAGCTAGTCGAAAGATCAGGGCCGATCTCAGCTCGCCCGCTTGGGGATCGGTGCAGCAATAACGAAAACTGTTGAAAGTATAAGTCCACACGAAGCGTTCCGACGCCATGTTTGCTTTAAACGATTTGTTGAACAAAGCACATGGTTCATTTCATCGTGAAGATTGCTCACGACAATTAGACGCTAAACGATTTTTGATTTGAAGTGCAAACAGAATGATCGAAAACGCCGTTCTTGGTGAGCCCCACGCTCATCGATTCATCGATACAAAGGATTTCTTCTTCGCTGAGAGTTGAAGAGCCAGACCCAACCCAAAGCCGCATATAGAAGGCGACAGAAGAAGAAGAGAGTTTCGCTCACCAGCGGCTTGCTGGGTTCGGCACTTTTGGGCAAAACTTTCGCAACCGGTTCAGCGAACTTGAGAACTGTACGTGTTACCTTGGCGTACATATCTCTGCTGGCCGGTTGCCTCGCCTTATACCTGCCGCACGGTTGGCGGTGCTTGTGTGCGTGGTCGGTTACTTGTTTCGTTTACTCTTTCCGCCAGCGTCCTGGGCTCGTATCCAGTGTGTGCCGCGCGTAGGCCGAGAGAATTGGATGTGCGGAGAAAAAACTCCGGGAACCGGGACCGGCTTGGGCGAACGAATACCGATCGTTACGTCAATGGGCCGGGCAAAGAAAGACGCACAGCCCAATGTGGAGCCAAAGCAGCGGCAGCGCTCGAGCGTAAACTTGCTGGACCGGTTTCCCGATTCGGTAACTCGCAACTTCTGTGTATCTCACGGAATGGCCGTGCTATTTTTTTTTTGCGCCAAAGAGATTCCACAGCTTGGCTCCTAAGGATATATAGCCCATATCTTCACGCCAGGTCACTGCAGTAACGAGCATTTGCGTTGAACAGTACTCGTGTAACACCAAGCATAAGGCACGCTTCTTCTCGCTCCGGGATGGGTCATACCAATGACTGCAGCGAATTAAATCCGCCTCGATGAGGTCACCACCGTTGCATATGCGTGCGCAACGCGAGCTATATTAAGACTTCGACACAGGAGTCCCGCTTCCCCAATTCCACTTTCCGGTAGCTGGCTCGGTGTCGAAACCGGAATTGAGACATTTAAAAATCGTCAAAGTTTGCCAGCGCTTCTAATAGTCCATCGAGCGCCAAGATTGATATCTGTCAGTTTATGCGTCGTGCGCGTGGTTCCAATAGCAATCGGGATCGTGCTGATTTATATTGCTCCAATTTTTAACACACCATTTCCCACTAATAGGTCGACCACGACGACGATGTTGAAAACCCAACACGGCCGTCACGGAGGTGGTAGAATTAATAGCTTCCTCACGCGCCTGGTGAAGCGGCAAGCTGTCAAAATCTAGAACAGTGGCGTGCAGTCACACTCGCTTGTAAAGATCTCGATCGTGCCGACAACGGTAGCCGTCCGTTGGGAAGCCTATAGCAGGAGACTCCTCTGAAAAAACGTCACCTTCCTCTTCTCTTGGGAGAGCTTTCTTCCATACACGCGTCGTGCGCAGAGAGTACGAACGAAAGAAACCGCGAAAACCCCATCCATAAGAACCATGACCTATGCATATGCGTGACCTGGAGAGCATTGAAACAATGATGCCTCGGTGGAGTTCTCAAGTTCTTGGCACATGCGTTTACGTTTTCGGTTTCGGGCGAGTTTTTTTTTTTTGCCCACCGTCATCTTTCAGCAGCATACAACCGTCCACACCACACCATGGCAGTCCCTGACCCTTGGAGTGTTGCCAACACATCTGGTGCAACGAACGCAACGCGTGTAAGCGCGTCTGTCGGTGAATGTGCAGAGAAAAACTAACGATCGTACACACCGCCGCCATGTGCCAGGGTCGGCCGGCGAGTTCGCGGATGAAAGATCTCGCGCACAAAGAGACTCGTCACGGCGAGTGGGGAGATCGTAAGCAGGATGGGCAATAGAACGGGATACAACGGCCAAGATCGGAAGGTACGCACCCCCGATGCTTTCCTGCGATGCTCCACACCGCCCGGCACTAGAACGCTCTACTGCAAGCGAAGAAGTCGCGCTTCTCGTTTCGTCGGTTCTTGCGCGTGTACGTGTCAATGTTTATTTTTAGTTCTCAAGTTGTTAGATACGGTACGAGCGGCGGATCCCCAGCGAAGCGTTCGTCTTCGGGTCGAGCTCGTCCACGCGGAAGTCGTTGCACGCAGAGGATGCTGCCTCGCCGGGCAGAAATAGCAAAACGTGCTTGGAACTGCGCCCTGTGAGAGGGTTGGCGCGTGTCGCTATGTAGAACCTGGATCGGAGCGAACAATAAAAATAAAGAAATAAAGCAACCGCGTCCCACGTTACGCGCACGATAAAAGTTGTGGCGCGAGATCGCATGAATGAAGGTAGAGCAGCGTATGCAGCTCTCCCCCGGGTTTCAAGGATGAACGTGAAGTTCGTATTCGCCTCGTACTACGGAGACGCATCGGTAAGAACGAACTGTTTGCACACATGTTTCCGTCGGCCATTTATTTGCGTGTAATTGGAGAATTGCCTACAGGCTGCGCACGATCGATCGAATACGGGAGGGAAGTCTTCCCAAGTCCCAGCCCCCCCTATGGATGTGCTTCGATCGGGGTGAAAGAACTGCCCAGCGTTGCTGCGACCAGACGAAGGTTAAGCCTGGCTGGGCCGGCTGCTATGAAGTGTGACATGTGTTGGGGGTTTCCTGTAGGCGACGTTATGACTTTAGGATACAGTCTGATCGTTATAAGACTTATTTACAGCTCCGGTGGGAGAGCCAGCAAATTATACACTTCCCGACGCTAGATTTACGAACGCGCAATAAACTTTGGAGTGAAGTGGGTGGGACTTTTTCGTGCGTTTTCACAAAAACCTGGTCACATTAGCATACTGCTGCTTTCCCACACGCCTTGCAAACGAATTGTGGATACCCGTGAGCTTGCGACATAAAATGGACGAGCTAGTGATGGTCCCACAATTGTAGTTTGAACGGTATTCGAGCAAATCTTACCTCAACTTGAGTGCGTATTCTACTTCGATGGCACTGCGATCACGGATGAAGTTTCCAAACCGTTCGAAGAAGTCTATTCCTTTCTGCGTGTGTGTGGCCAGATTGTCGAATTGATCCTAGGGGAAGAGAGAGATGAAATGAGTGAGATTAGTTTTGAGTTTTCAAAACACATTTCCGGACCATACGTTCAGTATCAAATCTCTTCTATATCTATCCGCCTTCACTACCATGAAGTAAATGATATCGAATTCCGCGCGCCGGAAGCAAGGTGTGGTTTTGGCAACATACTTGAGGGTGACCGGGGTCCACCCTCTCGAGTCTGACGTCATTCTTGCGCGGAATGGAATGATTTGAGTTGAGTTCGCAGCGCACTGCGCCATTAGACGGCCGCCCAAACGGCCGCTGGATGAATTGGCAAAGTCTGCCTGACCGGTTCAAGTGGCGCATGGCGTCTTGCTGCCGAATATGGAGCAGATTAAGATAAGACGAACACACTTTTGCACTGATTCTGGTTCGAGCTCGGAACTCATCGAGTTCGAAATGTTGAGAGCTACAATCATGGACGCGATTTATCATACACTCGTTCGAAAGGCAACGATCCTGATGATGGTTGGAAACAAAAAAAACTGTTGAGTTTCGAGAAAGTATCAAGGTTATAGAGGCAGAGGGACTGGCCTGTTTCTATAATACACACAAAAAAAGATTGCAATAAAGTCCAGAATCTGAACGAGCCCAAAAAAACTTGCTCCCCCTTCCTAGAAAAGGGTTAAACCTTTTTCTTATAGTCACGATTCACCTTGTACTAAATCGATTAAAATTTTTCCCAGAAGGTGAGCATTCCGCGAAAGCTTACGCCATGTTTGACTTAAGCTAACGTCGACTGGCACGATAAAAAACTACAAACAAAAAAAATTACATAAATAGTACGCACGACGCCGGACACATCAGTTATCATATGTCCGGTTGTTGGCGTGTCCGTTTTGGTAAGCGTAACCAACTGTTTACAAAATAAATAATGCAGCCAGGTTGTAAATAAACAAGTTTACGTTTGTATAACATACAGCTACTTTGAGCCCCACAAAAAGAACGATAACGTGCGTTATAAACGGTGTGAACGTAAGCCCCTTGAGTGTTCTGATTGTATTTGCAGGTCGCCTTCTTGATATGATTCACGCAGACCGATGGTGAACTTCTCGTAAAGAAGATAAGGCATTACTTTCCAGTTTTTTAATCTTTGAATTCCAATACCAAGCCGAAACATTGGCTGATGTACAAACGAACACAGATGAGCACAAACAAAAAACTCGTTCGTAATTAGCTCGCATTATATTATTCTACCTCAGACGGATCCCACCGCGACCCAGTCTTCTTTTCGCCTGGGGGGCCTTCAAACATATGCTCTCCACATACCGGCACCGCTCAAAGGTGATGCAGGAAAGGAAGTGATCGTTTATTAATTCTATTCACTGGCTGCTTTTACGCGCTGTTATGAATTTTCAGTTGCGCCCAGTAATAACACTAGCGGAGGCCACACTGGCGGAGTTCGGATCCATCGAGAGCGCTGCTTGGCCTGAGCATCGCTGGCCAGTTTGTTTTAACGTTACCACGGAAACACCGAATCGCTTTTAGACTGGAACATCTGGGGATCTTTGAAGATGCCAGCGGCACACGGGTACTGTGAAGTCCGAAATGGACGAGATATTCAAAACCGGAAGACGTACCGGTGGATGTGCCTAAAAACAATACAGGCAAGTGATGATGAATGGCGTTTTATAAATAGCGCGTGGCGATCAAATTTGCACCTTTTAGCTGTGTCGAAATTCGTCATTAAATAAAAGTAGCTAATAAATACGTCCAACACCAAAGCACTCTCTTCTTCTGAGAAACAACACATTTAATCTTCATTTCTTAATTTCATACCTAGAGGTAGATCCCCACTACAGCAGCGATGACAAGCGGCTGAGAAATCTTCCACGGGATCTTTCACGAAATTCGATATTGATATCACCATATTTTATACTTTTACCCCGCCGGTTCGAATCTTTCCAACGGATCCGTTTTCCAAAGCAAAGGCGGAACACCGCAAGACGCGACGATCTTATCTAATTAACCATCGCGTTGAACAGCGTGAGGAGCATATCATCCATCGATTACCATTTCTATCGTGCCATCCCCCGGAACCAAGAAAGAAACAACCCTCAGACGCTTCATCATTCACAGCCCGGCTTCTGGTTGCCTTCCCAAGGCGGCCACCGTAACGTCCGAACAGCGAAAGAGCGAGCATAAATTTCACCTGTAAAACTGATCACCTGCTGCCGCGGCCTGACCCACGCCCGCCTGAAGGCCGGGCCGAACCGCCAGTCACACGCTTGGCGAGGTCGTTCCACACGGAGATCTCTATCCCTTCGACCCAAACGGATGGGAGCGTAGTGTCGGGGGGATATCACTGTGGAACGCTCGAGCGATACGATATTTAAATTTGTCCAACAAAACGCACTCTCCAAAACGGCGACGTAGGACTACGAAACACATCCAGCGACACAGCATCCACTTTCCGGGGTACGGAAAGAAAAAAAAACAAGCGAACGCTCGGACACGCCAGTGACGATAGCATAAACGTCAACACGAGCCCGGGGAATGCGTGCGCGCATGAATGACAACGAAGATAGAGAAAGATAGGTTAAGGAAAGTTTGCTCCCGACGACTTACTTTCACCCGGCGCGATCGTACTCCGTCGTGTGTCCAGAAGAATGGATTCAAATATTTAGGATTGGAATGTTGCCTGTGTAATGGTGCAATGTATGCGTGTGAAACGATCATTGCGTAAAAACAACGCTCGAGAGTTTGTTTGGTACTTCAAAAGACTTCAAGAGCGCAGCGCAACAAGGAAGAGAGCAGCGTAAAAAACATCACTTATGATATTGGCTTTTCTCGCAAGATCATCAAGAACGTCCACTTGTGGCGTTAGAATGTTCAATTGGTTCAAAGCTATAAAGTCACACGATTGATAGTACATTAAAAAATAATGATTCCAATCAAACGATGCACTTGTTGCCGTGATCCTTCTGACGTGTCATTGCACCGGCTCCGTCGCTCCACTGAAGCCAGACAAGGTTATAAAAATATGATTTTTTTTTACATCGCAGACTGTCTTGAATCATAAGATCGGGATGGGGACCAATCGCAAACGGAGAAAGGAATGGTTAAGAGCCACTAACGTTAAATCCAGCACTTGGTGGGGTTCTTTATTTGAAAAACCGGAACAGAACCGCGTCCCTCGACGGTCGGTGTTCTTGAAGCGTTAAACCGCAGAACGCAATCACGAAACAACGGGTAAACAAGCTACCAACGTCGCCATCAGATGAACGAACCAGCTTCGAAGCTTGGGTTGTTGAGTAAAACCATAGCCCATAGCAATAATCCTTTGAGATATTACTAAACGCAGCTCATCGTACTGAACGTACCACGTAAGCGCAGACGAACTGGCCTAAGTGACGAACACGTTCTGATACACTCCAGCCAACGCAAACGATGTGTATCCTATGTGTATCCATTTTAACATATGCGTCCAGAGAACAACATCATAAACTACAGTTCTTGCTATCGCTAACATGCTGTACGTCTTGCACCTGCAGTGGTATCCCTGACTAGATCAGGCTCCTCCTGTGGAATGTTCCACCTACTTCCGAGCAAGTCGCACCAACAAATATAATCCCGGAAGGCGATGGCGAACCTGACTTCGCGGCATGGAAGATGCCACCCGATGGTATGCGCAGCTAGTGCACGGAGCCTAGGTGAACGACTTACAGCTTGCAACCGAAACCGAACCCGAAAAACTTGTTTTCCCAACCTCCGGCAAGCCGGAAGATTGATATGCCCTCGAGTGGGCTCCGTCCGCCGGTTCAACAGGAACTAGTTCCATTCCAACAAACCTTGGTATGAGCGAGAAAAAGAGAAAGAGGGATTTTGCATTCGGCAAGTTTATCGTTTGTCGCGTTGGACAACGGTTGGAAAAGTTATGCGGCGCGTGATAACTTAAATCGTTCAGTGTCAAGTACAGTTCGATCGTGTGGGACCTCCGGCTGGATTAGGTGGAAGCGTGCGATCGGCTTGCCGGTTACTATTGCATAAGACCGAGCAACGGAACCTCTACATGTGCATGTAGGTTCCAGCTTCGAGCGGAACCGCGTGCTGCCATGCTGGACGAACAACAAGTGCATCTATTAAATCACATCCAGAATTTGTTGCACTTGTAGCACTAATCGTGCGTGTCGAAACACCATTACACGTTGCTTCTATGACTACAAGCGATGTGTGTTTCGTCCACATGTTGTGTAAGCTCAAGATGTTTGTCAAACGGTTGGAATTTCCGAGGAACTGGGCCGGTGACTCAAGCTGAGCTATTTCAGAATTTACGTCAACGTTGTACGATGGTGACTTAATGCGCATTTGACATGATGAGGCCGTGGAGGACTTGTGGATATGTATGACTGAAGATATTGAACGATTTTGTGTTCGTAGTGCACTCTCACACTTTTGTAATCAAATTCCCACAGTATTCTTTAACCGATTAGGGAGGCGAAAGAAAATGGTGTCACCATGGGCATCCAAGTATACCTTTCAGCTATACCCCGCCAGCTCTCACGATACCACGACTTGTCAATCGTGAATGAAGTTGCCACTCCGTTGACGATGCATACGCAACGATGAAGCTGTTTCCTCCGAACTTCCGACTCCCATTTGCGGTTTAAAATTTCTCCAATGAAGCGAAGATGTGTGACGCTGATAGTTAACCAGATACGGCTCCAGCTGTGAAGGTATGAAGCGTATTCCTCATCAAACGCATAACGAATGGCGTTAGAATACGAGCTGCTTGGTACGTTGCGACTCTTGAAGGGTTGAGAACCCAGCGCCAACGCTGAGATTGATTAGCAATAAAGATGTGTTTGAAATAGGAGAAAAAATCAAAGACCCCAGTGTCGATTGGGTAGATTGAGGCGTCATTGACTGCCGCCTACTCCATTGGATCTTTCAACTGCGAGTCAGACCCTGAAGGGCATCAGTTGTGTGCGGACCGTGTCTCTGGATGGTGATGGATGGGGATGGTCAATCGAAATCGCGTTACTGACCAACGGGACACTCTGAAGAGGGCCTCTTCAAATGTCGGTAACGGGATCGGAACGCCTGCATGCGGGATCGAACGCTTAGAAATCTATTTTATTACAACGATGACCGGTGGTCTCGGCACACCCAATGGTTCTACTTCACACGGCCGTGAAATGTAAGAGAAAAATAGATCTCTTCACTCGCTTCAAGTTATTTGAATGATGAGTTTGTTTGTGGGTGATTTTTCTTCCCTTTCAACGTTGTTCCAAATGGAAAGCCCAAAGATTCATAGTAATTACCAGCATATGAGTTGGAAGCGGCCTTTCGGCACTTGAATAACAATTGTTAAAGACATCATGTAATTTTCAGAAGGAGAATTGAATTCTTTAGCAGTAAGAGGAGCGCTGAAGAAAACGGTAATCGTTTCAAGCTATCGCAACAAAAAAAAGCCAATCCAACGCAGTGAGTCAACCGTCTCGAAGCCCTCCAAACGTCAAGAGGGCTGGCGCCTCATAGGTGCGAAAATGAATGAAGCATTCGGACGTCCCAGACGCCAAGCACTCCAGAGCTCGTCGTTCAGCAGCTATCGCCTAGAGTAAACTGACCGTCGGGGGACGTGTACACAACAAAGAAAAACGAAACGAAACAAACATTCGCTAAACCGCCAAAATTAAATTCGTAAAAACAAAACAACCCGTGCAAATATAGCCATTTCGTGGGGACTGGTACGCGAACCTTGGCAGATATCTTTTCTCGTACGCACGGGTTACGTACAAACGCTGGAGACGAAAGACGCCTAGAGACTCTTCGGCGTGTGCGTGAAATATTGCGTGTGTCTTGACGGTTTGTCATGGCGCTCGGGTCCTAATTGAAAATTCCAATGTCAATGTTAAGTATGTGGTATTCTCCGCAGGTTTACAACCTCCGCTGCTGCCTCCGGCGTGTTGTCGTTTTTTGTCTTCTGCTTGTATTCATCATCCATGTGCGGAGTGTGCACCATCGACAGTTTGACGATGTTTTGGTAATGCTGCGACGGTCACCCTGCGAATGTTTCGTAAAACACGTTTTCATGGCACGTTACAAAACTCGTTCTTCCTGTACAAACAGTTAGCTGTTTGGGTTGCGGTGTTGTTACGAACCAGCTGGCTATTAGCATAAGCTGTGGGAGCTGTTCCAAATCCAGAACGAAGGAGTACCACGCAGTAAAGCTATAGCGATAATGAGTAACGGACTTCGTGCCGATCTAGGTATCGATCCAAACTTAATTCGGTTCACGATCGATGACTGGATAGGCACCAGAGGATATCGGAGCTATCTCGGAGATGACTGGATATCCTTCGCAACCTCTATCCTTCAGTTTTCGCTCAAAAGGTAGTGCTACTTTGAAACTGTGACAAGGTTAAACGCCGCATACACCTGCGTATGACCATTCTCGTGGATTTATAAGTGGCACGTTGAGCGCAACAATATAGTAAATAAACTTTGTTTGACCCTCACCTCATCAGCACGATCTTTCCGTTAGAGATCTCGCCGCTGCGCACAACGCAAGCTACGACGCTCAAACGCGTCGCACCGCCAGAATCTTGATGAATCAGTCGTAGAAGTACAGCACGCGGCTTTGATTTACAACTACGTCAACTTCGTGCAAGAGAGACGGCAGGTTTACGCTATGTAACAAGTTGAACGGCCCCCCCTTCATTCACCGCTCTGTCCCGGAGAGGCTGGCTGGCCGTACGTAACAGTTGCACGCTGGAGGCTCTTAAACCGAAACGACCGGAGGTTGGGTTGCAATAATTTTGAGTAATCGTCCACAAATTCCTTCATCCATATCGTTTGCCACTGCTAGCCGATCTTGCACGGTGATCAGTATCACAACGTTAGTTGTCTAGCTCGTGTCAGTTCCTTCTAACTCGATGTCCAAGCTCAAACTTATGCAAAACAAAGTAGTTTTCCTCTTACACACACCCAGAAGGCATGTTGCGCAACAGCGACCACTGGGATTGGTTTGCAGATTGTGAACGGCTGCGGTGGTTATGTGCGAGATCAGACGTTGATCGTTTTGCGAAGAGAATACCGAACGATCCTCGCCGTAGACGTCATTTAGGTAGGATATAATTTACTTCTAATCTCAATGCACATAATACCTCACGTCAGAAGACTACATCTCAGATCATACTGAAAGACGAAAATTAACACGTCGCACACACACATCATGGGACCACCCTCAAATTACAGCACGTTCGGAAGGTCAGAATTAACACATTTATAACGCCCAGCATCATGCGTGCTAACGCAATAAGCGCTGCTTCGCTCACCTTCGCCGCGTCCTACAGATATATCCGTAGCATCATAATCGAATCAACCGAAAATCGGCATCGTTACGGAACGATTTAACGTCCGGCACGCGACATGATCCCGGTGTACCATAAATTAAGTCAACTTAACTCTCCCGTGTCGTTTAGGAAATGTTGTTGAACATGGGGGAGCAGGAGAAACATTTTAAATAGGTTCCCCCCTTTTAGGCCGATTTCCGTCCTCAGCCGTATGGTCCAAGAGGGTGATAGCAAGTAACGCGTGTTGCAATGCCACCATTATCAATTTACCGAACCCTGGTGGTGGATTAGCACATACACCCTACCCTTTCGGTACAAATTGTGATTGTGTGTGCGTCGCGAGCCGGTGCAGCAACACAACGTGCGGATGGGAATTTTTATGTTGGGTCAGTGATGCACAATATTGCTCACTTTCGTTGGGACAGACAGTAGAGGCGGTAGAGGCAGCGTGGGAGACTTACGTCTATTACATCACACACACATACCACACGCGACACGACGATACGCACATGGCACGGTCAAGCACTAACCCGTGGGTATTGGTGACTTACTTTCGTTGGGTTTTAATTAATGGCTTTATGTTTTAAAGAAGAAATTGGGTCGATGCAGCTTAGCTTTATGTGTGTATGTGTTAATACGCAAGATTTAACTGTTTTCAATTACGATCTCGCACAGTTGCAGTGAGTGAACGGAGCGTGATTGTGTAAGAAACCCGTGACTTCGGCACTAGGGCTAGGGGTGCTGACCATCTGTGGGACATCTCGGGTACGAATCGTAGTAGCTTTTCAATGAAAGAGCTATATTGGACATTGCAGCACTGTTTGATTCTTCAAATCTCTCTGCAGAATCTAATGATTTTTAATCGATTAAAACGGGCAGAGGCGACCTAGCGCTCGAAAACTTCACCACAGACTTGAACGAGAGCAGCCGGACTACCAGCTGATACGCTGCCGTCGTTGTGTAACACGATAGCCGTGCGTTGCAGTGCGTTGTATGACTTTTTTCGATTCACTTTTGATCGCAACCGGGACGCTGCTCTGCGCCACGAGCCAAGCACTGCATAATTCATGAAGGCGAGGTGCACTGGGACCTGATGACGGTTTGGGCGAAACACAAACGAGGGATTGAGCGTCGAAGCCCTGTGCATGTCTCGCAAAACGTATCCCCGTCTACATTTTCAACCCGGCCGGACGGATTGAATCGACAGCCAAGAGAGAGAGAGAGAGAGAGAGGTGGGAACATATACGGCTAGTCGAGAAGTCCGTATGGAGGGGGCTCGAGCGACACAAACCTCTAAAAGCCGGAGGGTTGATGGATTTTGGAATTAAATTATGAACGCACCTAGGCAGGGAAATAGTGCCGGTGGACATGTATGTGGGGGTTGGTGCTTTATGGTGTCCGTGCAAAAGTGTTCTTCTGGGTTTTGTCGCATAGTCCGTGCACAGGCTGGTGGCCGGCTGCTCGCATGTGCAAACGTAGCTATAGCCGTTTTCCCCGAGCGAGTTTCCATCAGGTCCCGGCAGATTGGATGTGTGAGGGAAGCATTACCGTTAGTATCCTGGACACAACCCACCGCCACGTTGACGACAATGACAATTGGAATCGATGGACTTTCCCTTGATTGCTGAGGTGTGTGCACCCTGCGACAACAAGTTCAAGTGCTAGGAGTACGATTCTTCTATTTTTTTTTAGAAAATACAAATTTGAAATAAAATTTTACAAACACATCACATCTAAGCGTGCTTCCGCGAGCAGATATTCAGGTTTGCAGTAGTCATTAGACGTGAAAAGGTCTGCAAATAACATCTCCCTCGCCCAGAACGGCAATATGCGGGTTTATTTTTTACACGTTCTCCCTGAATGAAACGAGTATACGTCAACGTCGCCGGAGGCTTCGGTGATGAAGTGTAAATAATGTCAAGCTCATTAAAATGAAATCAGAAAAGGGGTTGCAGTGAAATGATCCTGCACGGCAAACATTACTCAGCGCAAGTGCAACTCAAGGATGTTTGTCACTGGTGCTATTAACAACATTATGGCTTCCGCTCAGTATATGTGATGGTTAATATCAACTGGGTAATAAAGAATAATGTTTTTCACAAGAGAGTATAACAAAATCTCATTAAATTTTAATATTCATTAGAGAAATTTCCAAAATATAGTTGGTAGCATTTGTTTTTTTTTTGTAGCATATTTAAAACATGTGTAATTATGACGTGATAGGCAATAAAATGTATTATGGCACAACAATGCAGTCATCGACCTCACAAGAACTATTGGACCGACATGGAACCTTACCAAAAATCCAGACTTCCACGGTACACACCATAAAACATTCATTTTCCCATTTTCATAAATCTTCCATATTTTCTCCCCAGTCGAATGCTTCTTGCTTGAAAGAATTCTGTTGGAAACAGAACATAACGCTAGAACAACTCCCCCTCCCGGGCATCAACAAGAAATAGGCGCGTGCTTTGAGCGAAACGAACAAACAAACACACAAGTTCAAGGATAGGGGGCAATCATATTGAAAACGAAAACTTGCCTGCATACGCTGCGTACGTCCGTAGGAGGCAATTTCCTCAAATACGAAGCAGAGGGAAAAAAATCACCCTCTAACAGTGAAAGTATCGATCAGAGCCAGAAGGATGCTCCGAAGGTACCAGGAAAGTGAAGCCCATTCGATGGCTGATTATGAAAACAGGACGCAAACGAAATTCGATGAACTCCGGGGCAAATGTTTCCAATGTTTCGTAGGACACCACGTCTCGCTTTCTACCCACCCACACGACCACGATAGAAGCAGCAGAATATCCCTCGGATGAGTCATCGGAGTGTTGTTCCCTCGTCTCACCGGTCGAGTAGTGGTAGACGCGTTCGTCCGCACCCTGCTCCTGAGCGCCTATGATTGCTCCATTTCATCCTTGGCAAATTTGCGGAAGTGTATGTGCGAACATGCGCACTTAAAGGCACCACCGGCGAAGAGTACACCACCCGGAAGCGGGCTGGAAATTGTAGCGCAAACGAGCAGCAGCAGTAAAGCTTGTTAAACCAGCCAGTCTCAGCGAGCATTACTCACTGCCGTGAGGTGAGGATGGGAGATGCTGGATGGACGTCCTGCTCGCTCCGCCAAACAGCATAAGGTGATCCCGGGACCCAACGATGACTCATCCCTCTGACGTAACAACTCTGGCGAGGAGCAAACCAGCAGTTTTTTTTTCTGTCATGCAATATCTGAGGCACCTCTGCGAGTGAGGTTGATTTTATTATCCTCACTTTCTAACCTCACATTTGAAAAAACCTTGACTCATCGCATACGCTACCAGCGGAGCAAGGTAAAATGTCCACACTTCATCTTCATTAGTCATGGAGAACGTGACATGCACTATCAGCGTCTCAAGCGTGTGCAACAGGAAGAACGTCGCCGGGACATTCAGAATCCACTTCGCGACCACTTTGAAGAAAGCGCGTCCAATTTGTAGTAGCTGACGTTACGCGGAACCGATTGTGCGGCAAAGCGCTTGAACTGAACTGCAACTGATAAGCTCGACTGCAGGACGGAGGTTCGTTTAAGTAGCGGCCTGCCGCGAATCGTCCGTTGTGTCTTATCAACGGGGCAAGCCCCAGACATTCTAGCCACCCGAGCGATTGTCCACGAATGCTTTAACAATCAACTTTATCAGTTAACGGTGGATTGGCATGAAATTTGTGTTCGTTCTCTCGGGAAACGAAGTTGTCGTTTATTTGTTGTTGATACGATTTAGCCAGAGACAGTTCGAACAGTTTCTACGCGATGTTTATACATACAGGCTTATCTCAGCTCAGATCTTTCTCCCAGCGTAGCGAAATCGCAAGCCCAAGCGTAACTCGGAAGGGGGGGCGGAACTTATTGGACCGGAAGTAATCGGACTTTGATGTTGACGATGTCTCGAACCTGCTACTATTATGTCGGCAGTGTACACTACTCCAGCCAATTTTGAAATTTCACCACGTGGTGGACTTGGTTGAAAAATATTTTCTCCATAACACATCGGCACTATGCAGGGCTTGCTCTCCCAGCTTATGAAACGAATTTCGAATATTACTTCACCACCATAACCAAACCGCCACAGCCGCCCTGACAGGGCCGTTTTCGGTACACGCTCCTGAGGTTTCGGGCCACTTAAAACAATATGGCGTAGAGAAATGCGTTCAACAAGCGTTTCGATTATCTTTCGGCCAAATCTGGTGCCGGCCAACGAGACGACCGGGGCAAGACGTTCGCTAAATGCACCGTTCAAGCGGCGAATCACGATCGCTGGAGCAGGCTCTAGGGGGACAGAGGCATGGCATACCAAACTGCGGTAAGGGCGAATTCGAGCAGCTGTGTTGCATTTGGGCGCAGAGAACCAATGAACGGTAAAAACGTGTTATAAGCGAAGCAACACATTCCGCCGGCACGAGAAAAACCCGCTAATCGTGAGGAAAAATGTGTGCATGTGTGTGTGTGTGGAAAACACATACGCACATCTGGCGGAGATAGCCTCACATCTCTGGTGAAAAGACGCATTATCTGGACCACTTCTTTAAAATCCTCACCGCTTGAGCAAAGTATGGCACGGGGTTTGACCAAGCACATGAAAAGAACCCGACCGAGATAAAGATCGAGGCTACTTGCCAGATAAAGCTTTGATGTACACCTGAAGAAAATTTCAATAGGCAAACAAGCTCTGCCAGGCATATACAATCGCTTGAACGTGAGGCAGGGACTGTGGCTTGAGTGGAGAAGATTTTCCCGTCTACCACTACCTGTCACAAGGTCCAGCGGGGATTGCGATTCGTTTTTTTGTGTCATTTCTAGCATTACGGAGCCTACACCTATCTTGTGATGCCTATCACACACACGCCCCGCACGTCGCTGAAGGGTCTTCACGTCCACCGGCCCCGAGGATGCCGGGGTACGCATCATCAATTTAGAACTCGTTAAATGGAACTCACGCCGCTACTGAAACGGCTATTTCAGCTACTAACCTAACCCCACCGGCGGCGTTCAAAGCGGTTACACGTTCGCGCGCATCTACCGCGGGCCGGTATATGAATCTCCGAAGAAGATGCTGTGCAGGTCCCGCTAGGAATCCGGTTCGGTCAAACAGATGACGGAAAACGGTAAACGAGCTTAATCGAATGAAACGCACAAATAGCTGCAATACAGCTTCACAGGAGACGCGTCTCGGTGGTCTCGCCCGGGAGAAGGTGAAGTGTGCGAAGGTCTTTGCCAATTTGGCCACGCTGCTGCATGCAATTGGTTGGTTGCTTTGGCGAGCGCAGTAAAAGACGAAAAGGTACGTACAATGAACTTAGTACCAGTTTCGTTTGAGTATCAGACGCACAACCTCCACTCCCTCTCCTACGTATAAGTGTTCGAATCTTTCGCTGGTAATCTAAGTTTGCATAACACCAACGTACGAGAGTCAGAGACGTACGCCGAAAGGATGTGGACGGTGGTACGAACCCTGGGAAATGTGAATTTGAACGATCCCATACGACCCGCCGAAAGTAAAGAAGTTGGAAAGATGGTCCCCGTAGCATCTTTTCGATTACGACATCGTCAGCGGTCGGGCGGCCTATTCTCCCCCATCCTTGTGGAGACACACCACCGTCGGTGGGAGAGCGAGGGTTATGATGAGTAAATTTCGTACTGTCATTATAATGGTGGACGGAAAGCGGCGTTTCGTGCACCTCTGCGCGTCGGGTGCATTATGGCAACGACTAGTGGAGATGATCGGAAAAGGAAGAACGAGCATAAGTGGATAATTTCCGCAATAGCAAACGGATCGATTGGAGGGAAATTGTGACAACTAGGGACATTGGGAAGATGCTGAGTTACAGCAAGAATCTTTGAGCAAATGTTTTTAAGATATACTCCAAATTTGTCTTCTTAAGATTGGTCTAGAAGGACCTTGGCATTCACGACTTAGTATCAAACCTAAACTGAATTAAGGCATTGATCAGTTTCAATGAAAGAAAGCAAACCGGATTCTGTACAAGTTCACCAAGAACAAGTTATCAGTAACCGACGGACGATGGAAGTCTATAAGTGTGTAGAAGGTTAATATAATGGCACTAGGATTTTTAGGAGCATGGTCTCACACATCAAAGGTTGTGATTTCAATTATCTGTTGGAATGTCTTCTCGTACGCAGGACTGACGATCCAGCTGCCTACATAAGAGGCTTAGACAACAAAAAAGAAGAAGCCATATGAGGCGATCGCCTAATCGAGCAAACGTTTATCCACCGATTTGAGCTCCATCTTCACTTTCTTCCCATGCAAAGACGCACATCATTCCAATTCGATGCCCTCCACACTAAAGCTCACACACGTAAAGACACGTTCCAAAACCTCCGCTACCGAAGCAACAAATCTCGCAAGAGAAGACGCCAGAAATAAGGCATTTTAAATTGTTTCCATTTCCATTTCTATTTGCGGTCGGCCCGGCGTACTAGCGCGCGAACACACCGGCTGAGTGAGTGCCCATTCTTGATGGGCAATTTCTCACCATTACGCGGCGAAAGTTTTGCGGAGACTGCGGGAGCAGTCGTCGGCCGAGTAGTGGAATTGCGCGATGAAACAACAAAACAGATCACTACCGCCCGCACGACCATCCATCCATCCGAGCCACGAGCCTCGAGGGGAGGAAGATGACGCAGGTTTAAAAATGTATGAAAAGGAAAAACTACATTTAATTATAATCATTTTGCTGCCGGCATTTGTGTTCCGCTGCTACCACCACGAAAACGTGAAGTGCGTTGACTTCAGGCGGGAGTGAGTTTGTTTGGTATGCATCGGGGCCCTCGTTGGTAATGCAGTTTCTCACACGAAAGTAAGAATTGTCAACGCGGCTGTGCACAGAAACATGCGCTGGGAAAATAAACACAGGCCTGCAGGTTGAGCGAGAGAATGGGTTAGAAAACCAAACTTTTTCAGGAAGAAAGTGAGACGATTTTACTTCGCGCAAAGATTATGCACAATCGGATCGTATCACGTCTGCTCCTCTTGTTTTTTTGCAAACTATCTGCACGAGCGTAAATTGATATCGATAATTAGTATAATTTGCTGCTCGGAATAGTTACTCTCGTTAAAACAAACGAAGACCGCGCTGAAAGACACTATGGGAGTCGGGTTTTCTTTCTCTCCATTCGAGGGACCGAAGAATATTGCCACCGCCGTTTTAGATAAATCGACACCGGCTTCACTGCTGCAGCCACAAAAACAACGCTTTTACCACCTGTCTCATAACTCATCAGCCACTTTGAGCCAAGTCCCGAGAGGCCCCGCTAATTGCTCCTGTCGGCACGGCTAATGAGCTGGAGGCTAGTGAATTTTCCACGCCCTTACCCGCTGGTCCCGCCGACTTTGATTTCACTTCCTCTCTGGCGTGAGAGAAAGACTGCATCAAAAGATTTTTCCTTTTTTTCCAACAGGCCCCCCGACCTGGTACAGAAATGAGGGAGGAAGCGACGCTGTAGCTGCGCAAGTTCACTAACACAAAAAGTAGTAAAAGCACCAACAATGCACTAAAACTCGTCATTACGAGTACCGGTGCACACCTCCGCCGTTGTAATGGATGTATTGTGTCGATGTTCTAAGACGAGCAGGTGGCGTTGTTTCATATGGGAGCATGGAAACTGGACAACTAATTGTGACTTTAAGATTTATCTCTGTTATGATAAGGTATTGTAAGGTATTTTTATCATATTTTTATATATAAATTCAAATAATTTAAGTTACAAGAGCCAATGTTTTTTTGGTAGGAGATTGGACTATCAGAGCTAGCTAGCGAAAGAAGAATATTTCGGAAGTAATAAGATATATTGACAAGACAACCTTATTGCATTGCATTGAATTGACCTTACTGATAGCAATTTCCAATGAATTATACGACCCACGTTAACACATGTTAGTTATATAAAATAATATTACACGATTTATGTTTTCAATTCAAGTGTCAACTTCCACCGGAAGGTTGAGCCTTCGCAAGCGTCGAGCGATCGAAACGCACTACTACCCCAGTGCAACATTCCCAACGTGTACGTGCGGGTACCGCTCAAGGCAACAATATGTGGTTTAGATTAAGGCCACCACCAGTACACTGGATCGGGTTTTCTCAAGGCAACAACACTGTGCATGTGTTTTTTTTGTTTTTCAAACTTCCGAACACTGTAAACCACGATATACCCTGACGTCATCACAGCGACTAGAAGGACAAATACTCACTGGAAGGAAAGGTTTTCTTGCATCTGGCTTTTTTCAGGGCAACAAATTTGTATGCATGTCACATACCTCCACACCAGGGTGCAAGAGAACGCGCTGTTAGTTAACATTCCATCACACTGCGCCCGATGTGTGACTGGGTAGCTGTAGTGCGAAGTTGTTTTACTTTCTATCTCAAGGTGGAACCCGTAGACCATTAGAGGAATGCAACTAAGCTTTATAGTGGAGATCGAGAATATTATAATGCATTGAAAACCTATAAGAACAGTAAAAAACGGCGATCCATTCCGAGCCAGTCAATCAAACAGCGCCACACTGACATTTGACGTACGCCATAAGCCTGCTTTTCGGCAGCTTATTCCAAAAGCTCACAACACATTCGGTTGGCGGTAAGCGACTCTAGGCAGGGAAAAATCATAATTATAGCAACACCACCGTAAAACACGTCCGCGTGCTCCGTCAATTTATTATATCTATAGCCTCAATTTGAACATGGAGCCGATGAAATTTTAATGGACACTCTTCTGTACGGGTTTACGTAATCGAAACGGTAGCACCCACGACGCCCGTCGCGGTCCGAAAAGAAATGCGCGCTAAATTAAGCTTCACATCGAGCCTTATGGTGCGCGGTGCGGTATCGCCACCACGCTTGGGATTGTTGTTACCGGGTTGCATCCCACACACGGGTGGGTAAAACTGCAGCAGTAGGCTACCGTGTGTCGTTGGAGCTTTAATTGGGGCTTTGAAAATTAAGATTCTTCCCATGCCCGGTGTTGCTGTGGTCAGCCGTGACAATAGGACGACATCGGGGTTGCGTCGCCCTTACCTCAGGAACCCTCTTCGGAAGCATACTCCAAGTTGAGAGTTTCTTTTTTCCATGTGCACCTATTGTTATCAACAGAAAAACGCCACCCGCAGGCAAATTGTACATCCGAAAAGCCCGTATTACGTGTTGCGCTGATGATCCCAAATCCGACGGCAATAAATGTCGTGGAGCTCACACCACCACCACCCGGCTCTGCCGCCGCGCATTGTTCAATCGTCACGACCACTCTCGCTTTCCACTTTTTCAGGTGCGCTTTTACATACAACCACCCGCAACCACAGACCCGGGGTGCGACGTGGTGATCGTGCCGATATGCACTTACTTCACGACGTGTGTGTGTGTGGATGTGGTGTTTATGCTGGCTGATGCTCTTCCTCACCGGAAGAAGAGCAAGAGCCTTGCGTTATGCAACGTCGTGCCCGGGCGGTCCCACCGCTATCGAGACCTCCCCGCGAGAGCGGTAGGTTACTTCATTATTCCATTCACATAGCGCCCGCGAGTGTTCCATCATCATGTACGCTACACACCCTGCTCTCTGGGTGAGCCAATTTGAAACAGTCTTCACCAACAACCCCCATCTGAGACGATGCGTGCAAGCTCTGGAAGATGAACCCGTTGGTGGATACAATCTAACTTCACCCCATCGGCGAATCGGAAGATTGACAGTCAAGTCATGCGCGGCAAGATATTTCAAGTTTGGTAGCACCACCACCACCACCCGGCCAGTGTGATGGTCAGAATTGGGTGCCTGCTGCGTGAGGATGTCTGCGCGGGGGCAGTGATTTCGCAATCATACAATCAATTTAATTCACATCTCAGCGATCATACGCCACAGGGTGAGTGAGCGCGTGCGATATGGCTTGGTAGAGCCGAGCAGACATACGAGATTTGGTGGATCGCACGAAAAAAAGTGCGCGATCCGGCGGCGCACTTTAGGTATGATTCGTTTCATTACACATACACACACACACCCACCGTGTAGTAGAAACGCCAAGAAAACCTCGGCCCCGCCGGCCGCTGTTGGTGTAGTAGCGGTGGAGTACCGCGCGCTATCTCCTGCACGGGATCTGTTGGAGCAATTCTGCGAAAGGCGGAAGTGACTAATGGATCTCCCGACGGCTGCACATAACCTCTCCGAAGGTCAGCTGGCTGCTATTTGCTTAATGTGATTTGCTGGATGTTGCGAGACTGCGGGGAACGGCCGACGGATCTCGAAACTCTGAGCCTGAGCATGACGAAGTCTCGGGCGCGATAAACCACAATTGACAGCGGTGCTTCTGATGGACGGCGGCAGCGCGCGCTGGACACGTCGGTAGTAAAGTTGATCGTTGTCAAAGGAGCGGTCTCATACGGAAAGAACTGTCTCGAGCATTAGAGCTAGACTTCGAGGTTTTCAAGATGAAAATAAAACAAATCACAACTACTTTCTCAGCACGAGCGAGTCAAGGTTTTCGACGATGGCGAAGTTGCTGTAATCTGTAGCGTTTCTTGTCTCTCCGCTGGGTGGAGTATGAGGCAACTTGCGGACGGTTGTTGTACCACAACTTCCCGCGCGTATGTACACTGTCGCGCTATAAAGGAGGATTAAGTCATAAAACCTTTACAACCTCAACGTTTTCCTTTCCAAATCATGTTGTTGGGTTGTTCCACCCCAAAACATGCAAACGAGGAGACCTCTCTAAACCAGGGAGACTTGAACATGGGCAGCGCATAAAGTTCTGTTTGATTGTGAGCCCACATAATGGGAAATAAATATAAGATAACACAGGGTCTGATTTCTTCACGCTGCGCAGGTTCTGCTACCATCCCGAGATTGACCGCAGCAGATTTATCGTCTTTTCTAACGCAAATGACACAGTTACGGCTGCGTTCCTGGGGCTATCTGGGAGGTGCGCACACATCAGGCAATAAACAGGTTATCGCATTATCATCTACCGCAAGCACGGGTAAAAACTACACACCCGCAGGCCGTACGGTTCAAATTGAACAGTAAACAGGGGCGGGTGGGCGGCAATCGTCCACCACTCCACACATTCTTTGCTATCCTGATGTCCACCGAAAGACATTAGACGACGGGCCTCGGCTTGAACATTCGCGTCAATCTGCGCGTTCTGCGCGGATTCAAGAATCAACGTTCACAAACTGGACATTCAACTTGCCCTTCAAACCGAACGGTAACGGAACCTTTCGAAACGAGTTTGCCACCAGGCGGTACCGAGCTGGCAAGATTTTTCTGTCAGTATGGCGTAGGATATATGGTGTAAGTTGGCTGTTTGGGAAATACTTCCAGCATGCCACTGCTCAAACAGAAAGATCTAACCGTTTGTAAGTTAAAGCACCGAACTAGTAGCGAATTACAATACGTAGTATACGTAGATATACGTAGTAGTTGTTGCATTAGGAATAGTACTCGGGGAGCTGATAGATGATCTTTATCGTTGTATTTGTAGTATCTTGTTAAGATCTTCGTTGAAACAGCATGCATTGTTGCTGGTTCAAGTGCTGGTGATGCAACAGCACATTCCTTCCATTTCAACTTACCTGCAAGAAAAAAGAGAAAAAATAAGACAAAGAATTAGCCGTGCTGTCGGTAAAGATGAAAAATCTGTGAACAGATTGTCATAACTGGCCTTGGCTTCGATAAATTCGATACCAGTGAAGATTAATAAAGCATCATCACATGTAGCTCGTACACGAACACCAGACACAGGCATTCGAGACGAAGCACAAGCTTCAAAGAGATGTGAAAGAGACGGGGCCAGCGGCACGAAACAGTAACTTCAACACCGCCGCGCCACCGGATCTCGCCGGGACGAAATGTCCGGATGGAAGCCGTCGCCGTCGGGTGGGTAAAAGAGTTAGCGTTGAATCTGGGTCAAATCGTTTCACTGAACTCGGTTAGTCAGGCATGACTGCATCATGGACATCGTAACCGGACCTCGCAGCCCGCAGGTGATCTCTCGTACAGAAGGGGGTAGTAGTAGTCTCACATCTCGTGACGCGGGGTGTCCTCTCGCTTTGTTTGCTGATTCGCACGGCATGTTCCATCGATCTCAGCCAGAAAAAAATCTCTTCAGCAACGTATGTTTTGCAACATGGCCATTCACATTTACAAGCGAAGGCATTGGGGAACATTTTACTATGAACCTCTTCAACAAAATCTAGCTTGCTTTAGTGTCTTGAGATGCTATATCAATGGCACCAACTATTTTAACGCACCTAGTCACAGACTCGGGCAATCCATCATGCGCCGGGATACAGTATTATACCACCGGGAAGTAACCCTGACATCTTTAAGTAATGGTATCATCCCTAAGAGACAGCAGGACTTCGTCAAAAGGAGCGGACCGGAACACCGTCAATGTTATGAAATATCTTCCGTTACTCTCTCCAACACTAACGCTGACAAATGACCGCGCGTCGAAGTGTAACGTATTCGATGTTTCTAAATCGACGTTGATCTCGTCAAGACACGTGGTGTCGCGCGCGCTCGCGCACGCCATAGTGATCCATCTTTTCACCGCCCATAACCACGACACGTCGCGGGTCGATCGTGGGGTGCTATTTTTGGGCGGCAACTTTGGAGGCTTGGTTTCGTGTACATCCCAAACACCTTGGGCAGGCTGTCTGGCGCCGGGCCCTTTCTGGCGGTGCCCGCGTTGGAGAGCGTTGGACGAGGAAATACCGTACGGGTATTCGATGGGATTACTTTACCTTCGCGTCCGTCCGAACGAGCGTTCCACCAAACATGAGGAGAAGAGCAACAACAAACGAAACAAAAAAGCATACACCATCGTAGAGAGAAATTATCTTCTAACGGCGCTGGGAACAGATGGCAAGATGGATGGATGGTATTCTTTTTTCCTTCCATTTCGTTTTCCAACCTCTTCCGCCCTGCAACGTGGAGGAAGGAAAAAAGGCGCACACCAGCGTTGTGGAAAATCTTTCACTCGGGTTTCAAAACATACTTTGTGTTTGTTGTCAGTACGGGGCGGCGTGGAGGGCGAAACGGAAATGGGACGCATTCTAGCCATTGAGCGGGCGAGAAATAATTAGCATACACACGCAGCGCACCAGCATCATCTCGGCAGTGCGAGGTATACTACCGAGTGAACGAAGATCGCACCTTCTACCCCGTGAAGAGAGTTCTTCCTGCGTGCGGCGCACACGTTGCCACGATCGCAGGCAGAAGCAGCAGCGCTGCACGGAAGGAGTCTCGGCTATAAATATGCATTAGTCAAGGACTAATTAAAACAACCGCCGTGTAACGGGGTTATTAATCATCGTTCTTGGTAGCTGCTCCTGTGCGCCACGCAACGTCGCGCCGTGTCGCTCTAATCTGTTCCCAGCGTAAAACCCATGACCCGTACCTAAAACCGACGACTAGGCCATACGGTGGGTAAAGTTCTGAAGTCGAAAGACTCGATCGAGCTAGAATCGCACGCGTGCGTGTGAGAGTTTTACACGTTTGCTTTTCGTATCAACGTAGCAGACACCATAGGCATTAAAGCAGCGTGTGCGTCTAATGCTCTCTAGCTGTCTTCAGCTGTTATTCTTTTGAGTCTTCTGTAGCCGCTCAAGCTATGAGCAGCATGATCTCGGAGATCGCAGCGAAAGTACAACGACCACGGTGGCATGAGTCTCTTTTGAATGTGTCGGACGTATGAAGGGTGATAATTGAACCAATTACGTTACGTTCTTGTCGTGATCGTTGGCGATCATGTAGTTTGACGTCCGAGAGCGACATCCAACAGGGCGCGCATGAGTCAAGAAATCATAAAAAACTAACATCAGGGCTAATAAAATCTCCACTCCTTGATTCATGCAAATCAGGCGTGTTCCAAAATGAACCTAAAATGACAACTTCCGGCACTGGAGACTTAAAGAATCTCGGCGGGATTTTGTCCAAGATTTTGCCATTGTCCAGTCGCGACCCGAACGTCCAACAAAAGTGATCTAATTGTGTATTGCGTAAATCCCAAACACAAAAAACCTACAGACAGATTTGAGAACAGACTGAGGACCTTGCATGCCATTTCTCTTGGTCGCATGACAATCGCGTTAATTAGTTCAATAAAATCAACTGCCGGGAAGCGTCACGAAGACATGCCCATGAGGAGATAACGTCTAGACAATCAAACACTAGGCGTAGAGAGTGTATCGCCCTTTAGAGTTCGTTCGGTACGGATTGTCGGAGAAAGTTCCTACTGGACGACAGCCCATGCGCAACTAGAATCTGTGGAACGTTCAACACAAGGTTGCTTCTATCGCGCATGATTTGAAGGCATTTGCATAAATGGTGATTAGTTAAAATTGCCTCCAGCGGGGCATTTTGTGCTGACAGACAAATTAGTGGACCAAGTACAATAACAGCGGAGAGAAACTACTTTGTCCATCACGCGTGATAAGCCTACCAGAAATGCAGAACGGAAACAATGAGCTCCTCGGCTCCTCCACCCCGGGGGACCGGCGATGATAATGATGCTGCTGTTTTTATCTGATGAATCAAACCCAAACGCAGAACTTCTGGAGTCGTTCTCCCGCCTAGATGACGGCCGGGGCAATTAAGAAAGTTTTCCAGCCAACACGTTCAGCAACAAATCGACCCGCATTCCTCATTTCCCCATGAAAAACAAAAAAAAATCCGACCATGTGATGATGATGATGCAAGCATCGCCCGCAAGCACCAAACAATGATCCCACTAGGGGCCGCCCTCCAGCGTCTCGCAGAGTTTGGCGGATTATGCACCGTTAGAGCAACAGTTAGGTTATTTTTACTTTTTTACTGCTCCAAAAAGGCAGCTCCCCCCACCAGGGAATCTAAAAGCTCGGAAAAGCTGGTTGGCCCAGCCCAGACAAACAACACGGCGGGAAAACAAAACGGCAGAAATCAAACAAACAAGCAGCGAACAAGGTTTTTGACTGAGAAACTGATCTCCGAAACAGGGGGTTGGTAAAAAACAAAACAGCTTTATTGCCGGCATTTCGATAAGGCTAGGATTTTGAAGCGGGCAGAGTGAGTGGAGATCGTACCCGTCGCGGGGGAACTGGTGGTTTAATTAAAAAACGATCTACAAACTTTGGAACAAACGATTCCAATCAGAATCGGGCTCTCGCGGGCCACGGTAAGGGACGCGGGAAGTCAGGAACCGAGATCCCGGAAAACTTTCCGTTAAAGACCCATCAGCAGGTGTTTAACATTTTTGCTCCAATAGTGCGCCACTTTGGATGTAGCATCAAAAAAACCACATCGCTAATCAGCGGTCGAATGGAGAGAGAGAGAGAGAGAGAGAGAGAGAGAGAGAGAGAGAGAGAGAGAGAGCGAGAACAGCGACGATTTTATTTTCTTCCATTCGCTACGCACCGCAGGGTAAGGTAAATGAGGTGGCCATCTTCGGCACGCAACAAAACGTAGCTAATGCGTTGATGGCAGGCATGCCAGAATCAAGCGCCATTTACGGTATATCACGAACAGGCGTTCTTCGAATTAAGGCATGAGTGAAGGTTGTGAGATGGGGAAAACCAAGAATCTACTACGCTGGTTGATCGAGACACTGGAACTCTCGACCACACTGATATCCTAGCCAACATACTAGCGTGAGGTGATAAATACATCGTCTTATTTAGGCATACTATGGAGCGACCTTCCAATCAAATCTCGAATCAACTGATACACGCAATAAACCATAATCATGAACTTCAATGCTATTGGGGATTATATGCGACTCTCAACACAATATTGTAGAAGTGATAATAAACAATCTGGTCTAGACTAGACTACAGCATTGAGGTACGTGAATAGGACGGCGCTCCAGGTGATCTCTTTTGAAAGATCCGTCAGCAAACATTCCAACTGATCAAGAAAACCTTGATCGAAGATCAACATTGATAAGCGTTCCCAACCGACCGCTTACAATCTCAAATGCCCTACTCTACGTGCGCTGAACTCATGATGGCATCCTGGTGTACACCTTTTGAACAAAATAGCTGCTAAGTAAAGTGTGTACCCGTTACATCACGATCTCAGAGCAAGAAGAGCTATCGGAGCTATGGACTCTGGAAGGAAGAGCAACAAAAACCCATCTTCAACTATCGCCGATAACGCGCCGATCCATCCTATTGATTGACCCACTTAGCGCACCTCGGACGTATTGTGAGCGTTGCTCCAGAAATCCTGATCTACATTGGCAACGGACTCCGCAACCAAACGCCGCTCGGGTGAAAATTACGGCGTAAAGAGGGGTCTATAATTTACGAACCCAAACGTAATGGTGCTAATTGGTGTATGGAATGATTATGAAAGCCATTTTTCTGCGGGCGTGGTTGCGTACTTTGTGCTAATATTGTGTTTAATCCCAGTTGAAAAAAACGTAAACCAATCGTGCTCTCCCAATGTAACTTGTTCGATTTGTTGACGAACATTCCGTCATGCGCACGTGCCACCCTCGTTAGTAAGTGGTCACTTTCCAGGAAAAATATCAATATTTTGAGGCACAATTCCTGTGGCGGGCGTGCGTGACGTTGGTTTACGTTACGTTTGTGCCCTTTCGCTCCAAAAGTGCCTGGCCGAACATTTTTCGGAGCACAGATGGCAGTAATTTTGCGTCCAAACCATAAACAAACCGGCGCTGCCCCGTCACACTGCCGTCTCCTCTCGTTTTGCATTCATTCATTAAAACACACGCCCCAGTGATCGGTAGCGCTCTGTAGCCGGATGAAGAAACGCAAGCGAAAAACTAAACAAACACCACAGATTTGAAAGAAACCGAACCCCCAGAGATGTCCATGACTTTGACTTGCACCAGAAAACATTCTCCGCCCGACGTCCTACGCGCAATAGCAACACAGTGACCATCGGAGCACAAGAAGTTGAGCATCAACATTTACAAAAATAACAGCGCAACCGCGTTTTTCCGCGCGGGAAGAAGGAAATGCGAAACAAACATGGCCAGGCGCGGCGCTGGTTAAGCCATTTGAGGCGGCCAGACAGAAAGCGGTACTGTGTTGGTGAAATTTGTTTACAATCAAGAATGAGAAGAAAAAAGAACACGATTTGTTTAATGACTCATTCCGCTTCGATTGCAAAATTGGACGATCGTTAGTTGCTGTTCCCCCCCCTCTACGAGAAGAATCGATTCAATCCCAGTCGGGCACACATTTATCGAGTCGACCACCGAAATTGCTTTCAATTCCGTGCGCTCTGTGCATCGCGCACACTAATTACACTTGCGCCGCGATGTCCCTTCCAGACACGGATGCAAGACTGGATAGGTCGCTATCAGTGGAGTTTGCTTGGAAGAGACGATAAAACGGAAGGAAACGCTGGAAGGGGTTTGGCAGAGATACAGAATTGGAGGACGAAGCTGAATGGCGACAACCCCACTCCACCGGTCGTTGGGACTTCGCTTGGGACCGCCGCGACTTCAAGCCAAACCCGACCGAGATAACACGATGCACTTGCGGCGCATGGGGCATGGAAGTTTGGCGAGCAGAGGAACTGCATTGGCAGCTGAGTCAATGCAGCCATACCCCGCCGCCGTACGCCCGCAGTGTTTGCAGCTGGCGGCGGCACACTGGCACTGGCAGCACAAAGAAACCCGGATGTCTGGATCCCGCCGGCAAGTCGGAAACGATGATGACGGCATAAAAACGGAAGTAGCACTACTGTGAGTGTGTGCGTGTAGTTTTTTCGTCTTCGCTTCGTTGAGAGAAAAATTTAATTACGATAAAAGCAATGAGCGAATGGGCAAATAGGTCGTTGCGGGTTGCCCAGAGAAGGCAAATGTATCCATTTGGATTTGGAGCACTCTTGGATCATACACTTGCGATTTAGATAGGATAATGTCTGGGCAGTATAAAGGCGACCTAATACATTATGGATGAAAAATCGAATATCCAATATAAATTTCCGGCTTAAACAATAGATCATTTGGAGAGCATTCCAATTCAGGAACAGCAACAGCAACAAGCTGATGCGAAAAAATGCACTTCCAACGAATACCTCAGTGAAGCCGGACCGCTGTCGATTTCTCTTCGGGCAATTAAAAAGCTAATTCAACAAATATTTTAAGTCCCGCGGCACGTTGGCGTACGCTAGCGGAGACACAATTGGGCTCTCCCATTTCTACCGCGTACTAATTTTTACTCCCCTCTGAAGGGCGTTAGTACACGGGCAGAATCGAAAGTTTGACGTCCGAATCAAACAAACGAATTGCGCCCGGTCATGTTCACTGTGACTCTGTGCGCTTTCACTCTGGAGGGGAAAGATACAACAACAAAAAATGTCCCAAAATTTCAAACCATAACACTGCGCCCCACCGTTGGGTGGGTACAATTCTCTCACGTAAATGAAAGGAAACATAAATAAACATAGTTATCACACCGGCACTGGTGGAATGAAAACCGAGCGCATCAGCGTTGCTGATAACGACTGGCGCTGCGGAATGGAGGATGGAATGAAGCTCAGCTGACTTAATGAAAGTAAACCCCGGCTATCGGGCACCATCGTTGGACAGGAACAAAAAGCGTGTTGAAAATTGTTTATCACGATAGTTAAGTAGTACACTAAGTACGACACAGCGTGAACGGCTCGATTCCATACTAAACCAGACCGTCGATAGAAGAAATGGTGAAATCTAAGCCATTTCTTGCACTCTCTCAGGTGCCCAGTTGGTTGCTGTGACAACTTTTCAAACCTTTTAGTGCCTGACATCCAGCTGAAGCAATCCCAACACCGACATAAATCAAACCAGTCGTTTGACAGTGACATTGGGATGTCTGGTCGTTCGAAAATGGTGAAAATTGCAAATCAATGACCCATTACGCAGCTATTGAGGGGTGCGAGTATATTCAAGAGAAATACAAAATCGTTTAACGGATGCGATAATCCATCAACTGCGCTGTATTGTTGGGTGTGGGATGTCAGCTTCGAATGGTGCCCCGAACATGGAAGCAGAATCATTAGTGGACAATGGAATTGAAATACCTTCACAAAGAGGATATACCTTTGGCTGCAAATCGCCAAAATATTGCAAGAGTTTTCACTACAAAAGCCATAGGCGAAATCCCTTCAGGAGCATCAGGAACGCCCTGACTCTGAGTCTGAGTCCGGAATAATCTCCGACGCGACTCATTATTTACCAGCCCGCCATCCATGGGTGTGCATTGAAAACGGTTACCAACGGGTGATGGAAGCGCTAATTTCTTCCATGAAAATCACGTCTATGGTGCGACTTTCGCCCACACCAAACGAACGATGCACGGACGAAAATGATGACGAGATAGGGTGATGCGCTCAAATCGGATTATGTTGGCGGCATATTAAATGGCTATAATGCCGCGCTGCTATAGACGGCTTTCGGTTTGCCATCACCGCGTACGCTGTTTATTTCAACATTTCAGCGTCAGTCGATGGCACACGGGCGACGCAGCATCATAAATCGATAAAGCGATCGATTCGTTCGTGCCTGCATGAAGTTGAAATGCAATTCGAACGAGCATGGGCGAACGGGACGCAATGCCTGAGAGATGTGCAATATTTTGCTGTCACAGCAGTATGAAGGTGCAAGTAGACGCCTAAACGATTAAAAATGAATATGCTACAGACAGTTCTGTGAGTACCGGAACCCATAGTTACAACTGACAGTGAGTTATCGCGAAGCTAGCCCAGTACATAAGGCGGAATTATTGATTCAAGTTATTTTCTACCTCCGGTGAACCTTGCGGTCTATGTGTAGCACCACAACGCCGGTTGTGAAGTTTCTTCCAACAGTAAGTCGCGGAGTCTACACCCTCACGAGCCCCGCGAGCTATTATACAACAAACGAGTCGTAAAGCCAGTGCCCGAAAGAAATATTGAAGAGGCAACCAAACTAGGCAGGTATTATTTTCAACTAGTCCGCGTATATCGGGGGTCCATGACTACATAGCGAGCCAGAAGAAAGATGGTCCGTAGAAACGTCGTGCAAAACAACAACAAAAAATGGCAAAGCACGTGAGACCACGGTGGGTTCTCCAGATATGCCGGTAGGTGTCTTTGATTGCGTTGACTCGTTTCTCTTTCCCCTGCTGCCACGGCACGGCCAACGTACACGCTCTGTCAGCGTCGTGACACGCGAGACGCTTTTCGGAGAATGGTAGTTACCGATGTCGTAACAACCGGTAACTCGCGCCGCGACGAACCAGCCATCAGAACCTACGGCGAACGTGGTGGCATTTTGAACGAATTATGACGATGGGTATCGGGAGTTGAACCCTTGCTTGGGACCCAAACCAAGCTCGCTAATGTAAACACAAACCGTTTTGTTATGCTTTGCAGCAAACATCTTGCTCACGCTGGCATCTTGAGCGTTTACAGGGTTCGGAATGCATCCTTGGCCTTTCAAAACTTCCTACACACGCCCGCCCCGATACGCTAGAAGCATGCGTATGCTAGATCTTTTGAGCTGAGGTCAACGTCCACATCGTTCGTCAGAAAAATGCGTATGGAGGCATTACCTCAAACGAAATAAAGCTATTAATACTACCAATTGCGTTCGGGTGATGTTGATCATTGAGTCACGGCTCAGGCAGCGAGCAGTGCTTCAGTTGGAATCAAAAATTTCACCATGATCGAAGAAAAGGTACGAAGTCAAAATCGAACGGTTGGTCGATTCATCACGGTTTGTTTGTGGTTACGTGTTCGTGGTCAGCAGGAAAGGATGAGTCAAACTATCGAAGAACTGCAAGCGCCTTCAATCTCATCCGGTTCGCGGTCTTTAAATTGGCCCGGCTTGGAAGCATTCCTCTGCCCACACCCGGTGAGGCTTCTGTATGCATTTCTACACTCACTAACCGTGGATCGATCATCGAAGAAAAAAGTAAACCCGGAGAATGAAATGACCCGAGGCGGGACTGCCGGTTTTTGCATAAACGCGCTTACGAGCGCGGCAGGAAACATCAACAACATGGCATATAAGCAAACACATGCAGCAGCCGAAGTAGCGGCAACACAACATGCCGTACCGCGTCGACCGTAAGTAGCCAAACAATAACTTCCCCCTCAGCGAAAACACTCGACGCTGCAACCCAAGGCCCCGGTGGCGAAGAAAACGCTTAAACAAACCCCCACCCGGCCCCGCATTTATCTTCGGAACGCGTAATTCGATCCATTTCATGCTTCTTTCAACTTCAGTGCGGTCTTTTAGGTTAATTTCCTGGCCTCCCCCGCCTGGCGGTCGGACTACTCTTTCCGACGTTAGTAGGTTGCACATACCCACTGTGACCTTTTGGCTTCCGCTAGAGCGGGATTCATTAGTGTAATACTGCGCATGGAAGCGAGGTGTACATTAGGCACTTCAACGACCAGTGCTGCAAGCTCCTGGCCTACATGAGGATCTATTTAACAATGAGATTCAGCTACCGGTTGGATACTAACAGGGCTGATATCCAGAAAAGTGGATCAGTCAGTCGTTCACTCCAGGTTACTGGAGACCAAAAAGCTCGCAGGCAACTGTTGGTTGCAACAACAAACAATTCACTGCGTGTTTTTTGCATGCTGGCAGACATTACCGGACACCAACAATAACTTCCTAAAATTCAGGTATGATACATAATTGAAAAAAAAATCTTATTCACACTTCCCATCCTGCAAACGTTTTGCCCTACAGGCACGGATACACACGTGTATTGCAAAAAACGAAACCTCCACCACTTGATGGAGGTTACACCCTGAGATCACGTGCCTAGTGGTTCATGCCTGCGTCACAAAACAGCCAACAGCAGTGCCGGAACGCGGTCTCTATCGCCGGCCATGTGCAAATGGGAAATGCACGAACCCGCGTGGCAGTGGCGGCGAAAGCCGAACAACTTTCGAACCACATTTTGCAGAACATTAAGCCGCGGAATTGACAACACGGCCAGGCGAAGAAAGGGGCCGGGCGGATTCGCTCAATGTGCTGTTAAGGGAAGGACACGCCGTGCCGGATACAGCGCCAAATAAAAGTTCGCGATAGTCTAAAACCGGGGTGGAGTAAGAAATCAAAACACCGCTCTCGCCCGCCCAAAAGGAGAGTCGACTGCTCGCAGGCGTCGGTGTTTCCATGCGGCATGCGGTGCCCATTGGTGAGAAGCTCGCGAATTGGAACTGCAAACGAAAAGATGACAGCCCGCATTCGTGGGGTCAACCGATCGCGGCCGTACGATAGGTGGGACGCGAAAGGTAGGTTAGGCTCGGCGGCAGTGCTCACCGAAACGGAACAGTGCCTTCGGGAAATTGAAGCACGGCTCCAGAGGCCTGAAGTAAGGTGCCGGAAGGTGACTCCATCACCCGGTTGTTACATCGTGGGTGTGGTGGGTGCTGTTAGACACCGTGTGGAGTGGATACTCGGTCAAACATTGGACGACGACGACGGCGTCGAGCTATTCCACTGTAGCTGTCTGCTACGGTCAACTACACAGCACAGCGTCTCTCCCAGGCGGTGGTCAGCCAGGCGGGAGCCTTTGCCAGCAGTTATAGCTTTTCGGTGGGTTCTAGACGACGACTGTGAACCTCATACCTCCAACGAACTCCGACAGAACCGTTCACCAGTTATGGACGTCCATCTCCGGCTTGACCAACTCTCCAACTCGCCGTGCGAGAAGTGAGTTGTGAGAGCCGGGCATTGTTTTAGCGCAGCCCTGCATGCATGATTTATCATGCACACGGCCGCTCTTCTGCCTGCAAGCTTTTCCACTTTTCCCATCTTCGCTCGCAGCGAAATCGTCCACTGTAAGTCGTACTGCTAGAGCCGTGTCCGGGGGCGATTTCTTTCCAGCTCGTCTGAATTACCAATTCGTCGTTTCGTTCAGTTTTCACTGTTCGCGGCGCACCATACCATACTGCTTTCCTCCCGCATGTTTGGCCGGAACATTTCGCACCGAGGCTTCACGGTTGACCAATTTTCCGCACTTTGCCAGCCGACACTCCGATGGTTCGCAAGGCTGCCCCGCCGCGGCTCGTTATGTTTGCTCATGATCGCTTGCGTTGCACGCATTTGTGTTTGTGGGGAGTTTCTCTGGCGGTAGGCATTTGTGGGACAGCAGCATGATCAATGAGCATTTCCATTACGCGGGGACAAGTACCCTCTTGTACAGTGTGTGTGAAGTAAGGAGAAAGAGTTTACAAAATTCAAGGTCTCCCATCAAAGTGGATGATGCATTGAAGAGATGCACTGAAGAAATGTGAAGAAACGAAGATCCGATGAATATGCAAACGTGTGCAACGTCTGACAGTGACACTTCCACTGTACAGGGGTAGGCTGAGTCGCTTCATGTGTATGCTCATACCCTGCATGCTTACTCCAAGAAGAGCTCAACAAAAAAGTTCTTCGTCTTTGTGGCTACGCTCAAATCGACTTGGAGAAACCAGCCTCCTGGGCCTTCTCCATGTATTCCGTGAGATGAAGCCACTAAAGTAGAGACCGGCAGATCAGGCCATATGTCCCACAAGAAAGTTTACAAGAATTTTATCAACCGAGCACAAATCATACCGACACTAACATGAGCTGAAATCCGTAGACGCTTTTGCCACTTGGAACCAGGTCACAAAATAACGAAAAGATGACAACCTGACTGCTCAGTATATTCCGAAACTTCAGAAAACGTTGAAATGCTGTCAAGTCGCTATTTTCCTGAACCTTTACCCAGGTTGTCGTGAACAAAATACAAGCTCCTGTTTTTCAACCCGTTGAGTTTTGGATGCACACACCCGCCCCCGTCCAGGACCCGGCCTTGGATTAGTAGCCTAAATGGCAGTTGACCTCTTTGCAGGATGGTTTACTTGCAGTGATTGCTTGCCTTTTCATTGCGCTCACAGGAACCATTGCACGGTGGGTAATATCGATTTTACCGAACGGGTTGTTTTTGTTTTGGGGATCTGGATATACGTGTATAACGCAGCAACTATAATTTTTCAAAGAAAATGCAGGTAGTAGTTCTGCAGCTAGTGTTTTCTAGTATAGCAATTGTAGCGCAGCAAAAGCTGAACCAAAGAATCGCGATGGGACTCTCTGAATCAATCAATTAGCTGCTACCAACATGTCCAGCGTGACAGAAGAATTCCAAACAATTCTTTTATCGCATTTCACTGGAACTATCACCAAAGGGGGGGTAAACGCTCACACCATGCGCTATTGGGAGCTATTGAGAAGGTCAGAGTATCGGGAAAGGTTTTTCACCTGTACTTTGCCACATTTTTGCCAACACTAATATAGGAATTACCTTGGCCATGGAGAGTCTTGTTCCACGGCCAGAAGTTCCGGTTCGACTGATAGGAGGTCCTCCTATCTGGGCGATACATTCTACACGATAGTGTGCTGCTATCGTGCTCCGTAACTTGGAAGTTCCTTGTTCTTCAAGCGAAATCACACGGGAGGTCCACGATAAAGATCTCCACTGCACCTCCCGCGCACCGGCCCCAACTCTGCGAGCAACACCACGACTCCGGATCTGAGTTAATTTCGCAAAAATTCGACATCTTATCAGGCGGCACGATGTCCAAGGTGTCCAGCGGACGACAGCGGGCGTGTTTTGTGGCAACGACGACCGAAGATACAGTCCCGTATAAAAGACCCTACCAGAACGTTGGAAAGGCATCAGTTTTCGTCGACCACTGGTTCCGACGATCTAGCAAAGGGACACTGACATCCACCATCGGAAAGGGACGCGCATCTCCGCAAATGAAAAGTTTACTGCTGCTGGCTGCCCTCGTGGCGGCCTCCCAAGCCTTCTCGGTAGTGGTGTCCCCGCCGTGCTCGGGAACTACGCCCTGCCTGATCAACTGTTTGGCGGATCCGCGCTGCCCGTCCTTCAACCCCGCGAAGCCCGTCCTGCTGAAGGCCGCCAGCTGTGACCGTTTCTACAAGTGCGAAAGTGGCCGTGCCTGCGAGACGCTCTGTCCGCCCGGTACGCACTTCAACTCCCGCGAAGAGGTCTGCGATTGGCCGCATCGTGCCTGCTGTGACCCAAACATCGAATGCCGACCCATCGACCCGTGTACCCCCGGCAACGGTTGCCAAACTCCGCTACCACCACCACCGCCGCCCCCACCGCCGCCGCCACCACCACCACCACCACCAGGCCCATGCAATGGAGGAATTGACTGCGCCATCAACTGCCCGGTCGATAACCGCTGCCCGATGTTTGACGCATTAAAGCCAACGCTGCTGACCGGATCGAACTGCGCCACGTATGTCAAGTGCGTTGCTGGACGCGGCTGCCCGATGCACTGCCCTGCTGGACTGCACTTCAACTCCGCCAAGCAGATCTGCGATTGGCCGTGGCAGGCTTGCTGCGATCCTAGCATCACGTGCCGTCCGAATCCGTGCGATGGGCCCGGTGTTGGATGCCCAATTGTACCGCCACCGCCGCCCCCACCGCCGCCGCCGCCACCACCACCACCACCACCACCACCATGCAGTGGAGGAATTGACTGCGCCATCAACTGCCCGGTCGATAACCGCTGCCCGATGTTTGACGCATTAAAGCCAACGCTGCTGACCGGATCGAACTGCGCCACGTATGTCAAATGCGTTGCTGGACGCGGCTGCCCGATGCACTGCCCTGCTGGACTGCACTTCAACTCCAGGGAGCAGATCTGCGACTGGCCGTGGCAGGCTTGCTGCGACCCCAGCGTCGAGTGCCGCCCGAGCGTGTGCCCCCCGGGTGCCTTCGGATGTGGACAGAGCAGCAGCAACCACAACAACAACAACTTCAACAACAACTGGATGTGGGGTTGAGGAGCGGGTACAACGTAACCTGTAGCATTATCCAGAGCAGGGTAGTCATTCTTAACACGAGGAACACGATGCCCCGAGAATATACGAGCACAACTTACATCTAACAGCCAATTGTGAGGTGCAAATAAAGCGCTTCAGTAGCGTCCGAACAACCCGAACACTGGGAAAGAACGGGAAAAGAACTGGGAAAGCATTCTGCAGTAGTGCCTAACATAGTGATGGTAAATTGAATCCAGATCGGGTTGTGGAATTCGATCCCAAGTCCGCATCCGGATTCGATCCCAAATCTGGGATCGTCTAGATCCCGAGTTCCGAATTGACAACTCTAGGGATTTGGATCCTGGATTAGGATTGGAGGTGGGCTCCATCCCAAGCCGGAACAGGATCGGTCGGGTCCAACCCCTGATGGGAGCGAATTTACCCATCACTAGCCTAATATCTGCGGCATCGATGACATGCTACCGATAAGAGTGTACACCTTTCGCATTTCCCAAGAACTGAAGTTACACAAGGGACAACCAAATGCACAAGAAACTCTTATCGTTATCACACACACACACACACACACACACACACACACATGCTGCAAACACTGCAACAGGAGGACAGATATCTTATCGACACTATGCTAGACACACCCCTCTCTCGGTGGTCCGAGGGTCGAAAGACGATAACCTGCGATATTGCCCACATTCAGGCGTTCTCGTCAAGCGACACTTCAGTTAGTAGCGATGCGTTCACGTTCTATTGCGGGAACCTGTTGTTTCGATCGAGAGTTGTGCACATTTTGGACCCCATCCAAACAATGATCAATGTTGACCTGAATGCTTAAAAATAACCGACTCCCGAGCGGTTCGGTCGAAGAATTGCGAGACTGTCACAAACTTATCAGCACACATTCCCCCACTGTGTCTCGGCTCAGCTTAGCTCTTCCGCCCAGCCCGATGTCCCAGATTCGGGCAGAGCCTATTTACAATACCGTTTCCAACACTGAAAGATAACGTCGAGGAGTTTCGTTCGGTTCGATAAGACATTCGGCTGTGGACTGCAAACCCCCTTTGGGTTAGATAAAGAAATCGGTTTTTGTGGCGGCCCCGTGTAAGCAAACAGAGCCAAAACGATAGCACATTGCTATTCCATCTGTAAATCTGATATCACTGGAGGATATTGTTGCCTTTCTTTTTCCAACGTTCTTTGCTTCATTCCTTACAGGATCCAGATTGTGATTCCAGAATGAACCAACGCACCGTGACAGGCGCGGATATTAAAACCTCCATCCAAAAACTGGCAGGTAATTATGAATTCTCCGGCATCGGGCACGCGTCGCCCGCAACACCCTAATTATGTCCAAAACGTTATTTGGAGCACCAGCAACTTCATCGGTCCCTCGTTCTTTCCCCGTCTAACTTCGTTCGGCGCGCCAGAACGGGTGAAGCCACTCCAGTTCCGTCGCAGCCGTCGGGGGAATCAATGCATTGCTGTGTGTGTTTATTTCTGGTTCGTGTCACCAAACGAACCCAACCCTACCGCGTACACACAGCTCAAACCTCCTCCATTTGACGGTCCAGCAGGCCGGGTCGGGACTTCCGGTCCGGACGGAGAGACCGAGCGAGAGGGGACTGTTGGTTTCGATTTCATGTTATCGCGCACAGAACTTGGGAACTGGGAACTGGTGAATGACCTATAGCTCGCCCCTCGCCTCCTGCTAGATCCCCGAAGCGCCGTACGACAGCGAGACCAGCTCCAACCAGCCACCATGTGTCCAGTGCGTTCTTTTTATGCTATCTTTCCGTCACACAGTTGATCCAGCCCCGGAACTGTGCATGGAAAGGTTTCGTTGCTCTTTGTTGTGTACCTTACATGCTACCGACCACCGCACCTCACAGCACCGTAACATAAATACCAACTCCCTCCACCCGAGAGAAACCGGAGAGCAGTGGGGTGATGCAGTTTTAGTGAGCATTTATTTTTCAAAACTTGCACAGTTTCCGTTCTGTTCCAAACATGTTGGAGTCGAACGCAATGAGGTGTTTTTTTGTTTTCGCTTCTTGTTGTTGTTGTTGCTGTTGTTTGGAGTTAGAAAGAAGGGAGTTGTCAAACGAGTTCTGCTCCGTCTGCTACACAGCGCCCGGTGTCTTGACGCGCGGTTCGAGAAGTCGCGATTTCGCGCGCGGCGCACCTTGTCCTCGTTTACTGCGCGGTGCCTGCGGTGTCTGATGCTGCTAGGCAACGTGTTTGTATTGGTGCTGCTGACAACTATCGCTCGTGCCATAGCTGTGTGAGTCGTGCGTCTATATATCTGTACACATATTTATGCTGAACAGCGAGACAAAACACCGGTGGGGAACGCGTCGGGAGGAGGAAGGTCGGTCCCGCAGCTTTTTCTGTCGCAGGTTATTACAGGTGCCGCGACTCTGGAGAACATTTGCATTTCATCCCTTCCCCATTAGCATGCATATTGTGAAACGCACACACAGCCAACTCCATCACCGGTTATTGGTAGCGGTTTTAGTACGGAAAATGCCCACGTGTGGAACAGCGTACTCTTGCCTAGCAGAGAACCTCGACATATCTCTCTCTTTTCTCTCTGTATCTATCTGTCTCTCTCTCTCTCTCTCTGCCTTCACTTCTCTAGGTTGCGGTTTTCATAAACTACATTTTTAATCATAGTAACCGTCACACACGTCCACGGACGATGCATTCTACATGCCTAGATGCGGTATACCTCTCCAACGCCTCCAACGTGAGCGAAACGAAGTGATTTTTGCGACGTAGTGTGTTAGTCACACTGCAGATGCGTGTGCAGCGGATGCAACGGCAGCAGCTGCATACAGATGCACAGTAAGAGCATTGATTTATTGGAGGCTGTTTTTTTTTTATTTGCCGCAGCATCTGCGTTTGGAGAACTCTGACGTAGAATTTCAGAGATGAAACGCGCAAAATAAGCGCCCCGTCAAAGGCATGTGCTAAAAATACGATTTTATTCGTATTGAGAAAGTGCTGGGTAGCTGAAACATACAAATCTCTGAGTTGATTTAAATATTCCCGGTACTGATTTGAAGCTTGAAGATAGTTCACTGCCAATGTGCGAAAACCTTCCAAGGATAACTGTTGATGAGACTGGTTAACTCAAGTCTCACATCCCGAAGAAGTTTCCAGTCGACATCGGAAAAGCAATTAATATTTAGAGGATCTAGGTTCACTTCGAGGATACACCGAGGATACTTGTAGAACTGGGGAATATTTTTTTTCTATCACAAACAAAATCAATCTATAAGTCCTTAAGTGCTGTCACTAGCCAGTTTGATTCTTATTCGTTGAAATTTAATTTAACGAGCCAATTTAAATTCGAAATAAAGCACAAGTTTTAATATCAATCACAGTATCGTTGTCTCTAACGACGTATCTGGTTGTAGCCTTCGCAGCAACCTGAGCAAACTTACCCATAACTCTTTGCCCCACGTCGTGCCGTTCTCGATCTCCTGTGCCGCCATGGTCGGTCGTTTTGCTTCCCCCGCGTCCTCGTTCTGTTCCGCACGAATATTAGCGACGTCGATTAGAGACAATTAGCCGTACTTCGACAAATTCCTTTCGCGGTGGCCGTTCCACCAGCCCCGTTGTTGCTAGTTGTTCCGTTGGGGGTCTCCGGTACACGGTTTGATGTTGTTTTTTCACTCTTTTTCTTATGCTTAGGTACACTCGCATCCAATTATGCTGGAAGCTACACACACCGGAATGGAATTCTTCTTCGCTGTAAGTTATGAGAAAGCGAAATAAGAATACTTCGCTAGCACAATCTCACACACCGCTCCACATTAACACACACGTTACGTTTGCAAACATAAAATCACACCCGCTCACTGGGATCGCTCAGGATTCCAAATTCACAATTTAAAACAAGATCGGAGGCCCTTCCTCATACACAAAAATAGCCATAAATACACACACACACACCTCTTGTGCTTCGCAGGGAAGCGCAGCTTCCTCCTTTTACGCCTCCTTCGGACACAAACACTTACTCACCCACTCACACAAGGGCCCACACACACTTGCCGAGCACGGATTGCTCCGAGGCTAATTGGGACTTTTTTGTTGTTATTTCTTCGTTTCTGGAACCTTCTTATCGCGCGCGCACACACTTGAACATTCAACCATCCACACACATCCAGCGGAGGCCCACCGGAAGGACCGCCTCTTCGGAACGGGAACGACTAAAAGTAGCCCCGCGCGTGCGATAAGGGCCGCGGTTTCGAGAGGAGCTGCAAAAAGGGAAACGGAAAGCAGAGAGTTGAGACAAACGGGCAAGCAAGACTAGGGAATTATTTTTGTTCCAAAAGGATCGAAATTCACGGTTCAATGTTGAGCTTGAAATAAGTTGTTGGCATGGTTACACGGCGGCTCGCGTGTGTGCGTGTGCTTGTCTGCGTTTTATTCTTTCAGGGCCTTTCATTGAACAACATATCGGCAGTCGCGGCTTTCGCACTCCACCAAGGTTGTTTTTTCCTCTCTCACGTTCGGATCGCTGCTTTAGGGTCACGGCGCATACGCACACAAACGCACACAGCGAGAGCGTCCACCGCAAACAGCGCTGTTGGGCTTCACGAGGACTCGCGCTTTCTGGATGATGCTCCTTCTGCTTCTTTATGCTCGTTAGAGCATATTACAACGGGTTTAGCATAGAAACGAGAAAAAACAGGAATGCCAGCTACCCACACTGCTACTCGCGGCAGCTTTTTTCATGCCCTGCGTGCGTGTATGTGTGTTTGTTTCGTTGAACCGCACCACCACCCTCGCGCGTCACCGGGAAAGGAAAACTTCTGCAGGACAACCAGCGACCGCAAGCCCTTCGCTGGAGCCACGTTTACAGTGGTGGTTTCGGGTCCTCCGGGTCTTCCACGAATTATGATTTCACACTAAGTTGAGTCACGCGCTAGCCGAATGATTCATCTTGCACTTGCCAAGACAAGTGTTACACATTGTGTCGAACCACACCACTAAACAAGCGATTGCAATCGTCGTGACAAAGGTAAAAACATCGGTTCGGAACGCGGAGATAACGAGCCGTTGCACGGTTCCGACACTTGCGCACGCACACAGCCACAGCCGCGGACACACCCGTGCGTAGAGGGTGACGCGCGAGGGTGGGCGCTTTTGGACTTGTTGATAAATTGCCAGATAGTGCGCCGATAGAGTTTTCCTACACGGTGACACACTTGGCAGCGAATGTTGCAACTGCACTTGCACTGGAGCGAAAGAACGCTGCTAGCCAAACAATTGCTGGATATTTGTTCTGGGCGAAAAACTAACAGAACGCGCGCACACATACACACGCAGCAGCACCGTCGAACGCGTCTTATGCTGCAGCAGCAGTGCTCGCGCTAGAGCACAGCAGCCGCTATACAAACTATTCCACACACCTTATTCGTGACCCTCCGGAGGGTGTGACAGCAGGATTTTCACGATGCTGTGCATCTGTGGCTTCGCCACTCACTCCAAACTATGAGGGTTCTGCGATAGAAATAAATAAAACCCAACGCACGCAGTGCACACGACCGACCTTTCGCTTCCACTTTGGCTGGACAGCATCCGATCCGGAAAAGAGTGTGTTGTTTCGCTCCCGTTCGATAGAAAACGCGATTTTTCTAACAAAATCTCCAACAGCGCAGCAGCGTGACCTCCCCGCTCGACGATTTTTTTCTTTTTTTCGAAAAGAAGAAGAAGAAGAAGACCTTGCAACAATAATCAACAAAAAACTGTCAAGACGAGCTGTCAACTCTGACAACCGGATTTTCCAGCCTCCACTGTGAAAAAGAACAACAGCAAGATCAACATCAGAAAGAAAGATAAAAAATGACCGGGTCGACCGGCCTCCACTGTTGAAATGGCCCAATTTGAAAATTATTGCCAGTGCGACCCGTTCGAGCAGCTTTTGTTCGAGGAATCGAAACGAAAATCAAGCTCACTGCGCCGAACTGCATCATTTTATTTCGATACTTGAAATTTAACCGTTCAATAACAATAAAAAATTGTTTTGACAGATTAAACCGCTCCGAAAACTGCATGAAAACTGCTTAACCAATTTGCCCGAATGGGTTGCGATTTGAGTTGCTGGGTCAAGCCTGTTGCTGTCAAAAAATCATAACAAAAACAAAAAACAAATGCAAACAAAATACACGTGTATAGAATAGCTTAATAAATGTGTGCTTAAATAAGTTATTTACTTTATTCAATAACTTTTATGACTGAACCAACCGGTACTACGATTGCCGCCGAGCAATCCGACCAACCCAGCATCCGACCACAGTTCGGCAACCGTTTCCTGTCCGCCGACGACGATGTTTTCCAGCACAACGCTTGGTAGGCTATTTTCGCTTTCCACCGGTTTTCCTTGCCGCTGGTTGCGGTGCGGTTTCCACACAACCCCCGCCGTGCCGTGCGATTACGAACACACGCGGTACCGTAAAAAACCCGCCGGTGGAGGATCGCGGTTCTTGCGCGATCCTTCCCAGGTGTTCCGTTTCAATTCATGGTGCGTTGGTGCTTCCCGAGCGCGTTCGTCGATTGACCGTTGCTTTCTTTCGCTCGCCAGGGATAATGTGCAGTGGGACGACGAGCAGGAGCGGGCCGCGCTGGAGGGGGTGAAGAAAAACTCCACCGTAAAGCTGGCGGACGAGGAGGTGGCCCGGCTGGAAACGGAAGCCGATCGGAACTGGGATCGCTTTTACGGGATACACCAGAATCGGTTCTTCAAAGATCGGCACTGGTTGTTCACGGAGTTTCCGGAGCTGGCACCGTACAAACGCTCGACCGAGGTGCCGGAACGTGTGCTGCCCGACGGGGAGAAGGTGACACCGACGGAAGGAGGGAAGCCACACCAGCGGAGAACGATATTTGAGGTCGGTTGCGGTGTGGGAAACACCGTGTTTCCGATACTGAAATACAGCGAGGAAGAGAATCTGAAGATCTACGCAAGTGACTTCTCCCGCCAAGCGATCGACATCATGCGCCAGAGTCCGGAGTACGACACGAGCCGCTGCGAAGCGTTCGTGCTGGATGCGACCGCCGACGCGTGGGACGTTCCGTTCGAGGAGAACAGTATCGACATCGTGGTGTTGATATTCGTGTTATCGGCAATCGATCCGGAACGGTGCGTAATTGAGCTGTGCTTGCTAGCGCTCTGGTTTCGTGTTATTTAGCTAATCTTCTCCTTTCTCCAGCATGCAACACGTGGCGAATCAGATCGCACGCTACCTCAAACCGGGCGGTTTGGTCATGCTGCGCGATTACGGGCGGTACGATCTTGCGCAGCTTCGCTTCAAGCCGGGCAAGTGTCTTAAGGACAACTTTTACGTGCGCGGCGATGGCACGCTGGTGTACTTCTTCACGCAGGACGAGCTGCGCACGCTTTTCACGAACGCGGGCCTGCTCGAACAGCAGAACATAGTCGACCGGCGGCTGCAGGTGAACCGTGGCAAGATGGTGAAAATGTACCGCGTGTGGGTACAAGTAAAGTTCCGGAAACCAACCACGCATTAGCACTCGCACCCTGCCACCCCAACAAACCAAAACGCGATCCCCTATCGAATTCGCTGCCAACTGATTTCATTTTATTGGTGGGTCATCTGTTTTCGTTTTGTCGCAAAACGATAAATATAGTGTGCGATAAAACTGAGCTGAGTATCGTGTGTATGTGTAAAGCTATGCGGTAGTGGTTATCACTACTCTTCGACGTGCATATTGTCGTTGTACAGCTCGATAAAGTCGGCAAAACTGTCGGCGTAGTAGTTCGGCAGCTGGTCCGGATCGTCGTGTGCCAGCAGAACTTCCTTCGGTGTGCCGCCGCTCAGCATGAGCAGCTTCTGGAAACCACACCGTGTGCCGAATCCCATGTCTTGTGGCATCCTGTGTGGGCAGGAGCAACCGAAAGAGAGATAGATTAGGAAAGTGTGATTCAGTCATCGCATCATGCGTTGCTTATCAATCTTTGAGACAACCCCAGGCACACTCCCGGAAATTGAATAAGGTGTTATCAGTGATTGATTAAAAAACGGGGAAGAATCGCCAGACATGAGATTATTCTTGTTATCGCAGTACCGCACATACTCACATATCACCCACGAACAGAACCCGTTTCGGGTCGGTCACGTCAAACTGCTCCAATACCACCTGCGCCAGCGCCTTGCCCGGTTTGCCCAGGATCAGTGGCTTCCGGCCGGTCGATCGTTCCAGGATGTCGATGAAGTAGCCCGGCCCTATCACGTCCATGCTCGAATCGAGCGGTATGATGTAGTCGGTGGCACCGGCTATAAACAGACAGCCCGGATCACGTTCCAGATAGCACTTGGCTTTCATAAGACTCTGCAGGGAAAGGTTCACGTCGATGTCGACCACGACGGCACCGACTTTTGGGCCGCGCTGCTCGAAGTAGTCGGTGTACACGCGCACCTGGTTCGCCTCACGGCTGTCCGGGAAGCGTTCTTTGGGCTGTTATTTGGGAAAGTAGGAGTGATAAGAACGCGCTTTAGGATGCTCACTTGACTGCACTTACCCCATCGAGCACCTGGAAGCCGGCCTTGCGCAGATAGTCCTTGAAAACCTCGGTCGCGATACAGAACACGGCATCGCGCATCCCGATCGATTTGAGGTAGTGGACGGTCGTGAGCGCCGGATGTACGATCTCTTCCTCCCGGGCGTCTATTCCGAGTGCGTGAAACTTTTTCCGATACTCCTCCATCGTGCGCATGCCGTTGTTGGAGATGAAGGCCAGCTTCTTGCCGTCGGTGCGGAGCAGCTGGAGCGCTTTGTCCACGCCCGGTATCGGACCGGTAAAGTTCCACAGCACACCGTCACAGTCGGACATGAGCGTGTCGAACGAGCTGAGGAAGGTGCGCCGCTCCTCCTTCGACATCTCCAGAATGTGCTTCATTTCGGGTGTCTTTTGCTCAGCCATTTTGTTCTTTTGCTTGCCTGCTTGCTTGTCGGTTACGATTCTTCTCTGGTCACGGATTTGTCTCAGACCGCAATCGAGGTGTCTGATAAGAGAGATATTATAGGAGGAGGAAACGATTACTAACAACCATGAATACTAGATGGTGAATGTGTTATTGCACCTTTTTTGGCAGTACGTTGGAACTTAAAGCTATTTTTTAAATAGTTATAAGGACAAGCACAGCTTGGAACAAATTCACGCTACAATGACACGAACTCTGGCCACAGGAAATGAAATATAAAATGGTGGCATTAAAGCGGCGCCTGCTACAAATCATGGCTTCTCGTTTGCTTGCAGTAGATGTGTCGACTACGCCTACTACAAACAGAATTGATCTAGATCAGTTACTATGGGCTTGGAAAATAATCTTGGTAATAATTATTTGCAAAAATATATGATTTTGTATATCTACTTCATAAGATAGATTCTTCAAAACGTTGGTGTATTACTGTTATGCCCAATATTTTGCAAGTAAATTTCCGATTCGTTAACAATCCCAATGAATCATGCAGCGCGGCGTGCGTGCTTATGTAATGATGCAACAAATTTCGATCCAAATTATCACTATTTTCAATAGAGTCACACCAGCACAACGTGCTCATTAGACACGCGTCTGGAGCATGTGCCCTACTACACACCCAAGTAGTGGACGAAAAATAAATATTTTTGCACACTATCCTAGTTAGATAAACGCACCACTTGCAAGAGCATGCCCGACACGTAAAGATATATTGTTCAACTGCAATTTATTCACTTCACAACCGGTATCACCACTTGATCCACACAATTGAGCTACCGTGTCTCGGAGCTCCTCTTGATCTCCATTATCACAGCCATCTCACCTGCAAACTGATAACGGTAGAAAACCAATGGTGCGCGAGAATAAATCACTTGCCGCGAATCAAACTGCAAACCGTCTTGGAACGCACGGCCACAGACACACCATCTGAGACACCCGCCGAGTGCCGTCTGGAGCGTGTATGACCTGATGCTTCGTATTTTGTTTGGGTGATTCGTGGGCCCCCCGTGATTGGGGGAGGGCAAGCAACCACCGGCCGGCAGACGGGCGAGGATGACGTCGGCATGACCTTCGGTTCACGTGGAATGTCGTGCCGTTGCTGCGCATGTCCTAGTGTTGGTAGCTGGTTCAGCACGAGGGGACGATGCCCCGTGTACTGTGCCGTCGGAAACCTAAGAAATAGAAATATTATGATGATGGTGATGATGACGCTGATGGAAAAGCAATCTTCTTGGAAAAACTAATACATCGAAGGGTTGTTTCCTCGCAGCAACAGACTGGGTCTTGGTCTTGAGCGATAGAGTCCCCCGTCCCCATTGGTAACGATTGGCTGCTGCTGGAAGCTGCCGCCTGTGACTGGCGGCCTCACGTCCAAACACATCCATCTTCCGACGCTACATGGACGAACACCTCCACGGAAGCTCGGCGTATGGCAGCGCGCGCGTCCCCGGAGAGGCTCGATTGATGATGGACACTATCATTGATGCGCAATCAGGCTCAATTGCTGTGTCAATTGAGGTTTCGGCGCGCTGCGGATCCTGCTGTCCCACTGCGTGCGCCCGTCCGTCTGCTCCCATGCTCTGTTTCTATGTTGCTCCTGTGCGTGTGATTCGCACTGGGGGCTTGTTTAGGAATAATGCTCCGTTATTGGTGGAGTGATTTGTTTGTTTGGGGTAATGCAAATTGTTACTATCAGCCCATAAGCATCGTGCGCTGATCGCTCAAGGATTATTTGTAAACTCAGCCGGCCACAAATAACCCTATCTGTCCGTCACGCAACGTCAGACGAAGAAAGCATACTGTCTGTGAGGAAATGTAATTAAACGGCTCAACACAAACCCGATTGTATGCTAATGAATCGCTTATTTATCAATTCCTCAGTGTTTTGCCGTCTTTCTTGAAATTTTCGGAGACGTCACTGCTTGGAGCTCGTCATTCGGGCAACTGTGCAAACTCCGCCGACGTCACGATTTGTTTCGCGCTACCACTGGTGCTCTACTTGCACGGCAGCTGTTTCAACATTTTTGGTGTTATTTCCAACAGGCAGACAATATAACAGCATTACGCGCACCAAAAATGGTAGTTTGTGCCATTCTAATCGTCGAGTGGGTTGAAAGTACTTGTCGGCTTTTCAAATAACGGCAGCGCTCGATGTAATCTTGTTGATCGATTCGTTTGTCGACTTCATCGGTGATTAGCACGGACAACAACCGTATCAACAGTGGTGAGTGGTGAATAGAAACAGCTGTGGTGGAGGGCTTTGTGCTCGGTACGTTTTAGTACAAATGTTGCATCGGTTTTTGCATTTATTCATGTAATTGTTTCAACTTTTGCTGCAACTATTATCAATTTGTAATTTGCGTTTTTTTTTAACACCGAAAAGTAAGATCAATAACACAAAAGACATCATATCATTTTAGAACAATGGTGTCTCTCAGTGACAGCTCGGTACGAACGGTTTATATGGAAAATCATAAAATATTTAAACAAACGCTATCAAGCATAAATATTGTATAACCAACATTTGTACACATTTTACAAATCTATGGTGAGCTGTCATTTTTGTAGCACGAGAGCCGTATGAACAAAAACGCTCCATAGCAGTGTGACAAGCATGGACTTCGCGATTAAGCTCAACACTAACGGTCGAGTCTGATGCCATTTGACACTTTTGCAATATAGGTTTGTTAACAGAACTTGTTCAAATATTTCGAAAAATGTCTATTAAATATAACATATTGTCTGCGTTGTCCTTGAAAACATATTAGAGTGAGGATATTTTTGAATTAAAAAACATCCAACGCTTGATAACTTCTTCACGGTTATAGATGTTTTGTGCCCCATCCGTACAGAATCGCAAACAATATTCACCTCGGTGTCAATTCACACCTAAAACGACCGACGGGAGTGTTCCGCTGAGCCTGTCCATGAGTGTTAAGTCAGATTTCAGACTGACTTAAGTCACGCTCGGCGCACCCCCAGTCGGGTAACCGTGCAAATAGACGTAGCGCGAAATTTCTCGCGAGAAATTTCCCAAAAGTAGCTCAATTTAGCAAACAGAGCTACTTTTCTCGCGAGATTTTTCTATTGATGCATTTTTTAGTGCTGAACCCTAAAATAAATTAAGCCTATTAATTTTTTTAAATATTTTGTAAACTCACAACAACTAAAATTGTGGTAAATGTCTTCACCACAATGTTTTGTTTGCATTTAGAGACGAAAGACAGAATTGAGCTATTTCTGGGTTTGCGATGACAATGAGACCCGTTTTTATGTATGTACTTTACATCGAAAAAACATCGAAATTCATCGAATGACAGCGAGAAATTTCTCGCTACGTCTATTTGCACGGTAAGAAACACAGCGTCGTGGTGTGAAGAGGAGCGCAATTTTTCTCTGAAACCGTTTTATTCCGTGTAATATCAACCTTCCCTCACGTCGATTTCGTTGGCAAAACACGCGAAAAACCAAAACCAATTCCCACGGCTGTTACAAATGTAGTCCCACGGGGTGTATCCGTAGTTTACGCTTTCGGCTTACGTTCTTAGTTTGTTTTATGTGTCTTCCCCGTGCGAGCGGCCTTCGATTTGCAGGTCCGCTCGGTCGCTGTGAGTCAGTCTCAGTGTGTGTGCGTTCGTTCGTCGATGATCTGCCTGTCGAGGTGATTGCAAAGTGTGCTCCGTGTGCGGTTTTCGCGAGAAAGTTACATCAAGTTTTCGACCCTACGCTGTTTGGCGCGTCGTACCAGTGTTTCGTGTTTTTGCATAATCCGATACGTGCGGCCCTTTCCAGTGCCAACCCGACCCGGTCGTTGGGAAAGATATCACGGAGAAAGTGGTCAATTTGAGCCGAGCTGCATCATCTCCGGAGTGTGTTGTCTGCGCAGCTGCTCATCCCAGACAGGGGGCGTATTTCTTCGGCGCACCGGAGACTGCTTCCAGACATCTCAACGCGATCGTGACCGGAAACATCTCATCCCGTTCTCAAACCGTGTGAATCTTACCAACGCGGCAGTTCTGCTTCTCATTTACACTGGTGAGTATGTTGCCTAAGGAGGCTATAATAGCAAAGGTGGTCCTTTCCATTCACAAATTGCATAAGCAAGACAAGCCAATGCCAATGGGATGCAATTATCAGACATTATCAATCGAACTCTAGTTCCTTCCACGGTTACGAAGCTGTGTGTGTGTGTGCGTTTCATTCGGTGTAAGAAAGCCTATCGGCATGAATAAAGCGTACGAGCATGAGTCTGGGATCGCCCCAAGGCGAAGCGAATATCAACGTGGTGAACACATGTGGGACGACGGACGAAGCATAGCACACACATACACGCGCACACGGTCGCACCGAAATAACTTGATTTCACGCACATAATCTCGCCACGTTTCCTTCGGAAGAAGAAGCCATCGAATGTGTGTGCATGTGGCTCTGTATGCAGTCAAAACACATGTTCGGTCATATATCTAACGTGGCGAGGATAAGTTTACCGTAGGGGACAGAAACCTTACAAGTGCTTGGTGACACTGTTATCGCAATTTCTGTCAGCTTCCAGTGTCCACACGACGTATCTGATGAACATTCTCATATTCTCGGTATCTTTCCATCGGGTGGAAAGTTTTTAACTCCAAAGCGGCACAATTACACACACATACGAGAATTCATTATCTACGCTCCACGTGCGGCGTGCAGGTTAGTCTAGCCGGCTTAAAGGGAGCGAAGTTGTTGAATAGAAAACAACACTTAACAGGCGAAAGTGTTATCAGGCGATCTATACTACGATCGGATCACTCACCAGCTGCACTGGATGTGGCAAATAGGATGATAATGAATGAGCTAGGCTGTATAGACGTAAAATTGTAGTTAAAAACAGATTTTACTCTCATTTGTGCTTTGAAATTGAATCTTAAAACGCGTTGTTAAGCTCGCCTTCAAGCAGTTCCAAGTGGGACTTGTGGCAAAAAAACGGAAAAAACCTTGGAATTACTCATTCCAGTGCGTCCAAGCATGCTCCACCAATCAACTTGATGTTGACTTTAGTTGACGTATTTCCTAATCGATTCACTTAACCGATCGTTTAAGCGACTCCGGCGCCTATCGCTCCGGATTGATCGATGAAGCGCAATAATCGAAAAAGTCACCCCCGGGTTTGATCATCTCGGTCGGTCGGTCGGTCGGTCGATCACGTTGTGCTTACCATCCCGCACCCGAATGTTTCGTCATGTCTCGTCGATCACGGTCGAAGCGTTCGCCATGCTAATTGCTTCACCCGCCGCGGGCAGCCTGTGCCATTCCAGTTCTGAATAATTCATCCCGGGTCCCCGGGCCCGGTCGGGTGTCACGACGGGGCCTACGTCAGCGAATGTGGCGGTCCCTTGTGACAACTGCCATAGTGGGAGATGTTTACTTCCGCCGCCGGCGATTGAAGGCGCCGACACAGAAAGTGGTCCCCGTGCTAGTAGTAGCCACCACCTCCTGTATGACATTGTAGCTTGGAAGAGTGGAGTTGTTACGCAAAAAGTAGAAAGTGACCGTACTGGAGCTGCTCGAGGGTAATAAAGCAACCTTCCTCATGACGTCCATGACCACACGTTGTGCGCCACGAGATACGGTGGAGATCGGAGATATCGGCGAAACGGCAGCACGTGGCAAACAAACTGTCACCGGCTGATTACATGCCATGTTTGTAAATCCAGTTCGAGCTGATCAAACGCTAGTTACCTCGCGTAAGGCTATTGTTGCTATCTTAAACGAAATACCATCGTTTTGTTGTGTTACAACATTCGAAAACAACGTTTTATCTGTTTTTGTTGCATAAACTGTAATTTGAGATGGTAAATTGTAAGTATCAGCATTTTTCATACCAACAACAATTATCTGTCTCGTTGGGGCAGGTTCTCTTATTGCCATGTGTCGTACCTTGTCAGCAATTACGGAGCTAATGGAGTTGTTTTCCCCGATACCGATTGTTACAGCTTTATGTTGCATATTCAGCTGGAATAGCCAACCACGGTTACGCAACTAACTACATCCGAGAACACTTGCGAAGAGGAAAACTGCAATCGCACAGTTAACTCTCGACTGTCCGTGGCCCTGGGAATAGAAGGTGATATGAAAATGCTTACCGCTGGGAAGTGCAACACCTGATCATCACGTGATCTTGTTCTTGACGATCTTTAAAGCAGAGTAGAAGTTTATTGAATGATTCTTCTGGATATCTGTCATATTCAGATAGTCTTGATAATATCCAGATAACCTTGAATGACTTGCACTCCTCAACTTGCGGATGGCAAACAATGAGAAAGCGCTCTACCAAGTGCCACGAGAGCCACGAGCCGGACACGTACCGACTCGTGTTTTGGCAACCTAACCAAAACTAACCTCGAACGTACCCACGCGCGCAGAACCGACCGGCGTTTGGCGTGTGTGCTCCCAAGCCACTCCACACTTTTGCAACGCCAACTCGTGCAAACACCCGGCGTCAAACGGGTCGCCGAACCGCTTCCGTGTTGCGCACGACGGAACGACGGCGCTCAGCAACTCGGGTTTACTGAGCGTGCTTCTTTTGCATCGAAACTAGAAATTTATGAATGAAACAAGATCGCACCGGAACTACGGCGTTGGGGATGGGAATACTTGAAAACTTCGATCCAATGCAATTAGGTCATGGATCGATTAATAGCCCGGCCCGAAACGGATGACGGTAGTCCAAATTCCTGCGAAAATGTTGTCGATTTTCCTCCGCGCCCGCCGCGGTGAGCGGTCCCAGCTTGGGGATAAATTAATTTTCACTTTTCACTCCCGGACGGACCACCTACTGGTGTCGGGCGAACGCGCGCGCGCGCTCGCGCCGTACCATGCGCCAGGAAAATGGCCAAATTCCTTTATACCGAACCACGGTGTGTTTGTTGCCTTACTTCGGTGTACTAATCGTCCCGAATCGTCCGAACGGCGATCGCGATCAGAGACGTTGTGTTGTTGTTTTTTTTTTTCTTCCTCTTTTCGGTTGTTCGGTAGATTGTTTTTGTTTAATTTTAGAATGGCGTAGCCGGACGCCAAGGGTGGTGATGGTAATGGTGGTGTGCCCGTCGACCCCTTAACAGCTTCCTGATCGTCCCCGGTAATAAGCCTCGGGGAAGTTGGGGCACCCGGTGCTGCACGAGCGACATAGTACGCTACTACGCCATAGTCTCAGTCGGAATCGTACGGTCGCCGGTGCTAGCAGTTCATTTGCATTGCACCTTGAAAAGAGGACGTTCTTGGCGTTTGCATACACGCGGGAAAGCCGCGAAAATCGCACAGTAAAAGTGCACGAGCAGACGGATATTTCTTGCTAATAGAAGCAGTATTTTGAAATGTGATACGTTAAGAGTTATTGTATATAACAGTGTGAAAGTGGTTATTCCTACATAGCTTATGAAGCGCAAGGCAGTGGCGTGATCGTGTGATTTTAATAAGAATTCACAACAAAAATAAACACTCAGTGTTCTAGTGATCGGTGTGTTGTCAACACCACTGGGAAAAACAACGTTGAACTTGGGGTTCGTTGGAAGGTCGAACATTTCGCGACAGATAAAGTGTGACCTAGTTTTTCAAACACGAATGGGGGAAGACCCAAAAATCAGCAATCAATACAGCAAAGTTCGGCAGAATTCGCTTGGTGGAAACGATCGATACTGACAGTGCAGGTGTGTATTTTGTTTAAAATCTTGAATTTAGACCCAATATAGATTGAACCTTTGATCGTAGAAATTGTCGGGTACTCAGTCGTGCAGAAACGATTATATTGTCGCGAAGTATAGTCGAGGAACTCCGAGAACGATAATGGTCGTGCAAACAAACGCCAGACGTTGGCTCATGTGGAAGCGACACGCGACAGGCGATTGCCGTAATTTGCCTATACTGGCAGATTTCTGTCGTCAAAACAATTCTCCAAGATCGCATGCGTTCGCATACACGCCGCTGGTACATACTGCGGGTTCTGGTACGGTTTGTTTACACTAGTCATTTTAATGCTGGAGGCCGTATCGCCACCGTACGAATCGCAGCAAACGCTGGGAAAGCTGATGCGATGCTAAGTGAGCCGTTGCCATGGGCGATCTTGCACCACCGCGCGCAGAACCAACTGTTTTATGCGTTCGGTTTATTTCTTGGTAACGTACGTGCGGAGTGTCACTAGAATGGGCCAGTACAGTGTATAAACAATCGACAGTCTATAATTGAACTCGGGGAGACAGACGGTCTCGTTATCTTGCTTCCATCCTTCCCATGCCTCATATCATATCGAATATCTTCTCCAGGGCTCTACAGTGCACGGCAACAACTCAACCGCCTCATTCCAATGGGTTGACACGTCGACGACCACACGTGAGTTCGTGCCGCCAGCAGTGCAAGCAGCCGCCGAAGCTCCCCTTCACACGGAGGAGTTGTTGTCCCGCGTGGAGAAGAACCTGCCGTCGCCAGAGTTCCGGTAGCAGGTAGTACCCGCACACGTCTATATCGTTTTACACTGCACCGGGGGAGGGGTGATAATTACGTTCATATTTAACAATTCTTCGCGTTTTTTATTTCGTTGCTGCTCCCATTACAACCTTCGCGTGTATGTCTGAAGGTTGGACGTGAAGGCGGCAAGTGGCGATAGAGGATGCACACGTCCGACTACTGATAAGAGAGGGCATGCTCTCGCTAATGGAAATGAGTGGGTCTGTTGGAATGGTTGGCGCACGGGACGCACACGCTGTACTGCGTGAGCATACCTTGCGAGATGCACGAGCGGTAGGTTTTACATTACGCCCTGTGGGATTGGATGGCAGAACACGTGACGTGAGCATCATCTGTGCCATATCCAGCACGATCATCCACATCAAACCGTTTTGATTTACGACTTTACAGATCGTTTACCCCGCGATGTTTGCGATGTAGTACCGGCAGAAGAACGAACAGTCGATAGCGCAAACGGTTGATACGAACCAGACAGCTTGTACATTTCAGGTGTCTTTTGAACTCTACGTAACCTCTACTCGTAACGATTTGTAGCGTTTGGGAAATGGCTTTTGGCAGTTTATCAAGATCTGCGCATCAACAAGGCTGTTCGGCTTGTTTCCTTTGGTTATCCGATCGAGTGATTCACGGTGTCGGTGTGTTGATTTATCCACGTGCGGTAATGATCTCACCGTTATCGGCGTGATATCGCGATAGAGACAGCACAAATACTGCGGTGAGCTTATCTTAACTAACGTATGATTATCATCTTGCAGTATAAACACCTTTCCATCATTAGCATGGTGCAGAGCGGGTAAATCCCTACGTTGAGTCAGTTGTTTCAACAGGTCCTCAAGTGGTATGAATCATCCCGAACACAACATCCAAACTATGGTTGGAAGACGCATATTGACACACATTTCCGTTTTGACTTTTAACACCTACATCCACCCCGTGTGTTGCAAGTGGCACAACACCGGTAGCTGGTGTCTGGATAACATTTTGAAGTACTGGTGTTGTCGGTTATCTGTCGATCAATTAGCATACCTTACCCTCCCGCAGATTAGCAGCACTCTGGCAGTGATGAAATAGAAAACAAAATGACATTTCGTTCGGGAGCAGCACAAACGTGAATTTGTGATTTCGCGACGTTGGTCGTGGAATTTGACCTGCCCCATGGTCAATTCCCTAGCCCCGCGAAGTTACGCTTCGGTGGGTTTTCACACCGTTGCTGTCGCAATCGGCGCACACTTTCAACCGAAGTCCGACCGACATTTCCAATGGCCAACAGGTGTAAAATTTTTCGAGAAACGACAAGGGAAAAGGAAGGGTTAACCATTAGCGGTTGTGGCGTGTCGGTTGTTGTCGTTTAGTTTCAAACCACGATCGAATGTTGTTTTGAGCGGAAGTGTAGTGCACGTACATGAAGATCGTTAGCCTGGGTTTTAGGGCAATTTTCCCGAGTGTCCCGTGATTCAATTAGGCTACGCCTTTGTAGTGTGTAAGCGATCCAGTTGTTGTTCACAGTTAATTAAGAGTGCGTTCATTTCGTGTCCATTTCAGGAGTGCTCCCCATTTGTCGTCCATTCCGTGGCCCATAAGTGAGTGGTGCCTGAACTGCTTGATCCTGTTGCCCGGACAGTCTCGATTCTGTGCATCCCAGAAGCTCACCGAAATCCACTTCCACCGGTTTCCAATGAGAGTAGTCCAGTGCCCAAGGCATCTACCAGCGGCATCCCATCCGGTATCCGTCTGTCCAGCCGGTCCAGCAACGTCCCGAGGACTGGGGGAACTGTTCTGCAGCAGCTGCTACTACGCCGTCGCCACCATTCTGCTGCACCTGTTCGCCGTGCTGCCGCTGATCATCGCCGACCTCAACTATCGGGCACCGAGCGGCTGCTGGCAGCCATAGACTGTTCCGTCGACCCCGTGCACGCATAGATTCTGTGACTGGATCGGGAGACTGACCAGATACAGAGGATCATAAGGCGAACATTCCATTTTGCGTTTGCTGTGCGTTCGTTACCGCACGGAAACGGCTATCGTCATGTTGAAGGTTGTTGGAGCGTCTTGGCATAAAACCCGTATAGGGTCCTACATTTTGATCGGCGCACTTATGCTAGCAGTTGCTGCTCTTTTCCTCGCCGATATGGAGCGGTAAGTTCACGGTATTAGCTATATAATTGGGAATGTTTCGAAGCTGACTCATATTGCTCCGTTTATCCGTCTCCGAACTATAGCCCTAGCTATAATGGTACTTACTGCGCCACGGCCTACTGGGCACGGAACTCCGGCTTTCGCTTGGAGTTCTGGGGCCAGCGCAATGATCTCGATCAGGTGCCGAAAGGGGCGGTGCGCGCCTGTTTCCGGGACAGCATTCTCACCAACGGATGGTCTCAGCTGGAACTAGAATCTCAATCCTCCTACACGGATGCGGTGCAGGCGTATGCGGCCGGCATTATGGAGGGAGCTCTGACCTGGCACAACATCTACATGCACTGGTCCAAGTAAGCAACACGAACGTGCATTTCTAAATCCAACGCTAACTTTCATATGCTCTTCAATTACAGCACCATCGATGCCGTTTGCTCGAAGGACGAAGAATCGGAAGAGTTCTGCGACTGGTTGCGCGGTTTGATCACGACCAACGTCGACACGGTGAAGAAGATGGCGGATATGAAGGGCAAGCACGATTTCTACTGGTACCAGATAGCGCTGTTCTACGACCAGCTTGATGGGCTCGAGATCGGCTTCCGGAAGGGTGTGAAGCGTTCGCGGATGGACTACGAAATCCCGAAGCAGGACTTTTTGCTCATGAACGCGGCGGTCGACATACGCGATCTTAAGATATACTACACGAACTTCCTGGTGGAGAACAGTGGACTGAAACCGGAACCGGCAAAGGGAATGATGCTGCTGAAGCTAACGAAGCAACCGAACGGACTGTCGAAGATCTTGCTGGGGCATACGTCCGACGGAAGCTATTCGTCGATGTTGCGCATGGTGAAGAAGTACACGCTGAGGTACCACTTCGCTTCGGATGTACCACGACCGACCCCCATGAAGGGTGGAGATGTTGTGGACGAAGATCGCTCCGTCGTACCGGGCACGAACATAGTTTTCACCGGGTATCCAGGTGTGCTGGCGTCGCTGGATGATTTCTACGTGATTAATGGACGCCGTGACCATCGGCTAGTAGCGGCTGGGGTGAAGATGGAAAACGAGCATGTGAACCTATGGCGAAAGATCGATCTGGTCCGGTCGGTCTCGTTGGCACCGCGTGTGATGGCTGCGAATCGGCTCGGTCACAGTGGTCGCTCTTGGGCGCGGTACTTTGCCCGCAATCCCTCCACGGGCGTCAAGCAGTGGTTGGTGATTGACATGACGCGCTTCGCAGTGAGCAACACGAGCGACTTTGATCTGCTGCCCACACCACCATCGGCGGAAGTAGTGGATCGTTCGGAGGAAGACAACGAAATTCCAACCACTCTGGAGCAGGATCTAGCTGACGATGAACACCAGCAGCAACACATTGTGACCAAGCGTATGGAAGATTACGTCGACGATGATTTCGAGGAGGTTCTTGCTTCCGCCCGACAGGCGCGAATGGTTACCATCCCGAAGCAGGAAGAACCGGCTATCTTACCCGTGTCCGCTGCAAACACCTTTGGACCTGGAATGTTCTGGGTGATCGATCAGCTACCCGGTCGACTACACGCGGAGGACATTACGGAGAAAATCGTGTCCGATGGATATTGGCTCACGAGCGGTGTACCCTACTTCCGGGAGGCTCTCGACATCGGACAGGCCAATACGAACGCCACAACTAGCGCCACCAATTCCACCGCTACGATGGAGAAGATCCTGCAGAACATCACCGATCTGGAGACTCTTTCGAAGTTCTTCCGCCAGTCCGCCTACCGGGGCGATCTGGATCAGGATGAACCGGCCGCGTTCGGCAACATCGATCTGAAGCTGTACACGGAAGGGTCCGACGCTGCGTATCATTTCCGGGCGTACTCTGGTCCGCTGTACGATCCGGCACGAAACACGGGCAGTACGACTGGACAGGCGGCAAAGCGAAGCATCGTCAAATCCGGGCAGCTACAGCAATCATCAGCCGAACCGAAAACGACACCGACCGATTCCGGTACGTCCGTTGGTTCCCATCCGTTCGAATGGAACCGTGAGCTGCCGTTTGAGGTGCGCCACCAGGGCCATCCGGACGTGTGGGACTTCGAACATATCACACCGGAGTGGGCATGGATCTGAGCCGGACAGTGAAACAGGAGAGCTTATTCGATCTGTGATAAGCAGCCTTAGGTCAATTGTTTCTTCGTTTGTACGTTACTCTTCCGGTTTAGAACAATTGTTTACGACATGGTGCAATACCGATATCAGATCACGATGTCTTCCAACAGCGTATTCTCCCGTACAACTCCTTTAGACCAATGGAACTGCAATTTTAATACAACCAATAGTAAATGAGTTCAGCACATATTTTACGCAAAGCTGTTCCTGTTGATGGCAATGCGCAAAACTCAATAGATCAATTTTGAGAAAAAAAACAAGAAAACCAAAAGAAACACGGATGACGAAAAAGCAAAGATAATGTTTTCTAAATCTCTCGAATTACATCCGAATTGTTCAGCAAGTTTTATACTTCAATTCGTGTTTTTATGGGCTGCATTTGAGAAAAATATGATGAAATAGACATTTTGTTCAAACATTTTGCGCTAAATAAGCAACTAATGTTGGAGGCTTAATGTTTTAATATCGGTTAATCGCTTTCTTTAATGTCAATAAATTGTTGTATAGCGTTAATGGTAGAAATGAAGACAAAATACTTCCGAAATATTGAAACCGTTTTCGCACAAAAATGAAAAACGAACGTTGAGCAATTTTAAACTTTGAACCATTATAACATTGTAATTGCATCGCAGAAATCTTCAAGGTTTGGTACACACAACGAACACCATTTTCACATAATTTTCATGTAAGTTTTAAGCAAATTAACTGCATGAAATGTCATCCGGTTGTCCGGTGTGACAGCGCCCACGGGCTGCAGTGTTTACAGTGCGTGCCGTAAGAAAAATCGGGTGCTGTCAACACCGACGACGACACAAAAAAACGACGGAAGAAAAACACGGTAAAACCTAGGAGCCGCCGCCGCGTAAAACGTCGATTATTAGCTGAATTTGGTGTGCAATTTGCCGTTCCACAGGTAGGCTTCGTCGGCACGGCAAACGTGAACCTGAAAGGGCAGCGTGCACCGGTGCAGGGAAATGCCCTCTGACCGGGGAAGTGTCGGTCCGAAAACAGTCCGGTAGAGTTGTGCAAATCCAATTTGTCTATTCGTCGCGGCACGGGCGCTCCGTCCGAAGTGGATGCGATTTTTCGTGCTGGTGTATGTGATAAAAGTTTGTGCGAACAGAAGAAGGTGTGTGTCACCCGTCGACTTCCTGACGTTTTATGAAAATCACGTGAAATAATAATCTTACGCAGGCAGTTTTCTCCGACGTGTGCCCGAACGAAAAAGGTGATAAACGAATTCGGCACAGTGCAATGGAGAAAATCGTGAGCGGAAGCGCCGGGTGAGGGAGGAGTATCAAACAGCGGCCCCGTCGCCGCCACCAAGAACGGCCATCATCGTCCCTCTTCCTGCATACACACATTTGCGGCACATCAACAATGCGCCTGCGTGCGGCCAACCCGCGTCTCCTCCAAACCCGTACACCGTACACGACGAATATGGTCCGCAAGTGAAAAAGAATATCTACGACAAGAGAAAACTAGGAAAAAAGCGACGACGACACAGCGAAACATTCTGTAGCGGCTGCGGCGGTGGCATTTTATTTGGCAGCAGCACCAGCAGCAGCATCCTCGAAGGCCCGTATGCTGTAATAGGTGGATTCTTAATCAAATTTAGGCACACACTACAGTCCTTCTCTCTTGTAGCGCTGAAAATAGCTGCCTTATGTGTCTCCCAGTGGCCTGCTGCTGCTGCTGCACGCGCAACTGCCGGCTTTGGCGGGGGGTTTTACGGCCCGCCGCACCGCAACTCGCATGCGGGCTGACGTTTGATAAATTGATAAATCCCGCACCCGTAATCAGTGTATCACGGATTTGCCGGGAACGAAACAGAGCCACAATTCGGTGGAACAGATTAATGCGAGCAGCCCTCGTCGACTCAAGGATGACAGGGAAAATGCAGTCTCAGTAGGCGCGCACCTAGCTCTGGAAGGAACAGTTTCCTCTCGATGTGTGTGAGTGTGTGTCGGTATCAGTACGAAAAATAATAGCACTAATTGGAGCGCTCTTTAAAAATAGCTTCAAGTGCAGTGAAAATTTTGAAACAGCATATTGTAGTCGGTGCATTGTTTTGCTGCAAGATGTTGTTTTGTTTTTTTTTCTTCACTGCGCATACATTAACCTCGCGCTCAGGACGGAATGACTGACTGACACGAGATGTTTCGTCTGAGATGTTTGATCGTACGTTTTCAAACAACGTTTTCGTTTTATCTGCAAGCAACCTTCAAACTGAGTACAATATTTTCATGGCAAACAGCTGGCAGCAAAACAGCTGGTGAGCCGGCATCTCTCATAAGAAACTACCAACACAACAAACGTTTAAAGACCTGCCAAAAGAAATGGTGTGCGGAGGTCCACAGAACCACGCAACGATAACAAAACCGACATTCCGGTTCATTCCGGGCCCTTGCCACCTTTCTCGTATCCCTTTTCAATCCAGTTTCTGGCACATTACAGAGGGTCATACCTGCCGGTTTTTTTGTTTATCGCTATCAGTTGCGTACGAATGAGTGTGGAACGTAAACGGACGAAATAAACGATAACGAAAGTTCACCATTCCGAGGTACAACCCGCAAAAAAACTGTTAATCAGGGTTATTTCTACGGAATATATCCAAGCAAACGTTGTGTAGCAATCAGTTTCTAATAAAACGTCAAACGGCAAGTGCATTCGCGAAAAGCACCATCCACACCTTGCGCTCCCTGTTGTGCACTGTGCGTCCGAGCGTGGTCATAAAAACATTGATAAAAATAGTTATTATTATTTGTGTGTTTGCAGCGGAACTGCCAGCAAAACAGCGCGACGACAACCTCAACAACAACAACCGAAAAAAACCTCCATTCGTTGTGCCCGAGTGCGCAGTGCAGTGCGACGGTGTGCGTGTTTGTGTATACGGCGCGTGTGTTTGTGTTGTGATTGTGTGTGTGCGTGTATGTGGAAGTGAGAGTGTGTGCAAAGGGAAAGAACAATCCCCGCGTCTATAGGTGCATTATCCATCTGGGTGCAAGTGCCGGGTGCAAGTGCAAGTGCAGCGAAAGCCAGGACAGGACAGGAACGTGCAGAAGGTGCTGCAAGTGTGCGCGGTGATAAAAAAACCGATCGCGTGAACTACACTAACGCAGCGTACGTTAGCGACAGCAGCATCGGGTAGAAGTGACCGAATTTTCACGGTAAGCTGTGTTTTTTTTCCTTTTCTTTTTCGGAGCGTTTTTTTCTTCCTCTCCTGCTGGGTGTGATTTTTAACATCCTTGACCATCACTGCAGTATGGTGCAGTTGTTCGTTTGTGGAACAAATGGAGAGAAAACGATCCATTTTTGTTATTGTTGGTGAAACATATTTAAGTAATTAAAATCTTTGACATCCTTTAGTATTTCAACAACATTTCCAATACTACATATTTTTCTAGTTTAATATGTTGCTTTTTCTATATATTGAATATACATATTGGTGTTGTTTGTTAACGTAAAGTTCTTCATTTTAAATTAAGAAACATTAGCAAATGTTTCGTTTGTAAGTTAATCGCACCAAATCTACATCGGGATAATGATTGATGAATCACAAAAAAAACGTCGAGTCGAAAAAAAACTTAAGAGAGACAGCTGCAAAAGAGTATCGCAAACGAAGTTCTTCGTTTACGAAGCAATCACAAAAAAATAAAACAAAACACCTGCTGCAATTTATTGCGATATAGAAGAACAGAGATTCAGGGAAAATGGGAATTAAAGATCGTACAGGAGATAATGTGACCTTCGGTCTTTGATCGCGTGGCCTCTGATTTGATGAGAGACACTTAACTTTAGCAAAAGTAACGATGCAAGATTGTACGGTGCTAGTTTTTTTTATTGAGGTCTACTTGAGATTTTATCAATGTGAAAACCCTTGATGTTGTGCTTGAAATATCGTTTAGTTTTAAGTCCTCATGTATTTGTTCTACTCAAGCATTTCGTGCATAATCATACCATAAACAAACAGCCATTTCTAAGTTATCCCCATCCAACGTCTTGCTCGACAGGAGGCGAACAAAACACAACAATGACCATCACAAATTCTGACAAGAGCTTCAAATGAGATTTTATTCGGAACAAAACGGCATCAGCAAACTTCTTGTGCTAATGGAATATGAATGGCGGTGGAATGATTTTCACTCCAGAACGGGGGGAGCCACCAGCTTGCAGGGGAAACTTTTCCACCGGACTTCCAGATTGAAGTAGTTTCATCGCTGTGCTCCAAAATCTTTGGTGTTGCCGGCGGCCTCCCTCTACCTTTTCCTCTTGCTTCGATCAGTGTGCTTCGATTTAGCGAGCTGTTAATGTATTCTATCGCCAGTGCCTCGAGGGCAAGTATAATTAAATTGGCAAACAAAAACCTTTCAATAAAAGCGTCAAATGGCAGCAGCAGTGGCAGACGAAACGGCGCACGGGTCCAGTTTCGAAACTGACAGCTTTTAGTGCTGCTTGAAACAATCTGGACGACTGGTGCGAAGGGGGAGGGACATTGTACGCACACAAACTCACCGACACTCCTTTACACCCGTTGGAAACCGATTTTGGGGATGAATTTACCATTTTGGCACGCGAAAAAGGGGGTTAGTAAGCTCCGTACACGACGGTGTGCTGAGTGACCCTCTTGTTTTTGCCCTTCTAATGCGACGCGACAGCAAGAAATCTTCACAGCAGAACAAGTACCAGTGTGGTTCGAGTAAAGTTGGTCCCGAAGCCCAATTGAGTTCGCTGTTCGGACGTACTGAAGTTGTTCTCATTAGGAAAACCATCACACGCGTTCGCTTTCGCCGAGCTTGTTGTTGGGCGCTGATCGATCGTGATTTTGCAATCATTATCTGCGAGCTGATGGAAGAGCTACTTCGGCAGTGCAGCGCTGCACGCGGCCGAAGGTCTTCATCGAACTTTTCGTACCCCCAGCCGGTGGGAGCACCCACTGTAGGAAACCCTACGGCTGAGAGCATCGCGTAGTAGTCCGGGATGTACGGAAAACTTAACGAGCCGAGCCCAGTGCACGGTGAAGAGAAGACGGTCAGAATTTTGCTTATTTTTGCTTTGCACGTACAAGCATAGCTTGACGAGAGGATCGTCTGGGCAGTAAAATGTACTATTTCTACAATAATTGAGTGTTAAATACACTTTTTTGAGGTTAGAAGGAAGAAAATACTCGAACTCGTTTACAGGTTTTTAATATTCTTAAACGATTTAGTTATAGTTCATCATACGTTTTAACAACAATTTCGTGTTGAATATCCATCATAAATCATCATCAAAAATTGTAAAAAATGCTTTAAACAATTTTTCAAGAAAATTTTATTCTATCCTAACCGTACCCACAGTGATTTGTTCATCTCGTGGCTCTCAGCTGTCCCGTGCTGCTTGCGTGTCGCCGTTCGATTGTGTCCGTATTTTCCCGGAACTATTTGCTCCGCACTTTGATTGTGGGTGCAGCAACGAAGTGTGTGAGGTAGGACGAACGGCAACGGTCCTCGTTGAAGTTCCTCGTCGTCCACAGGACCACAGGCACCGATTGGGGTTTTTGGACGTGAGTGAATGTAAGTTTCGTCAATGGCTCAATCTGTCGGAAATTCGCAACACCCGAACACCGGGTCGTTGAGTTTGCGCTCGTAATCGAAGTAAGTTTTCGGAGGAGGAGGCACCCGGCGCAAGGAGGTAGTTTTAAGTTAGCAGTACTTGAAATAATTGCTGTACGGACAACGTCCGGGCGGTTGGGAGGGTGGGTTGGAGTAAATAATTGCTCCTGCGTTTTTGCAGGCTTGACATCGTTTGCTGAAGAAATCGTAATCTAAATCTTGGACTTGCCCACTCGATGTAATGGCGGTTCGTTATTAGACCACCGTAGTTTGGCTGCTTGTGAAGTTGATAAGTATTGGGACTGCCCCGAGTTGAAAGAGGCAAATTTTGAAAAACCGACGAGACGTCCTCGACTTCATCATTCGACTTCTGGATCAATAAGAAAACCAATCGAAAATCGAAACGTGCCCATAAATAGGAGCCCATTTTGTTATGACCCCAATGTTGCGGACTCGCTTCAGGTCGCTGATCCATTTGGTCTTGAAAGCTGCTTGCCTTTTTGCTTTAAAAATGCTGACTCGGACTGTTTTGGCAAATAGCAGTCGTCAGATTTAAGGATCCGGATCGTTATTGCTCCGGCGAGCGATTCCGACGCAGGCGAGTCTCTATTTATAGCCACTAACCAGGATCCCCATTGCACCTGCACAGGAATACCATCTCCGGTAGCATCTCATTTCTCGGGTCGGTTCTCTACCCACCGGACATTGTTCCGGGGGCATGGTAAACAGGGAACAAATCAACCAATACTATCCCTCAGCTGGTGGATTTCTTTTATGCGTGTGTACCTTACCTTGGATCACATTAAACCGTCCTGGGAGTGGAGACCTGCCGGGGAGGGAGATAGCCATTATGCGCTGATGGATGCTCGATGTACGTTAAGTTAATGAATGCAGCATCCCCCGCTCACAATGGCACATGAGCTATTTAGAATCGCGCGGAAGTGGGAACGAGAACGGAAGATAAAACGGTTTGATTTGGAATAGACACCACCGATAGGACAACGAAAAAAGAGCGTTGTTCGGTTACTGTATGTGTGTGTGTGTGAAGATGTGATAAAAATTAGGTGATTAGATCAAGTCGGTGTGTGCGATAAATGCGTGCAGTGCGTGGTGGGTCAGGTTGGGAGTGAAAACGATGCCAATGAAAAGCCGCCGCCGCTGAAGGTTCAAGTTCGTCCGGGTTTGAGGATAAATGGTTAGAAAACGTTATCCAGCCGGGTCGTCGCAGGGTTGCGGTTTGCTGGCTCCAAAGTATCACGCAGAAACCCACAAGGGCTTCGATTTTCGCGATTGGTTTTTCGATGCTGGTGGTGGAGGCAGGTGGCCGTGCAGCGACCAAGGTTTGGAGGGAAAGTAATGAAGTAATGTAAGAGCGGAAATGAGTTGCTCTTCGGGCGCGTACTCAAGCGCTGCGGTGGAAGGCGAAACCCCTGCGGCGTGTGGGATTGGGTTGGCTTCCTCCCCGAAAACCCGGAAAGGATATCGAGCGTATTTATAGAGCCTGCCGGTGGTTTCTGCTAGATCCCGAGGAAGTAGATAGACGTTCCTAGAGTGAGAGAAAAGGGCAGAGTAGGTCTGATGCGATATCCCCTTTTATTTGGGGAGAAAGTGTACTCTGTACTTTGTGGGCACGCATGTAACCAGCCCGATAAGGTAGGATAACAGTGCACCAGTCAACACGAAGGTACTAATCAATATTAACTCGATACGCAGTTGGTTGGAAAATTTGAAGTCTCACCAGACAAATGGAAGTCTCGCTCGAGTTTATGCTTTAAGTCGTTCAATTTGACTGTCACTATTCACCAACAAATCTGTTTTGAAAGCATGTTTAATGCTAGCTCCTAAATCGGAAATGGTTTCCGATCGTAAATCGAAAGGATTGCTAAGGTTATGGTTAGGCTAATGTTTTGGATTTGGTATATCTTTTGCCTGAATTCATATCAGACTATCTGTGGAGCTTCTAGTACAGTAGGCGATATCTGTTTTGATATCACTCATTGAATGTTCCACAATCATATCTTTTCGATTTCGATCGTAAAACTTAAGTTTTTTTTAAAGTCGTAACAATAAAAATCTCCCTACTGCTTTAATTCTCCTTGCCATGAAGTTTGGTTAACAATTGTTGAAGTTTTTGTTCTTTACGATCGGAAACTATTTCTCATCAATTCTGCACACAACTCCACATTCAGTAAAAGCTTTATTTTGTAGGAACTAAAAATGTATCTATTGAAGAAATTAATATCCTCTGCAAAAATAGCAAGCAATCTCGATGCCAAGACACAGTGTATTTCGCTGTCGTAAATCGCTATCTATTATCGTTCCATTCCATTATTGATCACTTCACGGAAGAAGTATTTAGCTATATTTAAGCCGCCCCGGACCGTGACCGTGAACAGGGCGGGCTACAAAGAACGGTCGGAACGGAGGGAACGAACGAAAATAAAATGTCTCGGATGCGTTCCAAAAACCGGGACCGCTCGTTATTGGTGTCGCCGTTCCCGCGGACAAAGGCGGGTGGGGCCGTGCGCCAAGAATGTCTGCCACGGAGAAACAAATTGGTCAGAAGAAGCTTTGTCGTTCGCTTGGGAGGGCGCAGCTAGGAGGCAAGGATAATGTTTCTGGACGGGATAGACGACGAGATTTGGCGCAAAAATAACTCAACTTCCAGTGGGTTTCGTTTCGTTTATGATTATGCCGCGCTGGACCCGTGGACTCGGGGACAAGTTTTCGGAATGTGTTGGGAAATGGGGCCATGTAACCTCACGATAGTATTTACTGCTCACGCACACACACACACCCGGGACAGGGCCGCCACAGGACAACGATGACTATTTTTAGACATCCTGGCCCATGATGGCGGCGTCCAGGCGTCCTGGAACGGAAGCAGAAGCTTGTCGGTCTCTCCCTCTCGCTCTCTCTCTCTCTCTCGCTTCGCGCTTTTCATGGCCGGGGTTTAGCTGCGAATGTACATAGTTTCAACCATTCTTTCCTTGGTTGAATGGTTTTTGCTGTTGTTTTTTTTCTCTGCTGCTGTCCAGTCTGCCGTCGAGCCCACGGAAGGTTCTGCTTCCGGGGGTTTCCGTAAAGTATTATGTGCCGTAAGCGCCTCTATTCATTCGGGGTAGTGGAGCCTGGACTGGAAATGGACAAAACCGGCCAGGATCAGACAAACAAAAGTGGGAAAGCATAATTGGTTGTACAGTTTTCCGTTCCGGCGCACACAACACTTGCACGGCTCCGTCCGGGAAGTGTTGCTGAGAGTCCGGAGATGCAGCGGCATGGGCCCATTGCAGTTCGGGCGTCCCGGTCTCGAGCTTTCATTTGCATAGGGATGCAATAAATCCCTTCCCTCGTCTCCCCGCTGTCGATTCTCCTGTCCCCTTTGCCGTTGATGCTTTATGGTGTTTCATAATGTTTTTGTCGTTGATATTGAATAATTTCGCCAAAACTATCACGATCGCGCCGGATAGCTAGCCCGGCCATTTGCTCCGGGGGTTGATTTATCATAACGTGCTCCCGGCCCGTGCTCTATTGGCGGCGACAAACCGGGAGCTGGCCCAAACTAAAGTTCAAAGTTCAAACTGGGAATATCTGGCGGTCAGAGGTTTCGGGCGCATCGCTCGGTTTCGATTTTCGATTGCAATTGTGCCGAAGTTGGGCACGGTTTGGTGCTGCCGCGTGATAATTTATGAGGTTTCTAGCCGGCCGGGCAGGGTCGGACAGGGTCAGGTAGGTTGCACATTTGATGCTTCACTGCGCGTCTCTCATTATGTCTTCGTGTGCGTCTCATTTCAGAATTTCGTAGCGTGCTTGTGGTGGTGCTTTTAAATTATTGGGCATTAAATTAATGAATTTTATATTTTATTTATTGGCACAATTTTATCTCAACAATTTTATCTAGAAAAATGAGAGAAATTTGATTCAGCGGCATTGCTCAATGTTTTCCTCTATTTGTTCTATGTTGTTCTATTTGTTTCAAATTGACCGTTTTGCTGTTTTATATTTTGTTATTTATTTTCAAATCTCAGGTGTGTTTTTCAACATGTAATCAGTTGTTTGGGTTAATTTAGTTATTTTTTCATTTGATTTTAATATTATTGAGCTTTATATTGAAGGATGCAGCTATTTGTATTTTGCCTGAATAGCTTGTTATGCTGCTTATGGCATTGTTCTACATGCGCTTGCGGAAATGATGCAGATCCTTTCGAACCTGCTTCAAATTCGAGCCGCATCGGCTGCGGCAGTACAATGCATTGGATCGTCTCGTCTCGCTCGAACCGAATCAGTGTCACGATCAATTCCCGCCGGACCGGATGATGGCTCTCTATTGGCATGACGCTTCTTCCGTTGCCGTTCTTCGTTAGCGCTTATTTGGTTTCTTTGCTTCTTTCCCCGTTCTCTCTTGCAGCAACCGAACATGCAGCAACCGCGATACAGTCCGGCCCCGCCGCCACCGGTCACGATACGTCCGCAGATGGCACCGAGACACCAGGCAGTACCGAACGTGAGTAAGCTTTCCCGCGATGGACAGTGTCGTTGTTTTCAGCCATTTCTTCCGCACGGGACGTATAAAAATATCCTGCTCAAATGTGAAAACTATCGCGTTCGATATATCCTTGCGGTGCAGCTCAAGACTTCACCCAGTAACTGTCAAAACTTGTCAGGTGAAGGTGAGCAATGCATCAAGCGAAACGACGATGTGTGCTATCGTAGAGCGTGGGTTGGTATGCCGCCTGCATCATAGTTTGGAAAAGATTTTTTTTTGTTGCGTCCGCTCTGTTGGTTTTAACATTCTTACGGGCCTCGCGACGGGAGGCGCTCGGGAATGTGAAATACCGCGAGAAATTCTTTCGACAGGAATTCTTCGACATGGCAAAGTTTGGGATTCCTGGCAGGTGAACACACCCTGTTCGGAAATGTTAGACCCTGTTGAGCTATTCGTGATTTTTTGCATGTGCAATGGTCACAATGGGAAAAGTAGCAGTGTGGTGCAGTGAATAGTACACCTGACATGGAGACGAAATTGTGTTGCGTGTTGTTAATAATTATATAAATTGTTTTTTTTTGTGACGATAATCGCTGACGGGAACAAATGAGTTAATGTCAGGTGTTTGGAATGAGTCTGGCCAATGGTTCCACTTATACATTCAGTCCATATTATTTACGTCAAGAACAAGTTTACGCGGTAGACTTAAAAATTGGACGAATTAAAGCAGGACGTAACCTGCTTCAATGACAATTCCATTTTGATGTACCGCTCGCTAGGATTCTACTTGCAAAAAAAAAAAACATTTGTTAATTTAGCTAGTCATCGTGGTAGTCAGAACCTAGCACACTAGTCATAACCAAGCTATAGCATACAGAAACGGGCTACCAATTCATTCCATTTCTTTTTAATTAGCAAGTTCGAACTCGATTTACCAATTATTTAGACCGAGTCGATAATCAAACCCACTTCGTTTCGCTCACTAATCCATTGCATAAACCACAGCAGCGATAAGATCCGAACCTCAGGAAATGATTGTACTGTAACCGGTGGGAGCTTACCATATTGCCGAGCGGTGGAAGCCACCGTGAACGTACAGCAGCAACCCGCAAACCCACACAAACCGAAGCTTGATTGGCTGAGGAACGTGAAAGGAGCGTGGTTTTGTGGGTAGCAAAATTCATTACAAGCTTTTCCACCGCACACGGACACACACACACACACACAGGCGCACGTGTGCGCTCCAATGCCCTGATAATGACTTAAGCGAGGGACGAGAGCTGTAAAGCAGAGCGGAAGAGAGAGGGCGTAGGACCATCTGCCATTCCCGGGAAGCGGAGACATTTTCGGTAGATGCATGCGAATGAAGTGTACGTGTTCGTTACCACGATGTCGTCTCCTTGTACGGGTTGGAATGCAATTCCGAACGTCTCCTATCTGCGGGAAATCGGGATGCGCTACCGTCGACGACAGGCCGGCGACGACCCAGCAGGGCCCAGGGTGACAGCACTGCCGGAGCTCTCCCGATCAACGGCTGCAGCACGGCTGACCACATTGTCCGGGAATGTTACCAGGCTTAAAAATGTAATACTAGACGACAGCCGAATGTTCCAAATGGGATGCTAGTCATGCGTGTGTGTGAGTGTGTGTGCGCCAGTGTAACCGCATGTAACGTCGACAGCGGAAGTGTTGCTGATGCTGTAAATGCATTGCCGGGCGAAGCGTGCGTTCCTCCCGGGGGGGCGCAGGTATGCTGTTCGCCTGGTGGGCCATTCAGGAGCACATTCTTTTCGCATTGCTTGGGTCCATCCAACGTCCATATACCCGGCTCGGTTTACTGCTCGCATGCTCTCCACCCACTGGGGAATGGCCACGCTGGTGGCTGCTGATGCCTGCTTTGAATACGCAACCCGGCAGCTACCTGGAAAGCCCGATCGGACACCGATAGCCCAAAAATTGGTCCGGATTTGGAAGCTCGGTGTGCCTTCGGCTCTAAATTTGGCGCTATTGTGCGGCTCTAGGTGGACGCAACTGTACAACGTGACCAGTGCATGCAAAAGGGTACACTTTTTTTGTTCGTCAATCGCTTGTTACTAGAGATCGGATTCGGCGTGTACCATTTCTTCGGAGACACCCGCTCCAAAAGCCAACCGTGGACCGGAAACACGTTTTTGCTCTTGCCGGTGGTGGAGGTGGTGGAGACCGGTGGCCGGTTAAAAGCTTCTGACTAATTGGTTGTTGTTCTACTGGGCTGTGTTGGCCGACCGACCGGGGCACGATAAGATTGTGGTTGTGGGATTTATTCGTACGCTGGCTTTGACGTTGAGCACCCGGTGCTTCCGAAAACGTCGGGCGATTTATTTTTCAATGCACCGGGAATGCATAAAAACTTACCGGTATCATCTCCGTGGGGGGGCGCACTTGGATTGTGTGCACCACGGCAGGCACGGTGAATGTCCACGAACCCCCGGCCGCTGGCCAATTACATCTGAGTTACGGGAGAGCACTCCCGAATCCACCGTACGGCTTTGGTACGGCCAGCGAAGGTAACTGACGCTATGGGTACGTGGTCTGGGACATAGTTGGAAGATTAGTTGAAATTATAGTAATAGAAGTATGGCCACCCCTCCTACCTACTAGCGCTTCTACCGTGCGAAACGGCTGGCACATTTGGGCACAACGTGGTGGTACACTTACCACTCGCTGGTCTAATCCCCGTCACTTGCTGCTAATGGCTACCCGGCACGGTACGGGTCTTAAAATAAGCACGTTTTTGTGCAACGAATTTATTGGACATGAATTTTCGGTTGAATGGAGCACACTTGCGCTAGGGGCTGGTCGCTTATCGTGCTGGGTTGCTGGCCATATGTGGTCGGGAAAGCTCGTTATGGAGCGGTTGTTTGTGCCTTTGATTAAACCCTCGGATCGTACTGAATAGTTTTGATATGATCCAGTGTACATTTAATTACTGAGGAGATAATGGAGCAGGATATGATAGGTTATAGCAATTCTTGAAACGTGCGACTATTGTGTCATCGGCAGTTGAAATAACAACCAGATCAGGTTTGGGTTTTCATTCATTCATGCATTCATTTTTTATGTAGGAATAGCACAGGCTTTATATCACGGCGAGTTATGGACGGATTGGGAAATATCTTTGGCGTACGGCATCGGGATCAGATCAAAGGAACTGAAATGAAATCGGGAAACGGGACCTGGTCGTTGGATGCAGCAGCTCTACTGCTCTCCACCGAAACCGCCCTGGTAGCCCTTGCCGATGTTCTTCACGATGGCTTCGAAGCCGTGCTTGCTATCGGCGTGGTACTTCACGACGCGCATCGAACCGTCCGGCTCCTGCACGGTGTACTCTCCCTTCACGACGTCACCGTCCCGGACCTCCCACTGGCTCTTGTGATCACCGGTGTGGTAGTCCTTAACGCCGTACTCAAACTTGTACTTCGGGTAGGCGTAGTAGTCCTTTCCCTCGTCCTGGCCACCCTCGAAACCTCCGCCAATGCTGCCCTCGAAGCCACCCTGTGGGAGATGTTTTAAACGTGCCGGTGAAATCTAGGCTAAGAATTATTTCGCCAAAGAATGCCTACCTGGCCACCTTCGCTGCCGCCGCCGTAGTACTTGTACGGAATGTGCTTCACTTCGCTGACGAATCCGTGATGCTCGTAGGACAGAGCCAGCGCGACACCGACCAGTGCCAACGAGACGAGGACAATCTTCTGCATTTTGGGCGCTTGGATGGGGAGTTTGGATAGAGGTAGAGGTATCTTCTGCGCTGGTTACTGGAACAACTGCCACTGGCTAAGTGATGCATTCTCGTCGATGTGGGTGCCGTTTTATACGCCCCGTCTAGCTACCCAACGCCCTTGGGCGCTGCATACATCCGAGAGTGTCCTAGTCAGTCTGGTCAGGTTCTTGTGAAACGATTTTTTTTTGTCGGATACGCCCGTACACGCCGCTGCCGTAGCTTTCCGCCCTTCCGTTTGGCACGCGATGCATGCATCGGAAGAGTATCGATGGCTTTCGGACACGTCTTAGATTGCGAGTGCACAGCTCCTTCACGCTGGGCTTAGGGGCAAACAAAAGAGTGTTCTACAAGGTGCGAAACGTTTGCAAACCGCAAAGACTTCATCGCCGAGTGTATGTTTAGTGGACCGTTCGAATTGATGCATGAATTGATGATGCACATGAAAGTGGCCACTGTGTGAGGGGTGCCGTAGTGAAGTTTACGGTGTGGCCTTCGGTGTGCTAGGTGTTGGAATGTAAATTCCAAATTAAAGTTGTTTTGTTTCCAACGCAAAAAATGTTACGAATTGCTTGATTGGATATGCCAGTATAAATAGCCAAGAATTTAGACCCTGATAGCGTCAGTTTGAAGTCATCGTTTGTAGACAGAAGTACACATTCCTCCCACAAAATGTATAAGCTCTCGGTAGTTGTGTTGGCTCTTGCAGGAGTTGCCTTAGCCTATGAGCATCATGGATTCGTCAGTGAAGTCAAGCACATTCCTTATAAATTCTATGGTGGAGACATTGGCGTTGGTCAGGTTGGTTTGGAGAATATAGGTTGGGTGGTTTGGAATCAATGAAAACTTAATCCATTTCATACGCAGGAAGGTGGATTTGAGGGCGGCATTGGAGAAGGTATTGGCGGTGGCATCGAGAGCGGCAAGGACTACTACGCCTACCCGAAGTACAAGTTCGAATACGGAGTTAAGGACTACCACACCGGTGATCACAAGAGCCAGTGGGAAGTCCGGGATGGTGATGTCGTCAAGGGAGAGTACACGCTGGATGAGCCGGACGGTTCGGTCCGTATCGTGAAGTACCACGCCGACGCCAAGAACGGATTTGAGGCTGTCGTCAAGAACATCAAGGGAGGTCTACAACAGGAGAGTGGCTCGATCGGTGGTGGTCAGGAAGGTCTCAGTGGTGGATATGGTGGTTACGGTCACGGATATAGCTACAGCAAGCTGAAGAAGTTCAACTAAACGATCTTAACTGATTGATTTTGAAGTATTGAGGAGCGTTGTACCATGCAAGTGTAGGCAATAAATAATGCAAGCAAAAGTAATCATGTTATCTTATGGTCATTACTGTCACAGTTCGATGGAGGAGATGAGAAATGAATTTGGAATTTGATTCAATCATTCTGATCAAGTGCATTTGTCGAGACAGCATTACAATCTTGGAGGAAACCGTACGTGCATTGCGGAACATTCAATATTTAGTAGACCAGAGCAAGTCAATTTGAGCCGAGATATCAATATATTGGTGTGTTACGTATTTTGATTCATTCATTCATCATTGTTCATTGTACCAACATTATGCTATGTGGTAAACTTACAACTATAAACTTCAATCAAACCTGGAGGTTTTGAATGCTTCCTTAACTATTATTAGAATTCGTTAAGAATAGCTAAGGATACTTGATACTAATGAGCTAATGGACTTGATACCTTGAAATAAACGCTACATATAAAGTGTAAAACATGGCTGCCTAGTGTTGAATAACCCTAATGCCTTTAACGAACTAAAATAGTTGGACAATCGCACGAATTGCACTTTCTAGAAGAGGAAAAATTTATACCATTGTTTCGAAGGCCTAACATTAAGTTTAATTGCTTTCGCAGACTTGAGATCGTTTTGAGATTTTGGTTTTAATATGTTCAACACCATCTAGTACTCCAGTTTAAGTAATAGTTTTAGAATTAGATTAGAGGATTGACCATAAAAGATATGTTTAAAGTTTTAAGATTTAATTTAATGAGAATACAATATGGAATAATTATATTTAGTCAAACGCACTTCCTCTTGTCATCGGTTGCTGTTATAAGATTACTCTCAACACAGTTTTGATTTCAATTTCATAGAAACTGTATTATTTCATTTGCTGCTTCGACACCATCTTCTTTGGTAGGTTATTCATAAAGTGGTTAATACTTGGTTTTCAATTCCAGAGCATCGTTTAGTTGAACTTCTTCAGCTTGCTGTAGCTGTATCCGTGACCGTATCCTCCATAACCACCGCTGAATCCACCCTGACCACCACCGATCGAGCCGCTCTCCTGCTGCAGACCTCCCTTGATGTTCTTGACGACAGCCTCAAATCCGTTCTTGGCGTCGGCGTGGTACTTCACGATACGGACCGAACCGTCCGGCTCATCCAG
>KB672490.1:7759132-7978973 GCA_000349145.1 Anopheles dirus
TCCCACTGGCTCTTGTGATCACCGGTGTGGTAGTCCTTAACTCCGTATTCGAACTTGTACTTCGGGTAGGCGTAGTAGTCCTTGCCGCTCTCGATGCCACCGCCAAGACCTCCTCCAATGCCGCCCTCAAATCCGCCCTGCAAGACACAAAACAAGCAACGAGTACGCCTTAAGTCTTAAGAAATTCGAGAGACGTATTGTTTTATCGCGTTTTGTTTATCTTACCTGTCCACCACCAATACCACCGCCGTAGAACTTGTACGGAATATGCTTGACTTCGCTCACGAACCCGTGATGCTCGTAGGCTAGTGCGGCCGCGGCCAGGACCAGCAAGGCAAAGGATAGCTTGAACATTTTGGAGGTAACGCTTGGCGAACTGCTGTGTGCCTTCGTAGAAGTGTTTGAATGCAGCGCTGTGTGCTGAGTGTTGTTGATGAGTACCTGCTGGTTGGTTTATATACTAAACTTGCTTCCAAAAATCTTTCTCGTTAAATGCTGACCCCACCAGGTCTGCAGCAAAACAGCTCGCTTGTTGATTTCTTAACGCGGGAGTGCAGCACTTAACCGATAAGCACGAAAACCGCCCAACTGTCAAAGGGAAGATCTATGCCGTGCCGCACGGCATCGACCACACAAAGCGTGAGCAAATCGTGTACCATCGTCGGTGCAACCCGCCACCTCAAACGGCCACGGCCTCCCAAAAGAACCTTCTTCGATTGAGACAGAATCGGTGTGTGCATAAATTAACATACAAAAACAAAAAAGCGCGAACCGAAGCTCGCCACAGAACTTTCAAACAGCGAGCCATCAAGTGCAAAAAAGTGCATCCAAACAGAGGCTTGAAGTTTCAAGTGTTTGTTCATGTTTTTTTTCTACCGCTACGAGGCTAGCTCGCTGTAGGTTTTACCGGCTAGCACTTGAGCCGATTGAATCGTTAGTACAGGCACCTCTCATGAACGTGTGAAAATCGCTGTGATTGGGCTGGGCGCGTGGATAGCACGCGGAAGCGGTCATCCGCGGAGAACCTTGGGCAAATCGATGGAGAAATTCGTTGCGCCCCAAAGCACAGACGCGCCCACCGGGCGAAAGCTCGTAGGATGTGTGCATACATTAGGCGAGCGGTCTGTTTGACTTTGAAAACGGTGTCTAATGGTTCGTGGCGGGGGTTAAATGGATAATTGTGGTATAAAAGCAAACGGCTGACGCCCAGTTATGGCAGCAGTGAAGTCGCACACGAGTTCAACAGCAAACGCAAAACAGCAACCCCTTAAAAAATGATCAAATTTTCGGTAGTTTTGGCCCTTGCCGGTGCCTGTCTGGCCTACGAGCATCATGGCTTCGTGAGCGAAGTCAAGCACATCCCTTACAAGTACTACGGCGGTGGTGAGATCAGTGGAGGAGGGTTCGGTGGAGAACAGGTTCGTTGACGAGATGAATGTGTTAGGAATTTCATCAGGATTGTGTGTGCTATTGATGAATCATTCGTTATGGACAGGGTGGATTTGGCGGCAGCATTGGCGGTGGCATCGAGAGCGGCAAGGACTACTACGCCTACCCGAAGTACAAGTTCGAATACGGAGTTAAGGACTACCACACCGGTGATCACAAGAGCCAGTGGGAGGTCCGGGACGGTGATGTCGTGAAGGGAGAGTACACGCTGGATGAGCCGGACGGTTCGGTCCGTATCGTGAAGTACCACGCCGACGCCAAGAACGGATTTGAGGCTGTCGTCAAGAACATCAAGGGAGGTCTGCAGCAGGAGAGCGGCTCGATCGGTGGTGGTCAGGGTGGATTCAGCGGTGGTTATGGAGGATACGGTCACGGATACAGCTACAGCAAGCTGAAGAAATTTATCTGAATCCTCCAGAATGCATTTCGAGCATAACACGACTAATAGGAAATAAAGAAATGGTGTAAAACTTCCAAATCAGCTGCCCAAAAGTTCAAGGCTAGGTGTGCGATGTGTGGTCACAATTCGCAAACCGTGGTTGAAGCTGCTCGTCACCGGTGAAGCGTGTCCGTGTGGTTTTCGCAAATGCGAACCGCTTGGTTGCGTTTCGGCCGGTGCTCTAGTTTGACCTGGTCGCGGTTACATGTGCAGGGTGGATGCGAAGACTTGACGTGACTTCCGAATACTAAACAATTGGTGGTAGCATTAAAATGCGTACGGATAGTATGGCTTGGTTTCTATTTCGAATTGGATTGAAACAAAATAAGTTTTAATTAAACTTGACTTATGTTTCTAACCTCTACAGTGTACAGTGTACAGCATCGTTTCAAACAATTAGAATCTATTTGATCCAGAACATCTATAGACGTCCACAGAGATTAGATCTATAGACATTTCATTAAAATAACTTTTTTCGGGAGTTGTATTGACGTATATGTCTAGATGTTTCTTCCTTAGTAAGTTATAATAGTGAATCCATTTTGTGTTAAACACTGTTTTAAAGCTTTTCTGGCTACTACAGGGTTTGCCAGACGCTGTTGCTTTCGTACAAATTCGTCATGTTTACCCTAAGTTCACAACTTTTGTGTTGGAATGCTAGCATACTGTATAAACCTGTCACGAAACCACATCTGATGTCATTTGCATGTGCCAGGCAGGGCGGGCGCTCGCGAGCCGTGTTTCCACATGGTAAGTGAATCAAAACACAGTTCCGGTGCGAAAAACACACACTACTGCGCTCGTTCACTCGGGCCCGTGAACAAGGTCTGATATGGGCAAATTAGCCGGAAAATGCAAAGACGACCAGGTTTTCCGACCGCCAACCAGCGCCAGGTGGTGTATTTTCTTAAACTTTTCACCCCAACAGCTGGCAAAAGGTGATTTAGCGAGTTGCTTCCCGCGGCCAGCTCACCGATGTCGTCTGTAACACACTTTATACGGCCGCCATTCCCCTCCAGTGTGCCGGTGGTTATAAATGCGCTCCGCGCTCACTATGACAACTCGTAATGTATGCGTAAATAAACAAACCTACCCCGCTGAGAACGTCGCCAGAAGTGCCTGCGCGTACCTTTTCGTGGGTTTCTTCCAGGCCGTGTCGCGGGCCGGGGTGGTTTTTGTTGTTAGTCGAACCGAATGGGGATAAGCGGCGCACGGCCGGCTAAGAGTTGGCGATGTGGTTTTACCACGTTGTGAACGCTTTATTTGCGCTACCATTTTTCGCTCGCCTCACCAACGCGCGTTCCGTGTAGTGGTGGTGTTGCGGTATTTGTAGGTATTGTTTCTTTTTGCACTGTTTTTCTTGGACTCTGTTTGCGGCAACGCATACTGCCACAGTCGATCATCCCATCGGCGAGATTGGTCTCGAGATCATGTTTTATTGTGCCACACACATTTCGATGCAGTGAGTGCGGCGAAACAGTATTGCAGGGTTGCTCAGGAGTCAAGTTTACTTTTATCGTTAAGGAATATGTAAAATCATTTCACTTATATTTCTTTAAAAGGTGGCATCATTCGTTTCATGTATAAAGTCATGTTATGAAAATCTGCGAGAAAGTCAATTTGATAATCGTATCTTTGAAGTGTCCAACGGGATTTGGAGAAGTTATAAAATTTGACGTGATGTTGAAAGAAGATACAGCATACTACATTTGATCGGAATTTATCTTAGGTTTCTAAGAACTTTCTCCGAAGGGATATGTTTTCGATAATACATAAGCATTTAGTGTTCAGTAGATTGAGATTGTCAGATATGGTTACTCATACTAACAAATGCAATAGATTATATTATGGGAGTTTTCTAGGTTTTTTGAAAGATAAGAACACAGTACAAGGAAAGCAAACCCTGCAGATTCGCAAACTGTGGGGCGAGAGTATGCGTGGTCGTATGAACGTTTGCCAAAAAAAAGAAGACACAAAGCTATGTGAAGAGCAAAACAGTAGTAACGCGAGAGCGGGAGTACGGCTGCTTGCTTTGCGAAGCGCATAAACGAGCAACATTCAATTGGCAGACAAAATGAAAAGAAAAACAGTATCTCATACACTTTATTCGTGCTACAATTTGGCCGCGTGCCGTGCGAGCCTTTTGCGTGTGTGGTGGTGGTCGTTGTTGATCGTGTTGGTGAACGCAAACCGGCAAACCGGCGGCTGCTATTTTGTCCACCAAATCACCACCGAATGGTGTGAAGCTTCCCATTGGGGAGCAGGCACGAGAGTTATCCGAGTTATCCGTACTCTGTCCACACAAACAGCAAAACCCACAAGCGTTGCGGGTCTGTGCAGATGCCGGTGAAAACATTGTTTGCGCTTCACCGACGTTGGAGCAGTACAAGTGCGAGGGTGAAGTTAGATTTTCACCTGTCAAAAGACGTTTGTCGACGTGTAATTTGACGTTTGCGAATAGGGGCTTTTTATCGAGAGGAGCAAAAAGGTAAAAACCTTGAAATAAGTTTATTCGAACCCCACGTCCGTGGTCAGTAGCAATGTTTGCTGCGCTAGTTTGCGCCTCGGAACGACATCACGTGCGACATACTTAGTTTTTTTTTACCGATATTTCCCAGCCTGGATCATCCTGCTGCAGGACTGCCTGGTTTGTGTTGGGGAGCCCTATGGAATTATTCAGTATTCCCTCCCTATAAACACCAAATTTATGGCACCTCGCGCCCAGCGGAATCGATAAACATCCTAATCTCTGATTGCTCCTGTGTGTTGTGTGAGGAGCCGCAAGATGGATGTGATTTCGTGTAACATGTCGGGGGTGTCGGTGGTGGTGCGCCACCGAGCTGAAAGAATGTAGTCCAAACGAAATTCCTTCTCCTTCTTCCATTCCTCTCGCACTACACGACTGATGACGTCATTATGGGAATTATGTCGACATCAATTTCCTGACAGGAGCACCGGAGGGAGTTTGCAGTTTTGGCTCCTCAGATATATGTTTTTCTTCGATGTTCCTACCGGCTGCGCTCTGTGTTTCGGGCGAGTCTGTTGTTGCTGGTAAAAGGCGAAACATGTTTGGCTTACAACTCCAGCAAGTTGTAGTCTGTTGGGGGGTTGTTTATTCGAAATTTGATTTCAAATCAACCTACTAGAGTACTCGTTTGAGATTTTTGAAAACAACAAGACCCAATACGTGGTAGGAGGATGAGGAACAGTTGCTAGAATGATTTGATTTGATCTCACTTGTCAGTAATACAGACGTACAGATTTGTCTGATGTAATACCGGGTGTTCCTCCAGTTGACGCCCAGTGAAGTCCTGTTTATACACGTCTAAGTACACGTGGTGTGTTTACCCCAGAACTATTTGCATCAATATTGAAATATCAACAAAAAAAAAACCCTATACAGATAGGTAAACAGCTAACACCGGGTTGCAGGAACTACCATTCCCTTGCGCGAACTCGCCTGCGAAGGTGCCGGGCTACAAGGTTGGGTTTTAATTCAATCGCACACCATCGTCGTTAGTAGTGTGACAGGAAGCCGAACCAAACCCGTTTTTCGCAAGCAAGCGCAACCCGGAAGCCCGGAAGCCTGGAAAGCAATTCAATCCAACTGATGAGTCCTGTTCCACCGGGACCCGCAGAGCGAGACACGGCATCAGGCACCGGGCAAACAAGGTCAGTCGCCAGACGGTTTTACAGTGTCAATTGCTCCGTGTGCCTGCCCGGAGGGACTGTGTTGCGTACGCTCCGGCACGCTAGTAACGTCATCGTGTGTCGTAGTCCCGTCCCTGTCAGAGCCAGCCAGCCACATAACTTCTCACTTTTAATCGAATCAATGTGTAATGTCACACTCACCCGCAGGCGACACTCCCGTGTCGAGGTTCGAGTTGATGTTTTGTGGTTTTTCTTTCCGAGGAGCGATGGAGCGAGGGTCCCGAGTGCGGGAGTAGTAGGTCGTCCTCAGGAAACCCGGAAAAGTGCAAAATTAGATTGCATCTGTTACGGTGGCCGGGGCCCTCGTGCTCCGATCCTGGTTCGTGAGCGACAAGTGCACCGCTTCCGGGGATGGGAGATGTAAAGTTGCTGCAAATGTTTAATCTCGGACGTTCTGTTGTGGAAATGGATCCTCAAAAAAAAAAGCAAAGGCCAGATAAGTGTGAAGCAGTGTTCTTCTGTTGGGATATTCATTAAATTAATTTCAACCCTCATGGTAGCGAAAGCGATAGTGAAATTTAACGAAGAAAAGTTAATGGTCACGGTTGGTTCCGGGTGCAGTATTGGTGTTTAAGCTCGCTACCACAACCCGCAGAGTTTCTTTAAGACGATGGATATGATCCAAACTCTTTCGCTGCGCACCGGCAGCTCTACGACGGTGGCGAAAAAGGTGCTCCCCGATGGTTCTGGTGGTACTTTGAAAGTTTGTCCAGCATAAAGCGGTCGCGTCAGGCGTGGTGAAAACTGCGACTAGAGACGACACAGTTGGGCGCAAAAACGACACGACAGCCCTCCAACACTCCGGCTTACGAAACTTTTATCTTCCAAAAGTGCACCGGCCGGTAATGGTACTTGAAGTGGTTTTTCGGACAAATTTTCACCTTCTTTTGCGTTTTAGTACGCCCAGTTTCATTTGGACGACTTGCGGAGTGTTACATTGAAACCAGGGTATCTGGGATAGCATGTGCGTAAATATTGCGACACATAACGAGTGGTGTCTGAGATGAAGAAGGACGTTGAAATGAAATTGGGAACGTTTTTAACCAGCATTTAATTACTTTCACATCGCCAACACATTATAAAATTAAAATGTTTACGATTCTACCAGCGAAACGTCAGGGAAAATTGAACAACAACTAAAGGGTGATAAATTTAAGCCGTGTTTGCTTCCCGGTTTCGTCTGTCAGCTGAAAGTGTGTACACGTATAGCCACCTAGCGTAGTCTGCTAGCATCAGCAATATTTGGAATTCAGCAACAAACCGCCGATACGGCATGGGTGTGAACTGGCGTGACGTCGGCCATCATTACACATTATTGCATTCCAACCGGCGAGCCGGCGAAGTGACGGTTTTCGTTATCAGCGTTAAGTACATTTCCACCCACTAATGTTATCAGCGTGGTGCGACGACGGCGTCAGCGACAACATTTTCTACGCGAAGAACCCAACACGAGATAGCGCGGTGTGGGAGTGAGTGGGTTTATCTTAACGGAAGGCGTTAAGAGGGGAGGGAGTGTGTTGCGCTGGTGAGTCGTTGAACGACTGTCCAATTTCGCGGCTGTTGGTGAGATATCGCCGACAGCCGAGGGAACTGAGAATTCGACCTAAGGTGTGGACAATCCTTTTTTTATCACTTCCGGTTGTTGGTAGTGCGCGGGCGCCATTTCCTCAGGGTTGGGGGGACTCATACGCGGCCTCGGGAGACTAGTGTGTGAAATGTTCTATCTGCGTTCTTAATTGCTGTGTATAGAACATGTCTTGAAAAGGAAAGATACCATTGGGATGGATACAGACTTTGTGAAACTGTTCCGAAACATTTTGCCGAATGAGGAAGACTCACGCCTTGCTTGTGTGTAGGTGGCTGTGTGTGTGAGAAACGTCATAACAGTGACAGCTGCTGCTGGTGCTGCTGTGCTGCTGAGGTAGCTGTCAGATGCTTCTCCGGACGTCATCCGTTTATGCAGCTCGGGCGCCACTCAGGACCGCGCGCGTGTGTGTTTTTGTATGGGGCACTCACTTGCATAGTTTTCCACTTACTCACCCTTGCCGGCTGTATTCCACGAAAACGTGCTCCGTGCGAGGTATGCCGCGAGAACAAGAGGGACGGTTCTCGCGCATATGCGAGCGACGATTCTCGCAATGTTGCAACCATGCCTTGCACGCATTTCATGCTCCTCTCTCACGCTTAGCTCTCTATCTCTCAGAACCGGTGTGATCTCACCCTCCCTCGCTACAGTACCGCTCAGTGTCGTAAAAACACACACACACACCAGCGTTTGATATGCCGTTTTTCATTGGACTCCGCGGATCATCGTGCTCTCGGAATTCCTAAATCCGTTCTCCCATCAACCAGCACCAGCAGGTATGAGCAGAAAATCCGGCCTCTAGCAAGTGTGTGTTTGAGCTTCGCTGTAGGTGTGACTGTGTCGAGAAAGCCAACATTTCCACGACACTTTTCCACGGTGCCGGCAACACCAACACACGGACGCCGAAACACGTGAGCATGTTTGGGTGGAAAGCTGGAAAAATCTCTTTCCGGTGCCGGAGAGAGCGAAAACACCCACACGCGCGCACGCACCGGATTCCAATAGCTCTGCCGTGGTAGTTGTGTGTCGGAAAAATAATCAATAATTGGAAATCCAGCAGGCAAGTAGTCGTGCAAGCGGGACGGGGCTCCAGTTGGGAGGAAACTCGCTCTCTCTCTCTCTCTCTCACTCTCGCTCTGTGACGAGAGCTCTCGTTTTTCCGGCGTCGAACATGCCATTCTCTCTGTCCCATCGTGCGTCGGGTGAAATTTTTGCGGCCGCAAAAGTTCAAACCGGACCAGAAGTCTCAGAAAGTGTCCCGATTCGGTTGCCGGTGGTGTAGTGTGTGCGTGTTCCGTTCCGTTCCGTCGACTATTTTCCCACCCCCTCGTGAGTGTGTGCGTGCGTGCTTGTGTGTGTAGTGTATGTGTGTGCAAACGACCCAGCATACCTCCTCTCACACCACATCCGTCGGCTCATCCTGTGTTTTTGGGTGTGTTGCGTGTTTTTTTTTTGCTCGTTTGTTTGTTACAACAAAACTGCATTTTGCATGTCTTCTTCTTCTGCTGTATTTCGTGCGTGTGGTGTGAAGAAAAAATCTTCGGTGTGTGGTCTGTGCTCGGGTGCAGTCTCCCCGTTCGATCGACAATCAATGTCGGCGTTACCGTTTGGCAAAAAAGTGTAAAATCGATCGGAAACTAAACGTTTACAGCCATGAGGTGAACCTTTCCTCATGGAATCCATTTTGGCTTCCAATTTTTAAACTATGCGAACCTTTTGGACTTCTATCCCACTCCCGAAACCACCCCGATTATGGCACGGAAAAGAACCCATACGGATGAAAATGAAGATGCAGAAGAAAATCGCTCCAAACCACGTGCACGTGAGCGAATGCTGTGTGAGTGCATCCGATTGTGTATAGTACACACAGGCGCGCATGGTCCATTCGAGGTTGTGTGCGTATGGCTTCCTATGTGTGTGTGAGTGTATGTGAATGTGCGGAAGAAGAAAAGTCTGAAATACGGTCTTTTTTTCGTCTGCCGTGAAAACATTCCACTCGAAATCGTTAAACGGATATTGTTATCTCCAGTGATGCGATCTTCGGAAGTTTCTCCCACGAACCTTTGTTTCACACGTCGGGCAGTTAAACCACTCCAGTGCAGTGCGCGATGCAACGGGGTGATGCACTTTTCCCTTTCACACACTGCGTGAAAAGGGTGCATGCGACACACGACGGACGGTGGCTGGTGGCGTCCGCTTCTTCATTGATGTGCATCAGTATGACGCTTTCTGTATGTGTATGTGTTCGATTCCGGCTCGTGATCTGCATGTTTATGTATGACTTGCGAGGATTCAATTGGTGTAATTGCGATATTTCCGATCGACAGTAGTGGAAATTTGAATATTTCAACATGTTCAAGAAGTTTTTCATGTTTCCAACCACTTCTGGTTGTACAGTTTCGATATATTCCCGATTTTTGAACGTGTCTCTTTCTTTTAATCAGACGAGTGAAGTTGGCGAGTTCGTGAAACGCGTTTCAAATTTTGAAAATTTTGAAAGAAATATATATTTTGAAAATATTTGTGCGCTCAAAAGCCAATTTTTCCACAAAACGTAAAGCACATTCGAGATAAACACTCGCTTCGGATACGGTGTAGTGAGCAGTTAGTGTGCTTGTGAGTGTATACGTGTAATGGTAGTACTGCTGGACGCAAAAGCCGCTACTTACAACATGATGGTAAGTCTGTTCTTCGATTGAAATGCCGGGATGAACAAATTTTTGAAAACAGAGATTTGCAAAACAAACTTCGATTTTGTTAAGTTCTTTTGCTAGAGTTTTATTCCATTTGCTGCGGTTAAAGAATTAATTATCACGCCTTTGCTGTTGATAATAATGAAGGCTTGCCTCCGGGCGCTCTCACCGTATCCCCCTAGAGGTGTCTCCCGAAATCTCCTGCAGTCCGAGCTGGTAACGAGCGTTGAACTTGGATACAGTTGGTGTGCTCTTAATGCTTTTGCTACGTTCGCTATCCTCAGCGGTTCGATCCACCGTTTCGATTCTTCCGGGAAGACTGGGAAAATTTCGAAAATGAAGAAGGAAAAAAACCTCCTCCCCGAACAAAACACAACAGTTCGCCAAACTAAGCTTTTATAATGCTCTCTCGTGCGATTTTTTCGCATTCTTTTTTAACCTCGCTTGCACCCTTAAAACTCCCGAAGGGGCTGGAAAAGTAACGGGCAACAACTTCCGGTGTTTTTGCTTTCCCGTCCCGTCGTTCGCTCGGTGTGAGTGTGTGTGTGTGGGTGTGCGTGCTTTTCGGTCGGGTGGGTTGGGGGGAAATTTTCGGAAAAGTATCGCTTCCATCGAAGAAGTGCTCGTTTTTGTTGTTGTTGTTGCGAGCTTCGTTCGTTTCGTCGCTCTCTTCCGCGTTCGAGTTCGGTGGGGCAGGGCCGTGAAGAAAAGCGGCCTGTATTTGTGTGGGTGTGTGTGTGTGATTGAAGCGGCGAAAAATCCACAACAACCTCTCCCGGTGGCCGTGGGGAAGGTGTCTCACGAGAAAAATGTCTTTACTTTCGGTAAAATGTTGTTTTCTCTGCGCTCGCTCTGCAGGTGGGTGGTGGGAGGGACACGCGCGGGAATGGGGGAGCAAACGGAACGGTTTTGGGCGCAAACTTTTAACAAGTCCAAGTATGAGTTTTCCTTCCTGCCGATCGAATGCCGATACCGCCGGTGGGGTGGTTCCTTTATTTTCGTCTGCTTTCGTATTTTGTTCCATCCGATTTGGGATCGAATTTGCATTCCGTGAATCGATCGGGTGAAGTTTTGTGCCCGTCGTTCGTTCGAGTGCGTCGGTGGGAGTGGGGTTGTTATTTACGGTATTTGTAAATTTGATTTAAATCTTTTCGATACCACCATTCTTCGAAACACCGCGCTGCCGGGCGGGTGGTGAAGGCCATCGGTACGAAGTGTTATCGGTGAAATCGAGGAGCACGTGGGAATAAGTTATTTTGAAATCGGTATAATTTACCGTAAATAGTTTGCCAGATGTGCTTGTGTGCGCCGAACTGGCCTAAGTTACGTTGAGTTTTGCTGAAGAGGCAGCGGCTGAAGAGCCATCAATTACAATTCTCGAGAACCGTCGCCGGCAATTTTTGCTCGGCAAGATGAAATCATCATAAAGGAATAAAATTGCAATTTAGCTCCCACGAGCGAGTAGGGTCATTAAACTTTTATGATTTTTTGCCCGTATGTGTCATTATTCCTATGTTATTCTTGTATTGGTTTAATTCTAGACCTGTCAGAACTTGGAGTTTTGTGTCTTACTAAGAATGAACAGGATAAGAATGCTGGATCCTGTCCTGAGTTTATCACGGAACTGTGTTATGCAAAGCCATTTTCATAATTTTCGCTATAATATCGGTTCGATTCTGAAAGATCAAAGATCAGATTGGCCATTCCCGGAACGAAGATATTAAGGAGATCAATCATGAATCTGTTCTTGAGTTTTGGAGAGTTATTTGACAGTGCTTTTCATTACTATGAATAAAGATCTCAAAAGTACTTCAAATATCAAATCATAAACTTCATGGAATGTGTTGCCACGTAAAACCATTGTGTCGTCAACCTTTCTGACGTGCAAACTGCATGTTGTGGCAGTGCATCCTCAAGTTGCATGAGCTTTTTCCAGACTATCCACCAAGAAACCAGCTCCATTGTGTGATATTTTAACACTTATGTCCCGAGTAATGAGCATTATAGTTTCATCGCCGTACGTGCATCGCTTTGTTTGCTCCCTTGTTCCACCGGGTGCAGAAAAAAAGGCGTCTTCATCTACGAGTGGAAACCGTCCACTATCATTACCCCTCCGACGCGTTGTTACCGGCAACGCACATACACGCGTGGGATGCGTGGTGTTTGACGTGACTTGCACGCCCGGCGAGTGAGAGAAAGAAATACCATCGCCAGACGGGTTTTGCAGCATTATGTCGCAAATTCTGCTCGAGGCAGCAAACGGGGTAGCCGCCTTCGATAGCAGAAGACCGACAAGTCATCTACTTTCTTCCCATTCTGGCGCCCTCTGGCGGAGCGTTTTGTGCGACAATAATCGCGGTCGATCGAACACAAAGGACACACACACGCAAGCATGAACACCGCACCGAATGCAGTTTCTCCACCAGGACGAAGCGCTTGAAAAGACGGTCCCTCGGACGCGGAGTTTTCGGGAGAATTCGGTTAAAACTTTACGATGTGTGCGGTGGCATTTGATTGGAAATTTATGACATTACCCGCGTGTGTGCTGCGGCGAGGTTCAGCAGAGTTCACGACGTGTAAGTTCATCGGTTTCATTACGGTAGCTCGACAGTCGAGCGGTCGGAGTTCGCATGGACGAAAAACACGGGGGAACGTGTCTGCACAACACAAAGTAGGGTTATGGAGGGCGTTGGGTTTGCGCTGGAATGGAAGCACCAGAAACTCCCACAAATTCGTCACAACCCAGCTGAATGGTTGCATTAATTGCGTTGCATGTAACAAAAACTGCATCGTGCCCTTCATCGCCACCAGAATATGTCGAAATTTTCTAATTGCCAAACGAAAATTTCCACCCGGCTAGCGCTGTTGCACGCGCGGAAGTTTTCCACCGGCAACTAATGTCAAACATGCGGTGTTGGTGTTGCCGAACGCGGCAGGGTCCCGAACCGAACCGAGCAAAACTTTCCGGTCAACCCCAATTAGTGTATTCAAATTTTTCCGCCCTTCCTGCTGCGAGCTTCGTGCTCCGTGCTGGGACGGGCCAAGTTGCACACGAACTTAATTTTCTTTTCGCCCCCCGCCAAACACAATTATAACAAAATTCGTGTGTACATAAATTGAGACTCTCTTTCTCTCTGCGTTCTCTGTCTTTCGGGTGTGCCCTCGGTTCTCATTAGGGGCGTGTGGGTGGGAGGCCATGCTTCATGCCTTGAAACATTTGCATCATCGACGTGTGACGGCGACGTGATTCCCTCAGGTGCAAGTTCCGTCTGCAGCTGGGGTTAGGTACCGTGTGTTGCTGCTGCTGCCTCTGCTACACTTGTCGGATGAATAATCTATGTTGGTACGTTTTGTTTTCTGGCTTCCCCCACGGTACACGTGTTTGTGTGTGTGTGTATTTTATTCGTGGACGACAAGTTCTAGCCATGCGCGTGTGTTCTACTCCCTTCCGGACTCGGTGGAGCAGCATTCTTGCATTCTTTGCTTCTTTCTAACCTAGAACCCCGGTATGTGGGACAACACTGAGCGCGGGGAGTGCGAGCCGTACCATGGGTTATTTGTCAAAGCAGCAACCCAGCACACCAGCGGGCAGGATCCTATCTTGTGTAGAGCGGCGCGCATATTTACAATCAACCTGTCCGTCCGGCCGGGCAGGGCACCAGCAGCAGCAGCAGGGTAGGCTAATAGAAGACGGCAGAGAAAATGTGCATATTGAAGCACAGAAATTGCATAATACATCATGCTGGCTGGCCCGATGGGGACCGCCCGATAGATAGGGACCCGCTGCAACGCCAAACCCCGGCACGATCATGGCCGCGTCGTTCCGATAGTAATACGAAATGATGCTAATGTTTGTGCCCCCGATACCACGGCCACCATCGGGTTCGATTTTTGTTTTCATTTTTCGAACGCTTTGTGCTGCCCGGTCACGTCTACACAGGCTGTGTGTTCGATCGCATTTTCCGGCGCATGATTATCCTTGATGAGGCGAAGGCCCGTTCGGCGGGAACCGGTGCAGGTGTGGACGGAAAAGTCCTGTGTCACGGCGGAGACCCATATTTTAATCTCGAAACCCGAAGCTGTGAGCTGCCGAGAGGAATCTCAATTAAGATCCCGCCTGCTCTCGGCGTCCGTGCAGACTTCCCAGCGCCGCTCCCACGGCGAAGTCGCCTAGTTAGGCGACGATTCACGTGTATTGATCGATTTTACGTCCCCATCCCTCTTTCCGAGCCGGCGGTCGGCGGTGGGCTGGGGCATTTTTATTTTGGTATTTGTAAGGTCGGTGGGGGAAATTTAGTATCGCTTTCCGCGCCACGTCAGCCGGGCGGGCCTGGCGCGCTCCGCTGGGGGTGTCCGGTTCGGTCGATGCATTTTTGATGTTTCCAATCAAAATTACTGTTCATTATTAATAGCGGATCGAGCGGCAGCAGCAGCAGGCGGTGGGAGGTGGATGCTGTTCTTGGTATTGGTTTCGGACGCGTTCGACGTCGCCGTTGGTCGTAGTTGTGGTGTGCTTAAATTTTCCATCGGTAGAGCTGTTTTAGTCAATTTCACGCTTCTTTCACCAAGAGGGATGATTTGGGCGAATGGTTGATTTTTGTCGTATTTTTGAGGTTAGGAAAATTGTATACTGCATCATGGGAAGCACATGGGAAGTTAAAGAACTTCATCAGTTGAAATAGTGGAATGATTCCTTATGGAAGAACCATCTTTCCGCAGTTGGAAATTGTGTACAGGAAGCAAAACACACCGAAAAATCTCGGATCGGAAATCTCGTACGCTCCTGGTGTTCATTATGTGTTCATTTTTGTTCATGTATTCATTTCCGCAACGAACGCTGCGGGAGCGTACGACTTTACTTCACGTAATCTATTTGCTGATATTTAATTATGTTTTATGTTTTAATATGCTGAAAAATGATTCTTTACCAGTGCAGCATTCAATTGTTTATCTATTAGTTCATGGAAGTATAACTAAGAGCATTGAATGCATAAAAAACCTATGATTTCAAGGTACCGTATGTATTTTTTTATTTTAAAAATATAATTGCATAATAAACTACCGATAAATCGAGGGAAAAAAGCCCTCCAACAGCCCACCACCATATGGCCCCTCGATAAACCTAATGACGCCCGCGAATAAATGTGCAATATTTCTGCTGCCCTTCCGGCATTTGTTTTGTTTTTCTGCTCGGATTAGCGTGTCTGTTTCCCTTGCCGACCGCAAATACGATCTGAAATGCAAATCGCGGGCACACATTATTCGGTGCCACGGTTAGATAGGCTGCCATTTTTTTTTTTGTGCTGCCTTAGTAACGTGTGGTGGGCTCCATTGCAAATTTACCACCTATGGGAACATCCGCTGCAAAAAGGACCTTCTCGGCAGGCGAGGGACCCAATGTTTTGCTGGGCTGGCGGAGAATAAAAAGTGAATTATGTAAATGGAGAAATAAAAACATACTCACTTTCAGTATTAAACCCGGAATCTGGAATTTCGCTAACAAACAAAATGCAGGCGCGCGTTCTGCCGGGGGTGCTCTCACGGCACCATATGTATGTGGGGCGCGCAGTCTGCAATTTGTACAGCAAAGCTTGAAATTGAGATTGTCTTTTGATAGGGTTAAAACATTAAAACTCACTTTGAATAATAGGCCATATTTTTTATTGGGCGCACTAGTGAAGGTTTTTGGTGTTTGGATGTTTTTTTTCCTCTCTCTCTTTGCTAATGTGAGCCGCACTTGTGGCAGCACACGCACCATATAGAGTGGGCGAGTGAAAAACAAAACAAAAGTTTTATTGCGCCCTATTGATTTTGTGTTTTAGATTTATTTTTCAATTTCATTGCAATCTACCGCAGACGGTGTATTTACAAATTTAAATTTATCGATTGTGCTGCTGCTGTTGCACGACGAAGAAGAGAGAAAAAACCAAACAAACGATGATGAAAAACGAATCGCAACCTCAACTGATTGCGAAATTATCATGCTAACGAAGTGTGGGCGCGTGATGATGTTGAAAGAAGCAGAGTGCGCGGTGACCATTATTCGGCCTGCGGCGGTTTCACATGCCGCGTCGCTTTTCCTTATCGATTCGTCCGCAAAGTCCTTGGAAAATGTGGCAGGGGGGGCAGGCGTAATTCATTTTCCAAAAATAAAACCCTTTCCTCGGGTTTCGCAGTGCAGTTTTTCCTCTCTCCTCACTCAGCATGTTATTCCTTCCACCCTATTTCACACTATTATTTTAAAAAAGCAAAAAATCCTGCCTAGCATTACGTGCTCCAATAACTTCTTTTTTAGGGTACGTGCTTGCTGTGAATAGTCCCGGTGCGTTCGACCGTTTGTCAATCCGGCTGGAATATGGTTGGATAGGCATAATGTATAATGCGAAAAGTTCGAGGTTTGCTGTGGTAGTTTTCTATACAATTGTGTTTATTCATGCAAATTTGCGATAAATATCAATTGTTGTGAATTTTGCATACTTTCGGGCTGATTCAGCACATTTGCGCCAAAATGTATGCAATGAGCATTACACTCACATTCTTCAATGCTTTATTTGCTAATTTTAGTAGTGTTTCTCGCCAGGATGCCTATGTGTTTGCCAATGTTGCGCATTTTATTTTTTTCACCCTGAATAACCCCTTAATGTATGCAATAATAAGATCAAATATAACTGAGTTACAACGTCTCGCTATGTTTTCCACTAAATCGCCATTTTCATTGATTCCTGATTAGCTTATAACATCAGCCACAGTTTTTCTCCGTTGGATAGCTATGAAAAACTGATTAGACAGACTAAACCACCACCGAGAGTCAACCTTTCACTGGTGGCTACAATTTACTGCCGGTCAATTGATTCCTGTGTGTTCCTTGTTGAAAGTTTTCACACACACACACACACCGACCAACCAGTGCGCTGGATCGCGTTACCAGGGCTGAAAAGCCAGGTGGGCGAACGTTCGTTCGCGTTTCGTACGAAATCAAAATCCGCTTTTATCTACCCAACACCATAGTGACGCGAGGCAGGCAAAAAAACCCAGCATCCTTTGTTGCTGTGGAAAGTTGAGTCCTTTCGATTGAACGGTGAGCATTTTTTCTCATGCTGCTTTCTTTCGTCGAACAATAGTGTGCCGCCATCCTGTCCTGTGTGGGCTGCTTTTCGTGTCTGCTTTTCACGGCGGTTAGATACCTGATTTTTTTTTCTCTTCTGTCGCTGCTTGTTGTTCCTGTTTGTTACTACATTTTTCCCGAGCCATTTTTCACTCACCGCCATTCATCGATTGTTTGCTGTGTTCGGCCGGTACAGAACGGTTGGTTTTTAACCCGTCGGTCGTCGCAATCGAAGGGTGCTGCTTTCGCCATCATCCACCAGGTGTCAGGGGTGGACCGCCGTACTTGCACGTTTGATCTTCGGCCGGTGCTCCTGTCAGCGTGGCCATAGTGGTTTCGGGCAGGAAGGAATGTTTTGTGTTGCACGGAAGGTGAGATGATGTACCGCGGAAGTTACCGACCCGGGATAGCCGGTGTTCAACGACCAGTCTATGGTCTATGGATTGTTTTTGTTGCATTTTCCAGCTTTTTGAGTTTTTCATAGGAGATTAATCTGCACCGACAGCGTTAGTAATCAGCGTCCATGGTTGCACAACCCGGAACCTGAGGGAGCGTTGGTTTCCTGTTCTGGAACAGCGCGTTTTTTACGCAGGAAGTTTGTGGCTAGTTAAGTTCACAAGATATTTTGTATGCCATGCTTTGCACTTCGCTCAAAGATTGTCTTATAAGGCTCGTATAGTTTAGGAAGAATTCCAAGGAATTGTATGTATGGAATCAGTAGTTGCTTGGGAGCATTTGTGATTACTCCATTTACTAATGATAACTATGATAACGATCTAAGCACTACGAGTTGAAATCTCGATACCGATTTGAAAGGAAAACGATGAATTCCGAATACTTCCAAGAACGCATTACACCCGTTGCTACAAATTGCTTCCAATGTTCCAAGTAATAAGTGAACAATCGCCATTATCAGAAGCGCTACATCTACAGAAAGACAAAGCGTCCCGCAAGTACACGATCCCGCTCACGAATCCGAACATTTCTTCGGTTCCACATCGACCGCATTGTACTTGTGGAACCGCGCGAATTCAGGAGATTTCTCTGGCTCCATTCGCTAGAATGCTTCTATTTTCCGAGCACAGGATTATGGAAATTTGGCAAATGAAGCATGCTCCGCTTCGTGTGGTCGTTGCTCAGATCCTCGTGAAATCCCATTTCGGTGACCTCATTTTCATTTCAATTTGGATTTTGTTGTCTTCAAAGCTAAATTGGTGCGGTGGAGCGGAGTGCCGGGCAAACTTCCCGCTGCTCGGCAATCATGTAAAAATGTAAATGGAGAGCGAACTCGCGCAAAAAAGTATTGAAACGCACAGTATCCAGCTATCGATGAGAATGAGTTTGTTTGCTCGCGTGCTTTGGCAGCTAGGAAGACATGTTTTAAATCGCGGACAGTTCCTATGTGAGTGGATTTGAGTGAAATGATATTCAGCCGGAAGCGATAAAAAACCTTCGTTTGAAATTCAGGAGGATGTTGGTACAGCAGACAATATTATGTTCTGTTCCTAAAAGTATACAGTGTTCACAACGCCAACGTTGTAACAAATTCTTCGTACAGTTTCACAAAAAGCTTGCCGGTTAGGAAGATGTTATAATAAGTCTTTTTTGGAACTTCTTGTGAATTACCTCCCTGTTTCCGAGCACCTCAATATACCATGCATCCAACACTGTCTGTAGCGTCCAACAATGTGGTACGAATTATTGAAGACCGTGCCCAATGTTCCCGGGAATCACGAACAGATCAACTTCCCAAGAATAGCACAATCGATCCGAATCCGGCTGACACGCCTTGTCACTTTCTATCTCTGCCGCTGTGCTTAGCGCATGGGTTCCTCGGGAGAAGTTCGTCCGCATCGCATCGCGGCGGTCCTGACAACGTTGGCCGGGTGTGTGAACACAATAGGGATATTAATTCTAATTTACACCACCGGCAAAGACGAGGGTGCGCACGCGTGTGCTCGTCCAACAATCGACTCAAGTGGTTGCGTATCGAGTGTGTGTGTGTGCGTATGTTTGCGCTTAATTGAATGATCGATCGATTCACGATGAAGGAGACATGAGCGGTGGAGGCGAGCGGAGAGGCGAGCGAGGAGGTTGAGTCTCATATCGATCATAAGCGAGCAGCAGGCAAGCAAAGGACGTTGCCAAAGACAACAAAGTTGTACTTCTCCTGCATTGGGTATAAAAAATCCGGTTCGAAGGACCAACTTTCGAACAAATTTCTTTCGCACAGTTGTGTTTTTAGTTCGAATGGATTGAGTTACATTTGCAGTACTAGGATATATAAATCCCTATCGCTACGCGTAACACAATGAAATCTTGCGATGTTATGCAAGAAATTACTCCCAATGAATGTTCCTAAGAGTAGTAACGAACAAAGTAACGAAACTAGCCACTAACGAATCAACCCATTAGGATTGTAGGGCCGTCAATCGCACCCGAGTCTGTGTCTCACAAATATTGACCAAGAATACACAACGCCCGTTGAGCGTGGCGGAGAGAGTCGGCGCTACGAACTACGTCCAGCGGACGTTCGGACAGGTCTATCGCCCAGCGTGCAAACCGACCACTTTCGCAGCGCGAACGCCGTAGTGACGCCGTAGTGATGATTTGATTAATGGACTCTCGGGTGTGTGCTAACTAGTGATTTCAAGCCGATCAAAGAATGTACCCCCGGGAGATGGAAGAACGGACTGATTGATGCGTGCGCGCTTGCCCGCAGCTAGGAACAGCTGAACCGCCGAAGAGTGCTTTTCCAATACATTTGCATAATTCGGTGTCAAATTGTGACAGTTTTCTGACACCTTTTTGTGGGTGGTACGGTGAGTTGTTTTTTTTTCTTCTTATTTTGTATGTATGCAAAACTCCGAGCAGGAACATAATTCGGTCCATTAGCACAACACCTGCACGGGCGGCGCAGCGTTATGCTAATGCACGCTGTGAGGCCTTTTTCTTTCTCCTCTTTAAGGTGTCGACTTCGGCGGCATAGTGCAGAAGTGGTTGGAAAGTTTCGGGAACGCTCCAGTGTAGCTCCAGAACTTCATCTACGGACAGATTTATTTTGTTTCGTCTAATAGCATGCTTCGGCAGATGTTGTTTTGCAACACGACTCCTCCCTGGAGACAGCCGACGATTGAGAGGCACCCTAATGGTCTGCTAGGCTTCCTCCATACGTGAGCGATCCGGTTTTTTCTGTCAAAATTAGCATTTCTCCAAGCTCTTGGAGCGTAAAAAAAGACATTTACAAATGTCGAGCTTTACAGGGAGAGTTGAAATCTTCTGGGATACCTTGAGGTCGATTAAAATAATCATTCTTGCTTGTCGCGTGGTCGGTGTACGACCACCACACGCACACTTTAACTTTGCTGATGTCATGTTGACATGTTCCGTAATATTACTCCACCTCCGGCTGGCACCTCCAAGCGGCGGCCGGTGCAAAGAGTTCGGAGAGGAATTCGCGCAAGACAGACGTCATGGTGACAGCTGTGATGTTCTCCGTTTTTACGCAAGGTCGTCCGGGGGAGCGTTGACACTCATCAGAAGCGAGGCGATGAAATCGGATCAAATTGTCGCGCTGTGTAATGGTGGGTGGTGGGGCCCATTAACAGCCATTTTAGATCTCAAACAGCAGCACGTCCTTCTGGAGGTGAATGTGACCAGACCTAGCGAACGCGACCTAACTGTCTGGAAGTTGAGCAGATTTCAATCAAACACGCATATACTTTGGGCATGTTTATCTTGATGGAAATTCTAAACGCTGGAGAGAGAAAAAAAAGGTTCTACCTTAGCCGATATTATCCAAACAAATCCCCGTGCCCAACTCTTGGACCCTACAGACACACACACACACAGGTATGAGCGCGCTGAAAGTTCGTGAAGATGCCACGATAAACGGCGCGCGCTGCGATGAGATTAGAGGCAGCCCGACGACCGACCAGTAAACACGTAAATTTTTCCCAAGACACACCGGGCGAGGGTGGTGGAAAATTTAAACCAAAATAAAACCCAAATCCCCGCGTAAGCCGCATTTGTGCACAGGGTTCTAAGCTCGCCGGTGTACGCGCGAGGAGCCGAGGGTATAACTGTGGGGTAATCGTGGCGCATATTTTATGATGACCTTTTATCGACGCTAATAAAAATCAAATTAAAAACAAACAACCACCACGACGACGACGGACCCGGTGGGCGGGATGGGCTTTTTTCCGCGGGCTGGGTTTGTTTTTGCTCACGCGCTTTTCCCTCGCGAGCTTTGCTCCGTGGGGGTGGGTGAGGGTTTTTCTTCTCGGGTTAGGCTCTGATTTTGTTTGCACGGGGCCTGCCTGCCTGCCTGCTTGCATGGTGGAAGTTTTTGCGCGAGTTATGCGCGAGACGCCAGGACGCCTGTTCCAGAGAGAGGGTTCGAGGAGGTTGATGTATGCATACGGCCGAACAAGGGTAGTGGTTCGTTCGAGAGTCCTTGAAGACGGAGGTTTACGAGCGTTCTGTGTGTGTATGGGGTCGGCTTTGGCTGTGGCTCTAGCGCGTCGTCTAATGTGGGAAGCTAGTGGAGCAAGGGAATGGCCATATTTTACAGTCACCATCACCACCGCCCGGGTTGCCCGGTGCTGTTATTTCTTTATCCCCTTTAGTGCCTTCGACCGGTGGCGGAGGACGTTGTGCGGTGGCTGGTTTTGCCGAGGTTTTCCACCTGATTAAAGCGTTCGCCAGCGTGTTGTGCCGATTTTCGATGGCGGCGAACTGTCAGGCGAAGACAAACAAACAGCTCCACGCGGTCAGTGCCACGCGACATCCTAGTTGTACAAGGATCCACACAACCAAACCCACACTCCCGGCCCAACGTTGAGGCCGTGGTGAATTATTTTGCTGATAAATTATCGTAAATATTGGAGAAGGAATAAATTCCGAAATTGTGACGGGGAGGAAATAAACTAAAGGACAGGAGCCGCGCGGCCGCAGCAGAAGGCCAATCGGGTTTGGTCTGCTGCGTTTGAGTGTGTTGAACTGGCGCTCGATGAGGACGAAAAGGGATTCGTTTTTTGTCCACGCTCCAGCCGGGGAACACGAGGCGAACGGGGTATATCGTAAAACTTTCAACAACCCTACCCGTACCGTTCCACACGGCACGCCAGCAGCGCCAGTACCGGGCGAAAGCACATAACCTCGAACGCTTATGGCACTGATTCTTATGGCGGCGGCTCAAAATGAGCGTCTCTTTAGCATTCGCTTAGTTTTTCATTCGGGTTTGCATTTCATTTAGGAGCACTGGAAAGTTCAGCGACTGGAAAGTGGCCCTGTTTGTGGTGTCTTCTCTCTCTCTCTCTCTCTCACTCTGTACATGTGTTGGTGGTATTATTCGCCTCGCTGACCGGATATTGAATTCCGTGGTCTAAAGCTCTACCGCCGAGCCAGGATATGAGTTCCAGTTTTACTATTGAAGAGAAATTTAGATTTTTATGGCTTCGTTTGTTGGTGGCCTTTGCTTACCACGTGGGATGGGATGAGCTATTCTCGCCGCCCGACATTGCCCTGATTGATGAGAGCACAGGCATCTGATATGGCGGTCCGGGATCTTCGGGAACAGCCATCCGCTGGTGCTTGCGGAGATAATATTACACAACGAGTTACAGCGGGGTCTGGTTGATGCCGTGGGCTTCAAGATTTCTGGACGCGAATAGGATAGGCAAGAAGGATATGGCAAGGGCAATTTGCCTATGTAGGTTTTTTTTTCTGCGTAGCTTTGCTCTACGTGTACTTCTGGTGCGGAATATTATTACTGGGTTACATTCGAGATTTCTTTCGTTGCGCCCTCAGCAAAGGGGCGAGCTTCTTTACTACCGATCGCGTCCGTGATTGGAATCCTGAGTGAGGGATTGCATGGGAAAATATACAAAATTATGCATAACAAGATGCAGAGAATTGGTGCGCTACCCTGTGTAGCGCAGTCGGGGTACTACTGTGCTGGAATGCAATCCTCCGTCCGTTCGGACTGCTGTTTGGTGAGGAACGGCGTAGCGAGACGGCGAGTTGTGGAGCAGCGCAGTGTCGCTCCATCCATTCCACGCCTCCAGCCTCGAAACAAGTGCATCATAAATATGTGTGATTTAAGAACGGCTGGCGAAAACTTGTAACGGCCAACACGTCGCTGGTTCTGATTCTGGTACTGCTCCAGACATGCGATGGTCGTCTAGTCGTTGTTTTCCAGTGCCAGTGCCTTTTTATGTCGCACATTAGTATTGGACAGGGGTGTGGGTTTGAGAAGACGATATAAAAAACTAGTTCTGACTACGGGTGTGGCTACCTCCTGTTGGTTCTGGTGACATCGATTTGAATTAGAGCTGTTCCGTTGGTGGTTATCGTGCAAAAGGTGACATTTTCGTACAACGTCGGCAATGTTGAGCAATCGTTTTATAGAAAGTTTTTGAAAGTAATGGTAAACATTAAAATGAAGATTCTTTACTCAAGAGTGGAGAGGTCGTTGAATGTCTGGTGCGAGTTAGATTGAAAATATCTCATCAAACTCCTTGTTCCAATCAAGTCTTGAAACTACAAAACTCTCGGACTCCTGGAAGTATATCAGTAGGTTTCGGAACCAATTGTTCCAGGCCAATGTAATGGCTCAGCTCCAATTGAATCCTGCACAGCCGTGCTCGCAAACGCAAAAAAGCAACGACCGTGTTGTTTTATTGTCGCAGCACCACCATTCCGTGTTCGGGCACATGTAATGTTTCGTAAATATTTAATACCAACAGCTTAAGTACGTCCATTTACTTACACTTCCTTTACACACACTCTCTTTCTCTCTTCCCACAGGTAAGTGGCACCGAAGTCGCACCGTAGCTGCCACCGGTATTGCTGTGTTGGTAGCAAACCACAATCCCTGCTCACGATTCCTTGACAACGGTCGGAGCTCCCCGCTGGTACACCCGGGGCCAGGAACACTATCTACGCCCGGCCGTTTCCCCCACAGGTTAATGGAGTGCCGCAACGAAGACATTAAAATTCCCTTTCGGCGGGCGGGCACAAACACAGGGCGGGCCACCACAACATTGTCACCGTTTGGGTGCAGCGCAAAATCACGTGCCCGGGTGCGATGGTGGAACGCACAGTCGGTGGTGCAGTCGGCGACTCGGGCGACGGGATCTCTCGTTGGCACATGCTCTCCCGCGTTTGAAGTGAGAACATTTCGCGGAAATTGCGGGGATGATAATGGCGATGGTGATGATGGTGTCGACTTCGCCCGTCGCAATCGTTATCGCTCCGGCGCTCTCCGGTGCAACCGATGTCTCTGATGTGTTTTATTTCATTGCGACCATTTCCCAGCTTCGGGTAATTATTCGATGCACGGAACGGGTTGGCTCCTCCACCGATTGCGTTTGCAAACACTCGAAAGCGAATGGCTCCACAGGGAGATACCAATGTCACCAATGACACCTGGATGCTGCTCTGAAATCTGGGTGTGAAATAACCCTTGCAAACCATTCCGGCAGCGAGAGTTGCATAATGCAAACTCCTGGAACATGCCACGCTTGCGGCGGTCACTGGTTCCCGTCCATCCGTTTTGCATAATCCCGTCAGAAACGAAGCACCGCTCGATGGGGTGTTGTTAATGCCGTTTTTTTTTGTTGCAACATCCACCTACCCTTGGAAGTTTCTTGGCGCTGGCGTGTGACGCTATCAGGAAGTCACAAAGCCAGCACAGGATCCGGGACCACGGTGTCAACCCCAAGAAAGTTGCAAGCGGAAAAGGAAAATTAGACGACTTCTTTCGGTCGGCTGACCGAACTTTTGCTCCGGACGCTTCATCTCACCACGACGACTGCGAGGCTTAGTTACGCTCCAGTGGGCGCGCTAAGTTGTCCGCGGCAACTGTTTCTTCCTTCTGTCGGTCTTGCCGTCACGGTCATCTCAGGTCCTTCCTGACCGGAGCCCGTCCATCTTGGTCGTGGCGTGTGTAGCTACTGCCGCTTTCGCGTGGTTTGGATCTTTCTGCGGCCCCGGTACGCTACGCGGCACATAATTAACAGTGTAATTATCTTATGAAATATTTGTTCTGATAATGAAACAAGCTAATTATGCTAGCCGGATCTCTCTCTCTCCCTCTGCGTGTAAACTGTGTGAAGTACAAGCTACAAAAAAACTGAGCAGACAGATGAACTGATACGAACGGAATGGTCGTGTTTGTAGTTCGCGAAGTGGAGCCGTCGCGTTGTCTTAATCGTCCCCGGCCCTGTAAGCTCGTTATCACTTTCGGTGGGGAGCTTTATCATTTGCAATTTTCAATGCGGGATGATGACATTACCGTCGTTCTGTGTTTTATGTGCGTTTTTTTCTTACTCTCTTGCGCTCCCACTCCTGTGAATAGTAGTAATGTGTGATAAATCTCACACGCCCGCTTCCCATTGCCGCCGGATTTTTGGGAGCAATTGTAGCGGAAAGCTAATTTTCGGGATACATGAATGATTTATGCTATGGGAAGCGGACCCGGCTCGCAATCCCGCATGATTGCAATGATAAATGCGTTCGCCCTCCGGTGGGAGCTTGTTAGAGTTTAATGTGGTAGGAGGCTTTTTTTGGTTGGTGTTGAAGTTTCAGAGTCTCTCCATGAGCTTTTTTGTAGAGTTGTGTCAATTTCGGTGCACTTGTTTTCTTTAAACTGTACTCACCAGTCCATAGGCCGTGGCAAAACCGACACCGATGGAGATATTTCTCATTATTGCAGAAACTAACAGCGTTCCGATCCAATTAACTGTTCAAAGAGCTTCTTAATGGTGGTCACCCGGTTGCGTAACATTCGGTCGGTTATTAACATTTTTATTGGCAATTTCGTCCTAACGTCTTTTGCCGCCGCTGCTGCTGTTACTGCTGTTCCTTAGTGCCCAACACCCACCCGTGTTGTATCACTGTACGGGCTATTCTATTCGCTTTTCCACAGTCGGCAGGCAGGCATGGACGAGGGCAGAGTATGGCTTGTTGTGTTTGCTATATTCGTAGGCCGAAGTAGTAAAACATCGAGAGGTTTCTGGTGCAAAATGGTTGAGTTCAGGATTGGGTTGGACTCGTTTAAGACATGCGGTTCTGGAGGAATAGTTTCCAGCCAACACTTTGAAAAGCTTTTTGTTGCAATGTGTTTTGTCATCTAACATATTTTTTCCAATTTTTGCCCCAAAAAGTCCAAAACCGCAATTTTGTAGCTAAAAATTTGCAAAAAATTATCTTGATATGTTTAAGAATTGTATGTCGCAAGATCTTCGTTGCCAAAATGTTCTCCATCGCTTCGGTGTGGTTATCAAACAGTTTCAAAAATTATTTAAAAATTATCTTTTAATCATTCCTGTATCCAAAAGTTGTTCTCGTAACTGTTTTCACACTCTACCCCTTCTATCTCTCACCCGCTAATCTACCACCATGTAGGCGCGGTCACTGAAGTATGTGCAAAATGCAAAATTGAATTAATTTCTCCTCTCCAAAAATCTCCGGATTCCATTTCCACGGTCCGGAGGTGAAGTGGAAATGCTTGCTAGCGGCATGCCAGAGGTGGGATGCACTGGAACCGTGCCCGCGACCAAGCTGCTACTTCGGCGGGAGGCTAGTGATCCTTTATCCTCTCCCCACCGCTCTAAGCGGAATGGGTACGAGAATATACTGGCTGGTTAAAAGGTTTTTGTGGGCATTCCGTGTGTGTCTGTGTGCTTTTTTTCTCTCTCTTGTTCTTGTGTATCTGTGTTGCTACGTGTGCTGTGTGCGGTACGACGTTTCCGTGTTGCTGCTTCCGTTCCAGAACTTAGTATCCACCTCCGGAAATAGGCTGACCCCGAGCTCTCCAGAAGCGGGCAGGATTTATGCGGGTTCGTCTGTGGCAGCAGGGTGTGTCCGTTGGTCTTGAAGGTCGGATAGTTGGAATAGGGTTTTTTTCGCTCTATCTTCGTGTGTGTGTGTGTGTGCGAGGAGCAAGTGCAATTGGCTTTTCGATCGATTCTGCCGCCACTCCCTTGCTCGCCTTAATCCTGGCCCGTAAATCCTAGTTCAGCAGCAAACGGTCGCCTGCGCCACCGGAACGTTTAGGTGTAAGTCGAACCTGTGTTCCCGGACATGGGTGGAAATCGTTCCGAATGTATGTTATATCACCCCAGCGGGTTTGCTTTCGTTCCTCTTTTCATTTTGCCCTTTCGCCGGCAGCAGATCCCAAACGGTGCTCAATAGTTGGTAAATCGGTTGGGCATCGGTTCGCTTAATAATTCTAGTGCGCCCGGTAGAAATCAGCCGTGGCATCGGGAAGCACAGGACGATGTATTGGGGAGGGCTAGGTTTCGTACGTGATTGCATCTGAAAGGAACGCTTGTGAAGCGATTTCTTGGAACGCCTACGTCTCCACCACAAAGACTCGGTTGCTGGCGGTTGCTGATGAAGTTGAGCTGGAGCGTGAGGAAAAGGTTCGCAAATTGTACACTGCGCGCAGTCTTTTCAACGTTTCAACGAGAAATTCATAACTTGCCTTCCTCGGGTAGTGAGAAAGATCAACAGATTTCTAAAAATCCGCAGCTGCAGTGGTTTTCATCCGCAACGCAAGCGGATACGGCTCGATGTTGCCTCATTTATGTGTTGCCCGTAAGGAGATAATCTAGCGATCGTACTCCTGTACGCCGCTTCATCTCGTCCACTTTCCAAACTTTGCGTTCAGTGAAAAATCAATACCACTTTCGTTTGCTCGTTCCTCCCCGCTCGCGGAGAACAGAACTTCTTGCAGCTTTGTAAAGCGCAACGGGCGGAAAAACGGTTTGCGGAAAATTCTCCTGCGTTCTTCCGTGCCGCCCATCCTGCCCCGTAGCAGCGGTGTTTGATTATTTCCCAAATCGAATAATCAAACATCGACTGGAAACGGCGAATGTTCATCAGAGCCACAATCCTTTTGGCCGTCTAACCGCGCGCCATAAAAACAGGCAGCCTTTTGGCTGTGAAAGGCTTAATTTTGCTTCCACCTCCCACCGGGTGGGAGGGAATGTCGGGAAATTTCGCCGAAAAATCACAGTTCGTAAAGGCGCCTCCGATCGTTAAACGCGCGGCGCCATTATTGGAGGTGCAATTAAAATTCAAGTGTTTTCGGCCCCACAAGCCCGGTCACTCTGGAGGACACATTCGGTTCGGCCGTTTTCCTTCAGTTGTTTGATTCAATTACATTGCCCGGGTTGGGCACTATGGAGGGTGTGGGCCTCGGGGAGGAGAGTTAATCGCTGTGACCGTAAAACGATTGTGAAGCGCTGTTTCAAACGATCTGAGAAAGTGCTAATTTGCTGTTCCGATGGCTTTTGTACATATATTTTTACGTCGAAGGATGATTTGCAATTTTAACGGATTTATTTCAAAACGTGCAATGATGATATAACGTTGGTGCAATGATGATATAACGTAATTTCGTTGAAGAAATAAAGACTGCTGCTTTCAGCATGTTGGATGGACGAAATCGAAACCGAGATTTGAACCCACAACGGTGGTGTACTAGACAGCGTACTTACCATGTGATCCATAGAACCTTTGGATAGGATGGCTCGCAAAATGTGAATAAGATGATACGCTATCTAAGATCCATTCTTGAAAAATGCTAGCTGCTAGTTTGATGTCAGGTCTTCCATATTTATTCAGCTTATGTGAAGGGTTTCTACCCATTGGGGAAGATGTTGTAAAAAATCTGGCCGAATTTTTCATATTCATTTTGAGTTTTGGTATTAAAGGAATATTGTTTACGACCATGTCCACATTATGATATAAGATATGCCTGAAGTACGCGTGCTTTTTAAATGCAACATGCATTCTCCTGCCACGAACATGCTGATGATCCTTTCCACTGACATCAGCGCACGTACGAATATTCGTTAGCGTTCTTCGTAATCCGCAACGATTTCTCCAGCGGCTAGCCCGTAGCATTCCTTAATACATCCACCATCTCTGCCGGATCTTCCAAAATTCGCCATCACTCTTGCCCTAATCTTGTCAACGATTTAGCTAAAAACACGACTGTGAAGTGCGGCTGTTGCAGTAGCGTGCATTTTGCGCCGCCTAATTCAGCGACCCTCGTAATCTGCATCGTAATCCTTGCGTGCTCCGTCGTCAGGCTTTCGGCAACGACGACGACGACGACGACGACGATGGACGAGTGCATCAAACAGCGTTCGGCCGGAGGAAGGACTCCGTCGTCGTGGTGCACATTTTTATCATCACATCTTGCCTTAACCGCCAACTCTCCCCGAGGGGGTGGTACGTACGATCCATGATGGAAAGCTTTTAAGGAACCTCCCCGGCCGGTGGCGAACAAGGATAGAGCGCACCCGCGATACGAATCTCCACTACGTGACACGGAATGCAATTGCATTCAAGTAACAAACACAGCGGCTGCCCCGGTGGTGATGTAGCAGCATTGGATCGATGCTTTTTTAAAATGGCAGGCAGGATATTTTTCGGTTGGGGAGGAGGTTTTTTTTTCAACTCGTTACACCCGACCCGCTTGGACCGTATTTTATCGCCAGAAGAGACAGAAGGGATTTGTCGTTTGCTCGTGGTACGCTGTACGCTGGGCTGGGCTTGGGTGAGTTCCGCACCCGAGTGTGGATTTCACTGGCCTGCCCGGGTAAAACTGTTAAGGGATTTGTACTCTCATCCGTCCGGTCTCGCCGGTCACGAGCTTTCTCGCGGATGGCGTGAGAGGAAGCTGCTGCGAGACCGTCCGGGGTGAAATGAATGTGAATCAAATTGTGCATTTACGGCGAATTTGGCCCTTCGAGCCGGATGAGCGTGTGGACTGTGAGCTGGGCGGATCACGATGAATAATATAGTGCGGATGAAAATATAAAATTTCAATTACATGCTCCCACGCTGCCCAACCGGTAGCAAGCTTTAGCAGTGGCGGTTTCAAGTTTTGAGCAGTTTAAAAAAAAATGCTTTTTTTTGCTGAATGTTTGATCGTTTAAAATGTTTGAAATAGCTTCTTATAAAACCCACGCAGCAATTAGATTAAGGCAGCGCACTCATTGTCCACCGGTTGAGCCCTCTCACAACGCGCGTAAATAGCGCTTCTGCTTTCTTCCACCGACTCCCACCGCGGGAGTTAATTTCCTCCTAAGCTTTCATCATTATTTTCAAATCCGAAAATCATGCCCACGTACTCAACGGCGGCACCGACGCCGGTGTCCCGGGTGTCGGACGTGGAAGCACGTTTCAATTTAATCGACACTTCATAGCGTATCCCGCTGCGAGCCGGACCGGCCGGTGGACCCTTCCCGGCGGGTTTAAGGTATATTTATATAGGTTGTATGTTTTTTTTTCTCCCTGTTCTTTCGCCCATCAAAATTACTCCCCGAGAGCGGGCCACTTAAAAGCCCCCCAAACGATATTTCGGGTGGGGTGGGTGGCTGGGTTTTCGCAACTGTGTTTGTGTGGCCTATCCCGCTTGCACACTCCAGGCTTATCACCATCATCATTATCATCATCATCAGCACCAGGCCCGCCATGATGGGAGCATAATGATTTTGGTCTTTCTTTCGCTTTTTTTTTTGGAGGCGAGGCAAAAGGGCTCAAAACCGCACTGATCCCAGTTGACCGCGGGGGGGTGTAGGCCATCATCCTGGATGGTGTCCCACGTGCCGTGCAAAACCCGCCATGGCGAAAAACATATTGAAAAAAGATGGCAGTCCGGGGAGTGGTTTTTTTTTCGTTCGTTGCTGCTGTTGCTGAATTTTCCTGCGTCCTCTTATTCGCGGAAAAAGCATCCACCGACGGTCTTAATGAGCTAACGATAACGATGGGAAAATTTTTCCACCCACACCATCCAAGCGGGAGCGGGAGCGAGAGGGAAGCGCACGTTTGTCTGCTTCAGGGCTTCGGGGGATAGGATTTGGCTGTGCCCGGCTAACCAACCCTAATCAACTTTTTGCGCGTGACCTCGTCTCCTTCGCCTGACATACCGGGGTGTGCGCTGGTCGTAAAACGGGAGTGGCCGGAATGGAGTGGAACAAATTCCTGGATGGATAAGGATGGATGTTCGTCTCGTGTAGGATGGGACCACCCCAGCTAGGCGCTCTGACGCCCATGAGGATCATTTCCTGAAGATGGGCTTCGGGTTGTTTTTTTTTTGCCCAGCTCTGACAAACTTCTATTTTGCAAACACATTGCTCCGGCCCCGATGTTGTAAGCTGTTTAACCTAATTTTCTACCGCCTACTGCCCCGTCCAGAGGCCTGCCTTTCAGGAAGAACGACCGAGCGAGGGACAAAAACGCCCGAATCATCCTTATCGTGTACCGGAGAGCGGTTCTTACGCATTATTAGGTGTATTAAGATCACAATCACGTTGTTGCTCCGAACGGATTTTTCGCTCCCTTCGTCCTTGCGACGAGGACAAGAAATTTTAATTTCGTCAAATTTCCAGCCCCTCGTCGACAGACTTGTAGCAGAGGACTGCACCCGTTTCGCTCAACCCACCCCCAACGCGTAGGATGTCCTTCATCAGGGCCTGTTTCTGTTCTGTCCTGTCCGAGAGAACGAGTCGGAACCGGTCGAAATCGTTTCGGGAAACGTCAAAGTTTTTCAATAATCCTGCTTTCATCACCGACAGCTAACGCACACACACGCCGGGTGTGGTGCGGCAGCTTGTGCAGATAGCGCAAATGACGCTGGGTGAAAAGTTGCTGCCGCTGTGTGTGTGTGTGTTTTTTCCCTCTCGTGGTCCGCATGTGAGTCCGCGTGGAACGGAATCGGTACTTCCGTTTAAGTGTGTGCAATAAAAAAGTTGGATGCGGATGCGTTTTATTGGCGCTTTTCGCGTGGATTATTATTGTTGGGATTTTTTTTGCTTCACCACGGATCTCGGGCTCGACGCGTACGATTGGTGTGTAATCGATGTATGGTTGCGACTCTAGCCTTGATGGAGGATTTTTGCCTTTTGCTTACTTCATGCGCGTGAGGTGGAGCGAGTTTTATTTCTTGGTGAACAGGGAAGCTTGTTTCCGGAAGGAGACCATATGGAATTTTTCATTGCTTTTATAGCTCATTGAGTCTTCCAAGTCCAAGAGGTAGAGTCTGCAGAAGGATAGTATAATTAGATTCATCCCTAATATTGCTGTATACCAATTAAGCCGTAGTGCACTAGAGCACTGTCGTCTAAATACCTCGTAGACTTCGCTTACATCCAGAAAACTTTGAAAAATAACTAGCCATGTTCTTGCCCACTCTTCATAAACTCGCACTTGAACGGGTTGTGCGACACGGCCCCATATCAGCTACTGCTGGCTCCAAGCTCGGATCTTTCAACACTCGCTCCGTGCGTAGCCGTCCGCATTCTCCCATAAAGCACCGGAAAACGAGGAGCAAAGAAAACTCTCGTTCATTTATGCAAACGCAAGTCACACGTACACCGAGCGGCGTCCCGTACCTGCGCACACGGTGTCCTCCATAGTCCTGCGACACACATTCGGAATTAAACAAACTCTCGGGCTCGGCTTGATGCTGCCGGTGAATGAGGCTCGTTTGAGCCGCATGAAAAAAAGCATCGCAAGAAAAACGCGAAAGGCTTTTCCCGGCGCCCACACCCTTCCCGGCTGCCTTCAAGGGCTGGTAATGATGTAGTGCCAACTATAAACTGAACCGTGTTTTTGTTTTCGTTCGTCATTGGTTTATTATGTTAGTGCACGGTCGCACTCGGTTCACGGTTCACACTCCTCATTATCTGGGACAAAGCGAGGCTGTGTGTACGTGTGAGTGTTTTAGCATAGGCGCACTTGAAGCAGGTTGCCACAGAAGTTTTTGAGTTCGAGTGAGAGAAGGAAAAAAAGCGTTTAGGCAGCGTTTGCAGTAGACGAAACATCTTTTGAAATTTGTGTGTGTGTGTGCAATTTTTGCTATCATTTCACTTGAGCGAAATAGTGTGTAGGCAATTAAAGGGGCGGGTTTTCGTTTCGGTTGTTCTCTTTGACTTGGGTTGTCCGGAAAATTTTGGAGAGTTTTGATTTTTCGACATTTTTTCAACAGCTCTTCATCCAAAAGTCGAGTTCTAATGAGTAATTAACATTCTAACGAATTGAAATGGTATAAATTGAAGGAATTAAACGTATATGGGGTATATTATTGTTTGGCGAGTTTCTTCTGAAAATCTTAAAATCTTGGGATTTGGTTTGGAGATATAGTAGTAGAATCAAGTATTAGGCATATGACTTCGTTATTGAAGTATTAACCAGAAGTTTTAACCATATATGTGTACTTCATTTTAAATTTCAAAACAAAATTTGCAAAGTAGAACAAATCAGATATGCAAACAATGTTCGTCAGGCTAAAAAAAACAGAAACAAATTAACCTTTTCATGGAAAATTGAATTAAAACGTCGTAATAGCTACATCAAATAGTATATGTCTTTAGAAACTCTATCCAACATTTCTTGAAAGTATGCAATATACGGAGTCATCATCAGAGAAAGTTTGATTGCAAAAACATTAAACATGACGCAATTTTTAGTGCCACCTAGTAGAACAATCCCGTGTCCCTGCTACCAAGTCGCGCTTGGGTTGAGGAATGCTGAAATAATGCAAATGTTTCCGGCGTCGTGCGGCGGGTGAGAGGCTCCTTCGCACGCGACACGAATGCTGATGAGTGATCCTCAATGCTCACACGACTGTCACAGCGCTGGAACGCTGAAGCCAAAGAGGGAGCGTGTGTACCGGGTGGCTAGGACACATTCGCCAAACGTCTTACCCAGATGCAACCGTTCTCAGCGCCTGCCAAGGCGTCTTACACCGTTCAAAAGCTAACAAACGCCGCCGCCATTCTTCTTTAATCCACCCAAGAAGGAAAGTTCAACGAGTAGTTTCGTGTTGTTGCTTTTTTCTCTCCTAGCCCACACTTTGAAAGGGGGCATCCTTTGCGTTTCGGCTTTCAGGACGCAGCAAACGCAAACGAGACACACGCCAGGGACAAAAAAACCACTCATCCCACGTAGGCATATACATAAACTTGGCTTCCGTAAGGAAAGCGAACGGCCGTTTTCGCGGCGACGACGGCGACGACGATGATGATGATGATGGGATGGAAATAAAAACCACCGCAAAAAGAAACCGGCAGTGGCAGCATCACCAGCACCGGAACCGGAACGAAAATAGACAGAAATCTTCAAGCTATTCAACCGTGCCGCGGAACCGCCGGCACCGTCACCTTCCTCGTGCGATCAGACTGCTAGCTGCAAATGCATTAGCTTCCGAGTCGGAACGAATCGTCACTGCAGTAGAATCGAACGGCCAACTGCATTTTGCAGTTTTGCGGAGGCGTACGGACAAACAACCACACAGGCAGGCAGGCAGGCTCTGCTAGCTGCGGCGTCCTTCCTGCAGGCGCTGGTGCAACCGACGGCGAACGTGCCAGGCACTGTTTGCTCACCGGCCGTCCCCATCGTTAGCCGTCCGCCGAGTATTTGTACGGGCCGCGTGGATTGCGTTATTTTTTGCGCGCCGGTTCTGCCGGAACCGCTTTTCCTTCGCGTTCGAGTTTGCCGTGCTGTGCTGCCTGGAAGAAACTGTTCCCAACCCACTGCAGCGCAAATAATGTAGCAGCTAGATAGATAATGGACAAACAAGCCTTCTCGTCAGGGTTTTGCCACGGAGGAGGGGCGAGCGAAAACTAGTAAAGAATGAAAATCGTAAGGAAAGGAAAACATATCCTTCGTGTTGAATAGCACAGAGAAGAACGCGAAGAAGGTTTCGGGTTTGCTGCAGGAAATCAAACCATTTTCTGGTGATAAATTTTGCCTGCAAATTGTTCGTTTGTGTTTTTATCTGTCCCTATCTCTCTTTCTCTCCCGCTTGTGTTGACACCACTAACCAGTGGAGTTTCCTCTGTTTTTTCCTTTTCGTGCTCACTCCTTGAAGTGGTCCAACCCGGTGGGTGAGAACTCATCCGAGAACTCATTAATTGCCCATCGTTTGTTTGCCGCGTGCGGGGCGGCAAGGAATGGAAAAATAAACTCGGAAAACTTAAAACCCGCTCCCATGACGGCTCGCACTACGATGATGACGACGATGAGGGAGTGGGGAAACTTATCAAGGACCAACCGAAGGCGGTATTGATTTTGTGCCCTGCTTCGTCTGTACTACAAATAATTACTTTCCCAACCGATGACGCTGAGGCGAGGAGTCGCTTGGACTAGCAGCAGTAGCAGCAGCAGTAGCAGAACAATGGCATGCTTGCTGGTGTTTCGTTTGTTTGCCAATTTGCTAGTGTTTCAGGTTTTATCCTTCGGTAATTTCTTCCAATATGAGATTATTATCGGACCGACAACACTGGCTCGTCGAAGTAAACTGAAACCGAGAACGTGCAAATACCATGATGGTGTTTTATACTTTGTTTTTGTTTATTTAATTATTGCTATAATATCTGCTATACAAGAAACCTCTGGTATGTAGGATGTCGGTTCAAAAACTTTGTTTTATTTCGATTCAGATAACTATAATCACAATTGTTCCAAATCTAGCATAATGCATGAAGCAGATATCATAGTTTTCGCTACTCTCCTCTAGATGGCGCTAGTTTTATCGTCTACTAAGACTTGACAGATTTCAGCTGTCAGAAGCGCCCTGCTGAGATATTTGGCTATACAGCTCATTCACACTTTGAGATTGTTATATGAACTGTGCTTAGTTTTAATATCGAATACTTAAAACAAACATACATTTGTAATCAAATTACACATTTCTCTCTGGGTTGCCATACAAAATGTTGTGTTGCCATACAAAATTGTTAATTCCAAGAATTTTTGAACAAAAAAATCCACGTTCTGCGAATCCCCGTCGGATATCGCCGAACACTGCGTGGAATGGCTGTGTACAACCCCGCAGGACATTCTCTCCCGTGCGAACCAATCGTTCGTGGCCAGGAAATGGGCTGACCTACTTTAGGTGACTTCACAATAATCCTGAATGATGACTTTTTCCGATGGTAGAAGCTGTCGACTGTCAGATGTAAGCAATCGCCGACTTTTTCCGATGGTAGAAGCTGTCGACTGTCAGATGTAAGCAATCGCCGATGTCTCGTAGTTACGTTTTCCTATCTGTCATCCGTGTGTTCGCATCACGGACTCTTCTGCGAGGACACGGCACGGCCAATGCTCTACGCCTAATATTTTGCAGGTTTGATCCAATTCTTCTCTTTTGTCCACAGGCCTGGGTGTTTTGATTCGGAAGACGCTGTTCATCTCTGTCTAATTCTAGGATTTATGCAAACTTAATTCGCTTCTCCGGTGCTCGGTGTCCCGCGCAGGGCACGCCATGGTCAGCATGCGAAAGGCGACGCGAGATCTGTATTGAACGGAAAGCAAAGAAAAAATTGAGTTAGATCTAATTTACCAAAAACGAACCCACGGTGCTTCGGGGTCGGTCTGACGAGCTTTTCGTGCTTCAGACGCCACCGACACCCCGAGCTGAAGGTAGCAAGCATAAATCCGAGCGGTTCTGCTTTTCCACTCGGCGTAGAATACGGCGAATTAATCCCCCTTGCTGGCCTCTTCTTTTTGCCTTGGCTGAGGTTTTCCGGAATGGTGCGCCCAGCCCCACGACTCGGGACGGCCCGCTAGTCTAAGCTCGTGCGGCGCTTGTGTGCGTACGTTCCGGCTGTTTTCGTTGAAACGCGGTAGGCTTTTGAAGAATTTCTCTAATTCTTCATTCCATGATCCCTTTAATCTTCGGTGGCATTTCGTTCTGCTGCCGGTGCTGCTGCTGCTGCTGCTACTACTGCTAGCGGCGCTGGTTTGGCGTGTTGGATATTGCAAAATGGAAAATTCATCTTTACGCGTCCGGAAGGCGGAAAGATTTTTGGGATCGTTTTGGTAGACGTATTCGCCGTGCGGAATGGCATTTGGCTTCAAGTGGAAGTTTGCGAGGGTATGTTGGTGCAGACGAGTAGTTGCTAGCAGTTCTTGAAAATTGTAAAATTTTTGGAATAATTTTCTCCATATAATCGCGTTGCGAAAAAAGATTTTGTCAGTGTAGACTATATGGACATCTCGCTTCCGTTTTCTACATCAAATCCTGGCAATGCTCCGTTAGCTTGTTGGGGTGTGGTTTTTCTCTAGAAAATCTTTCAAGCAATTTCTCTATTAAATAAAAACTGCTTGGTACTGGACCAAGTTCATCATCCTTCTTGTTGCTCGTTCGTTGAACGTTCTGAACGAGTTTCGTCGCACATTTCGGTAAGCCATCTGCATTTCTCATGCGTGATCCCAAACGAGACACACCATGTCGTTGCATGTGTGTTTTTTCTTCATCGTCTGAAAGACCTGCCTGCATCCAGCGTCGTCCCTTTTGGATCGTCTATACGGACTCGACCTCCATGCATCGGCCATCGTTTTGTGCTGCCGGTCTTTTGTTTTCTCGTGCATAATCTTGGAACGCTGCTCCGCTGCATATCTCACTGAATGACGTTCATTTTTCCGCAAAATCCGTGCCCGGGCCCGGCTGAATCCTTTGCGCTGCTGCACGCCAAGATGTCGCCAGCAGTCGTCGAACAAGCAATGGGTAGTTTAGCTACTGGCGGACATTGCTCATCTGCCAGACACGCCAGACACACCAGACACACACGCTCGCTTTTATGTTGCTCGTTTGCCAACGGGGTTTTGTAAGAGTGTCCCGTTTGGGGTGTGCTGCTGTAACATGCATCGGGTACATCCCTAACAGCACTTTGCAGAATAGCCCAAGACGTTTGGGACGTTTTTTGTTCTTCATTGCGCGGTTCGCTCGGCTGTGGTGCAGACGTGTACAGCTTTGCTTTTTTTTTGTTGTTGTCCACAGTCGAAAGCGAAGCTCGAAGAATCAGTAAACTCTCGCCGCTAGTGCTCTCTTAGTGTTTCCGTAATGGGCAACACGAGTTGAAGAATTTCTTTTCGGTGCAAAACTTTCGCCGCTCCATCGCCAACGACGCAGCTCGAATTTCGGGATGGGGTAGCACCGACGACGCTGGTGGATAAATTAGTAAGAGGTAAAATAAGACTTATTGTCTCGTATTGGGCGTTGGAGGGGAGATCCTTAATGAAGGCGTTGCATATTTAACAGAATTAGTCCGGATTTTCGGTCGGTTAGCTGGAAGCTGGCCTGTGTGTGAATGTGTCTCGTTCTCTGCAGGAAACACATTTGTCCTAACCTAGCGATGGCAATTTGTGTCGTGCCATTAGCGGCTAGCCGGAATGGCCTGATCTCTTAAATAAGGAATGTTTTGTACGCTGTGTGTGTGTGTGTGCTGGATAATAGATGCTCCTGATGGGCTTCTGGTGCTGTTTGTCGTTGGAAACGATATTAGAAGAAAGCCGGGCAGTGGTAATTACAAAGATTAGAGTTTGGAACGGCCAGGGAATGAAGTTTGGTGAGAGCCCCAATTCCTAGAGTTGTCTTGAAGTGTTATTTACTTATGGGAGAAGAGCGTAGCATATGAAGATTTCACGTTGTGCATTAAGTTGCGTTTCTCTGGTACGAGAATTCGCAATATTTCGACCATAAATGAGAAATTTTGAAAAAACAAAATGTATTATGATAAATAACAGTCGGAAGGCACTGACCCAATTTTGATAAGAAAATAATAGCAGGATGCCCAAAATCTATGACTTCGTTCATTATTCCCTCGGTTAGAAGATTTTCCAGTAAACACTGGCTTACTGTACAACATGTAAAAATCGCTAAAATTTCGGAAATTCCAACAAAAATGATCGTCACTTCGTTTCTCCGTGGATGTCATGGAAACCTTCTCTCCTATTGCCACTCCCACAACCAGTGCGCTAATTGGTGGCGCATTCTCCACTCCGTACCTGAAAAAAGGCTTTTGGGCAACCGTTCCAACTAATGGTTCACCGCAGTGCACATTACAGCAATTAACCGACACACACACATTCATCGCTGGAAGAGAGTCCGATAAATGTGTCCCAGTCAGGTCGGAATATGCGGATTTCTTGCCGCATCGGTGGCGAACTGCTGTGTCCTGTTGTGTCCCGCATGCCCTACAGCCGTACCTCGCCGAGACCTGACCGGGAACAACCCGGGCAGGTGCTGCATACGGCAGCAGTCCAATGCAACAATGTTGTCAGTGTGCTCCGTTCGCGGCGTGGAGGCGTTGTTTGGAGTGTCAAATTCTGATAGTTTTAATACGCACCGGGTGGAGTGTGGGGGTGTGGGCGTAGTGTGAGCAGCCCACCAGTTAATTGTCCCCGGGAGCTATTTTATTAGCGATGGGTGTTGGGGGTGGTTGCGTTTGGCCGTCCGTGCGCGGAAGGTGAACCGGTGCGACACAAACACAAAACACCCAACCGCAGAACATGGCATTTATGTGCGGTTATGTGGACGGATGTGGTTCCCGGGCTCCCACGTCACTCGTGAACACTTGGTTGAAATTGTTTCTGAGCAGTTCGGAGCAAGAACAACGGGCGAGGTTACAAGCGCGTGGCAAGAACCACTTTGCGCGCAGAAGAAGTCAGAAGTAATCGGTGGCGAAAGCGCTTGCATTGGAGGCGGAACGCCCGCGCTCGCGCACACAAACACACAATATGACACAAATAAAATTGGCTCCATTACGCGCGCCATAAAGCGGTTGGCTGTGTCACCCGTGTTTATCAGGAAGAAGAGATAAACACGGGTTTGGCGTGGTGTGGCGGCGAACATTAACCAACTACCTCGTACACCGTAAATTAGCAGGAATGCTTTTTTTGCTGCTGCTGCTGCTGTTGTTGTTGTTGTTGTGTTTTCCCCACGCTGTTTGCATTATTCACAACGTTCTTTGCTCTCTTTGAATCCTCGCGTCCTGTGTCGTGACGTTCCCGTGTATGTGCTGCTTGGTAAGGAGAGAGCGGTGTCATGAATTTTGTTATCCCAGAAGGAGGGCCGACGATGCAATGGAGCGCGACAGTGCGCCGCATCCGTAAGGGATCATCCCGTTCGGCTTGCTGTGGAGTTCCACATGCGGCAGCAGTGTGGGGGGGAACGACAACGTTGTCGTCTGTGTCGGAATTAGTTCCGACAGCCGCCAAGAAAGTCAAAGTACACACATAAACACTGTCCTAACCGTCGAAGGTGGGAGGAATAATACGGCGTGGACATTCCCGGACTCCATCCAGGACTCCATCCACTAGGTGTGTGTGTGTGTGTGGGCTCCCGGAAAAGAACGCAACGAAGCACCGTTTTTACCCTCGCACTGGTGGCATGCTCACACTCACACCAACACCAGCAAACAAACTGCTGCAGCGCACTCTGCCCGAAAATGGCACCATAATTCATTCATATGACGCAGTTTATCTCCTTGCTCTGCCCCGTTCGGTGTCGCGTCCAGCTTTTGGACTTCTAGCTGGCGCGCTAGAGAGCCGAGTTTTCCGAGGGAGGAAAAATGTAACCAAAAATCGCTCAACGCCACGGGGATGAAAGCAAACCCCGGAGCAGACTTTTCCAGCTGGGTTGTTTTTTTTGTATTATGTGCGGCTTTTGAAACCCCAGTTTGTTGCTGCACTTCGGAAAAACTAAGTTTTTCCGTAGTTTTTTGCTTGTTGTTGCTGCTTCCCCGCAGCATTGTTTGAATTCTCTATGCAACCGATTCCGGTAATCACGATACCATTATGCGGCAGCTCTTTATTGCAGCCTTGCGAGGGAAGGTTACTCGTTCGTGCGTATCAAATTTATTATTAATCTGCTTTATTTTCACCGCGCTCGGGATGTACATTTTTGAAACACTGACACTGGTGGCTCCAGCAGACTAATAAAGGATAAATGTAAGCCCTTCGGTGTAATCGAAACTAGCGTAATTGACTTTAACCTGTAGGTTAACAGCAATCGCTCCATAAATACCCGAATCGATTCCGACAATGTTCAATTAGTGAACGATCGAAACTATTTTACCGATTGTGCACATTATGGAGCATTCCGCGATTCATGCTAGTTAATGCGCTTTTTGTTCAACCTCTTGAAAAGATTGAATGCACCCGCTGCATTACAACGCATCATTTCTGACGTTTTTTGTCTGCTAATCGCTGTACTAAAGCTCACTGTGTCGATGGTGGTTGATGATTAATTTTTCATCTTTTTTCTCTGGTCCAACCACAACGCTCCAAATGGTAATAACCTCCCACTGTACGTCGATTTCGTTGCTAATGGTGTTTCGATAGCAATTTGTTTTTACCAACGTACGCGACTAAACCACCACTTTCATGCTGTGAGTTTTTCGTGGTCAGGTTGAATGACATACGCTGACAATAAAAGTGAACCCAAACCATCTGTTGCTGGCGGTTACAATTGATATTGTGCTAGGTTGTTCTGGTGTTCGTTTAGAGAACTGATTGAGTTTTGGGTTTATGCACACGCCACTGTCGTCTCCAGAAATTGAAAAAATGAATATTGGGTACAATTTTCAAAACAGATTTCAAACAATAATTTTCGGACATTCACAATGACATCCCTAGTGAAATCTCTCCAAGTTTTCGTTATTGTGCGTTTTATGTCCCCACTACTGGAACTACTGTATAGGTCAAGCTTTTCACGGACGCAGAGCAAAATAAAAGGAAACTACCCATCGAGTGGATCGGCAGATATCATGCCCCGAAAGCGGAAGCCAACCAATTCAGCCAAGGACCACACCGACGTTGTTTGTTGACCGCTTCGGAATATCAAGGGATGCATCAAATTGTGTAGGTTTTCGGCTTTCTTCCCTTCTGTTTGCACGAAAATGCACGAACTCAACCCGTTCCGCAAGCACGAACCCTGACGGAACGGTTATGGCACCAGTCCTCTCCTGAAGAGATCTTCCGATCCGAGCGTTGTGGAGCAGGAGCACAAACAAACTCTTCACGATAAAGCTCGCGCGCGTGTGTGTGGTCTGCACGGTAAACCTCGTTGACATTCTAGGGCCGTCGGCAAAAAGGGCGACCGCGCACCGGCAGCCGCACACGGTGTATAGTGTATAGATTTTCGATTACCACTACCGATAGCGAAACCCCGGCCGGCGGCCGACTTTGTTTGCTTTCCGGCACGGGGTGAAACCACCAACAATCGAAGATGATGGGACCACACTGGGCCATCGTCGTTCACGGACGATTATTTGCCGAGTGGCTCCGGGAGTTGTTGACCATTTTCCGAGAGATCGACCCACGCGAATCGAGCGCCTGGCTCATATGTGCGAGGGTGGGTACCCCTTTTGGGTAAGGTCCTGCAGGAAATGTTTTTCCAGCGCGTTTGCGCTCAATGTTTTCATCACTTGACTGATCACCGGTACGATCCAGAGAGAGAGAGAGAGTGAGAGAGAAAGAGAGTGACAGAGAATAATTCCCCCGGTCCTCGTGGTTCGGGTTATATTTTCGATTGCGTATCCCTTTTTCCCGTGCCTGATAATCCTCTCGACACATCGAATACTCTTGCGGAAAGAGTCTCGAACCGAGCTGCTCCAGACCATTGTTTGCATTCACGCTGTGCCGTCGAGTTATTTTGCAAACATACTTCCTCCGTGCATCGAAACACACCTCAGTGAGCGTATTTTTTATTTCCATTCGTCGTTGTACAGAACGCACCATCGGGGCTGAGTGCTCATCTTCAATTATACAAACCATGTTTGGAGAAGGTAGACAGTCGGTTAGGAAGAGCTGAAATAAAAGTCTGTAGATATTTTTATAGCATCATTCGTGCGATGGTGGGCATCGCATCCATGAAATCCTTTCGAGTGGGTACCGGCAGTACCTTGTGGAGCATTTCTGCATTTCTACCATATTTGAACAACAACCATCGTGGGGGCTAATGAGGCATATCCTGTTGTACGTAATGGTTTGTTGTTGTGTCTCTTTGTTTTGCATTTTGTGGAATGATAATTTAATCAGCTGGAAGATGTCTATTTAAATGTTTTGCATTCTGCACAAAAGCGTAAGCCTGTTTACATTATGGAACGTTCCACTGCTTGATTCTCGCAAGTCCTTCCGGTGTGATTATGGTAGAACATGTTTGAATATATGTCGGTATGTTTTGCTTCTAGTCATAGGCGGACCTGGAATGTTTTTGTATTTTAGATCACTATGCCATCATGTAATATGCCACAGAAATGACAATGATTTCTGACTTGGAATCTATACTTTCTACAGGATCTTTAGTTTTTTTGCTGCCAAACAATCATGTTCCAAAAAATAGCCATTCTAGTCGCTCTTGTTCCCAATGAATCATAACCTACAAAATATGTCTCACTTCAAAAAAGCCCACAACAACGGAACAATGACATTACATAAATCTTCCGCGTTTGATAGGTATTTGATTATGCACCATTTTAATTGACACAGTCTCCCCAACCATTCGCGCGACACTACGGGTGGAAAGTTTTCGTTTCCCATCAGCTTAACTTCGCCCGCTTGCGTGAACGGCATGCGGGCTTGACAGGCAGCCCAAGCCACCGGTGCTGGCCATTTCTCTCTGTTGCGTCAAATCGACGACCCAAGGCTTCAATCAAATGCCAAATAATTCGCCAAGTACTCATTCTTTCAATGGCATTCCGCCGGACTGGAGTATGGCGGAACAAAGACGGAAGGGAGCAGCTGCTCTCCCCTTAACTCGTCCTTCGCGAATTTCAAGAGCAAGCTAAGGATCAGCGCTATCTTGTTTGCACAATCTTCGGTTTGGGTGGAAGCAACAAAAAAAAAAACGCGTTGGCGCACAATATGGATGAAGAGAGCCCATCCATTCCATTCCATTACGTTCGGAGGCAACCGCCGGCTCGAGAACTCTTCTCTCCAATCCATTTCCTAACGATGAAGGGAGACCTAAATGATGAACTGCGGCGTTGTCCTTCAATTCAATTCCGTTTTTCGATTCAAACGAAGTGAAACGTCGACGGTGGCGGTGGTGTTGGTGGCGCTCCTAGGGTTAGCGACAAACCGGACTCAATCTACTGCCCGTCCAATCGGGCTGAGGTGGAAGTGGAGCAGACAGAAGGCAGCTTCACCGGAAAGGAAATCTCATTTCAACTTCATGATCCTAAAACAAGTCAACGATTACCTTTCACCACAAATTGGCATTCTTTTGGTGGCGACTCGTGGGCCAACTCGTCCCACCCAGCGCTCTGCTTGTCAGCAGGTCCGAGGAAACAAAACTTGCTGACCTTTTACCAAGGAGAGAGAGAGAGATCATTGGAGGTAGGCGGCTTGGCAGAGTTGAGACGACGGAGAGGGGATAACAGGAAAGAAAGAACCAGATAATATTGTGTCCAAAATGTCTTTGGGAGATGTTTTTTCTCCTACGCTCTCCTGCCAATGAACGAATGTCCCAGAGTATGTGGGAGACAAGATATGTCTTGCGGTGTTTGTCATCGCAGGACATTTCGGCGCGCGTTGGTGTCATAGAGCGACATTGGGTTTTTGACGAAAGTTTGCGAAGTGTTCCCTCACCACCATCACTTGCTCCGTAACTGTACCGAAGTTCTGACAACGGTGCGACATGAATCACATCCGCTCTTCGACGACTTCTGCTCCAGAATTTTCCACCCCGGAGATAATCCCTCCCATCCCTCGGTGCGCTATCACAAGCGAGTTTGTTAGGGTCGGGGCGTTCGTTGTGGGTGGTAATGTTTTCTCGCACATTGAGTTTTCCCTGAATCACCTCCTTGGTTCGGAGGAGCCATCGAGGCGAGGATGTCGGCGATGTTGGAGACGCGGGAATGTGGGAGCTTCTCAAGACACCGACATCGCAATATCTCCGATCTCCAATTGGCGGGGTCCGGATTTGGTGTACAAGAATTGGAGAAAGGCTGTAATGGAATGGAATGCCATTATTCGTTCGGATCCGTTGGCGCTGCTGTGGTACGGTGTTCTGTTCCGGTCCGGCGTGTCCGGTGAGGTTCACTTCTTCGTGCTGCGGGATGGGTACAGCGCTGCTACTACGGTATCCCATCCCAACCGGTGGTCAGCAACGGGGAGTCGGAAATCAATTTCAAGTTCACACCTAGCGGTATGAGCAGCAGCAGCAGCAGCTGTTTGTGCCAGATTGTCTTGTGAAAGGGAGATTTCTCCCGGGGTCGATGATGGGACTCTCGTTTCAGACTTGAGGATAACATGATCCCGTGCCCCAGGATGCAGTAGTCCCACTTTCTTTCCGGGTCTCCGGAAGAATCTCTGATGCCTGACGGTCCGCATCACGGGCGACTCTCTGTGGTTGCGGTGGGTGCGGTGGTCCATTGTGGTCCATCAAACAAATTGATTTTCCATCGTTACGTCAAACTCGCCCCCTCGGAGTACGCTCCGTCGTGACCCAACGTTTCTTCTTTTTTCGATGGAAGTAAATTGTTTTGAAAAATGCGGCATAGTCGATCAGACCCGGTGGTAGCGAAGGGACGGCAAACGAAACCCGAACGCTGGGAGGTAGTCGAATGCAAAATCTTCCTCCTATACTCTCCGGATGCCAAATGGACAAGGATGCTTCTTAGAGTATGTGTGTCTGTGCGGGGCTGTGGCGCGTGCTTTTGTGAGCGGATCTGACTCGTCACTGACAGTGGAATTTTCTCATCATCATGCTTTCACTCGTTCACGCGCGCTCTCCTTTCACTTCCACAGCACCGGCGCGTCCTCTCGTCTTCCACGCGTCTCGCTGTGCAGCCCATTCTTTAGCAGTTTTTCCGGCGCGCTATTGTTCGCCGCCGCTGGTGGAAAACGCTGCACGGGATGGGAATTGTGCGTCATGACAGATATTTCTTTTATGCAAATGAACTTCCACTCCTCGCACTGTGGCTGCCGCGCGCACATGTGTGTTTGTACGATGTGGAAGCTCTGGCGGCAGCTTTCGTTCCTTTCGATCTCTCAACACACGACCGTGGACGTGGACGTGTGGCGGGAAGTCAGCTCTCAGAAGAAGGAGAACTAAAAAAAAAGCCGTCACCTCTCTTGCCCTTGCCCGAAGGAGCCAGGGCATACATTACGAGCCACTGGCGTCAAGTTGCGACACGGGGAAAGGATTATTTTAAAATGCGCCATTAATGCGCGATGTTGCGGCGCGGCGAGGATGTCCATTCTGCTCCCACGCACGCTGTGTTCAATGCCAAGTATTGGGAAAACGTTGACACGAATTACTTTTCCACCGGAAAGCTCCACCCTTGCAGGAATGCTCAATTGGAGTAAAAATTCGTGGCTAAGAAGCGTGAAGCTTCCGGGAAAAACAATGCTCTTTGTCGGTGACATTTTTTTTCTGTAGTACTCCGTTTCTGAAAAATGAGCTTTACTTAGGTGTGCGTGAAAAAGGTTTATTAAACGAGTTGCTTGTTTTTTCGTTACTACTGTGAAGTGTTTTGTGCGTGCAAAAGGTACTCCGGAGAAGGCACCGTGGTACACCAGAAGATTAATGATCGGAGGGTGGTTTGCAATCGTTTGTGAAAATTTTGTGTTTATCTTCCGCGCAGCAACGTGCGATGGAACAGTTTTAGTTCAGTTTTTCAAACGTTTGTACATGAACGTTTTCGAAAAATTTGAAACGGCGATATGGTTTTCAGTGTGTCGGATTTAGTTCCGACATACCCTGTTCTTCTTGTTATAAAGTTATAAATAGGAAATTTGTTAAGCATTGAGCGTACAATTTGCGAAACTGAAAAAAGTGCCTTAAAATATGCAATCTGCAAGACAAATCCACTCGATGGATACTTCATTTTGTACATTCTTGTCATATGCAGTTGTGATCCATCTAGAAGCTTCCGACACATCATTCCGTACGGTAATTAATCTTTTGCGTGTGAAATTTAATTGAAAATTTCACTTTAATTTCATCGCATTGGGAAAATTTGCTTCCCGTTTAATCAGATTGTCTACACGCGTCACCAGCGTGCAGTGTGAACCGAGTTGGGAAATAGTTTTTTTTTTATAGAAATGACACGAAAGAGAAGAATTAAATTAAAACAATACCTCCAAGGCGTGATGGATGCATTGCACGATCGCTTTCTCATCGCCATTCATCTTCCGCGCGGGGTTCGCGTTTTGCCGGGCTTCCCGGTTCAATTACTTCGCTAAAAGTTGTGTAAACTTCTCGATTGTCGTCGGAGCGCGGTGGGGCATGCTGTTTAATTATAGCGCACAGTACAGTGTCTTCAAACGCCAACGCCCGGCGTGGCAGACGGTGCAATGGCGCCGAGTTGCATTCGCGCGCTGGATGCACCGGCCCAGCCCGAACGATAAGAGTTCTAAGACACGTGCACACGTACCCGGGCCGTAGGATTTAATCATGTTACTGTTCTGAGACTCAGTTCACTACGCCTCTCAGCGTCTCGGAACAGGTGGTGGAGCGAATTATGAAATTAATAGCGCGACAACACACTGCCGACGAGATGCGGCCGAAGAAATCTGCTGCTCACAGAGGAGGAGGGCACGGCAGAGACGGTGGACAGAACGGGCTGCAATTTTCCACAAGCGCTTACGATTCCACGCTGCTCACGATCTCGTTGACAGATAGCACACCGACACACTGTTGTTGTCTATTTTTTTATCTTCTTTCCCCTTTCGGAGAGGCTCCATCCGGCAGTGCGTCCGCCCGGTGTGGGGACTAAATTAGCCGACATGCTGTTGCCCGGAAGTTGCCGTCTGTTATGAGTTACGTGAAGAATGGCAGTTACAAAACACCACACGGAGCGAAATAGAGAAATGATTTAATTTATGACCGAGGCACGCGCACGCTTGGTCGCCGCACCGTTGGTGGATCGGTTCATCTTCGCCTGTCACTGGCACAGTCTTGGCGGCGGTGCAGACTTCCCGGCACACATTTGCGTGCGGGCGGTGGATAAGCTTGCCAGGGGGGGGAAAAAACTTTCCGGGCAACGCGTGGAAAAGCTGCGACCGGGTGTATTTATTACTGGCAACTAACATTTGACGAGCGTGACAATGCTACAACCGCTGTGCCTGTGTCATCCGTCGCAAGGCAGAGAAATGAAATTTAGCCACCACTTGCCGGCGGACGTGACGTGCCTCACATGCTGTGGAGAACGCCGGGAGAGGCTCTTGTTTGCGGTGCTTTCGCTTGTTTGCCCGGCGTCTTAGTCACATTTGCTGTACGTGAGAACAGACGGGCCGTCGATAGCGGCCGGGTGACACACATGATCGTTCGGAAGGTGCCGAAATGGACCAGTTCGAACGCGATGGACAATCATGTGTACCTTCACATATAACGCCTAGAACAAGCTGACGACCATTACGAACATGGCTGTTGTAGCTGGAACCAGTTCAAAATCGTCAATAACTTTAAGTACAGCTCGATAGGTTTTAGGATCGTTTTAGTGTTGAAGTCTAGTGTTGTTCTTCAGGAATCTTTGAAGAAGATTCATTTATGTGAGATAAGACATAATAGATTCTTGAATCTCTGGAAGATTTGTAGCCTAGAAGTCTGATTTATTTGCGTTTTTCTATCGTTTCTGCAAATTGGATCAAATATTTCGATGTTCTTCACTAATTGTAGGTGCATCAAACATCAAATTATTTCAAAAGCTTATCCTCCATGTCGCCTGCTCATTATCGTAGCTAGTGTGCAGTTTGATTATGCTCTGCGAATGCGATACTTCCAGCGCAACATTCTAATGAGGAGTCCATAACAAGATGTTAACGAACATGGTTGATTTTTCATTATCCCAGCAGAATAGGTGTACAGCGGAGCATGCAGCAAACACACCTGGCAAACTGCGCCGTGAGTCGTGCGTTTGTGTAAGGACTGGTTTTTGCTGTACCATCACTATCGTTAGCGTTTCTCGGTTTGCAAATCGACACGGATCGACACCGGGGGCCGACCGGTGGCTGGTAAAAGGACACGTGCACAGTACGTGCCATTTGAGGCCTTTTGACCCGGGCCTATCATGATTGGGCATGGGAGAGCAGCAAAAAAGAACGGCAGCATAGTAGAGCAAACGGGCAGCAGCAGCAGCAGCATCCACAACATAATCATTTCTCTCGCTTCGGTGCCAGGAACGGGGACAGCTTCTGTCGTACCTGCCGTGTGTCCGAAGCTCGTGTCGTGTGGCCGCACTGCCGGGTGCGATTAAATATCTGCGAGAAAGGGTGTTGCGAGTGTTTGCTGCTGGTTCACCTTATCCATCACGCGTTTTTTTCTCTCTCTGGGTTCGAGAAATTCTTCCACATCATTTTATGGTTTGTTCGGAATAGGCGTTTTTGTTGTTGGTCGTACGGGATACGACTGCTCCGTAGACGACGGGACGGGAACAATATCCACAATGGTCCGAACCGAGATGGATTTTTTTTGCTCTCCAACGCCTAGAATTGTTAATAATCTGTCCCTTGTCCCTTTTCGCCGGTAGCAAACGACACGCCGGCCATTTCGATGGCCAGGTTTCGGACGTGATTGCTTGCCATCATTGGTTCCATTTGTAGTGTGTCATGCGAGGCGCCCTTGTGTCAACCTCCGACCCGACACATCCCGACACGTTTCACAATCGAACTCCTGCTCCCAGCGGCAATAGGCAATCGATTCGGTTCTCCTAGGACTGACGATTTTTTTATGTGTTCCACACACATATACATACACACACACACACACGCATACATTCGATCAACCGGGCGCACAACGATATGCAAAACGTAAACGGTTACGATTATTGTAGCCATCGAGATTGCAGAACGGCAGATAAGAGCGGCTACGGGTCGGCATGTTTACAAATTTTTCGATAAAAATTTGCTTTCACCGAAATTTTTCTTGCTGCGGGAGAAATTTTCGTCGAACTGTAGGGCTGCCGTGCTCGAGATAAGCGGGGTAGCGTGCGCTCTTATCTTGCCACGCTATCGTAGTACATCGAGGCACGTAGGATGTAATTGGTAATTTTCACCTTCGTAAAAATGAATGGAGCGGTGTAGGTGTGTGTGTGTGTGTGTGTGTGTGATCGTCGAAAATAGGAGATTTTCACATCGAGATCCAGTGGTACCTAGAATTCAAGCAATTACTCTAGCGAATCTCAAATCCAACCTTCCAGTCACTAGCAAACTGCAAAGATATTCGTTTTTTGAATACATTTTTTTTAGAGATATTGATAAGGATAGATCTTCTATGTATTTTTTTTAAGAAAAAAATTGTATATAAAATACTGAAGATTTGATTAATTGTCTAAAACAGTGGCCCTGTATACCAAGTTTTGGACAAAATTGGATTTGTTTTTTGTTTAACTTCGAAATCTGCAGATTTAGACCAACATTTTTTATGTTTTGCTTAAATTTGTAGCATAGAGGTAACAGCTATACAGAATTTTACACTTCAATATAACATTTCAATAGCTCGCTACTCTTGTAATCCAACAACCGAGACCTCTTTCTGACTGTAAGTTGGGTTATAAACTGTGTTCCGAAATGTTCACAGCTCATAACAGTGAGCTGTTATGGCACTCCAATAAAATCCTGTTCAAGAACTCGATGTTTAATTACCACGCTTGGCAATAAGTTGGATTCTTAGAAAAGCATGGTTCATTGTCTGCATAATGGTTGGTGTGCACACGAATGCTCGTTCGCTGCCCTCCCTGCGCAAGGACACTATTGTGCTTCCTCGGGATGAATGGTTGGCTCCGGCTCTTGGAACCCGACGCTAGAAAGCGCTCTGCACCTGCCGCTTGATTAGCATGCATATTGAATGAATCTAACACAATAAGTCAGCAGCCCGTATCCTGTTTCGAAACTTATAGAGAACTTCGAACCATCACGAGGTCAAGCGACATTGAGGTCGAGGCGCAGCACAGCGGGGATGCGAGTGGGGATCCTGTTTAATCTGTTCGGCAGAACCTGTACCTCGTTAACCTTGCACACATTGCAACCCCGACCCGACCGGCTTGGCTGGTGGGATAATGCACGGGAGCCTGGTTGGGTAGGTCGGCTCCCGGGGAATCGTCGTCGGGGCTGTGATCGTGCTGCCGCTTCCTGCTCACGAACCGATGAGCGAAATAACTGGTTTTAGCACGTCGTTGTAATGCCACCAGGGCTGTGGGACTGATATTCTTCGCTACGCTTCGTTTGCCACACAAAGTCAGCAAACTGCAGGCGCGATATGACCGCCTTTCATTCATTTTTGAAAGCATTTTCCGAGATTTCAGCCGTCAAGCAAGACGGTGACGAGTTGGCAGTCACGCCGCTCGAAGATGGCTCGGGGGGACAGATCAATTCTGCATGAAATGTGGGAGCCGGCGTTTGCGACCGATGGGAAACGACAGCGCCGGAGCAGCAGGTTGCAATTTCCGCGGCGTTCGCGGAGTTGAAGAATGTGCCGCTGTCGACACTTTACGGTTCCGGATGGCGACTGGGCCCGGTTAATAAGATACGGCGGGCCGCTCTGGAGCGCTTTGTTAGGCTGTGTGCACAGCCTGCCTTCCTGGGGCAGTTTCCGATGATCAACAGATTACCGGGTAGGGAGGTAGCACCGGCGTCGCCTGCCATTGCACGACCTACGATAACACAAACAGGCCGTGTGTAAAGTGCTGACACTGCAGCGCGCTCTGCATACACCGATAATGCGGAGGCCTGCGAGGGATGATAGCGGGCAAGTACGGGCCAGGCTTTGTAAGGGCCCGTTGATAGGCCCGGTGCTCACTTCGTGGGCAGGAACGGTTCGTGGCGCGTTAAAACGATAGCGAAGCGAATTCTTGGAGCGAGCTCCCTGGTTTGTGGATGTAGTGAGTGAGAAATGCTTATTGTTCAAGAGCGGCTGATAAACAACTGAGACTCGAGTAGCACTGCGGGCCAAGATTTCGAAGAGGTGATAAAGCGAGGTGCCGCATGCCGCAGGTCTCTAGAAGCAAGCTGCTGTGGCTGCTGCTGCTGCTGTTGGAACCCATAATAACAGAGATAGCGTTGAGTCACCTAGTGTGAAGCCCGTGGAACAAGCTTCTTTTAGCTTCTGTGGTGTCTATGTGTTCGTTTGCGTGTGTCTGTATGTCTCGCACCACCTCAGGGTACGTTTAAATTTATTTCGAAAAATTGCTAATCATCACATTAAACATGGGAATCGGCGTTGGCTCGGTGAGGGATAGACCAGTCCGTCCCGGAGACCTGGCTTATCAGTCAGGTGGGGACCTCAAGAAGTTCTACGCCACCACCGATTGGCTGCCCAAACACGTGAGAGCGAGGGTGTCCAGAACGACAAATTTCGCTTCAGGAGGGGCAAAACTCCAGGCTGTGCCAGCATTAGCATTGCAAATTGTAACCGCTCCGACGTTCGCGAGCGGACATAAAACACTCACGCACACACAAACACGCTCAAACTGCGCTAGGGGTGAGGTGTATGCAATTTTTGGGCTGGTGTAGCACGAATCGAGGCGACGAAACGCAGCAGGCAGATTGGTATCTGCAGTATAGTTATAATTCAATGTCGAGTCCGAGGAAACGGTGTCTTGGCGCACCGAAGGAGCCAGCTGATTTGTTTCATATGCATTTTAACCCTTATTTAGCTTACTCTATGGATATGCAAGGCTATAACGAAAAGAAAATCGTGCAGCTAATTTATTCTTTGCGAATCTAAATTCTTGAAGAGTGCGATAGCATCTTTGACCGTGTAAAAAATGTGTTCATTCAATGGCTGCTTGTCTAAAACTTCATGCAAGGGTGGCTACATGTTCAGGAATTAGTCAAAATATTTGTGATACATGAATCACTCCTGAATATTAATTCCTTAAGTGGAGATCAAGATCACTAAATATATTCAACCTTTTCATGAATAACTCTTGCATACTCTTCAGAATATTATGCATCTTTAGAGAGTTGGGTTCATAAATCCTCAAAGATCTATGAAACTTGAAATATGTATATGTAGTTTGGAATATTGAATGATACTTGAATGTTATTTAACTCATTTTATAGTCAATTCTAGCAATACAAGCTAGTTAGTTATAAGAACCCTTTGTACAGTCACTGTTCCAAGAAATTTTTATCCCGAACGCTGCTCCAATTGGTTTGTTTTTGCTTCCGTGAGAAAAAAGGTCCTCCTGGAAACCGTATTATCCTGATCGTGCTGTTGAAGCACTTTTTGAAGCGACGATGATTAACGCCGGATAGCGTTCGCATCCCTACCGGTGTAATCCATCAAGCAAGTCCTGTCCCTTGTGTCCCTCCACCGCTGCTGCTGTTTGCAAACCTCTTTCTCTCACCCTCGCGCTATCCCCGCTCAAAAAGCGACCTAATTTCAACAAGAAAACTAATTATGTTTTTAATTTTCTTATCTCTTCCTGCTGCTACAGGTAAGCGACGCCCACGAATAGCTTTTTCGCTCGACAAGACTTTACAGCCGCATACACCCGACTGGATTGGCCTAGTGTTGTTCATCAGTGGCAACTTGTATCAGCTAGAGGTTTGGTAGAACGTTTGAAGAACAAAACGTTCAGTCATTTGTGATGGCTTAAGAGGAAATCTTCCCGATCTCATTTCTCTATAATCTGTAATGTGTCATATGCAGCTAGAGAAATTACATATTATTCATGCTCACGCTTCCTAATAGGTCTTTCAGGGCACAACCGATAAAAGGGCGTGAGAGATAGCGATGTGAAACGTGTATAGAAACGCCTCGCCAACGTCAGTGCGCGCCACGGCTCTCTAATGGAGGGTAAAATTTCACTCCCAATGACGTCAGGCGAAATGTTGCACCGCTTTCGCAGATGGGTAGTAGAAATGAGGAATGTGTAGGTGGGAAATGCTATCAACTGGATAACGCCTTCTGATTTGTAGTGCGTTGCTTTAATGTCACAATCTAACGCCCACCGATTTTCAGGAATTCTCGTATTATTTGAGCAATTTTCTCTAGAGCAATGTCAAATTTTAAACGAAAAAACGCTACCGATCGTTAAAACCTTGCGCTAATAATCCTATTTAATCAGCAAATAACTTGCACCGCTCAAAATCATCCACTGTTTTATGCTCATGATCATTTTTTTCTGACAATTCGGACAACGCACTAATAGAGCTGACACCAGGAAAGGCAAACAGCAGTGGCTTGTTCAAACCTATCAAAATTACCCTTTTTTTGGCGCATTTATTTCTGATAGTCAGTTAATTTCCCAATCCCAGATCTCTGTTCCCCCTGCCGTTCGAGGGGCAGCTCCAGCATCAAAAAGTCCCGATTACATTAATCAATGTTTGCGCTCGCGTGCACGTGTGTGTGTGTATGTGTGTGTGCGCGTGTGTTTATGTAATGTGTTCGCGGGAATGCTGGGCCCTTCTGTTGCGTTTGGATTGATAGATTAATCAATGTTTGCTTTCGTTCGACGAAAGCGCGGCCCGTGTTTGGTCACGATTAATTCCAATGAATCATCCGCGCGCGGCTGGGCGATACGGCCGGGGTAAAATCAGCTGCCGATGGGGGTGTGGTGGTGAAATCTGCTTACGCCACACCACCAAACGCACGCAGAGGAGAGGAAAGTTCAGCGCGATTCAATCGATTCCGTCGAACGTCGAGAACGTCACGCCGCGCGGAAAAAGGGGAATATTTTTCGCCCGGTCGCTTGTGTGAGTTTAAACACACGTGAAACAATTTGTTCCGGGTAAAGTTCGATAGTTTTTGGGACGCAAACATTTACCTATCCAATTCGGTGTAAGCGGAAAACACGCTGGATGTGTTGATTCCTGCGATTTAATTAGGACATCGAATGGTGTTCAGTTGGAAATATGTTTAAATTAAGGTAGCTCACGTGTTAAATTTGATTCTTTGTAAATAAAACAAAACACGCACGTTAAATTTAATAATATTCGTCGAAAATGTTCTTTTCCTGATGTTGTTGGAGCTCGTCATTTTATTCTTACGTATGAAAATATTGTAAAATCTTATTTTTTAAATGTATAAAAATTAAAATGTTGAGCCTAATGTTGGTCACGTGTAGATCTACTTCATAATTGATACATTTCTTAAATTAATAACAATCTGCTTATATTTTGTACCATATTACAATCTGCATACATACAATCTGTATATATTTTGTACCATGAGAATCATCAAGAAAATTGAATATATTTTTAATGAAAATGAACTCCAATATTCTCATTTGGTTTCAAGGTAAACCTTCTACACCCAAAGTTCTTATGGTAACCGTCTTGTTCTATTAAATGCCCATTTAACCGAGACTAGCGTTTAATGATGGCGCGGTTCTGCGCACAGTTTCAGTCCGCTGTCCTGCCGGACGATCAAAATTATGTCCGAACCCATTAAAAACCTGTAGCTGTGCGGTTATCGCCACCCGCTCACCGGCCGCGCAATTAAAATGGCGTAATGCGTGTAGTTTTGCCATGTCGAACATTGATTAAAATAACGACGAAGGGCATCCATTTGCGCCCGCCCGAAAGTGTTCCCCCCGGGTAGGGCGAGTGTGTTTAGGCAGTTTTCGTCGCTGCTTGCGAGTGAAAGCAGCGACGCGTTCGGAACACCGGATGTTTCGGGAAAATGATGCTGCCGGGTGGTGGGGTTGTGATGGGAGGTGTGGGTGGGTTTTATTTCCGGTGGGCTGTCGATTGCGTATTTCGGTGGTATTACGAGCGATACAAGCGAACCCACCACCAACCATCTTCGGTGGGGCGAGCATGCGTTCGCTGCGGTACCATGTCTGCATTCGTCCTTGTGGTATGCGCCTGTGTGTGTGTGTGGACTTGAGGGAACGAAGGGGGGTTGTTTTGAGTCGGAAAGGGTACGGGCAGGGCCGTGCCAAAGTGCCGATACACAGGAGCCACGCGACGACGCACTAACGGCCAACGGAGTCTCGGGAAACACCCGTTCTTTCACACGCCGCCGTCACTGTGTGCGTGGTGTTTCGGCTTGGGGCGACCGTACGCCGGTGAACGAACGGCGGAGAGACTCACACCGAGACACGGCCGACCCGAGAGCGGGCGGCTCTCTTGATCTCTGTTTTTGTTTTTCCCACTCTCCCAAGAACATCAACCCCCAATCTAACGCCCATTTTATACTCTCGCATTCTTTTGTTGTCGCTCACCCACCCCATTCGCTCTCACGCCCGCTATAGGGGTTGAGGTGTGGGAGAGCGAGAGCTGTTTTTTGCGAATGTGCGCTCACATGTCAGGGCGGGGGGAGCAAGGGCACTCACGGCAGAAGGGTCGTTCGCTTATCTCGGCGCGACGGTAGCTGTGTTGGTTTGTCTGTATCCACAGCATGCAATACCACCCCCCGCTCCGGAGAGGGTGGTTTTTCGAGATCAGATGTTGGGTGGTTAGAGCACTCTGAGCAAAACGGAGAGAAAGAGAGGGAGAGAGATTTCAGGTTGGTGAGATAGGGATGGAGCGAGGGACCACAAGTGCCACAACATCAACCACCAGCTGCTGCGTGAGATGACACCACCCTTATTGTGAGTTCCAGGAACAGTTCTGGAGTTGTCTTGCTGTGCTGTGTGGAAGAGACTCCACGGTGGGATAAAATGGACGTGAGTACCGTCGATTCTTACCCCCGAGAGCCAACAAATTAGAGAGTGAAGAGGAGCGAGAGAGAGAGAGAACGAGAAGGAGAGAACAATTGTGAAGATGATCCCCGACCGTACCAGACGACGTCTAGGCGAACCGGTTGGGGAGGACGAACCAACTCACCACACACACAGTCCGACGTAAACGTTCGCCAAAAACGCATCGCCGACGCCCCGAGAAACGTGATACGCGGTTCTGCAGCGCTCTGTGCACTTGGTCGTCACGTCTGGCTCGCCCCCCCTCGTGTGTGTGTGTGTGTGTCTGTGTTTGTTCGGCATTCAAACAACGTCCACGACGGCACAACTCATCCAGCGGTCCAGCGGCGAATAACTAGCGGGTATAAGTTCGATTCGCGCAAGCTAGTAGAGTTGACACATCGACAGTTTTCGGAATCCGCTGCAGCTAGAACCGTGCCCGTTAGGTCCGGCCCTAGTTCGAAGTCCGCAACGGTTGACGACGTGGACGTGAGGGTACGGGACGTGCGTGACAGATAGTACAACTCGTGTGACGAGCCGAGAACTTGTGGTTCTCGGTGCAGACAGTGTGTGTGTGTGTGGGGATTGCAATTGTTTTCAAGGCCTTTCGAAATTCACTGCACGGCTGCCGCTGTGGGAATCTCCCATCCTACAGATATCGCCCGAAGATGTGGGCCGGAAGTGAAACGAACCGGAGAAAGAAAAAAAACCGGAAGCTGCTGCGGAGCATTGCGTTCTTCAATGCAATTTCCACTTCGTCATCTTCTTGCCATCGGGTCCAATTTACGCGTGTGTGTGTGTGTGTGTGCGTGAGTGTATGTGTGTATACGAGACGCCGCTACAATGAACCGGTCATTACATTCCACAGAGTGTGCGTAGGGAAGAGTGCGCTGTGGAGAAAAGCAGTGGAGAGTGGTATTGGGGTCGGCCTGTACTTACGGCTTGTTGGCTTCTTGTTGGCGTATTTCGATCGGTTTTGTGGGATATCTCGCACTCTGATGACGACACAGCGACAGAAGTGAATTAACTACTACGAACGAGGGGAGCACTGGAGTGTTTTGCGTAGAGTAGCGGCGAGGCCGGGTGCGAACGAGAGCCGAGAAAGAGAACGAGAGGAAGCGAGTGTGTTTGTGTGTGTGTTGATATAAAAGAGATGAATCGAGATGATTGAAATGCGAGAGAGGGGGAGAGAAAAAGAGAGAACAAGAGCGTATGCTGTACGAATAGAAAGTATCCAAGAGGTGGTGGGGCCTCCTATCCATCCCCGGAGCGGATAGGAGCGGAAGATTTGCAATCAAATCCAACACCGACTTAAACCGGTTAATGCATGGCCCAGTGTGTGTGTGTGTGTGTGTGTATGTATTGCGGTCATGAAGCCGGCTGAGACACCGTTGGACAAGAATTCGCGGTCTGCGTATCCGAATTCAAGAGATGATCCCACAAGAACATGCATTTTCTGTTTTTTTTTGCGGCTACAGGAGGACAGACATGCATCATTGGCGTGATACTTTTGCGCCTAGTTGGCATGTGCGTGAGTGATCCAACGTGCGGAAAGGAAGCGAGAGAAAAATGGATCCATTTTCGTCCAATCGTATTTGCGAGTCACTGAAGCCTGACACCAGACAATCTGTGCTGTCATCCGTTGGAAGCTGCAGCCGGTCGGTTGCGAGCTCCCGGTACTCTGGATATATTGGGCACCGGGCGGGCACTCACTATTGTTTCCAACGTATTTCCACCCATTTTTTCGGAGGAGACAACTTTTCTTTGGAAAACTGTCTCTAAAGTGCCCTTCTCTTGGGAAGTTTCTGGATCCCTGAAAGACTAGTCCAATGACAGATCTAGCAGCTCGCAGTCGGAAGTCATCGCCGCTTGTTTTGTGCGCGGCCCCATACGGAGAGAGTCTATCATCGGACGATGAACCCACCGAAAGGAACCACTTCCGATCCACTCGTCCTCTCTGGCTCGTACTTCAGGCGACAGGGGATGCGCCTGCGTGCGCAATGGTATGCGTCCGTTCGAATGTGTTTGTGTGCGCACTGTTCGTCCCATAGCCGAAAGGACACCCACCCCTATGTGTGTGTGTGTGTCTGTTGTTAGGAAATGTGCATCCTAGTGCATCCAGTATGACCCACCTTGTCCTTCACTTTCGGTGCAGTTTCCATCCCTTGCTGCCCGGTAAGATGGTGGTTTCGGTGCATGCATGTGTATGTAAGAATGTACACCGGAAGTTTCTCTCTCTCTCTCTCTCTCTCTCTCTCTCTCTCTTTCGCTCTCTCTCTCTCTCTTTCGGACGAATTTGTGACGCACGCAGAGCTTACTTTTGCTATGGTTTGGGTTTGGGAGCCAGCGCCTCGCTGTGGTACGAGTTTTCCCTAACCCCAACCCTCTAATGGTGGGTTTCGGTTCCATTTTCTCGCTCATTCTCTCTCGCTCTCTTTCCCACGCTCTTTCTCTTTCTGCATTTGGTCGTGCCGTCGTACCTATGGCACTTCGTGTGGGCTCAAAATAGGCTCATGCTCAGTGAAGTCAGCAAGCAGTCTTACAGTGGACGTCTTGCCGGTCGGGAAAACTCTCCGACATCTCTGTCTCTGTCGTGTGTATTTGTGTGTGTATGTGTATGTGAAGAAAACTCCTGCCGCTGCAGATAAACGTGGCAGTAATTAGCTTCACTGTGTAAATAGCATAAATCTGTTCCGTAACCTTCGTCGTTCCAAGAGTATCCGATCGAACTCCTCCATGCGACACGTTGGGATGCATTGGGAACAGTTTTTTCGGAAGATTTTTTGTTATGCCGGCATATCGTACGTGAATACATTTTTCCAGTTCCGCCGGTGTGTGAGTGTGTGCTCCATGGTCGGATTATGCCGGATCCACCGGGAGATCCGGAAGTGGCATTTCTATAGTGTTGTCTGGCTCGATCGCTGTACATTCCTTTCGAATATCTCTCTCTCTCTTTATGTATATCTCGCTATGTATGTTGTACCTCTCGAAAACACTCCACTGCACCTAGTGTTTCTCACGCTGAAGGCCCTGTACGTGTGTGCGTGCAATAGCCCCCCTCCTCATTGTGTGTTTGTTACCCCGTGCCCAGAGGGAGAGCGGTCCAAGTTTCGCCGGTTGCTACGTTGCACCCCGGTGGCGTGTAGGAAAAATGCATCCACAGTGTGATAACTAGTGAGAATTGATTCTGTCCAAACGATTTTTGTGCCGCAATTTATCTATATCTTCCATCGCCGACAAGAATCTTGTCGCCAAAAAAAGATAACCCGAGCCGGAAGTATGTGACGAGAGGCAGAGGCGGTGTCCCGTTTCCGTTTCCGTCGGCGGTCACTCTATCTCTCTCTCTCACTCTCTCTTCCCGAGTGTTTGCCTGTGTGTATACGCAGTCCCGTGTGCTAAGTGTGTGCATTTCAATGTGGCCTCTCTCTCTCTCTCTTTCTCGATCTTTCTAGTGTATGCGCGCAAGAGCGTATTTGAATGTGTATGTGTGTGTTGATTGTGCATCGGTGTATTGGTGAGTGAATGTAGCTGTGGGAATAGGAAAGCCCATTACCACCCCCGGCAACATTGTTAGAAGTGGTTGTTAAGGCGGAAGGGTACGAGAATCGCACGAGTCCCATCCCCTCCCCGGAAAGCTCTCGCTGTTCGTGGCGTAGTGCTCTAGTGCAGCCACTGCCAGAGCTTCGCACGACATACGCAACGTTCCGGCTGCAGCAGCAAAGCACCGGGAAGCCGGCTGTAGTGATTCAACCGCATTCTTCGCCCAGAGCCGTGTTCCACACACTGCCGGAAAAATACTTCTACTAAGAGTAAGCATCACCGTATTCGCAACACCCTTATCCTATAAGTTCTTAAGTTGGCACACAGATAGGTTCCGATAGAGTTATCTTCCATAATTCTGCTCCATTACTACTGCAAATAGGTACTCAAACATTAAGTCGATAGTTTTATTGCACGAGGAGTGCTATTGTATATTGTCCCATATCTTGCCTGAACCTAGCGCATTGATTGACCGAGTGTATTGAAGGTAGAAATCTGGCCCCTTGTGCACGTTCGTTCTGGTCGAATGAACAATACCAACCGGCTTGATTATTGTGCCGGTTGTGCGTTGCCAACAACTAGCAGACTAAACACTGCGCTCAACTCAAACCGAACATGACAGAAGGCAAAAGCGAGAGAAACTGGTGAATTCAAGCTCCCAAACCTAACTGAAACGAACGCAGAGCGTGTGTGTGTGTCTGTGTGTGCTAACTGAACCGAACCGATCTTCTACTCAGACGCATCACGATCAGCGTTAGATGCGTGTTCAAACCTGGGTTTGCCCCCCCCCCCTAGGGATGCGAGCCTAGTACCTCGGATGTCCGCAATGCGCCACGTAGTCAGTGAAGCGCATCCGCCAGAGTGTCTCGATCTCCGCCAGCGTATAGTGCACTGTGCCCGATGGCTTCCCTGTTCGCTATAATTAAGTGGAAAAAAGCGTGCAGCACGGATTTTTTTCTTCTCGCTAAGGTATCCAGAGAGTGTGCGAGAGCAATTAAAAGCGTCCGTCGACCGTGGAGTTCAAGATCTGCTCCCAGGCAGACGGTTCGAGCATTTTGGCCTTTAGAAGTCTGATAGAACGCAGTTCTTGATCATAATGCAATAGATAACATACAGCCGCACGCCGGGGAGGAACCGGTAGTAGATGACATTTGGAGTCTGTCATGCATCGACGACTACTGTTGGCAACCTCCAAGTGACAAGTGCGTACATTGATCAGTGATGAAGATATAGGCAGCGACGTTCCCGCTTCATTGCTTCTAGAGATCCAACACTAACGGTATTGGGGCAGCCATCTTAACGGTGGTTAGAAGTTGGAGTCCACAAACCACCGGTTCGCTGCAGATTTTGCATATAGGCCAAGCGACGAACTCAGCAGACAGACATTCGTCAGGAGCAGTCCGTCAAGCGGCGCGTGTGCACGTGTGCGCTCGGTGCATCACACAATCGCATCCATAATTGATGGCATTGAACTTGCAGCGAGTAGCGGTTGGTTTTTCGTGCTCCTTCTTCACTCGTTCGCCCGGTGGTATGGTAATGCGTTATGTTAATGGCATCACCAATTGTGGAATCTGAAGTTCTTCTGTGCATTTTTTCAGTTTTCTGACGGGTTGTACACATTCTTCATCCCCTGCACAGCGACCAATTGATTTATCTGTTGATAGTTAATCTTTTTAATGATTTTTGCTTTTTAATTGCTGCTTCTGCCGCTTCCCAGTGACGACCGGGCTAGGTTATTATCGCCTATGTCTGAAGCTTTCGAGTGGCGTTAGTGTGCGTCTGTGAAATCGCTTTCCTTTCCATAAATATTGAAACATGCGCGGCAAAATCGTCGCAAGCGTGCGTGAAGCAGCGCACCGGCATTAATATGTTATTTCGCTGAAATTAACATTTGTGGTTAAATGTACTAAAAGCATCACCGATCGGACTGCAGGCTGGTACATTTTTTATCATTCATAGTGCACATTATTTCACAGCATAAACCGCATAAACTGTTTTGTTTCGTATTCTATGAGCGTTCATTTGTCGAAAAACATCCGTCAATATCGAAAGCAGTTCTATCAGTTATATAAACTCAAATTCTTCCGTAATTGCATCCCGCGAGAAGTTCTGCGGTACGCCTCAGCAAAGACTCCCGCGTGTATAATCAAGCACTATTTATTCATTGGAATTAAATTACATCCGGTAAACGTTGTCCACACGACGCACGATGATCCCGCACGGAACTGGCTGATCCCAAGACGGTGCGCGATTCATCTCTCGGTGCTCTCGTAAGCCCGCGAGTCTTGTGTGCGTGTACAGTAATGAATTTTACAGATGTGCCTCGATCGATGGCCACCGGGGCAAACCGGGACAAACAAAGACCGACGTCAATACAATCGAGAAGAATAGAAGATCCAGTGAGAATAAGCATCTCGGGACGGAGGAAACTGTCATGCGAGCAGAGCGGAGTTTTTTTTTGTTGGTGTCGGTATAATTTCTCTGGAATTCGAAGAAATAAGAAGTGGTGCTATTCTGCTCGGTGAAGATAATTTGTCCCGAGGATTCGGAGATTCCTCCCGTGCGGCTTAGAAGTAGAACCGTGAAGCTGTCACTTTTTGAGACAAGCTCAGCTCATTTCGCTGCTGAGTACAGTTCACAAAAAAAATCCGATGTCCGATTCTGTCCATCAAGAAAAGTCAAACCGTTTGCAGGCACGGTTGACCCACAGTTCGCATGGGAATCGCCCACTGCCTTCCCGGATGGCCACTAACAAGAGTGCCAAATAATCGCAATCGTCTTTAAGATTTACCAAGTCATCAAGACCCGTTGGGAGGATTTTGGAAGTAGGAGCGCGGTCGGTGTCTGTCTCGGTTGGGTAGGTTGTACCCCATCGGTAACCTGACCGAGAGCGAGGAAGCAGGCTCCCGCGGGGAAACAGTTTTTGGGCTTTTTTGTTGTATTTCTGTGTGTGTGCGCGAACGGAAACGCAACGCATTAGGAGTGGAGCTCACCTACACGGAATGGACAGAAGAGGCAACACCAAAAAAAAAGATCCGAAATACATATAATACCATCATGTAATGAAGGAAAATCCTACGGTTCGGCCTGGTCCGTGGGATGGTCGTACGGCGGCCTTCATGATGATCGGCTTTTCTTCACTGAAAGGTTATTTTCCGCTGTTGCCTCCTGTGCCTGCTCGTTCTCCCTCAGTGGAGGTATCTCCACGGCTGGGATCCAGAGACTACAAAACGATGAAAAACGGTCCCCCGGGTGATTAGGGATGGGTTTGGAGTTTGAAGAGAGAGAGAGAGAGAGACATATAGAGCGAGAGAGCACACGAGAACCTCCGAAATGCGAGCTCTGAAGCTTTTGTGCGTGTTTGCGTGTGTCTGTGCACTTCCTGCTTGCGGTTCCATGATCTATTTTTTCTCGATCCGAGAATTCATTTGTTCCCCGCACTCCTCGGCCGGGCCTAGGACCATCTTCGATACGGCGAAAGATTAATCTTCTTTCGGCGTTGCCATTGTCGTTTCGGTCGTATCCGACGAAACGCACGGAAACCCCGACGGCGGCGGATACCACCACCGTTACTTGCGTCTGGACGACAAGTTCATGGTGACACCAAGCGCACATGGTACACCCAAGATATGTATGCGGCGAGTAGAAAACCGGCAGAACCGGGCAAAGTGCTAGACATTCCGCACGGATATTAAACCGAACTTCCATACACGATGTTAATGATCTTAGCGCGTGGAGTGTGCGTCTACGTAGTGCACACGAAGGTCAAGGAGAAGGAAACCGCCAGAGACTCCCGATTCTCCCCATCGGTTCCATTCGAATCCGAGCTCGGATGAATTGTGGTCTAGAATCCGGTTCGTTCCATGTCACCGGCGACCGGTTCTTTGGTCTATGGAGGAGACCTGGCACCGAAGCTTCTGGAGAGCTGTGACACACGTGCGAAACAGGGAGTGGAGCAGTATATCAGTCAAGTCACCCACGGATAAGACGAGCCGCACTAATGATTTTTCCGTTCCAGCTGCGGCTTGGGTTTTTTGGGGGCTGGTGCAACTCCCCGCCAACGCGGGTTGCGTGTTCGCCACCCGTCAGTTGCGGTTGCGTTTTGCGGTCACGCGAGCGAAAATGAATCGGATATCTGTGATATCTTCGCGTCTTTGTACCGCGATTAGATGGCGATACGCCCATGAGATCTTTTTCGTTGTGGATGAGTCGTTTTGAGGTTCAGCTATGCTAGGCTCTGGCTCCTACCGGAGATTACTGTCAGGGTTTTGTAATGTATTGTCAGTGCGATGCGATAGAACATGCTGCCACTGCGATGCGATACTATCTTCAATTACCATATGCTATCGAAACGTAGTTAAATCTTAACACATCGTACTCCTTGGAATACTTTAATCTAACGACTCCCAGCTTTCCCGTGGGACGCTCAGATTTTGAAGTCTTTCCTATCATAGCATATCACGGAGTAACGTCCCGTGGGACAAAAGTGCTCCACGAACGGTGCTCCAACAGATTTTCTCACCAACTGTCAATTGCTCATTACACCTACTAGACGAGTCGGCTCGAGGTTTTTGAAATGAAAACCTGACCGTGGACACAGTCGCCCGTAAGTCGCTGTACTGATTGAAAATGAATTCCCGACATTATGGATTTGTCGATTGAATCCAGCGAAGCGCGAGAGCGACGCTGTTAAGCCACGTACACAGCAGTCCGGACGGTTGTCCGGGACAGTGGACTCGCTAACTTTTATTCGATCACTTTATGGCTTCCCGTGGTCTCCACATGGTAAACGGGGAAGTGAGCGAGGCGAGCAGTGTAGTTCAATTGATGACTGCTGCCGAGCTGTGGCTGTGGCCCATAAATCACGAACTCAACTAACCCCCGTGGTCGTCGTCGTCGTCGTCGTTGTCCGCACGGTTCCGGTTCTCCGGTTCGGTAGAGAGTCGTGATCCAGCGCCAGTAGTAATTCTTCCAATCGCGGACGGATGTGTGGAAGATGTGCAAGATCGGAAACCACCGGCCGTTTCTGCAATTTCGACTGAAACTACACCCGTGGGGCAGGGCAGGGAGGTTCGTGGAGTCGTAATTGGTTTTGCGTGTACCGAATTCGACAGCTTAATAGCTGCACGATGGACGGTGAAGTTTTTGGGGGCCAAAGCGACGTATGTGCCCAGCGGGGCGCAGTGGAAACTCACCCAGGGTGTGCCATTCCGGCGTGCGAGTGAAGCATCAGTAATGCACCGGTTAATGACAGCGGATGGGTCTGGGTGTGTGTGTGTGTGTGTGTGTGTGTGTGTGTGTGTGTGTGTGTGTGCATGCGTGGTATGGTTCGTGGCATTGCGAAGTGTTGGCAATAATGCATATGCAAACTGCGATTTCCAGCCTTCCGGCCGGGATGTGATTGTGATGTTTATTGATTACGTGCAGTGAACCGGGCCATCAAGATCAGATGCAGATTCCAAGAAACGGCTGTGTGTCATGGACATCCAAGTGCCTTCTTGGACATCAGAGAAAGTCGTGTTTTAGATCCTTCAAAACGCTTCCCACTTCGTTACCGTTGATTGAGTAGCAGACTCGCTACTCACCAAGAATGTTCCGGGAAAGGCTTGCTAATTAGGTTCCGCCAAACCATTCGTTCCCTGACCTGACATTAAAGCTCGAGTGGTACGGGTTGCTTTCTATTTCCAACAAAGCTCTCCCCCATCCTGCGACCGGAAGTGACTTCGTCCCATTATTCTGCCGTTTTCTTTTTGTTTCGTTACTCCCTGGCTTGAACTTACATCTGCTCAGGAGCACAGCGAACTGAGCCCCGAGGGCACCAGGCAGGGCTTTCATTTCAATTCATTCCAGAGCACATTTCACTAACGCCAGATCAGGGGCCATGCTGGGCCATCGTAAATTGCAGGTATCGAAATTGGTTTTTCTCGTCCCCATTGTTAGGAGCGGCAACGGTTGTGGAGCATTTTGCACATTAATTTTAGCTATTTCCGCAACGAACCCGAACTCCACAGCGAAGACTGCAGCAGTGTGTGAATGGCCTTTCGTTTAATTTCTTCCCGTCGAATCCGTTAATTACTACCATCGCCGGCAGAGCAGAATCCGGTGCTGCACTTCAGTTGTACCTCCGCCCGATGCGTCGTCGTCGTCAGGGATGACCGACCGCACGGTTTGGCAGCCCGCGTTTTATTGTTACTTTTATTGTGATCATTTGCACCGTGCGCACTGCATTTTATGGGAGTTGGAGTTCGTTCGATCGCGTGAAATATGGCTGCCAGCGCGCGCTCTGGTTTCAAGAAGCCGCAATGGTTCAGTGATTCTCGTGGTTCCATTTTTTGTGGGCTTACTTTCCCCCCAAAAAAGAAAAAAAAAGGTTAGGAAAGTGCAATGGTGCAACAGCGGCAGAGAAAATTATCGAGCATGGCGTTTTCGTGCACCGAAGCTTGGCTCGATCCACCGAAAGTCAGCCTTTAGGGTGGCGTTGGGGGAGGGATGAGTATAGAAAGTAGTAAACACTGAGCGTCCGCGTGGACGATGGTAAATTTTCACGTTCGGAAGAGTCTGAGGGATGAGAACTGGTAATTGATCCCGCCGGTGAAGCCGGATGCAGTAAAACACCAAGACAAATAGATGCGCTTGCACCGCTTCACACAGTAATTACCAGCGTGTTCCCCGAGGGAGGTTGTGGTCGATAAAAATTGTGCACTCGAAGTATACGATCAGAGCAATCAGGGTAGCTGTTTTAGAATTTAAGATACTGTGCAATTACTATAAAATAAGTGGAATGCTCTTCACTGTCGAGTGGTTTGATTTCCGGACGTTAATTGCATCTCGATAGCCCTTGTGCTTGTGCCAGAGCTTTTATACCTTTTTGAAGTAAGACTGGTAGCAGTGGACATTGTAATGTATATAGACATCAGAATAAAATATTGGTATATCTGACAACTAATATATCTACACAATGGCAGTTCTATTTCAAATAGGTTCTAGTTCTAGCTAGAATATCTCTTGATTTCTTGGATTGAATATTCAAAGTCATCAGGTTTGTGCCAGCAAAGATTATGTACCAAGATTGTATTGTGTTTAGTTGTATCTTACGAAAACTGCTCTATTAGATCCCCTTGGAATAGCTTCCAAATCCAAATATATGAGGATGGAGTAGGTGTTCATACTCTGGTAACTTTAAAACCTGCATTCAGTACCTTTTTTTCTCTGTGCATTACCATTTTCATTTGTAATATCTCTTTTTTCAAGAGCTTTGTTCAAAAAACAAACGCGCAGCAGGAGCAAAAAAAACGCATTAACATTCAATCACTCGATACAGATTTGTTCACAGATTTGTACCGACAGAATCAACGGTAAGAGAATATTGAATGCGCGGTGCTGTTTCAACGGCCATCAAACACACTCCATTAGTATAAGTCTGTCTTCCCGCCCATCCCCGGGTACACCTTCTCTCTCTCTCTCTCTCTCCACCACATCGGAGACCCTCGGGGGCTGCTCATGCGAAGCGAAACAAAAATGTCATCATCGTTGTTCGTCAGCGACGCATTTTAACATTCATAAGGTTTCTCTCCTCTCCTACGCGGAACCATGGGAGACACTTTTGTGCTGCTTCTTTCGGGGTGCTCCGTACGGTGTTCGTTTCCACACCGGGCAACACCAGCCCTGGGAGCGGACTATCTCTGGCGGGACATTAAAAATCGTTTGATTTTTCATTCGTGAAATCGCACTCGGCGGGATCTTCTATTATTTGTTGGAGTGTTGTATGCTCAGTTAATGGTCGTTGCCTGGGACGTCTGAGGGGACGCACCCAGCGAAGGTTCCGAAGGGGCCAGCCATAAGCGAGTCTTCCGGCTTGTGACGTGTGCTTGTCGGATGGCTTTAAACGTGAAAAGTTGCGGTCTTCTGCTCCCGCGCACAGGTAGCGGAGTATGGAAGTATGGTATAAGCTTGTCAGCACTTTTTGGCACCTGTCAGTACGCGCCCTGTACACTTGCGAGTTTGTACCTTTTGCGAACATAAATTTCAAGGAATATTGGCTGCGGGGAAATCGAGCCCATATGGAAATTTGCGCATACGCGTGCAGAAATGTGGAGCAAAAAGTGAACAAGAGGATGGCATTTCGACAATGTGCGCGTGACTACGCTCCGATCCGATTGCTGGAACTCCAGCAGTTCCCCCTGGTGGCGCGCCCCACCAGATGTTGTCGCGGATGCCGCGTGACATTTATGATGATTTCAAATTCATGCTGCTACCTTTTTGCGGACGTTTTTTTTTCGTCGTGCCTGGTGAAAGATGATTCATGAGCTACGCTTTAAAAGCGGCGAATGGGATGGCGGTGGAGTGGGGGCCGCATCATCATCAACATTAGCCTCACCCGCTCGCGCGTTTCGGGGGAGACCCTTACCTAAGCAAACATCCCGAGCAAGATCTCTGAACCTGAAATTGCAGATGTTCGGATTTAGCGGCGATGTCGCTCGCACGCGTGTCTTTTTCGCGCAGGCAATTTTGATTTCGGGTGCCGGTCGCTACTTCTCCGAGCATTCCCGGCACACGGGACCTCTGACGGTGGATGTGGCATTGGAGAGTTAACGAAGCGTGACCTTTTTTTCTTCCATCCCGACTCGCGTTCGAAGTTTCGCTTCGGCTTTGGCACCAGATTTCTACACGAGTTCGGGCCAAACACACACACACACACACACACACACACAAGCGTAGACTCCGCAACGGTCTGATGATGTACGATGTTCCAGGCGTGATCTTCGTTCCATGTCGTCATCGGACCGACATGACGTATGCGCGTGTATCAACGTGCGAGATTCGCGGGATATGCAGTTCTTTTTTTTCTGGTTTTTCGTTGCTTTGGACTATTTCTTGCTCGAGGTTTGGTTGCGGAATGAGGTCACAATATAATCGTGTGCTTCTGGTATGCGACTACTTGGCCAATCCATCCGGGGTACGGCTCGACGCAAGCATCTCGAGCCGAATGCGGCTGTGTGACATCAAATCTAGCGTTATGTTTTGATTACATTTTCCGTGTTCCTTGTCCTCGCGGCGTGATTCCAGCAGTCCAAATATTTATTCTAATGTGTACTTCTCTTCTTCTCTTTCTAATTTTAGGTAAGTTCCACAATCCAATCAACGAAGTCTGCCAGTAGGACGGCATTCCTCGCCGAATAGAAAAGAAAACAGGTGATCAGGGTAGCAAACAACCAGCAAGCTCTCACTCATAACGTTGACAGGAAGTAGTAGAGTTATTCGCCTCTAATGAAGCTTAGCGGAAGTGTGCCGACCTTTTGTCTAGCGAAAGGAGAAAAAGTGTGAGACGTTGTAGGCGATTTATGATTCTTTCGACGTCCCAGCAGAGGCTAATCCACCATTCCGGGCCGACCATTCATAATGGACCCGGTGACATGGACACCAAGTTTGGGGACACACACACACATCCACCGGGTCCTGTGGAAAAATTCGTCCTCCGCAACCGGGGGAGGGATAAAAAAGCACTTACGCGCGTGGCATGAATCTTCTGCCGGTAACCAACCGTGCCATAAGAAGCTTATTTTTCTCCCTCCCATTTGAACCCAACGGAGTGGGAGCAACAAAAAAAAATGAAAATAACACTAGTACCTCCACTCGATGTGCGCTGACCGTGGCCAAAGAGATACGGCGGGCGTAAACGCTTAAGAGGCCACGAAGAAGTGGTTGACAGGTCCGTGTCGCACCTGTCCATGAGAGTGTGTGCTCGAGAGAGCAGGCAGCAGCGCACCGGCTAAAGGGTTTTGCTGCAGGGCTCTTTTATGTAACATCAAACACTCGCTCGCCGAAATGACTCGCAAAACGATTGCAAGATTCTAACTTACTTCGTGTTGATGGGAGGTGTTATTTTTTGCCTACCGGATTCTTGCCTTACTATGCTGGGAGCCATCGACCGGAGATCTTGCCTTGAATGTTGCTTCGGCAGGTGTCTCTTTCTTTCAGATGGGTCTCATTTCTTGACGTAGCGTCTGCTCCGCAAATGTGAGGCTAGGTGTGCAATGAAAGCTGTGGTGGTGCCCGACACGGGGAGTCTGAATGATGCGATGATTTAATGTGTCATTTCGTTCACGCCCTGCATATCTTAAAACGGTGCACGGCGTTTAGGCACTCGCTGGTGCCTCTCTCCAACGACGAGCTGACTATGACCTTCTGGCGGCTGAAGTGTATCGTTCAAACATTCTGCATTTAGATTAATTATCTTCATCGTCCACCGTGCGTCTGGTTTTGTGTCGCATCTGTTGGCTTTGATACAAGCTTTCATAGCACCCGGAGAAGTAGGTCCAGTAGAATCTCTCCCCAGCTTTGCGTTCCAACGCGTGACGGGCGCCCTTTTTCTTCCATCTTATCGTGATGCGTAAAAATAGCGCCACCTATAAGGGTCGGCTTTACGTGACGATAGCATTTGCTGTGCGTGTATATCACGAGCGAAGTAGAAGATGCCCGACGCGGTGCCGATCGTCAGGCCCGGAAGTATGAAATCGTCTCCGGTGGCGTCTTCGTGGCCGATCTGTCATGCTTACGCGCAAAGTTCGTTCCATAATTCGCCATCTGTCATGTTTTATGGGGTGTCGTCTTGCATCGGGCGCACCTCGCCTGCCTGGGGAGATGATGACGCTCCCCATTGTCGTGTCCCGGTCGTCGGCGCCGTCGTCGTCGTCTAGCATCAGCTGCAAGTTCTGCGTGACTCCGATGACAAGAAAATTGTGTGAACGGACCACGCCGCGTGCGGACATCGGAGATAGGCGGCAGCACACCCAAGATGATGGGTGGCCCATTTTTCAGTAGGAAATTAGAAAAGAAAAGCCCACCAGGCCCACATGACGGACGAGCTGCCGGGCGTGTGCTCGCGCAATGGTATGGAGGGAAGTTTTTAATGAGCCATTTTTCACCACCACCATTGGGGGAGGTGTATAGGATTCGTTGGGCGCTAGCCGTTTCTTGAAAGTAGATTTAAGTGTTTCGTTCCTCGAATCTCTCCTCCCTTTTTTTTTTGGGAAAGTTCCAGAACCTCGTCCCAAACCAAACTATCCGTCTCCTATCTAGAACGCGTTGAGCGCTGCAGGAAATATAATCGCTCCGTACCAGCCCCGTCCAAAAAGCCCAGCTTTACATAATCTAGTTAGGATTTGTACTGGAAGCGGCGCAATCGTCACTCCATCTTCCAGTACATCCCACTCCCAGACGTTTTCAATTTAAGCGTCGGATTTAGCTCCAAATTGTGTCCTATTCATTTATGCCAAATTGCTTTAAAGCGCGCCGTCATGTACCATTCTAGGCCGTCGGTTCGACTGCGTCCTTAAATGCTTCGTGCATAAATTTGGCCGCCCCTCGTCGGCTGTTCTGTTCGCATTGGGCGCAGAGATTCGGTTTTGATTATGATATCTTGGACAGTGCGGACTCAGTTGTGACTGGGAAAAGTTAGAAGTCTTAAGAGGGAATTTACGGAATGAATTAACGACTAAAAGTTTTGGTCAAACAGGTTCAAAAGAGTTGCCTTACCTCTCTTAAACTTAGGTACCACCTTTTGTCAAAGTCTTCATCCCGCACTGGAAGCTACAGTACAACCACAACCTTGAGTAAAACTGTATTGTCCTATCTCTTTCGAGTACTTTATCCGATTGGAACGTATCATTCTTCATATAAATTGGATTTCCAACTCGAAATTTGTACTCTTCCGACGGTACTTACAGCGTATCCAAATGAATGGAGAATCGTATGTAAGGGCCGGTTCTTGCTCTCAATAATATCCTCAAGCAGCTCGACGCCTCGTAGCGTGCTCCGTACGTCGTAACGCTCCCATGGAAAATCGCACTTCACTTCAGAGCTAGAATGCCGAAGCACACTACCGTCGTGCTCTCGGGGCGATTTGGCTGGTGTTGGAAAATTAAACTAAATGAAATCACCCTCGAGCAGTTCTCAAACTTCCATCGGCAATCGGGCCGGAAAATGGAGCACGCGAAGAGGGCGAGAGGGCAGGGCACTTCAGACTCTCGCACACTAAAACGGAACAATCCCTTGTAAATGTTTCGATTGTCGTCGTCATCGTCGTCGCCTGCTGGGGATGGCATTGTAAGGAATTTTCTCTCTCTTTCTCTCTCTTTCTCTCTCTCATTTCCTTTTCCATGTGTCGTGAAGTTATCAAAATCCCCAACCCCGAAAAAGCTGCCGCAGCTAGCCACCCTCCGCCGAACAGAGAAAGCGCGTTTTTCCATGGGAATTTCCACAGACAGTGGGGCAAAGGAAGCCGGAGCCGGCGTCGCTGTTCGGGACGGGGGGATCGCTGCTTGAATTATTATTCAAATTTAATGAAGCCCTTTTACTTACATTTTCCTCGTCGCGCTCGATCTCGCTCGCACTCTCTCGCTCCCTATTCGTGCCGGTGGTGTGAACATGCTGCTTTGCCAATGTAAATGTTTGTCCCAGCCCGTCGGGTGGGTTGGGAAAGCCTGGGCTGGCTGGCTCTTGGAGGCGAGCGGTGGAAAAGCCATTCAAATCGTCACCCGATTGCGGAGCAGCAGCAGCATGACTGTGGCGCCCCGGGGGCGCGCCTCGTAGTTTTGTTAACCTCCAGAAAGCACAGCGGCAGAAGCAATCGAAACAAAAAAAAACGAAAGTCACCAAACTTTTGGTGGTAAAGCGCCACAGGCGGCGCGGGGCCCGGGCTGGGCTCGCTTCTGGCTTTCCACTCGAGATTAGATTCTGTGAAGTTTTCCGTTTTAGCTGTAATGAAACTAATGAATTGCCCTAGCGTTGCTCAGCGGGCAACTCGCAGCTTGTCGTGTGCGAACACGTGTGGTGTGGTGTGGAGCCACTACATGCCACTATTGGGCACTTGTTTTAATGGTCTTGAATAGTGTGTGCAGGGCGTCCTTGAATGTTTTGCGGGTTTTGCCTTGCTGGAAATTGCAGACTCAAATTTGTCACTTGATGGGAATCGGTGTGATAGAATTGGGAATGTGCTCCTTGATAGCTTCGATGGTGTAATGTTTCAACTTTTGGTTGATTGGGTGAAGTGCGTGCTCTAAGTTAAATGAACTCAAACATCAACCTATTATTGCTCTATTTGACTTCTGTTAGACTAATCGGAACTTTCAGTAACATTTCATTAACTTTTTGTAAAATTTACTGGAAAAAATACATACGTGCGTACTTAACGCAAACTTGACATCAAATTTTCAACAAAACTTCACTACTTTTGTAGATCAAACTTTATATCAAAGTCTATTTTTAGTACAAACGCAAAGAAAGCTCAAAATCTAGGTTTTAGAACAGCGTGAAGCTTCTGTTGTTCTGCTACGTTACGATCGGAAACGCCGTTGATTGGTCCAATGTACATCCAGTTCTGAGTTCCCAGTTCTGACATAAAAAAAAAACATCGTCCAATGTACAATAGACCTCTCAATTAATCGAAATTAATACATTCCACTTGTTTTCGTCCGATCCCGGATTGATCCAGCGTACAGGTGTTGACAGAAATATACTTCCCGGCGGATCTTGCCTGTGCAAATCGAATCTGTATCGATTGTCATAACGTGCGAAGGACGCCATTCCATCAATCTCCTGCGATATCATATTTGAAAATCCACTCCTGACCGAGTAGTAGTATTTACGGCTCCCGCGCTTATTTCTCCCCGGTATTTCAACGGCACAAAAACAGATTCTATCACGTCACGTCCAATTGAATGCGTAATTAATGCCTCACTTAATTCACGTTTAATTGAATCGTAACGCCATTTTCGTTCTCTTTTTTTCCCCGTTGCACCGAGAACGGGTTGGCGTTTTTTTTTCGGTGGGCGCGCGTGAAGAGCGCGTTTTTCAATTCCCGGTTCAGCCCGAGCTTATGCGCTGATTTATTCAATTATCGGTCCACCGGGCGCGCATCGGGAAAAGGTAGGCATCGGAAGGGGCGATCCCGAAGCCTCGGATTTTATTTTCACTTTGGTGCGAATTTATAGACGATTTATCGATCGCCCTCCCCCCGGGTGACTTTGGTTCCGGTGTTAGGAACATCTCACGGCGCTTGGCGAAAGGATGTTGATGTGTGTTTTTTGTTCCGCGAGTCATCCGTGTTTGATCTTCGGGTTTTTGACTTTCCGACACACCAACGTCCTCTCTTCGCACACGCTACAACACGCGCCATGTCTTCCAACATGTTCCGAGATGCGAGATGGAAGACGACGCATTGCACCAAAGCACGCGTGTGCGGCCGAAACGGCCATAAATTTTCTTCACTTTCTCCATCGCTCCCTTATCGCGATGCAGCAGAAAGATTTACTTACAACCAGGCGGGCGCCCGATTCCTCCTTCGCCGACTCGCTGAGCTAGATAAGAAGGGGCTTCGATTTTTTCCCGGCCCGATACACATTCTTCGCCTCACCACGTAGGCCCAAAATCAGTTCTGACAGGGCGGTGTTTTGCTTCTGCTGCTGCTGTCAGTGTCGTCCCGTGTATCACGGGCGTGAAATCGGGGTGGAATAGAATTTCTGACTCGAGGTACACGTCCCAGAGGGTTCAGGTTGGAGCTACTGCTTGGAGCATTATTCGCGGGCACGTCTTCCTGCGACGCTGAAGCTAAAGGCGAATTATTTATCGCTTATCGGCTGAGGTGTGCATTGCAATATTGTACTTTATCGAAATGGAGCAGTAGTAGACACCTGCTCAGGGAAAAAGATGACTATGTAGCTGGAGCGTGAAAATCGGCACGCGAAAAATCGATCATCGATTAGCAATAGATGCGTGCAGCGTTGTGTTTACTAGGAGGAAGGCGACCACCTTACCTTCGTATCTTTGGAAGCCATCGTACGTCAGGTTTTTTCTGTCCATAGTACACGTGTTAGAAGCGATGGAATGATTAATGATAGTTTTTTTATGTCTACCACTGTGTTTGTCAAGTTCATGACATTTTTAACCAAGAAAAAGGCTCGTTGGGCGTTGAGCAGAACCCCACCACAACAACCACCATGTGCCAATTACTACCATCAATAATTCTCCGTCACTCGGGCCGTGTATCGAACGTCCAACTCTCCCTGCGGCGGGAAACCGGCCCGGGTTCCTAAATTGATACGCATCGGGCTGGAACGTACGCAGGGCGCAGAAAGGAAGTGGGGTCATCTACTAATAGCTTTTCGGTGCTCTAATGCCGGCCACCGCAGATGCGTACCGAAGACCGATGTAACCACACCGAAGACGACGGCAGCAAAAGCCCTGAATCTGAACAGATGAATCTTTCTCATTACACTCCACAACGGAGGAGCGTTATGACGGTCGGTGATGCGGTGATAGCCGCTGGCAGAGTATTGCCGGAGGGTGTTCGGTTAGCTGTAAACAAGTTATTTAATACCAAACATGTTTTCCTCCACCACCTGAGCCCACCTCCACCAGGCACCCAGTGCTCGACGGTTGCGCTTTTCTTGTGCGCTTCGCAAGAAATCCTATACATCACTTCCCAACAACCGCCCAGGCGCGGTAAACGGGCTCCCAACGAGGCGTGCGCTCTACAACGGAGCTGCTCCGGGCGAGATGTGACTTTAATCGAGGAAGCCCAACGTCGTCACCGGCAGGGAACTTCTGTGCGTCGGATCGTTCCGGCGTGAGATGGATTCCAAGCGATCAGAATGGGTTGCGGCTCTGTGTGCGTTCGTGTGCTTGTAAACGACAGGCACTCTCCAGAGCGTCATCTCCCACGTACTGTTTGCTTTACCCACATCAAAGTTGGCTGTTTCCCATCGTCGGCGCCGCGCAAGTTTGCAGAACTTCCAGCTGGTGGTGGTGGCGTCCAGTTTAAGTTGCCGTGCGCAACGTCCGTCCGGCCTCCCGAAGCCAAAGCCACAGATGGGGCCACCGGGTTTTGTAGCGAGTGACAGCGCGGCTCCGATCGATTACTCATGCGACACAAAACTGGCGGGGCTCTGCTTATCACATGATGATTGTGTACTTTTAAGGCAAAGTTGATCTTCCTGGTTTTGAAGACCCTGTCCGGCCGGAGCCGCCAGCAGTTGTTTGTCCTTTGTGGCGCTTTTTATTGATTGAAACGAGTAATTAAAATAGTTATTTCACACCTGGTTTGTTGTCCTGGAAAGGTTTAAAATTAACGAGGAACATTATGTTGATGTTGGAGTTTTCATCTAATTATTATCTCTACTAGCCTTCAAATGAATTAGCTACATTTAGCTACATACAAACACATGATCCTGGTATATTTATGCGAGAATAAGAATTTTTGTGTGGAATTTTGACTTTAATAAATGAGAACTTTGTAAGGGATTTCTTACTTCTCTCAAAAGAACTCTATTCTCTCAAAAGAACGTTCCCTCTGTCTATTTAACAGCTCGTAATATTCTTCATGACCTCTTCTTTCTTGGCGGATGTTGTCAAAGTCTCCTTTGATGAATTGGGTCATATTTTTATTATTCGACTTTCATTTTAGGTGCTGAAAAGTTTGCTATTGCTACCGTTTACAGTCCTCTTTAGCATAATGTTCATCTACTATCGAATGGTCCGTCTTCGCACGCTACTTCAAGTTTAATCGACATTGTATATTGTACCACCACTCCCCAACGCCCACGGGGGAAAGGACGGACTCGCACTTTTATTACGCAGGGGTCATATTTCAAGTAATTTGTGCCACGAAATATTATTGCGGCTTCTTCACGGCCACCAGCAGCAGCTAGAAGGACATTATTTCCGCCGTGAATAATGCAAACGGAGGAGAGAGAAAAAAAAACCCGGGGAAATAAAGTACGCCAGCGCGCCTCAGTGAGTGGAAGCCCTATCGAGTGCGCGGAACCGGGAAGCGTCGTGTGCGTACTCCGGGCTCTAATGGTGTGGGCAGACCTGGAAGCGGTGGAACCACATAAAAATGGATGGTTCCGATAGACGCCCGGGCACTGGTTTCAATATTGAGAGTGAACCGCGTCCGCCGGCTCGGACGCTTGTGGTTCTCGGGGTGTTCCTTCGCTTTCCTGTGCTGCGTTTGCTTCTTGCCGTGGTTTACAAGTGTGGAACCATTACTCAACCTGTGTCTGTCGATCGTCTATCCATTTTCTCGCCCCCCCGGGCCGCGTCCGCGTATGTACTTCAAACCGGCGCGAGGGTGTTGTTGCAATTTCCACCAGGGGCGAGCCGGCCTCGCGCTAATGGACCGTTCGTTGGGTTCGATTAATTTATTTATTCGCGCAGCCCAGAGGCGGAGGCGAACTCATCCTGCTGCCCTCTCGGTAAAAACAAATGGACTATACTGCGCATAAAGCCCGTCTCGGTGCGAGGGATGCGCCCAAGGGAGAGCACACCGAAGAACCGGTTTGGAATGTTCCGACCCCGGCAGCAGTAGCGGCTTTTGGGGCGGGAAGAAAAGGTTTTTTTCCCGCTCGTTTTCCCGCTTTCCACGGTGGCCATGTGAAGCATTACAAGATGCTCCTTCATTGACCATATAAATTGTACGTTTTTTTTCTTCGTGCAGTCCCTCACCGTTGCTTATGGGACAACACCGTGGGCCAATTACTCAGTTGCCGCGCGCTATCAGAACCAGCCACCCTCATCCGGGAGGTGGTAAGTGGTATTTTAATAATTTATTATTTGCTTCTTTTCGCCCGCTTCTGACTTGTGCGAAGCGGGCATTCCTTCGGGCTTGATTTGGCTGGGACTTCTTGACTTCTTGAGGGCACTGGTTTGGTGCTGGCAACCGGCATCGATGTCACGCCACGGTGTGTTCCGTGGAAAAGAATGATGAAATATTAGATTATTTTTCATGGCTCCTTCGAAGCTTTTTTTCTAGAAGCGCACGAAGGTGGTCAGTGAAGCGTAATTCCTTGACGGGTGCTACATACACTTCCGTCACTCCAACACAATACATGTCTGGCATAGTGCTTTGGGGATACAAACACCAGACTACAGAGGTGTCCGTCTGGAAACAACACACAGACATTAGCAAGTAAACATCCTCTTCTTCGTAGAGATTAAGTGATGCTAAGTCCCCAATCTCCCGGAGTTGAACATCCTATAGATATGGTGGAGATATTCAAGTGACTTCTTAAAATCGCACTTGTCCCGGAGGCAAACACCATTGTCACAACGAATTTCAGACGCAAGCTCCCAACTCTGACTCGCAGCGCGTGTGTTAGACCAAAAAACGATGAAGAAGTAACAGCTCCCGAAATGGGGTCGGTTCTCGGTCGTGCGGATCATCTGCAACGTTCACGTGTCAGAAGTTTTGATCTTTCCATCCAAACTTTCTGGATCCCTGCGGCAGACTCCCGACTTCCCCCGGGCTCCGGTGCTTTCGCCGCCCCAGACATCCACTTTACGGCACGCCGTTGTTGAGCTCACAATCTGCACCGCCGTTGTGATCGAGCGCACGAGATATGAACCCGACCGTTCCCGAACGAACGCTCCATATGGGTTTTGGAAGAGTTTGATGCTTTCTTGCGTCGCACGGTCGCTGCTCCACCACGGACCGGGCCACAAAGATAATCATTATTTCGCTCCAGAAGTTTTGCCTGCCGTCGTATGCACGCGGGTTAAGCGAACAGCCGGTTCTGGGAATGGGGCCACATCACACTGGCAGAGTGATTTTTTTAAACATTTTTGCCAATTCTGCCGCGCGCAGCAGATGCAAAAAAAGCAACACGCGGGCCAATACGACCGACATGCGAAAAGATGATGAGCGATGCCGGGCTGTGAGATGAGCGCCGCACGCGAAGAAATTCCGAGTGGTTCACTGAACCGAACCGAAAACGGTATATTCCCCACATATTCAGCGGCCCGGCGAAGCGGGGCTAGATCGTACGCGATTTGCGAGAGCAGTGCCAGCGGTGGACCCGACACCGAAATTCGCACAAAACCTGCTGGTGGATAATTTATCACATCGAAAGCGCCTTTTTGGGAAGACAAATCGGTGGAAAAAGGAAGTCTCGAAGTTTAGAAAGCTTCCCGGCCAGTTCCATCGATGGGTCAGAGGTTACTGTCCACGGTGGATGAGTCGGATCGAAGATCGGTTCCACTGTGGCTGTGTGCTAGCTGGAATATATCTTTGCTTCACGGTTACTGAGTATTCGGGCATCATCAATTTGAAGCAATCGTAGCAGAAGTAATAGCCCCCACCCGATCCAAGCGTGTCAGTCCATCCAATCGAGGATGTGTACTCCACACAACTTCACGCGCAGCCCAGGAAGGTCCGATAACGGATGACTGCAATCAGCAGGAATGTGGCACGGATGTAGCCGGCTACCCTGCAGGAAAGCAATTTTCGGTGCAAATGTGCCAGAGCAGAACAAATCAATCTCCGCACGCCCGTGTCTGGGTGGCTGGGAGCGAACGGATATGTTACAGCAGACATTCAATTCACTTACGGGTATTTGTCGGGAGTCAGTTCACCCCCAGGGTGTGTGGGACGTGTGTTGAAAGTTCGAGATTAAATCCACTCGTCGGTTACGGTCTTTCAATGGCTGCGAGCTTGTAGGCATTAGGTCATAGAGCGTAAGGACTGTAAACTTTTCCATAGAATTAAACTCATCAAAGACTAAATGACTCACTAATGGTTTGTGTCTAGCGTTTGGAACATACTGTACAGAGCATTTAAAGATCCTGCCGGTATTAAGCAATGAAGCAAGCTCTAGGTAGACGTATCATACGGAGCGCTTTTTGATATGTGAAATTGAAATAATTTCTTGGAAACCCCGTTCACAAAAGAACATGCTCTCGTTGACTCGTTGGCGATGGAAGTTCGTGGTAGTATATCTTCCAAGGCCAGCTCAGCGGTTCGAATACGCTCGTGAGTTGTGCTCCGGTACAAAACTCCAGTTTCACAAGCTCGTGCTATGTCGGTGTTGAATTCAACACGCGTAAATTGCACCATACTACAGAACCCGACACAGCACACATACACAGAAGTGCCAACGAACACGTAAAACTTACACTTTTCACAGAGAAAAAGCGATACTAGAAAGGTAATCCTTCCGGGGTGATGTTTCCAACAGAACATTCTTGAAGTTTACGACTGCAAAAAGGGGTGCAAACATTTTGTAAACTTTTTTTTGTACATCCGGTCAATACACGCTGCAAGCGAAACTTTTGCAAATAACTAGCAACACCGACACTCTCTCTGTCTCTCTCTCTCTCTCTCTCTCTCTCTCTCTCTCTCTCTCTCTCTCTCTCTCTCTCTCTCTATCTATCTGTCTCTCTGCCGCATCAACACGCTCTGCCCAGAATTAGTGCCGAGGGTTGGTTCCATTTCCAACGCCAACTGAAACAGTTGTAATCAAAATAGAACCACATAACTTTCAGGTGGCACGGTGGCGCAAACACACCCGTCCGTCACCACGGTTTGCAGCAGCGTGCATTGGAAACTTTCGAATGCGGCAAAACGCGCACCCTCCGGGTGCATCTGGCTGTCGAAGGCAAGGTGGTCATTAGCTAAATTAGTTAATTCACAGTTCGAAACAATGTGAGGTTTCCGGCGAAGTTGCTAATTGGAATAACCATATGATTGCCGCGCGTTCGGTGCGGATCACCGAGCGTGAAATGCGCCTCGATGCCAGCTGAGGTTTGTAGTGGGACCTCGTTGGGACACTGGCGTTCAAAGTGGTGTCGGTTCTATGGACATGAGCTCTGTCTGGCATCCAGATACGCTTCAATTCCATTCCGATGCGTTTAAGTATTTACAATCGCTGGGCTACCGAAAATCAAGTTCGCTCCAAAGCGTCTTGCAGCGATGGGGTCTGTGTTTTGGCGCAGGGCAAGTCCATTTCAGCAACATTCTCGAAATGGTGATGATATCATACTGAAACGGTACACAGAACTTTTCGCCACCGTGAAGCGCACGGCAGGGTGTCGTCGGTTGTAGCGGCCTTAGCAGATCACAAACGGCCCACTTGGGTCCGAAAAACCTGTCTATCCACATTCTTGCAGCACACGCGAGCCGAGCACCACGCCTAGAACCACGCCGAACCAAGTCGTTGGACTCCCGCACATCCTCCTCTACTTGCCGGTACTTTGACGTACTTTTTTCTCCCTCTCACTCTGGAGTTTATTCTTCCAAGTCTCGCTCTGGAGTTTATTCTTTCAAGTTTCTATGGTGCGATACAAAAGCGCCTAAAGATGTCGTCCCCATATGGTTATCTCTCGGGCAGGATTCGTTCAAGATCTTGGCCTGGCTCGGATACGAACGTGTGACTCCGGTGAGATTGAGAAACACGGTGAGATTACAAGCCTGTGTGTATGGCTCCGTGCATAAATTATAGCTCGTGGTTGAACGTCGCGAAAAATTTTGCCAGGATTCCAGCGTGCGGGGAAAGCTTCCCGGAAGGCGCACGGTGCTTGTACTTCTTATTAGCCGGAAGATAAAAATAACCTTCGAGCATATCTGAAACAGACTTGCTTCAAGTGTTTGTTAAATCTTCGCCCGTGTTGCTGGAGAACGGAAAATGTTTGCATTTTTTGCTTGCTGCATTCTAAACCACCCGCACACACTCTCTCGCCCACTCCCCATGGGTGCCCTCGAAATGTCAACGGTGTAGCAACGTGTGCGGGCTGTGCCCACATCCACCCTCGCGAAAGGTGAAATTTTCCAACCATTTTTCGCCCGCAGCTTATCAGGCAGTCATGCCGGCAAAAACTTCATCGTGGAAGACTTTTGCGTTTTGCTGTGAATCGTACTTCGAGCGGAAAATGACAGCTGCGAAAACGGTACCTTTGCGTGTGTTCCAAACTGGAGGTTGTGTAAATTGCGACATTTTCTGACGCGAAAATTCGAGCGCGTGTGCTCGCGGGTGGCGACGAAAATTAAACGACAACAACGCGAACGGTAAAGCTTTTAATAAGCATTATTTTACGATAAACGGTTGACACTTGTCGTCGCCTTTCTCCGCCATGACAACGGTGTCTTACGGAGGCGTTCTTGTTCATTGCCGCCAGGACCATCGAGGTGGAGCCAAATTGGATACGATTTTGGGTTATGTACAGCAGTTGTCCAAACATATCCGCGAAAGGGAATGTAAGTTTTTAAATCTTTTCGAACGATGTTTATTGCATCCTACATTATGTACAATATCTGTGCTGGTTGAATGTCATGAAAGTATCAAACATCAATACTTCAAAAATCATCCTAATGAATTTCCAATCCTCTCAGTTTTATCCTTTCATTTAAACTCGCCTACCATTAACCCCGGAACTGTTAAACCGTGCTCCAACCCGGCAGGGTCAGGTTCAAATTTCCGATCGAATTTCGCCGATCGTTAAAAGCGACACCGTCCACATTATCGAACGCTAATCAGTTCGAATCAGTCAGCCGGGCTGTACAAATTGCATGCGAAATATAAAGTTCGCACGTCGGCGGCGGCGGCGGCGGGTCAGGTTTATTTCGTTTCCATTAAACGTGGCACCTCTCGGCGCACCTGCCGAAGGGTGTTTACGATTCTCGGCGTGGCAGTAATTACTCCCTCGGTTTATGGGGACGTTTTGAAGTCGGGGAACCGCGTCACCTGTGCGCTGAGCCGTGCTGATTAGGGTGATAGGTCCGTTTTGTTGATTCTTGGAAGTTGGTGAGCGCGCGCGCGCTCACGTTGTTCGGTTTTATTGCATTCGTCGCGATTGAGTTTGCGAGAGGTTTCCCTACAGAAATGATGATTGGACTGGAAAAGGTTGCTAGGGTGTTTAATTTTCTGGGTCGTTATGTTTTGTAGCGAGCGAGGTGCGATTAGACGATACGAATCTTTGGCGATGAACGTAATGAATTTCCGAAGTTTGGAAAATGTCGATTCTCGATGACACTCTATCAATATCTTGATTTGGATTTGGTTTTTATAACGAAATTCCACGTCAATAAACTCAACTCCAACATTGGAAGATTAAGCCTAACTTAAAACTAAACAAAGCAAAATAAATGTGCAAAATATAGCAAAGGTCAGACGAAGGTGATTGATGCTCTGAATCCAACCACTTGTGGTTTATCTTCTCTCCTCTGTTCTCCAACTCTGCATAAATACTCCATTATATTCGCAAAAGTCGACGACCGTTTGAAAAATCAAGCAGTGTTGTTCGTATCGTGTAAACGCACCTTAATTATTTTTGTTTTTGAATGCCAATTTTCCTATGTTGTTGTTTGCAGGGCTTATAGAAGCTTTTCCGGTTTCTTTCGTCTCTTGTCAATTTTCATATCAATATTTAACGATATTGTGTTTCTTCATTGATTTAGGGATTGATATTTTCTGTAGTAAGCGACCATTCTGTATAAAGTGTGGCATTTTTTTGTTTTCTCTGGAGCTTAACCAAAACTAAGTCTAATTATCTTATCAAATGTGACAGATTCTGCGATAACTGCACTGCAATATCATAAAACCTCGTTTTATCTTCTTCTATAGTCGCTTTATTTCATTCCACATCCACTCACAGACGAATCGCTTCGGTTTATAATTATTTTTTTCCCCATTTTCTCAACCCTACAATCGACTTGCAACGAAAAAGAGAGAAGTAAACCAAAAGAAGCTGACCGTACGTGCGAACGGTGATGGCAATGATAATGAGAAAACAGAAGGAGCAAAAACCGACCGACTGCATCTCTTTTCTCCATCTCCGTTTCTCTGTTTCTCTCTCTCATCCAGTACAACACTGGGGTTGCACGCGTGCAGACGATCGGCATGATCCAATTAGTTCCGTTTGCTTTTCGATCCCCTCTCGCCATCGCAATCATTTTTCGGTTTTAAAAACGCATAAAGCATAGCACGTTCGTGTGGAGTGTTCTGCTCCATTTTGTGTGCGTGTGTATGTGTGTGTTACGTTCTAATTTAATGCTTTTTATTTCTTCCTCGCACTCATGTTCTTTCCATCCCGTGCATAATGCTTCCGGAGTTCGGGGTTTGATGACTGTGTTTGGTTGTGTGCACCGGTCGGTGCTGCAGCGTATGCACCTGTTCGGTTCCTGTGCGTCGTCCTATTTCGACAGGCTGTCTCCGGTGGAGATTTTCCTTTCAATCTTGATATAGCTCTGGGGGAGCGATCTGCAGTTGCAGCGTGAAGAAATGCGAATGCAACTGCAGTGTGAGCGTATTTTTTTCGTGCTACTCTGGTACGTCGCTGGCATCGGATCGGAGCCTGTAACGAGCCGGAACAGAGTGGGCAAGAGAGAGAAAGAGATTGAGTAAACACAGCCGATTTGGACGATTTTATTTGCTTTTTCCAAACGCAACATCTGTTTGTTCAGAAGGAGGCATGCCGGCTTTTCGAAGCTGAATGAATGCAGCATATGCGGAATGCGGTTCCACGCCGCGATAGGAACCGAGCGCCGAAAATAAACAAACAAAATGCAATCGCACCGCGTCCGGTACGTTTGTTCGCTCTGCCGTGCGTGATAAGATGCGCTGGAGAGAATTGCAAAAAAAAAGCATGGAAAACGATTGCTCAGCTGTTCCGGCGTGGTCCGGCGAGAAGAGTGATGAATGGACTTCTAATTTCGACTGCACATGGTGGAGTGTATCATAATCAATTTTTAATATAATTTAAAAGTCCTCCTAAAACACTAGAAAAGACTATTACCAGTTTGCAGGGTTTCTCACTACTTTTTAGTCTTCCGTAAAATTAATTTGAAATTAATATTAGTTTTATATAATTATTTATTATAAGAATGTGATTTGGTTATTGTATCAGTGTTAAATGAACAAAACACACCCTCACAGCAAACGTTTTCGTAATCAAAATTTGAAGTGCAATTAAGTCGTACCAGTGCGACACGGCACACTTGCTGAAAGGGTTTTTTTTCGTTTATTTAGTTTTTGTGTACGATATTGTGATGCAGTTCCCCTACATTTCACAGGTAATAGGTGTGTGTGAGCATGTAAACATTAAAATGTACACTGTGTGCACGTTCGAAAGGAGAAAAGCTGCTCAAAAATACGCACACATACTCGACGTTCATTATGTATCACCATCCCTGCATTCTAAATGTCTGCATTTGAACAATAGAGCGAAGACATAGCACATACACATACACACAAAAACCCCGATTGCAATTTATAATTTAGATGCGTTGGTTTGCGCTTGGAGTGCACGCGAATCTGCCCGGTGTCGGAAGTTGTTAATTTGAGAGGTGTGACAATTTAACAAAAAAAAAACTGGAAAATACGAATCGATTCGAATTCAATTGCCATTTTCCACCCTTCGGCATCCAGTTGGTGCACCATTTCCAACCAGTGAGCGTGAAAAATAAAACCCTGCGATTTATCCGTCTCCCTTTGGCCCACGATGGCGTCGTTACGACGTTCCTCTCCGGCGTATTTTTTTTCCCAGAGCAGGGGTTTTATCGAACTGCTGCTGCTGCTGTGTGTGTCGTTGATAAATCGTTCCACGTCAACGATCCGCAAACCAATGTACGCACACTCTACCGCCGGGCTCGGAACACAAGCCGTTTGTCATTCATCGTATTTTCGGTCGTTTCTGCATTCGTTCGGTGCAGTCGGTGCGAGGCAGATTTGTTTGCATTATTTTCCACGCACACACACACACACATGGACGACACACTTCCTTCCTGGCTGGGTAATGAAGAGGCTGGCGCACACCGATTGCTGGCGGAAGGATGTTCGCAAATCGTTTTACTGCCACCGTACGGCCGTGCGATCGTACGACGTTTGGACGAAGCAGAAGAAACATGGCGTCGGCCCGGTGCTGCTGCTGCTGCTGCTGTGTGCCGTAAGCTATCGACGATAGCGTCGAACCCCCCTTCCCAGATCGACATCCAGCACCGAAAACACCTTGACAGTGGGACACACACACACACGCACACAACCCGAGTAAGATGGTACTCGGATTGCGTGTCGGAATCAGCCTGCAGCGCACCCTGCACACAGCGCGCAGTGGTGTACGTGCCCGGCAAAGGATGGCGGCGTTGTTTGCACATGGTGCCAGTGTCAACACTAACCTTTTAATGATGCACACACATTAGTTCCGAACCAGTGGCTCTCGTGCACCTACGACCAAGGGGGGGGAGGTTGCTTCGTACTGCATGCACACGAGTGCCTGATACGAATTAAATTATTATTGCGAATCGAGCACCACCGAGCACCACGGCACGCCGAGACTGGACGGAACGGGGATCCCACACCGGTGTGCAGTATTTGGGATACGAATTAATTTACCCCACGTTCGGTTCGTAAAGTTTTTCACACCATAAATGCCAACGCCGAACGCAACGATGCTCTAATGCGAAAGCTAATCGTAAAGCCACACGCTCGAGCGAGGGCTTGGGAGGTTTTTCGGGGCGAGCGCAGCTTTTCAATGGGTTTTGATAATGTTTGAGAAAATTAATTTCAGCCAGCCCGACGAGAAGGTGGGCTGTGCGTTCTCTCCTCCGCGGCTACCGCAATGATGTTCATTCTCTGTCCATCAAATTAGTTTTGGAACGGTTCCATATTGGATTTTGATATTTATTCATGATATTGGGCGGTGGTGGGCGTTCGTGTAGGAGGGTTTTCCCGTGTGGTTTTCGTAAATTGTTAGCTGACAGCTTTATTCCGTTGAAATCGCTCAAGTTGAAAGTTTCATTTTCGAATGTTCTTACATTTTTTTAATAGAATTGGCTTATATTGGCATTTATTACAATGAAAATGGTCGTATTTATTCATGTTTGATTCAATCAAAATAAATAATTTATGATTTCAAATAAAATAGGGAAAAACTGATAGACAATTAAAAATTGAAATATATCACAAGAGAAAGCAACTAACGTCTAAAATCGTTGCAAAAAACCCCTGCATAATATTTGGAGAAAATTTCATTAAAATCGCGCACCTCAGCAAAACCGTTCTGAAAACCCCTGCTTTTTGCACTAGATCCCCATAGACACACTGATAGTCGCGGCAGCATCACGGTGCTGCGCAGCGTCAATTGGCTCTTTAAGCTTTTCGCTACGACAAAATGAACTACCTCATCCTATAGAGGTACACCAGGTCTACGGTGCATCCCTGCACGGCCAAACCGGCACCGAAGCCGCCCAGGCCGCAGCAAAAATCGATAGCGTGGGGTGGGCAAAAATTTAAGCACGGTTTGAAGCACGAACCCGCTGGGCCGCTGAGTAGCTGCATTCAGCCACCATAAATCACGTGTCCCCGTGTATGTGTGCTGGAATGCTGGAACGACGATGTAAGCGCTCGAGCGTTCCCGGAGGGCGATCCCAAAAACGCATTCATAAACGGGTGGGCGTCGGATGAAACGACACGGCTGGGAAGACGCGCCCGCCCGGTGGGACGACGCGGAAACGGTTTTAATAATATGACACTATCTAACAAGATAATGGAAAATGTCAGCACCATTGTAGCGGCCGCTTGATTTAGGGGACCAAACTTGCATACCCCGGGTGTTTGTCGCGTTTGGGAAGGCCTTAGTGGGAAAGCATTTGGGAAATTTTGACTGCGACGAGACGCGGGACAAACGTGGCCCTACACACGAGCGCGCAATTTCTGATAAGATGCTGCAGATGGGATACGGTTCACACGGGACATGAGTGCAAACCCGGCGCCATTACGTGCATGAAGAATTTGGTCCCTTTTCCGAAACACCTCACACCGCGCGGAGAGTGATGCCTTAAATACTGACGTACAGGAAGGCGCGAACGGTGGCGCCTGTCTTACGGCGATAGTGTGACAAGTATGTGCCCCGTCGTCGCATACTTTGCACCTCGGAAATTAGGTCATTATGGAAGACTGCCTCGGCAAAGTTTCCCTGGATTAGTTCTTCTTGGATGGGGAAGTTTCTGAAAGACAGATTTAAGCCCACGCGCCAGGTGCTTTATGGTGTTTGGCTTGTTTTTTTCTTTGTTGCGAGAGAAAAAAACATATTGGTGCTCTTAAACTCACTCATAGGGAACCGTTCGTCCACATAGACATCTTCTTGATAGAAGAATTTACGAGAGGGCGGCCTCGAACCGCGAGTGCCGTGATTACAGCGGTCGGGTAAGATAAAATATGATGCTAATCGCCTTCGGCGCCCCGGCCGCGGTTTTAATTGATTTATTTGAAACGGAGGGCATGAAAATCACATTAAATATTTTAATAAGCCTCCCCTTTGGGAGCGCGAGGCGGAGAATTTTCGCGAGGGCTATTGGGAATTCTTTTTCGACGCCTATTTTTATGTCTCAAGAGTTTGAGAGCGATTTTTAGTAGGCTTTCAAATCGAGCTCTCTACCGCAAGGCGTTTAGCGATAAGATTGATGTGAATCGCTTCGATCTATGCTCAAAATTAGCATCTCTCTTTCCTACAATCTTCAGGTACTAAATATCTTCAAATTTTTCTTGAAAAAAAAACATTGATAATAACTTTCTCGCACCTTGGTTTTATTATTGAAAGGTTTATTTAATGAATTTCTTAACTGAACATTGACGCTGGTCGAGTTCGGGCAAATGTTGCTGAAAGCTTTATGGCGAATCCAGTATCCCGTCGGTAGTTCTGGCGATAAGATCCATCAAGAAGAAACGAACGGTGTGAACGGCTTGGAGCGAGTGCAATAAAACAAGCCATTTTGAACAGAATTGCCCTCGTGTGCTCCATTGTTTACAACAGCCATTTCCGCCAGACCCGCCAAAAGGCGAATACAGAAGCCAAACCTGACGCTCACACTCCGAGTCTCGGACGCTAATTAGTATCGTTTGGACGAATCTTTGCCGCTGACGATGGGAGCAGCCAGCCGGGGTCCTAAAAAGTAATAACAGCCAGTCCAGATGATCTGCGCGAAATCTTGACCTTCTCGATGCAAACTCAACCCACCGGTTCATTATAATTAGCCACCGACGGGCCTTTTGTTTTTGGCGATGCCTCCAAAGCCAGGGGTCCTGTCAATTTGAGCGCTGGACGGCCACCGCCAGGGGTCCAATTCCGCGAAATTTGATTGCGAATTGTACGTTGCCGGAGTGTGTGACCGGCGCGAAATCAAACAACAACAACTGGTTCCGGTAACTGTAATTTCGCGAAACCTATTGCGGCCACCGGAGTTCGGTGTATTATTTATTCGCGCGTTTCCAGTCCGGCGGCCCGCTTTCGGACACCGAGAAATGATGAGGTTTGTCCAGCAATCGCACCGCACTAGATCATGGGTTCGAGATAGCCCATCGGACGGGGTTCCAGTTCCAAAACCTTCGGGGACCAATCGTGCTCCGGCCGTGGAACGTGAGACCGAGTGACGCGTGAACGTTTCGGATTTGGCGAGTAGCTCAAATTACGCCCGAAAGGCGTGTGGGCGTTTGGATCGCTGGCTCGCATTACCGTGGCCTGGCCTCGCCGTGGATAAAAGCATCCAAAAGGCGTATCTGACACAAGTGTCAGCTTTTTAATTAACTCCCAAGTGAACCCTTGCATCGCCCGCCAACTGGTCGGTTGGTCCCTCGTGACGGATTGTGAGGGTTCGTCGGTGTTGGGTTGTAACAAACGATGTCCGGAGCTCTTGTAATAACATCCCCACGCTCTGGTTGGTATCGCGATTGGATTTGCTCCGAAGAAGGATCCTTGTTTGACGGGGAAATCGGGCAATCCCGGAACTACAATCAATTTCTGGTACCTCCTTCTTCTCCTGCTGAAGAGCTGCCGCCGTCCTCCAGCTTGGAGTAATTTGTGGTGACATTTCAAACCGCTCCACTGTTGTGTCCGATCGTAAACTTGACATGTTAATGGGTCCGTTCTTTTATCTCGTCCCATCATCTTGCGACTTCTGCGATTGTGCGTTGGACCGCGTTTTCCTGGACGGCGGGACACGAAGTCAGCAGTGAAACAGTTCGCCCGGGTTTGACTTATGTTGTGGAGGGATTTACACCTGACCGACTGTTACAATGGATTAATTATTCCATTTCTCGCTTCACAAAGCGCTTATCTAAATGGCCCAAACGCGCCTCCCCTCCGTAAATATCGGATCGTTTCGGGATGTTTTTTTTTGTTGTTGGGAGAAAGCGGCTGGTGGGACAACCCATCATAAAGCGAACACCCACTCACACCCACCCATCGTTGTATTACATTAACTTACACTCAAACGCATTCAAACCGATCGAATGAAATTTAATTTTTATTCACCACGTTGTTGCGTTTGAATTTTCGTTCATTTTCGAATGTGACTGTAAAAAGTTTCTCCTCGTTTATAAGTGTGTGTGTGTGTGTGTGTGTGTGTGTGTGTGTGTGTGTGTGTGTGTGTGTGTGTGTGTGTGTGTGCGTGTGTTTGTGTGTGCGAGCATACAAGCCGCACTAATTGGGCCTCCGCAACTGGCGTGGAAGCAAAACAGAAGCAACAGTAACAACATTCAATAAAAATTTATTTCAAATGAAAGTCATAAAAGTTAATTATTATGTTCTTGATAAAAAAGCGTGATGTGGTACTGGCGTGCGTTCGCCCTTTGGCCCTGTGTGCAGGCAGCCATGATTTCATGACATCATTCGGTTTCGAGTGCGGGAGAGAGTTATTTCTCACCCCTTTATTTTAAATCCCAGATCGCTTCGGTTACAAAGTGGAAAGTTCAACCAGCTTAGCCGTTTTGGAAGCCAGCTAATTCATGCTAGCTCCAATCCAACGATGGCTCGATCACAAAACCCATCTCCCCCTATTCGCATTCGCGCGTTCTCTTCCATCCGTCAGTTTTCTTTCTATTAATTTGATGCGATCAAGATCAAGATTTCTCTCCGTCTCCTTCTCAACGGGTTGGAAAGCGAGCATTTTTTCGTGGAAATCCATTTCACCGGTGCAACCGGTAATTTTAGTCTCTTCCCCAATCGGAACGGGTCCGACCCGCCGCTCCTCCCGCGACTCTTTGTCTCCCTGCCGTAAACTTCAGCAACATGATCGTGTTCCAAACGTTGCCCCCGCGTTGCATAATGTTGCCCGTCTCCTCGAGAGCGCGAATCGACGCGGAGATCGCGAATCGTGGGATGCGAAAAGTAGCATTTAATTATGTGCGGCCGAGTTTGGGAGAGTAAGTGGTGTAGTTAGGGCATTTCTATCAAGCTTTACACTCTAAACGATCTGAGAAGCTTTTCGGGTTTTTTTAAAGTGATAACAGTAATGTATAATTGGAAATTTGATTTAAATATATTTTTTTATATAGGAGATTTTCGAAATCTTATAGCATTAAAACAATTATGCAACAATTAATATCCAAATTGGAAATTTCTATGACATGGACTGAGAAATTTTCAAATTTTTCGAATTTCTGAAAAAAATCATTATTCGTTGAATGCGCTCTCGAATCAAAAACATTTCCTTAAATTTTCCATGTTTCAACTATATTCATCTAAATTTTCTTCTAAATATGAATACGGGGAAATATGTTGAAATTCATTATTATCTACAAATACATATGCAAACCTTCAGATATTCGAATTCCCCGACGTTTGGTGTGACATTTAGAACAATTTTTTTTGAATAATTTCAGCATAATTAGGTTTTTAAACTTTTTAATATATAAAAAATAATGCAAATCCACCATAAATGAAGCAACAAAACATTCAATTAGTGCATTTTCACACCATCTCAGTAAAACAAACACTAGCACACTAGCGACCTATGGCTACCAGTGTGGCATTCGAAAACAGAACGCGTCGAGAATTGCTGCCAATATCGACCACGGAGGCACCACCCCCTAAACCGGGCGGTGGTATGCGCCTGATGTGGAACGCTTCAGAAGGCTCTCCCCATCTCGCTCACTCGCGCACGCACCACGGCATGCTGCAAACAAAAAATGCATTCCTTACCGTTCCGGTGCGAATTCACCCTCTGCTGTGCGCACACACACACACCGGGTGAAGGCAAGATTGCGATAATCAACCTACAATTAACATATTTCGCGGCCCCTCCCTCCCCGTGGAAGAACGTGCCCCCACCCCCACTCGCCAGGCGATGTTGCGATGGATGGTGGATCTATTTTGTATTCGGCTCGCAAAGTGGTGGTGGGTTCAATTAATCGGGCAGATCCGTCTCTCGCCGTCCCAAACCGTCCGGCGCTCCGCCGCGGACTCAAATCAATTACGTCATTCACTTCCATCGCACACAGTTTTCATCATCCGCCAGGCACGATACCGCGAATAGCTTAGCGTTTTGCGCTCGCGCTGCCAAAGAATGTGCCGCCTTCTTCCGGTGGTGGAGCGTTTTCGCAAACGGTTGGAATGTGCACGGCACGGAATCTAAACCCGCCCGCCACCCACCAGGGCGGGGGCAAAGGGTTGGGGCCTTCCGCCGCGGGCTTGAACGGAATTTTCAACTTTGGACTAGTTGTGCGATTTTCCCTGCAACCTCGCGCTTGTGAGCACACCTGAACCAGGACTGTGCAGAAGCGCAGTGTTCCTTGGAGTGCGCGGCGGTGTTGGCGGTCAAATGGTCAAAGTGGAATTTCCGAAGAGATTAAGCAGAAACGTGACTCCGGAGTTCGGCGCGTGGAAGCGGAACCCGCGATGGAATGGAATTGAAATGTAACCTTAAGTTAGGAGCACTTGCTCTGAAGAGAGAAAGAGAGCGAGAGAGAGAGAGAGAGAGAGAGAGAGAAAGAGAAGGGGCATCGTTTCTTCCACCATCACCGTCCAAGTCATCCCGGAGACGGATTACCGGATAAAGCTGTTAAGGATTTCTTTTGAATTTCCACGCTCCTGTCCCGGGAAGGATGGGTAAATAATAAGCAGCAGCGACGAAGAAAAAAAAGAATAAAAAACACTTCATCCACCCCGCGAAGCTTTCCATTTCACCCGACCGGGTCAAGTCAACAAATACAAAAAAAACGAAGTACTCCCCGCACCTTGTACTGTTGATCTTTGCCCGTATCCCGCTCGCGGAAGCTTTCCGCTTCGGGGAGTTTTTCGGAAGTCGCAATAGAAAGCGACGCTTGGGAAGATGTCGATTAAAGCGATTCTGCTGTTGCCTCTGCTGCCGCTGCTTTTTAATTCCCATCGCGATTGTTGAATTCAATTTTCCAATTTCTTTGCGGAGTGGTGTGTGTGGGGGTGGTTTGCTCGTGCACTGATCAAAAGCGTTTCCCGTTGTTCGGGATTGGTGGTGTCGTCGACAGACCTTGGATTGAGGCTTTGATCCACGCCAGGCCAGGGCCAGGTTCGTTAACTTTTTCCTCGGAAAAGCGTTCGCACTTGCCAATGCGAACATCGATCGGGCACGGGTTTGCAACATATTTCCGTGTACGTTTTCGCGGAAAAATCTGAACAATTTGTCACAGGCGAGGTTGTTTATCTTGTTGATTACAAGAAATCCCAAACTTCGATTGTTAATCCTGACGGGCAAGTTTTGCCGCCGAAATTTTGGCAACGATTCAACGATCGGGTGAAAATGGGCCTCAAATTATATCGGTTGGAATTTTGGGTTTTCAAAGATATTTCCTGAAATTCCTAACCAATTTTTAAGTTTTAAAGGCCTTGAAATGGTGGTTTCGAATTGTGAGTGAAGTTAAAGTGAGCTCAATTGCGTCAAAGTGATTTACTCGATCATTAGATGAAGCTTCATATACACAATTCCTACAAAATTTCTTGAAGAATGAGATGAAAGAACTTCCCCTGGAATAGTGCTCTCTTCAACTAAGCTCTAAACAAGCTTGAGATCATTAGAATAGAAAGCTCCTAACAAACCATAATCTTTACGCCAAACTGGCAGCTCCAATTACTCCATTGTTGTTTGAGTACCTCGTGTACAGGTTTTGTTTCCGATCAGGCAGGATCTTTTCAAATCGCTCCCCTGGAACGGACTTTCCATTAAAAACTCAATCCGGTTACGGTGCGGCATTTAAATTTCATCCTTCGGCTCATGTGCCTGCCTGCCTGCCTGCCCAAACCCTTGCCCTAGTGTGAATGTTATAATTTAATCGAAGCAATCAAACCGGACCCCGGGATGTGCACGAGCCACATCTCCATAATCAACTCTACCGTTCCACGTAGCCCGCAAGCGTTTGAGAGCCCGAGATAATGACATGAGGTCGGCGCTGCAAGGACGCTTTAATGACGTCTTTCCTCTGTGGCAGGGGGAGAGGGAGAGGGAGAGAGAGAGAGAGAGAGCCAGAAGAGTCATCGGTTTTATCCTTTCTTCTATAGGATCGTTTGATTTCACTTGAAACTGAGCAAGGATGCGGACGCCGGAGACGAGAGTTAATAATCTGGGGATTAAATTCGTTCAATGAAATTAATATTACCGACGGCAGTGTGTCCTCGAGATACGGCGCGTGTGTATGTGTTTCTGTGGGGCGAGTGGGAATTATGATTGAAATGATGCAGGCTCAAAGAAGGTTCCAGTGCCAATGTTGCGGCTCACTCACTCCGAAGGCGGCAGGCTCGAAATCGACGCTTCTGTTGAAGGATCAATATTGGTATCTGGAGGCAAATGGAAGCAGGTCTCGAGGTCGGCTCTGCTCACTGCTGCCACTTCAATCGCAATCGCTCAGTAAATCACGTTCAATTTCCCACTTTTATTGTTGCCAAATGAACTTTGAGTTTTCCAGCAACCGAGTCCGGGCTAGGAAGCCCTTCTCTTTCTATTAATTCGTTTTGTGTCTCACTCTCTCGCTCTCTGTCCGTTCGCCACGATCGGTTCAAGACGAAGAAATGGTTGTGTCGCGCGAGGAGAAGCGCATGAAATGGCGTTTTCTTTCGTTCGCAGTTGATTTTTGTGCTGTTTTTTTGCGCCACCGGAAAATGGAAAACCAATGAAGCGATATTGATGCGCACGCGGGTCGGGCGGAAGAAGAAACGGTCGTGGGGGAAAAAACCGACGAGCTTGCGGCTCCTTTTGTTCGGTTAAACACTTTATTAGCGATGCTGGGTTTGTTACGAGCGACGCGTTACACTTTTTTCCCTCCCCGTTTGGTTCGCTCTACGTGCTGACTGGCGCCGACCTTCGTTCGGCGTTGGCGGAAAACCGGGTGGGACCTTGATGGCGTGAAAAGCAGGACCCATCCTAAACGCGTCCGGCTGCGCGCTCGCTGCGCTGGAAGCGCATTTCAAGCCGATGAAGTGGAGTGCTTGCTTGATTAATTGTGCAGAATGTTGTTGGCAGATTTCCGCCGATTCACGGACGCCCGGGGTGGGCGGAACATGGCGCGCCCGGATCCGTGGCTAAAATGGTGTGAAGCACAAAAGCACCCGGCACGAAATGATGGGATACGATTAGAGCTGTGGTGCGCTGCGTGGCCGGCGTACAAATTGGGGATGTTCGCTTCTTCGGCGCGCCGTTCGGGTGGCCACGGCGAGAGAGGAATGAATGCTTCAATTAAACCCATCGCCCTACCGCGGAGGGCCATTTGGTCGCGTTTTTTTTTCTCCTGTTCCGTGGGCGGTTTTGCGGATCGTGTTCACAAACACCCCGCTCAACAAACGAGACCGGGTGCACAACAAAGTAATTTTCATCTGTCGTACACCCGCGCCCTGGTCGCGCCCGGATGGAGGGAATGGTCCGTAAAAATTCCTGCCAATTATTGCTCTTCGGCTGACTGTTCAGAAATTGGACGTAAATCCCGCAGGGGGGTTTTCCCGTATTTATTCCGGGCAGCGTAGGGTAGAGCAATCGGCCATTGTTTGCGTGTGTTTGTTTAGAAACGCTTTCTCCGAAAAGTCCAGGGAATTAATTGAGTTTGAAACTGTTCCTGAAGTCACCATATTTCGGGGCTGGAGGTTTCGCGATGTTCGAGTGCTATTTAATGGATCACGAACGAATGCAGTGAATTGTTCATCTTCTTTGAAATCTCGTTGTAAATGGAGTTTTAAACCCTTCTAATCAACACACAGAAAGAATTAAACCATTAGCCTACGAATGTTGTTAAGTTCCAACGTCCTCAAGTGTATTAGGCCTCATGGTCTCATAGCTAGAGTGCTCGACTGTGCAACAACCGAACAGGGATCAAAATCTCGTCTCAAACTTTTCTTGTACGATTAAATCGGTTTTTACAAATTATGCATAAATCAGATAGACGAACATATATGTGTGCTCTCATATTTCCTGCCAAAAACACTTTGTTAAAACGATACTCTAGACTTTTTCCCCGAACAAATAAAGCATTCGCACCACGTAAGCACAATGCATTAAAATTCGCCAGCTGTGTCCTAAACGAAGCGCTGCTGCAATGGTGCGCTCCCGGCGCGCACTAATGGAGTAGGTAAGATGCAGCAAACGGTGGTAATGTGGTGCACATCTCATGTGATATTTATGCACTTTACTAGCGCTGGTTACACTTGCAGCCTGGTATCCTTACGCTTCTGTGCCTTGATCAACTTTTCGACTTTTGCCGTTGTGGTGGTGTGACTTCGGAAAGTTTGACGCAGCTACTTGGAACGGCGGGCGTTGTCCCACTAGAGGGCCGTTAGCAAACTTGCGAACTTCTTGCGCCGGGAAAGGGGCCGGAGGACAGCATGAAGTTAATCGTACACATTAGTACACAAGAAGTGAACCCACAATTGAGAGATTCGGCTCGGTTGCCTCCAGTAACAGTGACAGTTGGACAACTCCAAAAAGTATATTTCGAGGTTATAAAATAAACATAAAAGACACGGCCCGGTTTGCGCTCGCATTGATAGTTGAAGTACCGATCACGATCGGCCATTGTGGTTACACTCCGCCACACGTTGGGCACGATGTTTACCATCCGAGCACGTCCAAGCACATCCCTATCGCAGTTCGGTACAGGAAATGGGAAAATCTGCATAGTATACGCGCCAACTTCTTTGCCAATGGCACACAAACAAACAAGAACCTTTTGATGTTCCCCTGTGTATGTGTGTATGTGTGTGTGTGGCTTTGGAATAGGTTTGAAGTCGCAGACGGCCACACAAAAAAGAGCCCCGAAACGATAAAAGACGCAATTCGCAATGGTCCGGAAGCTCGCCTCCAGGCAAGTCAAAGTTGCGAAAGTTCAATAATGGATGCATGCGGTCGTCCTCATTGTCGTGGTCGCCGTCGTCCTCGTCGTCGTCGTCATCGCAGCGCAGGACACAGCGCGACAGTGTGGCACATAAGTTTAACTGCGCCCGTACCACTCACCTTCCGCCCCGTTCCGCATCGGGTTTCTCAACCAAAACTTCTCGCACGTGAAGACGTGAGTGGAGTGCACACTGTGTTGGGGTTAAGTTTTTCGTAGCGCCGTATCCACCGGTGCGAAGATTCCGGCGAGCACCACTCCGCCTGGTGCACTGGCCGCCGGACGTTGGCGTCCACTACCGCGGGTGGTGCTGGTATCATTATTCATTTAGCTGACTCAGGACTGCGGAACGGTACGGACGCAGACACATATTAGAAGCCACACGACCGGTTGTCGCGGTCGCACCGGTGGCGGTGTTGTGCGGAGAGGGAGGACGCTGTGGACACACGGTTTGCAGCAACTGTCCCAGGTCCCTAACATGCACACACACACAGTCCGTTTCCCCATTGTGCAGCGCCGCGTACAAAAGGGTAATAAATTTTGCTATCCCCGCATGCTGCCAAGGGAAGGGTTTTGGAATTTTGGGTTTCCTTTTGGCACAGTGGATGTTGCAGTAGCGCCGGGTATACAAGTACCATTCGCCCCGGGCTTTTTTCCTACCGGGCTGGTGCTACAACACTAGAGGATATTAGCCGTACGGGGGAAACCGGAGAGACCCTGGTCGTCCATCCCAGCTCCTGAACTCCCACGGGTCGTGGACTGTGGCGAATAGTCAAATGGATATTCCCATCCCGTGCCGCCGGATCAACAGAGATCATAAAAATGTTTCCTTCGTTTTGTCGAGCGGGAAAGCTAGTTTGAGCGTAAGTGGTCGTAAATGCGTCAACTCGAGGCTTGTTTCGGATGCGCGCCACGTCCAGCGGAAGTCATCCATGTACTCCAGCATCGGAGGACGAGAAATGAGTTATCGCTAGACGGTTCTTAGCGGCTGCCTGCTAGTGTGGGCGATGTTTCTGTGAGCGCGAAACATCAATCTGTTCGATGTGCCCACGATGTGGATATAACGCTTTCCATTACGTTACGATAGCTCCCGTTCCGAGCAAGACTCCGAGGACCAAATTTTAATAATCTCTTTTTCTCTCTCTCTCTCTCTCTCTCTCGCCATATCTCCACCCAGGGAAGTACTACAGCAGCGCCTCGTAGCGCCTACCCTGGAGCACCACCGCCTGCACCGGCCACACTAAAGGGTGCCCAGCGACCCGCTATGACTAGTCCGGCCAGCGGCATCCCCGGTGCACCGTACAGAGGCACTGCCTGGACGCAGGGCTACGCCCCAACACAGCCGACCTACCGATACACTGCGCCGCAGACCTATGCATATACACCACACACGACGACCCAGGTAAGTCCGAGGTCCATAAACTTCCAACCGACCCCGTTAGCGCCACCGGTTATTCAATCCGCTCTCCGCTTATCTGCCAGCCACAGCGCCCTCTGGTGGGCTACCCGAGCGACACCCTCGTGTGCGATTATTTACAGCCAGGATCTGTGTGTTTACGCGATGTAACGAGCGCCGTTGGTGTGAGCTTGCGGTTTCGGTACCGAGAATTAGATTCTGGAGCACTCTCTCGACAGCAGCACGGTGGGGTGTGGCAGATAGCTCGCTTTCGTACATTCTTTTTACCTGGTCGAGATTTTGCGATTACATCCGCGCGCTCCCGGGTCGTATTACGGCGCTTAATCGCCTGCCTGAGCTAGGACTTATGCGTTGCTACAGTTTATGTCTCGCAAGTAGCGGTGGATAGTGTGGAAGTAATTTTTGTCCGACTCCCGGTCAGCCCGGAGCACGCGATTGGGTTTTGTAAATTGATGGCTTTAATCTGCTAGACACACGCTGGGGCTGTATTCCTATGGAGGATTATGTTTCTTGATCATTTTAAACACCTTTGGAAAAGGTTCTGGGACAGTTTTAAAAAGTGGCAACACTGCAGATTTGTGAAGGTTCCACAAGTCACACTAGGAAGACTTGTGTGTTGCTGAGTGAGATTTTATTTCCTATTCTGCTCATCATACATCACCATTACGACGGTAACAATGCAGTACGCTTCCCGCGACGACGGTGTACCGCACGTTCCACCCAACGCGCCAACGTCGCCATGATCTCCGGAGATGAAAAACGCGAAAACTTAGTTTCACGTCTATTGCATTACTTTAACTCCATTACGCTGTGTGACCGCCGGGACGGGACGATCCAGCGACGGCCTTGAAACGTTGCGGGCACTACATCCCGACCGGCACGATGACACGTGCCGGTTGACTGGCGAAGCACGGTTCGCGAGACTCATCAAATGCGGCAGGCGATGGGGTTGCTCCCAGTTTGCACATTTAGTAACCGTTCGGCGGGCCGGCCTCTTTATCATTCATGTCACCACGCGCGCTGTAAAATAGGATGAAAACATTTCCGAAGTAGGTCGGTGCCGGAGCCGGCGCCAGTGTACATATGGCATCCCTCCCAGGGTGGCACAGGTTCATACCGTGGCGTGCGCCATATCTCGTCAGCCTTTTATCTATCCCATTTGGTGCGAGTTGAAGGCGTGCGAGAAGGCGCAACGGCAGAGAAGGAATTCAATTTACTCCAACCCTCTCGGATGGTGCGTCCTGCCCGGTAATTCCGCCGAGGCTTTTGTTTTTATCTCCTACCGGGTGCTTCAGGACGTCTGCCGGTGACAATGTGTCACCCGAACGCCGACGCCTATGGACGGTGTCAAATCGACGAGTTTTGCTGACGAACCGAACGGAACAGTGCGCCGTGCGTGGCACGCCTGCTCGACCCCACTCGATAACTCGATCCGACACTCGATTACAATACTTTGGGCGCGCTCAGTATGTCTGCACTCGTAGTCGTGAGCCAGGAGGGACGATCCAAAGACGATCCAACGCACCGCGGACATCTTGTCCCTCCCGGTACGGTTTAAGCTTGTTGAGGAACTTCGCTCACTTGAGAGCCCCCGCAGTCCAAAATTGGCCTAAGTTAGGGCAGAGCAGACACATACATACGGGACGGGCAAAATCAAATGAACTTCAGGCCTAGCCGAGAGCGGACGCTAGTGGAGCTTTTTTATTAGATTTCCGACTGCCGACGGTTTCGGTGAAGAAATTTGATGAAAAGCGAAAGCGTGACCGAGCGGCGAAACTTTTTCCGTCGAGAAATCGAGTTTTCCAGCCACCCGGGCGCATCTTTCCGGCCAAAAGCGACGACCGGAGCCACCTCTAGCACGTGTATGTGTCTGTGAGCGTTGATTGGAGAGTTAGTTTTCAGCATTAATGGGAAACAGGAGCACATCGGAGCAACAACAGCAAAAAACACACGCTGGGCACGGCCCTGCTAAATGAAGAACTACTCTCCGAACTTACCCGATGAAGGATAACTGCAACTAGATAAGTGAAAAGAATCGTGTACGCTGCTGAAATTTTTCTCGCACCCTCGCCCAACCGGCGGGTTCCAATCACAGGAATCTCCGATTGCCGACGAGCGACGAATGACATGGCGAAACTATTTAACGAAGTTGAGCCACCGCCTTCAAAGAAAGTGTCACTGCGCGAACCGAACCGGGGGGGCTACGATGGGAATGAAAATGGAGAGAAAAGTTTTTTTTCCCACCCCGGATCCAGTATTTTGAAGGAGGTTTTTTTTGTGCACGACCGACAGGACTGATTAGTTCGGAAGTTGAAGACGACACTCGATTAAAGTTTTTCAGCCGATGTCGCTTTTTCTTTCCCTTTCGGGTTAGGGTATGGGGAAGGAAGTTTTTTTTGCTTGTTGTTTTTTTATGATCCCATGTTGGAAAAAAAGCATTTCCTTACCTTTTTTCCCGGTGTGTGCTTCTGTGTGTGACGCTGTTGGAGGAGGTAGCTCTTCTTTTGCGTTTTTCGCTCGAATCTTCATGTCGGCGAAGTTGCACAGTATGTGACACCTTGAGTTGGGTTCGGTGCGCTGGCAAACTCCACTCTCAAACTGGCAAAACTATTTGCAAATTTGCGAACTCGATAATGTGCCGAGTTTGACAAAGAAATGTTATTAAGGACAGCAGTAACTCCAGCGTCAGTGTAAGGTGAGCCGTGTTGGAACCTTCGTGCAACCGACTTGAAAAGGCAGGGCATCGTTTTTGTTCACGTTTTGGGGTGGTGAGTTGCTCTGCACGGTGCTGTCGATGATTCTCAACATGGATTTTTATTGTGCCCCTTTTCCGTACCTCGACCACGTGACCACGATCCTAAGGGCGAACCGCCTTCCGAGACCAATAAAACCGGACGTGATGGTCGCTCGCTCTGGCTGTCGAGCAAATTGCCAACAATCATTACCATTCTTCGTTCGTGGTGCGGGGAGCAAGCAGAAACTCTCTACCGAAAACGACTTCAACGCGCCAATTCTCCGGATTCTTTAACCTCCATCTTCTCTACCTGTCACGTCGGCGGCCTATTCCTAATGGTAATGCTAAGAGCTTTGGAGCAAGGTCCTAAATAAATACGGGCACTTATGACGTGTCTGCGTCCGAATAAACACCGAACTAATGCCTCAAGTGTTGTCATTTCGACATGCGACCGAGAACACCTTCCACTGGGGCGTTGGAAAAACGCGTCGGGCCCACCCGACGAGGGTGATAAGGATAAGATGTTGGACACTGCACCGTTTCCGCTCACGCTCGCAACTAATCCGCTTTGGTTCGCACCTCTCAACCTTTATCGGACCGGGTGGAACCTGGACAAACCCTCGGCTTGCCCAGCACATTACCAGATGATATCCGAAATCCATTCAAACCGGGGCTTCGTTGTCGGATGTGTCTCGGATACGCACGTCACGCCTAACGAGCTCCGGAGTAGTCGACACACACGGGAGCGGGAGGTTAGGATGATTAGGATGTGACCAAAACTTTACGACCAATCAATAGATAAGCCACTCAACGCAACGAACGCACACATACACAAGCGCGCGCGTCTATTTCGTGGGCATAACATCCGATTGGCTTCCTCGCATGTATGCGGCCGGACTCATCGGAAATGTCCTACCGCGCGTGGTTCGGGATTAGTGTCGGTGGTTTTATGTCAACCGGATCAGGAAGGCACACGCAGCCAGAACTGCACACAAACACACACTCAAACGTTGATAATTGATTCCAGCTCATTTCCCGACCTGGCGCGCTATATATCCTGCGGCCGGTAGCAACGTTTTTCCAACGAACAATTATGATTAAGCACGGGATTTACGGTGGATTCACGAGGCACTGGGTTAAGTTCTGGGATGTATACGGTCATCTAGTGGCGGTCGAATCATACCATCACAGAACCGTCCTGGGGTGTTGGTAATGGTTGTAATGCGGTAGTCGGGTTTAATAAAGGATAACATCTTGCCTTCCTTCCCATTAATATATTACCAGCATGTTGGAATGGACAATGATTCGACCCTGTCCTGGACATGGTTTTGGTGCTGAAGATCTGAGGTGGTCTAAATATTGATTTACTTTAGATCACGTCTACTAGCTTTAATCTAAGCGATCGAGTATTTGATTCGTAATAACTCTGATGTAAGTATTTAAACTTTAAAGTTTATGTCTGCGAGGGTTTGAAGACATATAACTTAGCATTTAATTCTGAAAATCCAGCTCAAGATAAGCACTGGGAGCAAGAATTCATATCACGTCTATCACGTAACTCGCATCATCAAAATGCTCTCCATATCACTGCATAAGCATCCGCTGACCAGTGGGAAGCTATTTGAAATTGTCTTGCTACCGATCGACACCCCAGAAGGCATTCTTCCCTGCTGCCAGCCCAGCTGCCAACACCACGGCTTAACATTGCTCCTCGAAATGTGTTTAAATACGCGCGAAAATGCAATTCTCGTGTGCTCACATTTCAGTGCTCACTAATGAAAACTAAGTGCAGCGCTATAATTTCCCATCCGGTATCCGGTGCACGTACCGAGTGTGCCCGGTCTTCGCCGGGCAGCCATTACGGGCGCACTTTATCGCGAAAGTTACTGGAAGACAGTCTGGTCGCGCCACGATAATGTTGACGCCCCACAACGAGCTGCTCGTTCGGACGAACAAAATCAGCACTCGAAGACGAAAGGGAACGATCTATCCGACTTCAAATACCGATGATGCGCCCGTGCGCTAAAACGCCAAGGCAGCGAAGCCAAAGGGAAAAAGAATTAATCCAAAAAGAGAGGATGTGTGTATGTGTGCGGTTAGAGCAAAAGAAACTTTACAACTTGCTCCAGCATCGACGTTTGACCCTAGCGAAGTGCTCAGCCCGGCCGGTACCGATGTTCTCGGACATAAACTTTGTGCAAAAGTATTCCTAGCGTTGGTCAGCAGTGGAGCAGATGGTGAATGGCGTGGAGTCCGTCTGTATATGTGCAGGGTACTTTGATTTCTGGTGCAACGGCAGTAAAAAGCAGGACCAGAACGAACGAGCATCGCGCGAAAAAAGGGCGAAAGTTTTCGGTAGCCACGGAGAAAAGAAAACAACAGTCCCACATCTTGAAAAGTTGAAGTTACTTTTTGCTTTTCCGTTCCGCCAGCACTCCAGAGCGGAATAACTTTTATACCACGCAATTATTCTATTTCCTGGGTGTTAAGGATCAGTAAAGTAGCGATCTTAAACCGCGAGGTTCGAGGGTTTTCGCTGTATTTCTGTACTTTCAACTTGTTAACACTTCTTTTGCTATTTGCCATTGGGTTCAGCCATTGTCATGTTGTAATTCTACTCTGTTTTATTGCTTCTAACGATATCTTGAAGAGTTTTCATACATATCTGCATCTCGGAAGGGATCTTTAAATAACTTGAGGGACTTTGATAGTATTTTCGAAAGTATTACAAGCTTGATCAAAAGAACAACTACCTCTATTAAATGCTCATTTCAACAAATTCTTGTGCTTGAATCGTCTAGTCTAAATCCCTGCAAGCTGGACTATTAAAGTGTTTCACAAAAAAAAAGAAAATAAAGAAGGAAAACCACCTGCGCCAATGTTCCTCACCAACGAGCGCAAAAGAACATTCATCTCAGGCGGTGGTTCTACCGTGCCCGTGTCCGGTGCTGTCGGATTTCATAATAAAAATGACCGAAAGATGGATCACGTTGCCAGCACTGCTGCTGCTGCTGCTGCTGAGGGTTCTGTTGTTCTTTCCGGAAGATTTCCGTCCATCTTCCTGAACCATCCAGCGCGTACGTTTCTCAGAAAGCTTACCTTACACCGCAACCATCCGCCCACTTGCCTGGGACGGTCAATAGGAACCTGCTCCACAACCCAGCCTGCCCGTTCAGTCAACGACACAACAACCCAATCCCTTTTTGCGTTGCGTTGACCGCCCTGCCACCGGGACTAGTGAAAGATTTTCATTTAAGCGTTCACCCAACCGTCGTCCTTGCACGTCCCGCTCGTCAGCATGGTTTTAAGTATCAATATATATATATAGTGTATACCCCGGACGGTGGGCAAACTTTGCCTCTGTGCGCCAGCACCCACCAAAGCTCGGAGCCTTGTAACCACAATATATTGCTTTGCGTGTTGGTTTTTTTTCTCCCGTACTTCTGTTCCCGTACCCAGAAGGATGTTTCTTCGTCGTGGTGGCGCAGCGTGGAAACGTTTCTACCATCCGTGCGGTACCTTTTTCTTTAAAGTTTCTAACCTCCACCAAGAGCAGAGAGAAAAAAAGTGCGAGTGGATCAAAAATAACTCCAAACACGGAGCGCGAAGGAGAGCGAAAGAGGATGGCTAAAGATGGTCAACGGATCGGTTGCTGTCCTGCAAACCGGCGGCAAGTGGCTTTTCCCATAGAGATGATTGCCATGCGAATGTTTTTTTTTTCAACTTCTCACTCTCCCGTAACGTTTACTCCAAGAATCTTCCAGCGCTGGGCAAGCACAGGGTTTTACGGTTGAAGAAAAGGGATTTTGATTAATCCCCCACAAATACACACATACACATACGGTGCGGGAAGCGAAAGGATTCCACAGCTAATTCATCATTCCCTGTGTACCCAAGATGTTTTTCTTTCCGTAGAAAGCTGGAGCTATCATTTCTTGAGGAGTGTTGTCTTGCGTTTCAAAGTAGCTGAGGGCTCTCGGTTGAGAATCATTCCACTAAATTACTACCAACACTTCAATGTGGATCAGTTTTCGAACGCCGGAACGGATGCCGGATGTTTCGAGCGTTTAGCAACTTCCATTTATTGAACCACGTTATGTTTGCTTTCCGAGTCTCACCAGACTTTCAAGTTTTATAAGCTGAGCTTCCACGTTCCGATTTGTTGCTGTTGCGTTCGGTTCATCTCTTTAAAGCTCTAGCAAACACATGCATAGTGCAAGCATGGCGTGTCCTCGGGGTGTTTGATGTTGCGCCACGGGTATCGTCCAAAGTTTGAAAATGTAATGAAATCCTAATATGTACATGTCGGATGTACGGATTCGGATCGAAGTTTTTTGTGTGTATTTTTTACAAGACAAGCACTCCCAATCCGGGTTTTTGATTACATATTGATTTAGGTGATAATTTACACTGGCTACAACGGTGATGCCCCCTTCGAGCGCTCGGAAACTGAATTTTAAATTAAACTCCAGCTCTCCGCGGCGTTGCTCAGTAAATGATCTTGTCCAAATTGTCAACTCGGTTTAAAATGTAGCACGCCCGGGAGTTCCGGGGAGTTCCCCCCAGAGTACGGTGTTAGATTTCACATTCACGAAAGCGCTTCCGCAAGTACGCTTCACACGAAAAACGTTGGAATGCCCGGTTGAAAGTGGAAAACTTTCGAGCTTTCCATGCTCCAACACAGGTATCCTACAACAATGTCCCAGAAGAAACCGGCCTGATGCATCCTCTTCTTTTCGCCGGTTTCGCTCGTTTTGCATATGCCGCGCTAAGTTTGATGAAGGCAGAACACGATTCGTTGGCACACCTCTGGTGGGGGAGCTCAATCCTTGGGGGGAGGAAATGATCACCGCACACTCGGAAACATCCCTAGGCCCCCTCCGGGGAGAGAGCTATACTGACGGCCTTTTTTCTACTTGACCGTAGAATTTCCGTTTTGCCTAGCATCCCAACCCTATGGCTAACCTATATGGTAATTCTGTTTTTTTTTGCTTCTTCTTTCGCCAAATAAACCTCTGCTGCAGCACAGGTCTCTCTGCTCTCGCTTGATCCTTTTCCTGCCCGAGGTTTATTTAATATCGATTCCAATGGAGACGCCTGGTGCTTCACGGATTTTAAAGGCGCATTTGTGGTTAGATTTGCATTATTGTTGCGCACCGTGTGTATGTATGTGTGTGTTATCTTCTCTGAACTGGGAAGGTGTGTGTGTGTGTGTGTGTGTGTGTATGTGTGTGTGCGTGAAAAGAAGCAACAATAACCGCACGCACGCCGAATTTGCTTAATCATTGTAGTTTGGGATTTGGTAACAAAAATAACAAATAGCGGGTGAAGGAGCGAAAAAAAAATCCAGCACACCGGAAAGGATGTTTCTCCTCCTTTATGTTCCCCACAGTGTGTACCTAGACGAACCCCGCGCACACCTTATTCGAAAGCAGTTAGAGCAGCGACCGTGCAAAAGGACACCTGGCAGCGCAGGATGAGACGGCGTCTCCCGGCCCCGGGGAATTTCGCAATTTACATGCTGCTGAATTGAGCCCTAATGCTGCCACGCGCGCACTGCCCCTCCCTTTTCTCCGGCCGCCCTCAGGGAGGGAAGCGGCAAAGCGATTTGGGACCGTAAAAATTTGCTGCTACACCATTCGAGCTGATTTTTATGGCTTTTATCGGTTCGGTTCGGTTGTATGTTGTTGGAGCGTTTAGGTTCCGGTGTGTGTTCTCCCACCGGTTGTAGGTAGGCGGGCGTTGATGGTGTTTTAATTTTTACATGAAAAACGCCCCCAATCCGTGTGAGAATGCCTTAGTTCATAATATTATTGTTCTGAATTGTTTTATGCACACAAAGAACATAAAAGATGCAAAATTTTTGATATTATTTTTAGAAGCTCTTTTTGCGAAGAACGACGTGTGGTCAATGAAGTGAAAATGTTGTATTTTTCCCTCTTCAACTTTCTTTCTTTTCTGAACTCAAGCGAAGAACACATACGGCATGCTTGTGTGCGTCCTTTTTTTGGCTCAGCATACTTTATACATTTTGTGCATGAATACATTTGACCCTCACGCGCTCTGCTCCGTCGTCCGTCCAGCTTCGTGCCCGTCGGGCGAGTAGTTGAAATTGTCGTCAACAACATGCACACACACACACACACACACTTCGCAACGGGTGCCGCAACACACGCCGGGCGAACGGGTTGCCGCATGGTCGCTCATAAAATTATGCAAAGCTTGCGGCTTTTTGCAAGGCAAATGATGTCCTTCGTTTTCGGTACGTGCCGAATGGTTTCTCGTTCGAGCGAGCGCGCGCGCGCTCTCGCCACACAGCCTGCCGGCATCGGGCCATTTTATTGAATGGTGGTCGAGTTGGGTTGGGTGAAAAAAATCGCCCATTTTAGTGGCAAAAAATGCAAGCATTCCGTAACGAATCGACGTACGGTCGGGGGGGTGGCATGTTTTCCGAATCGATGAGGTTTTCCGGCGGGTTAATCCGATATGTTGCGGTGCAAAAAGACGGCTGGTAAGGGGGGTGGTCTAAGCTGAAGCATATTTAATGCTAAGATTTGTTGGCAAGCGCGTGCGGCGTCGTTACCGTTCGTCAATTTTCACACAAAACACCGATTCGTACGCTTCGAATCCGCTCCGCGCTTTGGCGCTCTAGAAAACCGCGCAAAAAGTGAGGCAAATTTACGAAATTCCCACAACCTGCCCGGTTATGGTGGTGATGCGGAAAATGTCATCCACTCCGGGCAGAATGGCTCCCCGCCCGAGCAGCAGACCGCCGAAGATCAAAAGACATTCTTCACTGCCTAAATATGACGTGACAAACGGTGGCCGCTCCTCGGAGGACGCTTAACGAATGCGTCCGAAAATATGCCCGGCCCGCGCACATGGGAAAATACCTGCTTTGAAGAAAACCCTCCGGAACGGGACGAGCATCCTGCTCCCTAAACACACACACACACACACACCAGAGACAACTGACGCGATATGGGAACTTCATAATTTACTTCCAAACGCAACCAAGAGGTGGATGGTTTCCGTGGAAAGGAACGCGAATGTATGCGCCCGGTGGGAGTAGCGCGCCCGGTGGGCGGAGAAAAATATTTGCACGTTGTCTTTGCCGTCATCCTCCCGCCACGACGACGGCGACGACGACGTGATTTAAATGCTAAATGGATGACCCGCCCCGTGAAGGAGCCGTCCTGAAAGGCTCTTTTACAAGAAAATTATACGTTTCCCCGGCTCGGTGGAATAACTTCACTGTTAGTGGGTTTTCGCAATGGCAAACACAAAAATTCGCGCACATGCGAAAAGCAGGGCGGAAAAGCGGAAAATTCCACCCACCGCCCCGTCGGCAGTGGCATGCGCGCGGTGTCCTTCGTGACGTGTAGGCATAACGTTGACGTCACGACGGGCTTATGTGCCTGCCCTCGTACAGAGCGCGCAGGGTGGGAAAGAGCAGAAAGAAAGCATAATACAACACCGTCACACTTCATCGACGTCATGGAACGCACATTTGGCAGCGTACACCACCACCACCACCACCGCGTTTCGCTGGTGTTGGTGAAACGATTCCTCGCTGTAGTACGCGACCGAGCGAGAGAGAGAGAGAGAGAGCGCGCGCGCAAGAGAATGTTTTACAATATGGCTGAGCAAAACAAATAGGAAAATTCTCCACCATTTTTCCACCGTCACGCACACACACGCATTCATCGCAACATCGTGGGCAATGATGGGAGGAGGAGGGATACCGTTTTTATGGTGCTTTAATTGATTCCACTTCACAACCGCGCTCGGCGCAATCGGCGAGCAGCAGAAGCCCTCCAACGTCGGCCACATCAGCAAAACATGCGGTTACGGGTCCTAGCAGTTCCTGGCTATTGCTGGAGAGCTTTTGGGCCGTCGGTTCTGCCGCGGCGAACGGTAGGAAGATAAACGTCAGAGCACGGTGTATTTGCGGGCAGGATTTTGCAAATGGACTCTTTGAACATCTGTTGAGTGACGTCACTCAAGCAGGTTTTACCTGCTTTGCTGTTTGTTTTGAGCTGCAAGTGAAACGAGTTCGTACACTTTTCCTAATCCTACACATTACTTTGCTGCAATATTGAGATTTTTCTTTTGTGATTGGTCGACGGTTGCTTTGAATTAAGCAAAATTTTTAATTTGAAAAAAATATTGAAATTGAAGAAAAAATATATATATTTTTAATAATAGTAGGGAACAAATATGTAAAACATTGTTGTCCAAAGTAGACTATAGATGCTGCAAACATAAGTGCAAATATTGATTAAAATAAGAAGAAAATGATTGAAGTTTTCAACAAAGTTTGAAATTTTCAATAATAGTTTCAAACATCAGTATATAGTAGGTTGAATAAATGTTATATATTAAAATATAAACGCTGCAACCAAGATTATACAATAATCATTGACAATTGTTTCAAAAAATAAAGTACAACTTTAAAAAAATGAGGACCTTCTAACATTTATGGCTTTAGTAAAATGGTAAATTCGTAGAAGAAAACAGCGATTTAATTTAATTTTCCATCAAAATTAAAAATAATATAAGAAAGTAATGATTTTGAAAGTTAAAAGTGAAAGAATAAAAAAGATACAATTTCCCAATTGCACAATATTGTTAACAAAAAAGAAAGTCCACTTATAGGAATTAGCCGAAAGGAAGAAGCACATCCCTTCTATACCTACTAATGGGCGTATGATGGTATTATCATGACATTTTCATACACCACAAGATGTGGCACCGTGTGTTTGATATTTCGTTTTTCGTTTCGCTGTAAATACCACTCAGCAATTGCAAAATATGACGCTTCTGTAACACTGCACGACATGCGAACGATGGTTACAGACACACACATGACGCTTCTGGGGTGTTTCCTTTTTCTTTGCTGTCCCACCCGGTTCCCGGTTTCGCTTCCGACAGCGTCGATTATCGTAAGTACCGGAAATGTACGCCGGCGATTGCTGCACGGCAGCGGGCCGCGGGTCGGAAAGTGAATTTCGATTCGACCGAAAATGCACTACGGGCACGGAAAGTGCATAAATGTGTCCCTTCCGGTGTCGAATATTGCGCGCGCGAGGCGACTACGGACGGGGTCCATTTGTTGAAACGGGTTTACCATTTGTACGCGCGGCCCCGGGTAGGGGTACGCCGCGGCTCCATTCAAGCACATATCTGCAGCGTACCCTGTGTGTACTGAGCACCGCCATCTTCCCGTCCACTCGAGGCGCTTCTGGAGTTACAGCGAACGCAAGAGGAGTTGCTTTTTTCGCCCTTGCTAATGTTGGAAACCTTCGCCGAAAGCTTTGACTTTGCGTGGTTTCGGTTGGCAAATATTTGTCAGCATCCTTGTCCGGACCTGCCCGAACGGACGGGTAGCGCATGCGACATATGGGCAGGCGAGCGTAGCCATGCCCCGAACACTCACCCGCCATTTGTGTAACTCTTTATCAATCCGATTCCGATACCGGGTCCCGGGTAGGATACGCCGGACCAGCACGCCGGAGAGCGAGATAAAAACGGAGCAAAAGCACCCGACGTCCATCGGAAATACGCCGGGACTTCGGGGAGGCAGCGCCGCGAGCACGGCAGCTGACTTCTGCAAATGTAGTTTGCAATTGAGAGTTCCGGGAAATTGGTGACTCTCGCTCGTCCGAGAAGACTCGACTCCGAAATTGCCGTTCCACGGAACACGGAGATTCAATTACCTTGCCCCATTCAAACGTAATCAATATGGAATTTGTGTGTGTCTGTGTGTGTGTTTTTTTATTCTATTTACTTTATACAACCAACAGCCGGTCGATGGGCTGAGAGCTGAAATTGAGATCTGATGAGCACGTCGAAAACGGATGAGCCTTCTGTGTGACCGTGTCGTATCGGTGCACAATCTCCTCTAGATTAGTCGCACATTGCTGTCTTTATTAGCATTTGGTGCGCGATCATAATCTTCCCGATCGATGCGCCCGGGAAGGTTTCGATTTTCGAGTCCGTTCTCCACCGTTCCTATTCCGGATGAAAGATTGCCCGTGTGCTGTAGATTGACTTTTCTAACGTTTCTTTCATCTGCAAAGATGTCTATCGCACGGGAATGCTCGCTTCCCTCCACACGTCGCCACGCATGTACACTGGCCGCCGCCAGCGTCTTATATACCCCCACGCGAAGTTCTTATGTACGCGGCGACCCCAGACAAGGCCGGGGTTTCCTTTGAAAAGCCCCGGCCGGGCGAAAGCAAACGAAACCAGGGAGGCAAGTTTTCAATCCCACAAACCGCACGCCTTTTGAAGGATTCCAACCGGAACCGGAACTTCCGGTAGAGATCCCTACCCCCGGGGGGCGAGAGTGGAGCGTGTTTGGGGGTTTTCCTGTTTGCATTTTATCTCGCTGCTGCTGGAGCTGAAGCTGAAAACCGCACACATCTCAAAGTGGAGAATCCGTGTTCGAAACAGGGAGAAACCGACGTTTTTTTTGTGCTGTTTGTTTCGCCCATAGCTGCGCTGCCAAAATCAGACAACGTCTCGTTTCGTTGCCACCGAGAAATGAAATAACCACACATCTACACACACACACACACCCATTCTCCGGTGGGAAGTCTGGGAAGTCCGAAATGTACTCTCCGGAGCCTGTTCCGTGGTTCGGGCGGCAGTAGTTGCTGCGGTTTGCACGGAAAAGGACAATCGGCAAGCCCAGGCCTCAGATGACAACGCCTGGTTTTTGGTGACGGAGGCGACGATGATGAAGATGATGATGACTGCTGATGCTGCTACTGCCGCTACTGATGGTGGGTGAATTCAGCCGACGAAATTTCCTGAGATCACGGCGCGATAACAGTAATTAAGCCCGCCCGTGGGTAGACTCGGAACCGGCGACGGTGGACGTTGGACGACCCTGCTGCCTTATCTTGGAACGGGACCACATGGGATGATAATGTTTGCCCAAGGAAAATTGGGCCCGGTGAACGCGTTTTGCCGGAGAAGCACGGTCGGCCGAGAACGAGACGGACGACCATTCCGAGCCTGCTGGACCCGCGACCTAGCGAACCGGAAACGGTACACAGGCGGGCCGGGTTAGGAATCGGCTTAATTTAACGACAAGATTTCCCTTTTAATTTGCACGGTTTCCTGGGCTCGGATTTCTCGGGTTTTCTCTCTGGTGGGATATTTTAAGCTTTTTGTTCCCGGAAGTTTCTGGCTTCTGGGAGTGGAGATATGTGGACCCCGTTGCAAAGTCCTCCCATGAACGGAAGCGGTGTACCAACACGGAAGACGAATCTGCGTGAGGAGTTAAATCAATTTAAATGCAAGAGATCTATTTATGTCCTGTTTTATAGGCTCCTGCTGACGTGAGATGCCTGGAGTCGCTACTGTGGCTGTTATTGACCTGTAGTAGTTCAGTTGCAGAAATATACAGTAGAAATATAGCATTTGATGTCTCACAATATCTCAAAATCGGTCCATGAGTATCAATCAGCTAGTGATTCAGAAGTTCATCTACAATACAACTAACAACTAAACGAACCAACTACAACAGGCACGAGTATTAATATATTTCTGGAACTGTTAGAACATTCCATCCATTATTCTCCAAACATTCGCTATGACCTACTTCGATGCGCCGTGCATCCGGAAAGTGAACGGAAGAGAGCCCTGGCAGGGAAATAAGCAATCACGAACAGAACCTCGGATCACGAATGCGTTCCACAGCAGGAACGGACAAGAACGGACACACAGTAGCATTGTCGTGTCATTAGACATCGCTGTTGACAGCCTGGAGAGGAGGCACACCGTGACATGACCCGAACGTGACAACCGAGGTGGGAAAGGTCTTTAAGCAAGCCGCCGGGAATGCGAAACGGTGGCTGTGTTCGAGGAAGATATCGAAAGAAGTCAGCAGCAAGCGAAGGCAGCAGTCGTTCGACTGCGTGGGATTACGCTCCTACATTGTATTTGCATCGGTTGAGAGGCATGCCGCATGCCGTACCGAAACGCGAGATGAATGCACCCAGAGCTACCCGGCATGACGGTACCAGGCAACGGCTCACTTTCAGCTCGCTGCAACTATGCATAATGCTGCCGTGGCATGAACCGGCACGTTGGGTACATCCTGCGGCAGCGCGAGCCGGAGCCGGTGAACTCTCCCCGTCGTCGGCGCCTAATCTTCCCACGCGCGTGGGGTTCACCTTTATTCTCGATTGCAATAATTGTACACCCACCCGGCATAATTTGAGCACCGTAATCAAGAGCCCGCAATCTTCGCACTTCGCTCGTGTGGTGCGCGCTTCTGATAAACGGATGGATGACGGCACCAGCAGCGGGTCACGTACCCGAAATAACCGTGAACCCCAGGCCGGCGGGGGTTCACTTGCAGCGGAGAACAGACATAGGGTCCCGCATCCTTTTTGAAGGCGGCGTGCCGCTATCGCAGAGTCCAAATCAGTCACGGTCCGCCAGAAACAACAACCATCTGGAATGGTGATAAAAACACGATCGTCAGGTATTAAAACTGGCTCCTTCCGTATGTTCCGTACCGGCGAGGCGGCTCCGGAGATTAAAATCCCGGCTTGCCGTGTGGTGGTGACAGCTCGGAGATGCTGACCACGGCACGTAGAGTGAGCAGAGCGCGGTAAGTGAGTAACCAGATGACGTCCGAAGAGACGCCCGAAATTTGATTCCAGCACGCGCTGCTGCGAGAGCGCCTGGAGGCGCTTCCGTCGCAAGAGAGATGGTCGGAAAGAGCCAGTCAGACTCCAGAGCGAGAGGTCCCGATGCGAACGGCTACTGTACGATGATCTTGAACCGGAATTGAACTCTCGCCCAATTCGGAGATAGTACACTGCACGGTGCGTGCCTCTCGCCTTCCTATCGTCCGACACTTGTCAGTTGCTCGGGACGCTTACTTTCCCCCGACGAACGGCACCGCACCCGAAACGTCAAACTTGCGCTCTCTCGCTCTCGCTTTCTTTCGAGAAGAGCGCGCATGAGCGCTGATAAAAAAGAACCCACCAAACCGGCAGAGGAATGCCTAGTGTATGGAGCCACCTGCCGCACACACTGTGGGATCCTGGGTGGTACACGTTTCGGTGATAATGGATGTAGGTTCGCTCGGTTTTGTTGGACCAACAACAACATTATCGTCATCATCATCACCATCATCGCACGCATCCCGGGTCTCTCTGTGTGTGTGTGTGTGTGTGCCGGGTTGCGTGGATTTTTTTTCTCTGTGAGGCGCGGCATACTGTGTGTGTCATCGGCGAGAAGAAAAAAAAACTCGCGCTCACTCACCCGACGACGACGTCCGCACCGGGTCATCGGGAGAGGGAGTCGGCCGGGCTCATTCATTCGTCACAACGCCACGCAACGCATAAGGCCACAAAACCTTATGCTTCCTTCACTTCACTTCCGATTACTTTCTATCGGCGATTGTTTTTTTTTTTTCGTGTGTTGTTGCGTTCTTCACCCGACTTCCGTTCCGTCGCTGTGTGTTTCGGGCGCGCGCTAGGTTCCCTGGTGACGTTGGCGGGCGAGTAGTCCCACCGGTGGTTCTCGCTGAATAATAACCATATGGCCGGTGTTGTCGGAAGGTGCGCGTGAAGCTGCAAGTGATGAGTGCATCGTGAAAGAGGGTGGCAACCAAGGCCCAGGCCCAGGCACTCCAACAAGTGTCGTCCAACGTCCATGTGGCATCCGTGCGGGATCGATTCGGTGGTTAGTGCTGAATGATACTGGTGTCTATCGGAGTTTGAAATCGGTGCCCCATACGGAAGGTCCCATTGATCGGTACCATATTGTATCCGCAACCCGCATCATCAGGCCTACCGCATACGTGCGTATGTGAGTTCGTGTAGTGCCGACCGTGAGCTGGCAAACCAGAGCCGCCACCATATTGTCCCCGTACTACTCGGCGTGAAGTTGGAGTTCTTTTTTGCTGCGCTCCGTGTGTACATTCCTGGTACGATAATCACACTTGTCACATTACAACACCCTCCGCCACCACCAGGGAGGTGTCGGAAAAGCTGTCACGTGGCAATATAGGTGCGTTAGTGTGCGTGTGTATGTGCAATCATTCCATCCAGCCCAACCTCCCAACCCAACACCGGAAGTAAGTTTTTCGTCATCCTCCAGAAACCGACCCGCCGGGAGACTCGAGCCCGCACATGATTGTTTGATGTTCTTGCACGCATAAATAAACAATCCGTGAACTTTGTTCCTGTCCAATCTGTCGCCAGCCAGCCAGTGACAGCAAGAGAGAGAGAGAGAGAGAGAGACAGGAGGCGCTGCGAAACACAGCTGGAAAGGACGAAAATGGTGTGCGTTTTATCGAGTGAAAACGGGACGTTCGGAAAAGTGTGGAAAAATGTGTCACACAATGTGTGCGTTATCATGTAACGCCGCGCGAGAGGCTGTTGCGGTTCTCCTCAACAGATGGTCTCGGGTGCGCCACCATATGGAAGCCCCGAGTGTGAGATAAATTATGGCGGATTTTCAGGACCCAATAGCGATCCCTATCTTCGTTTGTAATTGTACAATTATTCATTATTTTGGGATTATTTATTGTGCGTCCTCTGGTGGAAAGGTTGCACCAGCAACTATAGCTGCCCGATATGGTAGAGATCAAACCGGTTGTAACCAAAGTGTATTGTGTAGCGAGTTTTTGGGTTTTTATTGAAATTTTCCATTTAAAAAACGACTTTATATAGACATATCTGAACTTCTGATATCCGGCATATCTTTGCCATACCTGAAGAATATCATCCACTGCTAGCTTTGGTGAAGCAAGCTGAATGCGTGTTTTTTTAGTGCAAAAGTAGCTCAAGTTTGGAACGGATCAAGCTATCTCAAGAAACCTTTCTTCTTATAAAAAACTATAAAATTCTTCAGGATTTCGTTTACATTGTCATTGAACGCAACTATCAGTAGTTGAATCGGTGCCACTCGGTAGTTACATTGCTAAACCTTCTAGTTACCTCTTCGCGGGCCGTGTTCTTAATGATCCATCACTTGTATTGGCACACTGTGGTTCCCTCCACCAGTTCACCGAGAACGAAGCCGAGACCTGCTACTACCAGACAGACCGGCCACCGCCGCACCCAACTGGGTAGAACTTGCAAATCTGCCCGCTCGGGCGCTGTGAAAAATGAGCAAGTTTAATTAGATGCAAACCGCATGACATTTTGTCAAACTTAAATTTGTTCCGGCTGTGCCTGTGGAACACAGACCCGAAACCCTAAACACTGAATGCGGTGGGAAGCGGGGAAGACGGTTGCCCAGGTCTCTCCGGGTCCGACCGGATCGGATCGAGACGAACCGAGCAGAGTCGACACTGCGAGTGGTGTGCGTGTGTTTGCAGCCGGCGGAAGGTTGTTAAACTCAATTATCGAAAACTTTTTTTCGAGGCTCTTCCCAACTCTTCATTCAGAACCTTGAAGCGGTGGCATTTGTTGATGTTGTTGCTGCTCGCACCACCTTCGCCCATCCGTGGTTCCCGTGTTTCGCCAACCCATTTTGCATCATTTTCATGTTGTTGCAGACGGAAGACATATTGTGCTCGGGCTGTTTCGCTCTCTGTGAGCGTGTGAGTATGTGTCGCACCCGCGTGTAGCCGGAAGGCCGTGTTTACCGAAACTCGAGTCTATCGAAAACTTCTTCGGGGAGCCCAACCCGGTCGTACCCGGTGAGGTCGTTCCGTTCATGAGGTGTAGCGGTGTATGTGTGTGTGTTGGGTGCATTTCTCCACGCTTCAAAGCGCACCTTCCGCAATTTCCGCCACAGTGTGAGAGCTTTAGCCAAAAAAAAACAGGGCGAGCAGAGTCGGGCAACAACAAAAACCTCGATTAAAATCCACCATTCACCGGCAGTGGCAACCCTCGTCCCCGGCACCCGCAGGCGAGCGTACGCAGCCTCGAGGCGTACACGTGGCAGGAATATAATCAGCCTTCCACTCACACCGGCACCTAACGATCCGTCGTACGAATGAGCGCAAAAATGCAAGAAATGGGAGAAATAGTTGCGCTTGTTGTCTCCATAACGCTGCCAGCGGCGCCCTGGGGACGAAAAAATCGGAAGATGTGTTTACCGCAAAAGGTCAGAGGTGCATAGATGGTTCGCATCGTTCCGCACTGTCAATAGTTCCCTTACCTGGTGGAATTCCTACCACCTCCGGTCGGGCGGCGGTTGCATAGTTTCGGGCATTTCTCTATCGGAGTTCACTTACCGCGACTCCCACGGCAGGGAAGATATGCAATCAACCAAACTCAATCCCAATAGCAGGACGATGGAGAGAGTGGCATCGTTGCGATTCAATCATCCCGAAACAATTCCTGCACCATCGTGTTATCACGTGCGGATGCAAAATGCGATGAACCAGAAGAATTTGTGAGCCAAACTTGTACTCTTTAGTCCAGATAAATAACATTCTATTCTTCTAACAAATTTCAAGTTTTCTGATGCTCATTCTACTTCCGTTGTGGGGGAGTTCTGATTCAGAATCGAGAATTATTATGTACAATATCTTGCAATTCGGAATCGATTTTACGATATGAACTTCTACGAATCTTCAAAAAAATTCTCAAATTTTCACGATTTTTTCACGTATTTTTCAATCGGAATAGAATATGGTTTCTTCTACATTCTTCTAAAAGAATTGAAAGGTCTAAAAACCATTTCAAAAATAATGTGTATAGACCATGCAAAGCTCTGCGCTTGGACGAACTTCAACAATGCCTTTGTTACGAGCGGCAACCCGTTTTCGATCGATTCGGAACAAACCCCAATCATGTTGCAGAACTTCAGAGCTCCCGGAGGAGTTGCGACCACCAGTGAAAAACCACACTACGCGTTCGGTTTCCGTGTTTCGCATCCTCTGGATCCTCCGAGCCCGGTGATTTGTTTCACGTGTACTTCTGTGTGTATGTAAGAGCATTAGAGGCTGTGGTGCCTGCAAGCTGCAGGTTGGCTTCCTGGCGTAGCGTACTACCCAACGGTAATGGTGATGATAAGACCATAAATCCATTAACCGAAATCAGAATTTCGTCGGTGCAATTGCGGTGCAAGCGCTTCCGGGCCTTCCGTAGGCTTCTTCCGCGCCGGAAATGTTTCTGGGAAATTACTCTCCGGGTGTGGCAACCGGAGTTGGGTGTTGTGTTTTTTGTTGTTCTGTCTCTCTTCACTCCGTTGAACTCTAATTACTGTCGCTTCGGGTGTCTTGGTTGGGCTTTTCCCGCTAGCTTTTGCCACCAGCCGTTTGGAAACACGCTACCATCCATCCATCTTGCGCCGCTAGGATGGTTAGGTTCGCTCTCGTAGTGGCGAGCAGCGGCCCGGATACGGGAGGACCAGACCGCTCCGAGCATCCATCTGGATTTGTAATGATAATCCATCTTCAGCGCCTCCATGTGCAGCACACCAATTCATCAAGCCACATGTGGAGCAGCTTTAATTGGCGCTTTAAGTGTCCGCTGGGACTGACAATGATTTTTGAACGATACCACTGAGAGCTATTTCACTTTTAAAGCTTAGGATCGCTACTAAAGATCGAGAAAATCATGTTCCACATTTTGAAAACATATCTGACTCTATCTCCGATGGAGTGTTTTTGTACATATATTTGCCCAACAACCTAGAAAGGTACCAAGCAGGAACCGTGTTCGTGTTGCAGGGCAGAGTTCCGGAAAATCATTAGCCCTGCTTTCGCACGGGAAATGGAGAACCCGGTACGTACCGTAGTCGTGCGTGCCTCAATCGTCGGCCATTAGCGCCACCACCATCATATCTGGAAAAACCAAAACGAAAGTTGCGGGGGCCGAAATTATCATCGCGCCCATGTCATACGCCCCTCCGTCATGGGCGCCTATCGGCCCGAGATGTGGCTCCAACGCCTGAGACTATCATTTGCCATTAGGGCGAGGAATCTAGGATCATTGAATATCCATTTCGCAGGATACGCTTTTTCGTGCGCTCAGACATCATTAATCTTCGCCATAAAATTTACTCCTGCCACCGTACCCCGGCGGCCTGCCACGCCGGAATAGGAGTGAAAGAGTGCGCAGACTGGTCCAATCTCTCGCAATCAGAACTCATCTGTTTGCGGCGGCCGATACCGGAGAGGTGCGAAAATTATTCATCTCATCGTTTAATCTCGCCACAGTAAAGCCCGCCCGTCGAAGGGAAAGGTAGAAAATCTACCTGCGCCAGGAAAAACAATTAATCGGAACGATAATGGGCGTTCAGGTCCACTCCGGTGCGATGGGGCGGGTTTGTGCGTAAATTGGTCAGATATTTCAAACCCAATCAAATGTCGTGGGTCGTTGAAAGGGTTTGAACGCGTTGAACTTTGACCTTTTCTAGCGTTGGGCGATGCTCTCGCTCTTTCTCGATGGCCAAGCACATCACGCCAACCGATGAAGCCGACCTCTCACCCCGAACATGGTGTCTTGGAGAAGATATCCCACTTTGAAGATCTTCGCCTCCACAGCGAAACACCACTTGGCAAAAGGACCTCCGATTGTGGCGCGTAGTGTCCTTAACGACCACGAAGTTGATTTTAATTGCACGCTGCTTCCGCCAGTGTACGAATAATAATCAGCATGCGTTATCTAACCCGCAATTATTTGCGACAACTCCGGCCGCGGTGGCGTGAAGTCTCGAAGTCTTGAAAGTGCTCGACCGAATCGGGTCACTCCGTGGACGAGTGCTGTATTCGATTAATCACTACGTGACAATCGCCCCGTTTCGGTCGTGAGCTCGCCCCGTCGCCGACGAGTCGCCGCCGGTTCGTTGCAATGGCCACATCTTCGTCACATCAGACGACATAGACACAGTGCGATAGCGGGCCAAGCCGGTGGCTGGTAGCCGCTGCCGTGCTGTGGATTATAATTTGTCCACTTCCAGACGTGCCCGGAACGTGAGTACAGCGATGAGACACTTCCGGATTACGGCGAACGGGCCACTCTACACCTCTATCTCTCGCTCTCTCTCTCCCTCTGTATCTGTATCTGGACAGTCATCAATGCCCACAGTAGTGCCTGATAAGCACTTGCACGTTCGGAGGAAGGTTCCAAATGGGATGCGATTTTTTTGTCCAAGAAACAGCCCGCTTTATGTTCAAAACTTCATCACACCCTGTGGTCGTGTGCGTGTGCGTCACACGTGCGTCCGTGGACGCGTTTGCGTGTCGCCGTACGCACACTTCGAGCGGCTTGTTTTAGTGCGTATGATGATTGATTACAGCGGCCTATCAATCATAACCGAGCGAGCCAGGCTGAACCGTTGTGCAAGGGTTCGTATTTCATCAAATAATATCTGGAGGGCGATTGCGGTGACAGCATCAAAGCGGTTCCGAGAAAGAGAGGCGAAGAGCAATATCGCGCTGTTATCAGAAATCAGAAAGGTACTGCTTGGGGAAGAGATAGCACGCGTGGGACTCGGGTCGTTGTTGGTTCTACTGTATTTGCTCTCGTAGTTAGACGTCGACTGGAGGCTACGTCACGAATGCAAATGAAGGCGCACCCGAGCGTGTTAACTGCAAGTTTTTACAACCAAACCACCAGTATTAGTAACGTGTCTTCAAACATTTGCAATGGAAGAAGTTTTCCCAAAATATTTAAGAAAATTGTCATTGTCTTGCCTCTTGACTTCAACTTAGAACGAGAGAAGTGTCACCGAGAGAAGTGTTGCTCTTAAGTGTCACCATTTTGTGAATTCCTAATAAGAATTTGAGGGTCAAAAGTTGAAGGTAAAATTTTGAAGAGTTTCTTAAACTAATCTATAACCAGACATGTTTGTGAAGCAACAGGTGTTCGAACTAGATGACTTTAATTCATGTTACTTGAAGCTTGTAGATCGAATCCTATCTTCCCATACGCTAATGATGCTGATATTCCAAACTATGCACCCCCTCACATCACGATGCCGTGTAATCATCAGAACGTTCCTCCTTCAAGCCCGCGATTCGAGCACGAAGCAATGTAAACCGACAGGTTCTAGTTTGCTAGCACTTTCTATCCCACCCCGCAGGCCAGCAGTACATGATACGCTTCGAAAGATGTTCCACAAATCGGTAGTCGATGGGGTTTTCCCACCCCGGAGCCATGCGGAGGAAAGTTATTCCAATCTCTCGTGCTCGTGGAGCGGAGCTGAAGGAGAGCAACAGAAGGAAAAAAGCACAAACACACACATCGTATAACATCGAATGTCATCAAGTGCCAACCATGTTACTGGTAATTCTGGTGTTCCAAACCCCGCATGATGCGCACGTCGATGCACGATGGAAGTACCATATGTTGCCGGTATCGAATTTCTTTCCATCACGTTCCATCGCGCTCTCTGCCCCTTGTGTTCTTCTGCCCTGTCGAACTAATATCGTCGGGTTTGCAACGCCGGGCTGCATCATCTGCCAGAAAAAGGGTGCTGTGTGCTCAGCTCATCCAGAGTGTCTGTGTGTGTGACGCACATTACATTGATAACATCCCCACCGAAGGAGGCGAGTGGTAGTAGTGACGCGTTCAAATCGGTTTATGCGATCCATGGCGCCCATTACCTTCTGCCATCTTCACAAATTTCGCGTCGGGCGGAAGGAACTGAGTTCGACTCGCTAGCTCTATTACTTTCTATCGATCCGCACGCTCGCGAAACGCGTTTTGTGACAAATGAAATTTATTCTCTCTTTACTGAACGTGCGAGCAATCGGAAAACGTTCCAGAGTTCCGCGGGAACTTAAACGTGGTATCTGTAACTAGTTTTGCAACGGAGTTGATGAAGGCGGCGAGTAAAGATTGATGTGAACGGTCTTTTTCGATGAGAGCAATTTGAATAAAACCCAAGAGCACCAACAGATTTTTATGCAAAAACCCCGCGCTACTCGATAACTATAATCTATCATAAAAGGCGCTGTTTTCCACCGAAAACGACCGCGGCATTTTATTATGCGCTCCAACAGCGATGAGGGAGGATGGGTGAAATTAATTCACTCTCCAGCCCTGAGGCTGCCCACCGACGTCACTTCCGTTCCGTTCGCGTCGCCCCTCCGAAAAGCGCACTAAAGATGTGTTTTGTTTCCATTTGACTTTTCCGTTCCAGGTAAGCTTCAGCAGTCACGATCCAGCACGCCCCGATAGCACCCTCTTTGCCATCCCCATCAGCTACAACGGCGGCGGACGGGTAAGGATGAAGTGCTCGCTTGCTTACTTACGCTTGCGTTTACCACGAGATGGACTAATCCGCCAGAAACTCTGCTCCAAAAGTTGACTCCACCAGAACATAGGAGCGAGAGAGAGAGAGCGCGCGCTAGATGCAGATTAACAATTGAAAATTAATGTAGTGTAACAAACCGGGGTGGGACACTGGGTGCTCTCTCTCTCTCTCTCCCTCTCCCTCTCCCTCTCGCTTGCCTTCTTGACCCCTTTCTTTCACCGGTTCGTGGATGTTGGAATGATAATTGCTGATAAAATCTTCCAATCCAGAGCATCCTTTCGGAGACCAAAGGCCACCCGCCATGGTTCTCGTTCGTTGGTGATGCTTTCTTGTGAGGAGCGAGAATGAAGCCTCCATTACTTGACAGAGAGAGAGATGAACGTACACAAGACGATTTATTTAGCATCCCAAATTAGCGCCCGCAATTTCTTTCGCACGGCAAGCAAGGGTGGCGGTTTTTGCGTCAGAATGTATTTATGCTCGGTCATGCCCAGAGTTTATGCATTTCGAGCTTCTACTTAAAGCTCTGCTCCGGCTGCGCTTTGGTTTGGCAGGCAGGCATGTTTGACAGGATGCGACGACCAATAACTCGTACACATAAGAAGCCATTCAGCTACATTGAAACTGCACAATAAAGAACGAAAAGGACAAAAATTCAAACAAACACCCAAAAAGTGTGAGAAAAATAATAATGAAAATCTGGACATTATTTTCTCCGCTCCGACCCCTCTCGCTGCCACCATTTTGTTGTTGTCCGACCCTCAGTTCCATCCCGCCGCGCCCGCTTGGTCTATCGAATTATGAAGATAAAGTTTCGAAAATTATATTTTCCACCCGCGTCCGGTGCTAATCTCATTTTTATCATATTTTATGCAAAAGTTTATGCGCCGAACCAAGCCTCCCGGCACCGCCCACTGCGGGTGGTTTCCGGGCGACCACCGCGATACGGTGTGCGCGATTCTCCCGCCGATCGGAGACAACGGCCAAACTGCCGCTCACGGCGACGGTTTCGCGCAAATTTGCACGAATTTGCTGACGCGAACCAACACAGACACACACACCATACATATAATGAGCCAAGGGAGATGGCACCCGGCACACACGGAGCATATGAAACTAGCTGCATCAAACTACATAGATAAACGCAGTTTTTTTTCAACACCAAGATTAGGTGATCTCTGGGAAAAAAACTCCCAAAAGCCACCAAAAATCGCACGCAAATTTCTCCTGCCCCAAGGGAGATGGATCAACCTACCCTGTACAGGCCGGCAACCTTTAACCCACACGAGCGCGAGATGGCTAATGATAAGATGGCCACCCCCGGAAAATGCCTCTCGACGACGAGCCCACATGGGTGCTGAAAGGCTGCCGGCCCCGTTCGCGTTTGAATTTCTCGGCACGTAGATCCTCTTAATTCTAATTCACGAGATATAACAATTCCATCCGGCACGGAGGCGAGGAGATAGCGCGAGCGCTTGGGAAGGACCTCACAGGGAAAAAATTCCCTCCCGTCGTCGTCGGAAAATCCCACCGTGCGGCGTCGCCATTTTGGTTCGTAATTTCCGTCCGTAGCCGGAGGAAAAACGAGGCCGTCTTTCTGAATTGCGCGGAATTGGATCGGTTTGTGTGGAATTTCGGCTGCCCCGAGAACCCCTTTTGCTTTCAAGGAGCTTCGGGAGGCAGCAGCAGTTCAAAATGGCAGAAGAATTTAATGAAAATTTTCTCAGCTCCGTCCGTTCGTATTACACGCCGCTTGTCTTCGGTTTCTCCGGCCAAACTCGCAAGCTTCGCCGTGGGAGGGACCCGCAAGCTGCAAATAAAAGCTTCACTTCACACGCACACACACACGAACACACACACTGCGATTTGTTCCCGCGTGCCGATTATGCTGATGCTTTTCCCCCAGCGAGACACCGACCGGAGCGAGAGAAGAGACTTGCAGCAGGGGCAAACCTTCGAAACAAAAGGCTTCTAAAATTGAAGCAACCAAGTATTTGGCTTGGCGGCGGTGGTGGTGGTGGTGGTGGCGTCGGCAAGGACACACCGGGAACAATGCCGGAACAATGCCCGGAAGTTGGATCTTTATTGTATGGAATAAATTTCCGCTTCTTACGGCCACTGCCCGCATCTCATTCGCACCCCATAATCGACGGATTTCGTTTCGGTGACAGTTTTGCCTGACTCTCGCACACACAGAGACGCAGATACCCGCGCCCCACCCCCGAGGGCAATGGTTCGTCTTTGGAGTTTTATTTTCGCCCTTGCTGGAGCTGGATTGAACTGGGTACCGGGGCACACCGGAAGCGTAAACAGAACAATTCTCTTTTTTCCGTGTGAATCACTCTGGATGTGGAACACACATATCCGGAGACTCCGGGGTTCGTGTTCTTCGTACGAAGGGGCGTTGCCGTTCGGGATGTGTCACTGGGTGAAGACGGTGGTGGCACTCGGTTCCTTTTTTGCTCTCTCTCCCCAAAGGCGGCACCTTAATCCTGCACGACAAATCCCTTCCCGTATCGAAGTCGAGACGACGTTTGTCGTCGTTTGCTCCGCGCGCTATGATTGTACGCATTGCCGTGTGTGGGAGGACGGATAAGAAGAGTTTGCGCTTTTCGGTGCTTCCCGTTGAAACACATGCACGGCTAACGGCTTCAAACGGGATCCTCTTTGGATCATGTATGCATTTGATTCGATTTCAAATTTAGTTAGTTTATTCGTCGGCAAGACGGTGGGAGTCGGCAGCTCTCTGCTGCCCTTCTGTTCCTGACCCGAACCGGGCCGTGCTTTGATACGCCCCAGTACGGAAGCAGCATGCTAAAATGGAAGGCGCTAGTTCGCCCGCACGAAGCTGTTGGGAATTGTCCTTGTTACGCTTACTTACGCTGATAAGATTATGCGCGCCCGAAACTGGCAAGGCAAGGAGGTTGAAGAAATGAAATTGGAACGAAGTGGCGGCGGAGTGGGACACGCACGCACCGTCCGCCGGATTAAAGCGCAAGGAACAATAGAAATAGGCACCACTGCCACCAGCGTTCCAGATGAGCGCACCAGCAGAATAGCGCAGCGATTGGGTGAAAGGGAAAAATGCTGATAAAATAACGAGAAAAACCGCACGATATCTCGGGCTTGGGACTGCGATATTGCGCGTCCTGCGAACAGATTGCCCTTACCCACAAGATTGCCTTCGTGGGTTTTTTTTTTGCTGCCATCTTCACCGTTTGCCGTATAGGCCGTTAATATTCATTTGCGCCTTTTGATGGTCTTCAAACACACTCCAGTTTTGTTTACTAAATGCGGAAGGGAAAAGGATGCGTGATGAAAATGAACAACAAAAAAAAACGCGCCCAGAAATGCCGCATTCCATAGCGCGGTGCGCAGTCTACAGTGTGCGGCGTTAGTTTGGTGGCAGTGCTCTAATTTATTTATTTTTTTTACTGCTGAGAGTATAGACTGAGAGGGCTCATATTTTAAAACCTTGGTGATAAAAGGCGCTGAAATGATGAGGTCTTGTTCTCCTTTATGTGCACACTATAGTTAAAACGAGAGATTTTTCAATAATTTTTAACACAACTATCTTACAAGCTGCGTTTGATGGGATGCCATTGAGTGTATTCCTTATTAAATATAACGTAGTAAAATAAATCCTACAGTATTAGTAGGTCATTAGTAGTCCATTCAATGCATTCAATGCAATGAAGAATTTGAGAAGTGGTCTACCAATTTTTGAAATTAAATATCCCGCATTCTCTCCAAATTTCCAAAATGATCGATAAAAGGAAAACCACTTTCCGATGCCACAGAACAAGGTCCCAATTGGAAGCGATACTCAATTATTCGTTCGCCAGAAATATCGCTTCAATAGAACCGTTTCGAGGAAGTGCCCGGTGCGCGTATAAACGTCTAATTGATTGAAAGCATTCAATTTGATCGAGCATCGCGAGCTTGATAGTAGTTTGGGGTTATGTAGCTTTTGTTCGACCTTTTTTTTTACTTCACGGACGGGTCTTCTTGTTTGCACGCTCCTACCTCACTCAAACGGGAGAAGATGTCCGTGATGTGCTTTTTCACGCGCCTGGAAGGAAGTTAGAAATTGCGGAACTAATTTGACATTTCCAGCGTGCACCGGAGCAACAAAAGAGAGAGAGAGAGAGACAGAGGGCCATCGCGCAAGAGCACGGTCGACTTCCTGCCCCTTGAAGCGAAGGTACATTTCTTCACCGCCCAAAAAGGCTCACCTAGCGTGGGGGAATCTTCACTTTCTGACCTCCGTCATTTGTGGCTGACACGCTGTTGGCGCAGAGCTTCCTGGCGGGAAAGAGATTGAGAGCGAGAAGATCCGGAAAATGGTCACGCTACACACGCAGCTTTGAAAGGGCGTCGTGGAATGTAAAATCTGATACTACGCTGTCCTGACGAGAAGCGAAAAAAACCCGGATGTTTCCGGGACATTTGCCTATTGCCTTTGGTATCAAAGTTCTTTTCGGACATTCCTTTTATTGGTTTGTTGTAGGTTTTTTTCAACTTCGTTCGTCTTTTTGGGACCGCTCTCTTCACGTCACGTCGACTCCCAGTGGAGATCTCCACACCTTAAAGGGACAGACAGACCCACCATCTTGAAGCTAATACGATTACAAATTTTAATTACTTTCATTTCTGCCGCAGATTTCGATCGTCGATTAGACGGCGGACGTGCCTTTAGCCTTTAGAAGAGCTGATTCCGAGCGGTCGAAAGAAAGTTTTCCCGACCGCCTTCTGCTCTCATCCTGCGCGATCCTTAGCCTCCAAAGATGGATTACAGCGGAAACTGCCGCCGGCCATCATATACATGAACATTGGGATACTTCTACTGGCGTGTCACGTTCCAGGGAGCGCTCATTCCAAAAATCCCATCCCCACGACGTATTGAGCCGGTTCAAAATTTGCGCACGAAAAACTTGCGGGTACTACGGCCCTACCTCGTTTCGGGGGTGTTGTCCGCTGTGCGAAAGGTGTAATCGATTAATTAAATCACAACACCGAGGCAATAAAAGTTGTCCAAAGTGGTAGGGTTTTTCAAAAATAAACGATGCCAGATTTACAAGTTACCTTGCCGCTCGCCCTGTGAAGGGCCAGATGCCGTCGTGGAAATGGTTTTTCGGGTCAGGTTTTTACCGGAAGTTTCACGATCCATCCCGGACAAGGGTCGTGTCATTTCCGTCGAAAGCAATTCGGAATAAAAAAAGACGACCTTTTACACCCGACGGTAGCAGCAGGGCAGGGTCGCCTCTTCCGGCGGATGTCCTTCCAGCGAGCCCGACACTTGGCCGTTGCCGTTGAAAGCGGACCGAAACGAAATTACCAACAGGTAGCGCGAGCGAATAGCGCTCCCAGTTCCCAACTTCTAAAGGCTAATTATGATAAATTTCCTATAAAGTTTGTATCGTTCGTTTCATTGCGATAGGCGAAAGGTTGAGTGCAAAAGTCTGACGGGTGGTGGCCTTTCTCGTGCGCTGGAATGCGGTTTGCGGAACACTTGCCCCGGTGTTGAGGTTCAATGACATGCGACGCGTAGGCTGGAAGTTCTGTCTCCTGCACAGCTGGGACACCACCTACGCTTGTTGAACTTTTTGAACGCACCGTAATACACAGAGTCAAGGAAATGGATCGTTCGGCGCTGTCAAACTCGGGGCGTAGACAGTTAAGGAAAGTTTTGTTTGTTTTCTCCAAAAAGAGCGTAAAGTGATTTCTTTTAAAGACATTTATTTTCCATCAAACGCGCCAGAGCGTGCTCTCCAACGTCCGGAGTCGTCAGGTCTTTAATTCGGCGCTCTTTAGGAGCAAATATTCTAACCGCTATCCAATATCCATAATCCACCAAATCCCCACGATCCATATAAAGCATCGATTTACGGCCCAGCTGCCCCGCAATAAACTCCAACGTGTTCCCAGTCCGCGCCAGTGGACGCATCCCGAACGGTTGTCAGTGACGGTTGTCGGACTTCCGCATTAAAACCGGCGCTTATCGCAGCGGCAGTGGCGACGGTCGCCGCGGTGGCTTGAGATGATCGGGCCCGCGGTATATGCGCGCACGACAGCCATGAATCATTTACGATTATGACTCTGCCAGTGACATCGATTGCCGATTGTCGTCATCATAAACGTTAACCGTGCGTGCGTGCGTGTAGTTGTAACAGCAACGCTCAGAGCCGCGGCTGCTCCGGTGGTGTTGCGGAAATTATTTGACATTCGCCAACGGACGAAAACCATTACCGAACAACCGAGCGTGGAAATGTCCGGAATGTGGTAGGATTCGGACGATAAGCGCTATCCCAGCCGAGGGGAGGAATCGCGGTTCAAAACGGCGATCCAAGCCAGGCACACTTGGATGCGTTTGTGCCTGCATGTAGCCTACGCCGACGCCGCTGTGTTACGTTGTCACGGTTGCGTTTATAGGTGGTGGTTTCGGAGTTTCAAACCGTCCTGTGTGTTGGTGTTTTTTGGGGTAATTCCGCGTTATAATGGTTAGCATTAATAGCCGAATGACCGCTTCAGATCGCTTCTGCCCGCTGAACAATGCGTCCAACTTCTCCGATAGCAGGAGTGGGAGCGATAGAGCACCACCGAGCCCAGATTGAATGGGCAATTTGTTTTTTTTTCTGTACGATTCTCTCACTCGTGTGCTCCAGGAATGGGTGTTTTGTTAATCTCTGCCAGTTCTGTGGAACGCACTGATATATATGGGATGATAACGAACTAATGACAGAGCGCTGCTGAAGCGGGCTTGGATACTCCTAGCTAATTTGCGTCATTTGTGTGCTTGCGTGTTACATCCACATGAGTTTGACTAAAATTGAGTTAACGCTATGACTTAAATTTTTGACATTTTGTGTCGGAATAACGATTAGAAGAGATGAATGATATCTTCGCTTCTGAGAGCTCTGAATGACAAAGTCCGAGAAACTATAAAGATGTCTATATTCAATCTTTGTTTGGAATAGAAATAGACGAGAATCTCCGAAACTCGCGCAATGTTATTTTGAAAGCATTCATATCAGAACTCTCTCACTCTTGCATTCAGACATTCGGATCACTCTATTACTCTATCAATTACTCTATCTCTTCTTAAATCCTATTAAAAGCTATTGAGTGGCTTGAATGTTGAGTATCTGGTTGTATCTGCTAGTCTTATCTATTCCTAAACAACCAATTTAAACATAATCTATAATTAGTGTTCCACAAGTTCAAAGTTGTTCTTTAAATGACAATATCATAAATATTCTTCGCATCACAAGCGTTTGTCTAGCTTTCCGATTGTATTTCGATCGTTTCATCACCACTCTGGCTGCGTGTTCCTTATCAACCCACAAACCCCTTCTTAGGATCAGGCGCAAAGAATGTCATCTTCTCAAATTCTTGCAATTTTGAGTGTCTTATCAGTTTTAGATTAATATATGAGACCTAGCATACCGACGTCGCAAGAACGGCTTACTCTAGACACTTATACCTACACGGGTATTAACGTAACGGTACGCAGCGAAACAACGCAACTGCACGTACATACGCAGGATCAGTAGAATAAAAACGAATCACATCTCTCGGAGGCATCGTTTATAATTTGGTCTTGATCGAAATCGCAACGTAACTCGCAAACCGACAGCGAAAGCACTTGCTTAATTTTCTCCGTCAGCGTTTCGTACCGAAGCAGCTTATTCTCGTTCTAAACCCTTCCCCTTCGTCCTTGGTGTGCGTTTTCGCTGCGCACGAGACCGCGTGTGCCCGGAAGGAAAAAGCCATTTGTGGAAAGCGAACCGATTTTACGACCCACTTACGCACCTTTTTTCCGCACACCACAACCAGTCAGTAGGAAAATACTCCCCCGGCAAGAGGGGGGAAATGGGTGTTGCCAGAGGATAAACGATGTACGGGAAATCGTACAAACAGTGAAGCGAAGTCATTGTGCGACTGGTCACTGTGCTCCGCTTCGTTCGCAGCTTCAGGTAATGGACACCGCAGGCACGAACTAAAGTGTGATATGATTTTCGTGCGGGACAAATGGCCCCGTATCGCAATGACAGTGAACGGCACAATTGATGTGTTGGTTATTTCCTGCTCTTCGAATGTGTTGGTGTGGGACGCTGCTTTCTGTTCTAGTTTGTATCTCTATAATATCTAATTACCTTATCTATGTTAATTTATAAAAAAAACGGAAAACTTATCCTGGTGTCCCACTGTTTCCACACGAGCAGAACGATTAAGCGAATTTCTCCGAATTAGAAGTAATTTTCCATCATTCGTTTCAATCATTTACGCTTGTGTTGATGCGGCCTGCCTCGCGCTGGAAGTTGGAAACAACAGGCTGGACTGAAAGACCCCGAAAATGCTCTATTATCTTTTCGACCTTTGACCAGAGAGCATATCGCAACTGACGGTACGTTAAATTGGAAAAGCGATACGTCAACTGTGCTCTTCACCTTTTTCACACTCCAATGGAGAAGATCCCGACGCTATGACCGATCGGGTTCCGTTGTGGTTCAGGCAAAAATTTGTATTCTTCAAGATTGCAAAGATTGTCTCTGATCTGTTAAAAGACATCCTGCAGAAAACAGCTGTGGACATCTTTTTCAAGAGTGGACTTTTCAAGAATTTATTTTTTTGTATATATGATATAAAATACAAAACAAATGCACTCCACCCTTTCTTGTGCGAAACTTTCATCGGATGCAAATGTGTGGATTCAAATGTTCGGTATTATTCCCCTTTAATCTTCCAACACCTCGAACAGCCAAGGCTCGAAGCATCAGGCCGCAGACACATTTCTCCCGGCAAAGTTCAAATGTTATGTAAATCCACCGTGCAGTCTTCTGGGACCGTTCGCTGGAACGGGCCGGATTAAGAAAGTCGTCGAGAAGCAGGAGGAGAAACGTTGCATTTGCGTGACTGGGGGGCGCACGGCGGAGGGATGCAGATAAAAGGCTCGATAAGGACAAATACAATCGAATAAATATTTTAGCATTCCTGCGCGGCGTGGAACAAATTCTACCGCATTCAAATGTTGTCGCGCCCGGCTATTCGTTGCTGCATACTGATACGGGCTGATGGGATACGAGCGCATGCCGGCTGGTGCTGGATTTTCCAGCAGCAGCAACTACTCCCCCCGGTCGTTCGTGGAAGGAGGTGGAAGTTTGAAAAAAGAATGCTCCCCATCTTACGGCGATAGTGTTCCTGCCGAACGCACACAATCGCACCGATAGTGTTGCCATGGGACCGTGAAGTTCAGTTGAAATCTTGAATAACTGCAACTGGATAACTCCACTGAGCTCAGCTCATGTTTTCGACCTAAAGAGAAATATCCTCTCCAAGCTTTCTCAGGCGCAATGGTACAAAGCAAACACACGACTTCACACGTCCATCGCCCGAGGGATGGCCAGATAGAGCAGGAAGAAAAACCGGCCGGATGACCCTTTTTTTCCTCGGAAAATATATTTATATCTCATACCACGCCAGCCGCCGGTCGTTTTCCCCCGAACGACGAACACTCCGAAAGGAATCTGCCGGCGGTGCAAAGAAGACGCAAAAATGTATATTATTTGATGTGTTTTTGTTGTTTTTGTTGCTCGTCGTCACTTTCCGTCTGTAAAACATCCTTGCAATTTTTCCTTTTCGGCCGTTTTTTTTTCTTGCTGCGCGAAAAGTTTCCACCAAACTTGTGCCACCGAACCTCGCCGTATTTGTGTCTGTGGTGTTATGTGTGTACGAGTGTGGGTGTGTTGGATTTGTAAGTTTCCGGCGACGACGAAATTTGCCCTCGTCGCAGTCGCAGGGGGCGAATGCGAACGGGAATTCGATTTGGGAGAAGGAGAATTTCCGGCAAGAAGGAGGCGCTGAAGCGAAAAAATGTTTTATTAAAATTTTCGAATTAATCAAGATGGCTGTGGAGCGGGAGCCGGGAAGAATGTGGGCAGCAGTTGGTCGAGGAGTTGGCCTGGGCTGGAGCGTACTCCGCTAAAGGCGCATCCTTGCGTTTCCCTTCATGCGCCAATTTCAAATCGTTCGAGGCATTTTCGGAAGCGTCTGATCTTCGACGTCGTCGTCGTCGTCGTCGTCGTTGTTGTCGGTCGGGCACTGCTGAATGCATATCCGGCGGCAGCGATAGTAAACGGCCCGTCGTCCACAACACTTCAAAGCACAATAACAACTGATGCAAGATTCATTAGTTTCGTTGCCAGTTCTTTCAGGCTGTCCTTCGAGACGGTTGGGATTTTTCAATAGTAGGAAGACAAGTTTCCGCAGATAGAGGGCAAGAAAAGCGAGGTTAGAGAGTTGGTAGTTAACAAGCTCGTCCTGATCGATAGTTGCTGCTTGAAAGGATCTCGAAAGACCTTACGTCTGTGCTGTAGGTTGGAGTTTTCGATGCTTTACCCGACGTAGTTCTTCTGGACTAAAACTTTACAAACATTAATTCCACTACTTGTACTAATGCTGCGACACCTCTTCCTGTTTCTTCTTGCTCTCTTTCCTACTCGCCAGTACGGACAGCGTGTGCCGACAGCAGCGTCGCCCAGCAACACGAACTCGAGCAGCTCGTCCAACACCGGCTCGCAGAGCGGCACCCTGAGCACGAGCCTGAGCAACACGACCAACACAAACAACACGATGGGTCCTAGCAACACGCCACAGCAGACGGAGCAGCTGTCCAAAACGAACCTCTACATCCGCGGCCTGCAGCAGGGCACGACCGACAAGGATCTTGTCAACATGTGTGCACAGTAAGTGGAAGCGCGGGAGCAGGACATTTCTTCTGCTCTTTTTTTTGTTTTACCTTCTGTCTGCCCGAAAATTATGTCAACCGCACCGAAATGTGAACTGACTGGTTCGTTCGTGCGCGGTGATGCGTTGTGCGATTAGCATATGAGTGCGTCGGCGAGTGTCGATGTTTTGGAAGAATTGCGTCAGCTTCTCCGAACTGACAGTGTTTGGATTGGCGTGTGCATGTGTGGGCAGAAGATGCAATCAAAAACTCGTTGTTTGGGGTTGAGGCAATCTGGAGCAGTGTAATCTATATATTTTTTGTTTTCTTTTAGAGATCATCGGTAAAGAAGCGAAGTTCTGTTTAAAGAGCAACAAACACTTTTTAGAATCCATTCAAAATTAATAGATTTATAGTAGGAAAACGAAGTTCCTCCCACCCAAGACATTGTATTGTGTGTTATAGTAAAAAAAGCGCCAGTTTGGTATCTATAGAGTAACTTGTTGTGCGGATTGCATACTTGTTGGCGTAGCGTAGCTCAATCAGCCTCAAAGTATGCACTTCTCTTGTACATTCCTTTCATTAAAGAATTATTTACATTATTTATCAAGTTCCAGACATTCCGGCAATCCAAAATCCAAAATCTCGAACTCAATAGAACATTGACATGAAGATATTCTTTGCTAATATATACACATAAATTAGGGCAATACAAAAAAACTCCATCACGAAATGTTGCCAACCAATACAAATTAGAGAAACCTACCTTCGAAACGAAATATATCCCCATCAACCAGTTTAGGTTCTATTGGTCGCTTTAGTAGCATCCATTCTCTCACCTCGTTCTCCACACACCGCATTGACCTATCGCCACCCCGGAAAGCGTTCGCAGCATCGCACAAATTCATCTCTCCTCATCCACTTTAATATCAGCCACCCCAAAAAAAACTCGTTTCTGGCTGGCTGACTGGCTGGTTGGCTGGTTTGTTGTGTCCCCACGTTAGTTACTGTGCAGCCTACAGCGAGCGGTTGGAGACACCCTCGCCACCTCCCCCGAACCGGCCACCGGGAAAAAGCTCACGCGTCTCGAATGATTGCGCATAAATGTCATCAATCCTGCCGCACTTTACGAACCCACCCCAACCGTCACCACCCGGGCTCGCGTTCATCGCTAATGGGGCACCGTTCTGATCAACGTCCCGCCTGCCCGAAATGCGTGTGTGTATGTGAGAGATGAGATTGTTCCGCTCATTTCGAGCGCAGCACGGATTTCGGCACCGAATCGCGCACCATCATCCATATCGCTGGGTGGCTCCGACCAGTGGAGCCTCTGGTGGAGGAGCGCGCGCTTTTTGGAACAATAACTCTAAATGAGTTTTCTTCACCCAACTCCACCCAAAACCGCCCGAACCGTCCGGGCATAGGTTGCGTTCGGCTGTTACGGACGTTAATATTTCCCTCGGCCACCATTCCGGTGTCGGAGTCGGAGGCGCTTGCAGTAATGAGAGCGGTAGGCAGCAGCAGCAGCAGCAGCAGACAGCAAGGATACCCACTAGAAAACGCCCGAACGAGATACGGGCCAGTGTGTGCGCGAGAGTGAATGCCCACAAATCCCACAATCAATCTTTTATTCATGCGAAGCATGGAAATTATGCCGTGGCGGTGGCGGCCTCCCTCTGATGCTGCCGGTTACGATCCGGTTGAGTACGTTCCGCCGTACGCACAACGACCCTGTCGACCTCGGCACTGCATCTGGCACTAGAAGCCCGTAAGCGAGGCTCCCCGAGCCCGAGCAGCCGAGACTACAATAGTGAGGACGATGAAAACCTTTGAGGATGGGAAAAAAGGAAAACTCCCACCGCAGGCAGGACGGAAAAAATATGCGTAACGCGAGTCGTGTCCTATCTCCCCATCCACCGGAAGGGTGTGTACGGCCGAACTTCCGTTCCTTTCGAGGTGACAGGAAATCTCATCGATATTTCACACTATTACTACTACTGCGACCACCTAAAACTGCCGCCACCTTTTTGCCCTCTCTCACATTCTCTCTTTCTCTCTCTCTCTTTCTCTCTTGCGCTATTTGTTCACTTAATATTCTACGGTGAATCTCGATTTTTATTGATGGAATCTCATCAACCTCCCGCGTGGTTTGGCGCTGCTCCAAAAGTCGACTCACGCACGCACGCCATATTAATTTAGTAAAACTTCATTATTATGCTCCGGAGTGCTGGGCATCCTCCGGCGGTAATGGCCGCAGGGCTATTACCCAGTGGGAAGATAAATTGGGCTCACCAGCCACCGGACACACCGGGTGATAAGTCGGTGTTCGATAGGAGTGCTCTCGCTCTCTCTCGGTGCCTTCCTTGCCGATGCGGTAATTGATCAAGAAAAGGCACGCGAACACCGTTCGACATGACACATTACACGTCCCGAGAACTTCACAATTCATATTTTCGTCACGATAAAGCCCAACCGGAGAAGATGAAAAACACTCCCCCAATAAAAGCACAATTTGGTGTGGCGCGTCCCCCACTACCAGGAACAGGTCAATCATCTCACCAGAACTTCGACGTTCGCTAAGACTTGCCCAAGCCCCTCCCCGTGCTGCATATTGTCACTTTCGTTAAGCGATACGAGCCACGTAATGGACGCAGGAGCCATTTCCCACGCACACACCAACACACTTTGTGTATTCTGGTCTCGCTTGTGGCAGGATATCGGGTCTTAGAAATGGACGATCTCGTAGATTCGCGAAGCGGTGATGTGTGTGGGCCCTTCCGGGAAGCCACCCAAATACAGGGCTATAATTAGCGCGCGGTCCAGGCATTCTGCCGTTCTGACTCGACTGCTGTGTCATGCGAAGTGGGAGACGAAGGATCTCGGGTTGTTGGAAAATATCGATGGCGCACAGCTACGGATTGCAAAACAAAACGTATGGAAGTATTTGGAGGATTTTCCTGTCATGTTCTACGTCGTTCAATAGCGCCATTCTTAGGCTGTAAACAAAGACATACTGGTAAAATTATCACATTTTCGTAAGGTTTGTCACAGATTATTTATAACGATTCCAGAATGTCACTTGTAACTTGTTTTCTGTATTCATATCTCACAAACATCAAGGCAAAACGTTTCGATGGGAAACGTTTGCTACTAACGCAGCGGGGCGCCATCTATTGAGCAGTAGTGGAACTGAAATGATTTTTTTAAGTAACTGATGAAATGATATGCATGGTACTATTTTAAATTAGCATTATTTACTGCATCTTAGTAGGAAATTGGATCAAATTGTGGCATTAAATGAATCATGCCATATATTATTCTTGGGGTATGAAAGATCTTTTTCTAAAGAATAAAGCCTCGGTTCTTAGAACGTATCTCAACTTTAATTGACGCAGATATCTTGTTAACTGTTTGAGTTGCTTGCAAACTTTCAGTTGTTGCCAGATCAATCGGAAAATCCCTTCTCAAATTTGAGAAAAAACACAACGCTTGAAGAGAAGAAAGGCTTCCTAGAAACAAGCTATATTGAAGCAGAAGAAGTTGTCTCAGCATCTGGAAACTCTCTAATCCTTGTTGGGATTAAAACGAATTTTGTCCATCCGTGTTTTATTGAGACTTTTGGGAAGGTTTATGTTTCTACAGCTTAAAAGCTTCTCAACGCCAAAAGTCTTTTGATGAAAAATTTAAATAGAAGTAACATTCATAAATGCCACTTCAACACCAGCGTAAACAATCTCGCTAGTGGCACAATCCTTCCTCTCGCTCACAAACACAGTGTCCATTACGCGACCCGTCATCCTGCCGAGTACCGTATCCGTTCATTAGTCACCCGGGGGAGGTGGGTTTGGGTTTTCCACCCGGCGCGTCATCCATGTTGTATGCTTCCGGTGCTGCTGCTTGTGCTGTGCGCTGTGTTGTTTATTATTTTGTACGCATTGCACTAATTTGCATTATTTTTCAAATGTACTACTAACACTTTGCTACTTTACGTTTTTTTTCCCACGATTTGCGTTTTGTTCGCCAAACTGATCCTTTCACTCGAGCATTTGTTCGTTTTCTGCTGCTGCTGCTGCTCTCCTAATGGCAACACTGCACTTTTGCACACTCCGTTAGACGTGTTCCGGTCCGGGGTTTCCATCGTGCTTTGTTTGATGCTTTTTGTGGGGTTTTCAGTTCCCGGTGTTATTTCTTAAGCGCCCCGAACCCAGATGATGTGTTCTGGTGCATGTTTATGCTCCCCTAGGGGGCACGAGTGGAGAGACCCCCGCAATACACCACGAGCGGCCGGTTCGAAATAGGATACGCTTAATTATCAACCCTCAGCCCACCCGCGTGCAATTGTGTTCGCGTAGTTCTCCACCACCACCCGAAAGGCTACCTGCACTAACGAGCTTTTCCCGGGTGGACGGTGCAATTTTTGCCACCGGAAATTGTTTACACTTTCAAGTACATCGGTCCGAAAATTAATTTCCCATCCATTCCGTGTCCCTCCGCGCATCCGTCATGCGTTTCCTTCCGCATCCGCTGTGACGGTGTTCTAGCTTTTGCTGCCTTTTTTCTGTCTCCATTTTATGAAACCCTGCCGCAATCTGAAACAACTCACCGTCACGATATTTTTTTTTTGCGTTGCCCTGCAAAAGCGGTGTACCGAGATTTCAGATTTATTTATTAGCATTCTTTTTTGTCGTTGCGTGGGCCAACACAAACAAAAAAACATGCATATCCTGCTGCGGAATGTTTTCACGCAGAGTGAAAAGAGGACAAAAGCACGACCAAATATAAGGCTGTCTGCGTGATGGTTCGGTAGATAGAGCCGGTATAATTGTGATGATAATAATGTATTGTGACGAAAACTGTGGGGGTACAAAGACGGAAACTGTTTGGTCATTAATTACTGCCCAGTGTCGATATCGTGCGATAAATTTACGAGCGATTCGGTGGCGAATTATCTCTAGCCGCCGAACCGAGGAGCGGTAGTAATTGAGTGATGGATTTCAATAAATCGTGGTACGTTTTATTGAAAGTTTTCGTCCAATATTTTGTGATGCATTTTATGAGTATTTATACCTATTTATTTATAACATCTAGTTGATATTTCTTACAAAAAGTCTTGATTTGTGTAACGCCATCTTTTGATGGATAGTATTTTATACGAATATACGATTTTTTGTATCTAGCTGTGAAAAGGCGTTTCGTTTTCCTTTAGCGAAATAATATCATTTTATTTGTGCTGCTGTATCTCACTTTTCTCCTTTTCGTTTGTCTTTCCAGGTACGGAAATATTATCTCAACAAAGGCAATATTAGATAAAACAACAAACAAATGTAAAGGTAAGTTAAGCATAAACAATTAAGTATCAATTAAACGACCTCACTATACATACCATAAGCCAACAAATGTGTACAGCCAGACACGAATCTACGACAACAGATCAACGTCAGCATCGAAATAAACAAGACGGCACAGCGAATCGGCCGCAACGATATGGCTTCTCGCCATGTCCACGCCAGGAAAGCTGTAGGACATCCGATCGATCGATGATTTTCATTAATTTTTCCTCCCTGGTCTCCATCTCTTCCTTTTCTCTCTCTCTTTCTCTTCTCACCACACCATCCAGGATACGGATTTGTTGACTTCGAGTCGCCATCGTGTGCCGAGGGTGCCGTCAAAGGGCTGCAAGCGAAGGGCATCCAAGCTCAGATGGCCAAAGTGGGTATCTGGGTGCTACATAGGCCGGCCATTGTACGTTTGTTTTGCATGCAAGTAATACTTACACCACTTCCTCCCCCTGCAGCCACCTATTTCTCTCTTGTTAGCAGACAAAAACCACCACCACCAACAACACCAACAAACAACAAACCTATCTCTCTCTCTCTCTCTAACTACATACGGAAACAAACGCTACAAACTCAACCATCAACGCCATCTACACACACGCGTCTAACACCGTAACAGCAGTCGAGCGGTTTTGACATGACCTCTCCAATAGACAGTAACATTCACACACACACACACGCAACACAGACACAAACACAGACGAAGATTTGACGTTTTGACCAGTGACTGGAAAATGAACCCCCGATCACAGCAATTACCACTCTGTCAGCGTACCGATACCGACCGAATACACCGACCCTGATGTCCTGTTTTAATTTCACCACCCTTGTTTTGCTACTCCTCTTCGCAAGAACACATCCCCGTGGTTCTGGCGTACTCTTTTTATCATTTGTCATACTTCTGTTTACTACAACCTTCAGTTTGATAGTTTCACTTGCTTTAATCTGGGAATGAAGCATCGTTCTTGTCAGTTTTCATATTACAATAGTTTGTCCCGGCTTAATGTGTTTTATTGTGACCTTTTTACTAGTTTTCGTTGTGTTTGTTTTAGAATATTCCCTATTTGTTCTAGGGATATTTTTTTTGTTTAGTTTCACACTAGGATTGAAATGCGTGATTTTTTTATCCACTTCTCCTTTTACGACGCCTTTTACTCATTTTTACCTCATCACGGGATCATTTTACAATATCGTATCTCTTTGCCTATTAATGACAGTAAAAAAATCTTTACTGTTTTTATTTCTAGATTTTGTTTTTTTTTAATTAAATTCCTTATTGCTCACTGTGATAAAGTTCATCAGTTACTGTTTTATTCACTTTTACTACTGGTGTTTATCTTTTGTATCTCATCAAGCGACCGTCTTTCTGTATTGTCTCCTTTTTTGCGATTAGTGGCAGTACAAAAACTTTTACAAGTCTCCAAGTGAACACTTGTTTAGTGTCGCTTTTTTTTTTGTTTCACAGAACATAATCCTAGTTTCGTAATCACTTCACTCGCGATCACGAAAAGGTGGAATAAAACCACACCCACCCCTCCACGAAAACTCGATGAACATTAAAAGAAACGACCAAAACAATCTCGAATGGATTTGAATGCTTTATTTGTAAGCTAATTTTCACTCTCATCGCCTTGCAAGAAGCCGGGCGCAGCGGCAAGTGTTGATCCTTTGCCAGTGGCACAAAAAAAGAACCGTTCCACGAAGGAGCGGCCAACCGTGATTTGGGAAAGTTTCTACCGAAGAAGCAGAAGCAGGATAAAAAACGAAGCAAACACCCTCAACAAACACGCTAGAGGAAGAAAAGTTTCTTCTCTTTGCTGCGCGCTCCCCATAGCGCGGGTGGACTTCCGGTGTGTAGCCTGCCCGGTTGCCACTTGCCACGCTTCCTGCGTGTACACGAGAAGTGAAAAAAGGACCCGACGTGGAAAAGGGTCGAGGGCGGCGACGCTTGTCGGTGCGCATAAAGCCGGAAAGGGCTTTCCCTTGATTATGTTTAACCAATTTCTCCTAGGTGATGAAAGCGCGGCTGCTCGTCGCGCGCCTGCTAGGATGTTGTTTTTTCGCGTCTTCTTATTCTTCTTCGTTCGCGTTGGCCCCTCATGCACACGTGTGCGGGTGGAACGAATCCCCGCAGTGTTGTGTGGGAAGGGAAGCATAAACGAGTTAATAATTAATATTACACTTCAATGAAATTTCAATGCAATGCCGCGCTAAGCGAGGCTAAACGGGGTCAAAGTTCATGGGCTGTTTTTTTGCTGGTTCCTGCTGGTAAAACTGGCGGAACGGTGTAATCCAATAAGATCGGAGTGAGAAAATAGGATCCTATGGAGATTCCTGTGAAGCAAGCGTTTCGTTTTAGTCGTTACTTAAAAATTGGAGCACCACAAACACAACCCTATACACAGAACACTTACAAACGAAAATCACACACCCCTGGACACAACGTACCCAACCCGTTCAGCTGCAAAACATCGACATTGATTGTACAGTTTGTGAATTGGCACGATACCTTCCTTGTATGTTATACACACACACACCCACTAACACTTACTGCCTCCAGCGTGCGGAAAGGGATAGGGTTGAGTAACAAAATCCAATAGCTGTGACACGACCTCTGGTACTGATCACTACTGATCTTCCTGCACCACTAATCCTGGGTCACTTGCAAGGCATGTCTTGCTGGTCTTGTCTTGCATAAATGATACACACAACATATATTTACCCTTCTTGTTAACAGCCAGTACTAACGCTAGTATCCTAAACGGAAATCGCTACTAACCCTTATGTAGATTGTTTCATTTTGATTCTGAATTCGTTGTACTATTATTTGACACTTCGCGCTCCACTTCCCCCCATGTACTGGTCACACACACATTCTTTTGGGTGTTTTTTGTTGTTGTTTTTTTTTTCGTATCATCCGTTTCGCCACCTCCCTCGCCCCTTAGACACTAGGAAATTACCCGGACGTACACGTTTCCAACAACAACAAAAAAAAACCAACGAACTCCACAAATCAGACGATCAGAACCCAATGCCAATTCTTCCATCAAGACGCGGTGCCCTTTTGGGTGCGCCCGGACGCTGTCTCTAGTGTGTGCGTGTGTTGGTTTGATATACGAATCCTATACGAGACAGAACCAAACAAACAAAAAAATAACCTAGAATAGCGAGTTGATAGCCATCCCCGTGTTTCCGTTTCGTTGCTGCATAGTCGATTTGTCGAAATGATCCCGTTCTCCCCCGCCTTTCCCTTGCTCCCTTTGTCCCCCTCCCCCGCTCCTCGCCCACCCCTCTCATAGCTGAAATCTAGAAACCTAGCGCTATAGAACATAGAGGTTGTTCCGTTTTGTTTCCGGAAAGGGTTTGTCACCATTATCCTAGTGCTCTCTCGCTCTCTCTGTCTCTCCCTCGTCACTAGCGTGTGGTTGACTAGCGCGGGCAGAGATATAGCGTTTGCGTTTTGCGTTTCGATTTCGTTCAATAACTTCTTCTTCTTCTCCATTAGTACATCCTAGTACCACCTAGTGTCCACTTCCTTTGCTCCAGACCGCTCGGCGGAAGCTGCTGCGGTGCCTCTGCTGTTGTTGCCGGTTTCCAGTGTAGTGTTTTGTTAGCTAGAGGCTCTGCGATAATTAAATCCCGCCTCCTCCCCGTACATGTTGCATTTACACTCCGTTTGTCCAGATCCGTCCCGTTGTATACATTAGCATTAGTTCTCTTCTCGTCGGTTAGCAAATGTTCGAATTCCTTTTCGCAACTCTGTTTGTGCGTGTGTTTCAGTTTAGAATAGATTACAAGTACATATATCAATGAATCCTTCTGAAAATGATTCCGGTTGATGAATCTGGCCGAACCTAAAGAATTAGGAAAGATGTGCAAAAACCGATCTTCTTTAGATGCTCCGCTAGCGATGTACAAGAATCCTCTGCTTCCTGATAGCCTGTGTTATTACGACAGCAGATGGCGCTTCAAACATTGTTTCTGCAATAGATGGCGCTGCTTTTCTACATGTTAGTAGAGGGCGCTCCTATTTTTTAAGCATATGTTTGGACTCTTGGAGAGTCTACTCGACTCTTTTGAGAGTCATTTTGGCGATATTCCACTCTCATTTTGGGTCACAATCTTTGGAGAGCTTCGATTGGCACCAGTTTCAAAAACATTTGAACGATTTACTTACGTACCGTCAAAACTATTGACTGTGGAAAACCAAGGCCATCTGACACACTTTTACATACCATAAAGCTACACCCCTAGGCCTAGCGGAAAGCAATCTATCCTGATTCGGAACGATGCTGTAATTAATACGACCCGAACCACTCTTGCCCGTTGGAAAATGTAATACATCGCCCAACATATGCCCGGCCCGGTACATCGAAAATAAAACGCGAAAAGATTTATGAAACGTTTCCCAGTCCGATATGGTGCTGTTGCCATTTTTTTTTTGCGTTTGTACGTCGGGCGGAGGTCGTAATCATTTTACGAGAAACGATAAAAAATTACATGATTTGCATCTTTGGCTTTCACGTCCTCCCAACCGCGCCAGTTTTATGCCACCCGGGTTGGGTCGTGTAACAACGTGTCGTTTTTTTGTCTGTGTTGTTCTGCGAATAAATCGGACACACGCTGTAATGCCTAGTAGACGCGCAATAAACTGCCGATGAACTACCCACCCGGCCATTGCGTATAGGGGTTTCCGTATGGTTTGCCCAGTTTTGCCCAGTCCTTCCGCTTTCGGGAGCGGATTGTTTTACGCCTAGCCGGTCGGGATTAAGCTGCCTGCGGCGCTGCCCATTCCCGCGGGCGCTACTTGTTTTTGTGGAGGAGGACGTTTTACAGCATGACCGGTTTATTTATCAATTTTACCACCATCACGGAGCCCGCCGTGTTGCTGTAAAACTCCGGGAAGCAAAAATGGTGGTTTGTCAACACTTGGAAATGGAAAAAAGGCCCCGGGCAAGCGTGAGATAGGGATTATATGCCACATCTCGCTGGTTTATCGCTACCCGTCCCGGGCCCATCATGAAATGGGATGACTCTTTGACATGTTAATAGGGGGCGAGCGCCAAGCTACGCTTAAAAGCAAACAAAATAAAACAAAACCCTTTTATCGAAACCCTCTTGCTCTCGTGTTGCTTCCCAGTCCGCTGCGATAGAAGCTCCCTAGGTAGTAGTCGTACTGAGAGTGTGATCATTCCCGTCCCGCTAGTGTATAGTGCTCAGTATCAGCTCAGTAGCTCCAACGTTCCACGTTCTCCTCCCCCTCCTTCTCCTTCGTACATCGTGTTTGTCTTCAGTCTTAAACAGTTTGTTGGTTGTGTTGTGTTGTGTTACCGCTTTCCAGTCATAGGCCACCTAGTGTCGATCTTGAATTCTTCAGTCTCTCTTAGTACTCATTAGAACTGTAAAGTCCCCATTTGGCTGCCTGCCCCTGGAAGAGCCCTGCTGGAGCGTTATCTTCATGATCAAACGTCAGTTGTGTACATATGTTTGAACAAAAAAAAACTAAAGTACATCCTTAGAAGAAATACAAACAATCTACATATTGTGTGTGTGTACAGTACGCTCTAATCGTAAAAGTCTCTTAGTGAACCCGAAGCGGTGCTGCAAGCGTGCTCGCTACCATACTCTACTGCTACCAATGATCGTTTAACCATGTGTATATGTGCCGAAGATTGTTACTAGTAATAATAAAACCCATCGAGATGAGCCGTGGAACGGTAGTTGAAGCAGGAAAGCAAAGTGCACTCCACCCAAGTATTAACCAAGTCTAATCGAATGCTAACTTAATGTAAATCACACTGTTCACACGCCAACACACTCACCTCGCTCGCCTCCTGCTGTGAGCCATCTTTTCCGTACTCGGTATCCGCCGCCGCTGCTCCGTCGGACGTTTGCTGCTACACATGCGGATAACAGGCAGTTCGATTGTTCGACTCGTTTCGAGACGCTCGTGTTGTGTTTTCTTTTGCATTCTGCAAACCATTATAGTCTTTTCTACAGTAGTTTCGGTTTGAATAGCTACATAGTCGTATTTTTCATACATTTCTTCCCCGAGTTCGCTAGTATCGTTGTGAGTTTATCGACTTAGTTTGTCTAGTATCGTGAGTTTTTCAATTACACAAGCTAGATTGATCAAAGCATATATATATCTATATAAGACAACTAGTACAAATTAGCGCTAGCAAAAGAGTAACACGAGCGAACTTGCTTGAAATAATCTTTCAAGATAAAAAAAAACTACAGTACATAAACCTTTTGTATAGTGAATACTACTTTCTTGTATCTCTTTGTATAATACTGCCCTTCGTTGTTTTACTTTCCACTTTTTTAACCAACAACAACAACAATATAAAAAACAAACCGTTTTGTAATCTATACATAATAGCTAGTGCTAGCGGCATTTGTGTTTGCTATCATATTTACCATCTTCTATCAATAATTATTAAACCAACAAACAAACAAACAAACAAAAAAAACGTGCATAGTGAGCCGGCCAATCACACACCAACTATTAATTAAGAAAGTATTCGATTTGAGCGTAAGCGTAGGAATCAGGAGAATCGATCGTAACAAAAATCAATCCACCCCCTCTTCCCCCTGTGTACCCAACCCATCCCATACCTTAAAATCTCTCGCCCACGATATCGGAGGCTAGGTTCCTGCTCGCTGCTACGTCTAGTGCGTTCCCCGCAGGCCCGTTGCGGTGGTCCGATACAAGTGGCTAGGTCTTGCTCGAGGTTTCGTTGCTGTTGAAGTCTTCTCGAAGACGGGCGCTAGCACATTTGCTTACCCTCTACCCTCGTGTGTCCTTTCGATGTTCTATGTTTGGCTTTGACATGTCATTTTTGAGACAAACCAACAACAAAAAAGCACGACCTTTAAAAGTTACTCTTCTTTCATTTGCTTCTTTGCTACGGAGATCTTCCTGGCAGTGTTGTGGGCTCATTCTCATGGGTTCAATACACTGCGGCATATCCATCACATCTTGTTTCGAATCATCGTACCCGAGCTGCTAGTGTACTATTCTTGGGATCTTCTCTAGTGTTCCTCTTACAACGAAACTACTCTCGCAAGCCCATCCCTCCACTCCCTTGAAGTTCTGGAATGAGCGCGAAACAATGCTCAGTGTTGTCTGTTCCAAAGCATCTGCATCCCTTCATTGCGGCGATCACCATGAGTCCACCATGCGTGTATGTGTGCGTGTCTTTCTGTGTTGTGTTCTCGTCTCTTAGTCATCAAGATCTTCCACTCCACTCTGTCTCTCTGTCCGTCCGACAATAATTGGCCCACCGTCTGTGCGTCCCACCTTCCCTTCCTTATTTCTCGGTATACACGTTTGTGCCAACTCAGAACCAGCATAGTCAAGATCATCCAATCTCCCTTTCGACCCTCATCCCACCTCGCCTCCCCCGCAAGAAGTAACGAGAGAACAGCAGATAGCGATATTCAGCGCAAAACCGAGAGACAGCTTCGCGCAGGCAGACGGTGAACAGCGCAAAACCATACTAATGAATTTTCTTCTCTCCTTCCCCCCGCCCCTTCGTCACGTTGCTGTATGTGTTGGTACAAACCAACACCCGTAAAACTATTCCATTCCCCATGCTAACAAACGCTCCCCAATACTGTGGACATAACTCACCTCCATAACTCCCACTAATCGCACGGAACTTTACGCACGGAATCGCTGGACCCCGCCATGGTGGTGCCGGCTGAGCAGCAACAGGAGCAGGATCCAACCAATCTGTACATCGCGAATCTTCCCCTGAACTACAAAGAGACGGACGTGGAGAATCTGCTGTCCAAGTACGGCCAGGTCATCTCGACCCGAATTCTGCGCGATCAGAATGCACAGTCGAAAGGTGAGTCGCGCCCACCGGGCATGCCGAACGCAATCCACTCAAAATCACCCATTTTCCCGCAGGTGTCGGCTTCGCTCGGATGGAGTCGCGGGACAAGTGCGAGCAGATCATCCAGATTTTCAACGGCACCCAGCTGCCGGGCGCGAAGGAACCGCTGCTGGTGAAGTTCGCCGACGGTGGCTCGAAGAAGAAGAACCCATTCAAGAGCCCGGACCCGAACACGCGAACCTGGCGCGAGGGCGCGGAAGGCATCCCGGTCACCTACGATCCGAACATGCAGCAGAACGGTATCGGGGTTAACGTCGGCACGCACATCAACATGCCGTACAGAGGGTTCAGTACGCCGCAGGTCGGTGGCTATGCCGTGCCCGGCTCGCAGTGGGTGCCGAGCTACATGATGACCCAAGCGATCGCACCGGTCGAGGAGCAGGTATGGACGGTGTGTTCGACCGTGCGATAGTGTGACGCCTAATGTTGTCTTTCCTCTCGATCTTCAACAGCAATACGTGCAGGTGCCCGCTTCGCACCTGAGCGTGGGCACACCGTACAAGACGGACGGTGTGACGCCGGTACAGCCGCGCGGAGTCTCGATGATCATGTCCAGTGATAATCCAGCTGCCGTACAGTACGGCATGATGCCACAGTTGGCAACACTGCAGATTGGCTCCTCGGTATGTCCTCCAAGCGTGCTCTCTAGCTCTAGCTTTCTATACCTATCTTTATCTCTATCTCTCGCTCTCTCTCTTCTTCCTTTGCAGCCAATCCTATCTCTCCCACAACAGCAGTACATCAGCCCAACCTATCCGTACTATCCGACCCATCCGACCTCGGTCATCCACACGCTGCAGATGGGCGACACGGAACAGGCGAGCACGGCCGCGTCGCCGGACGAAGCCTACACCACGCAGTATCAGCACGCACCGAAGTAGATCCGTCACACCGATCGCAGCACAGATCCGACAGCCCCGGAAGAGCCGGCCCTCCCGTAGCCAAGACACATCACGAGACTTCACCACCATCACCATCGAAATTACTGAAAAAGGACGAGAACGAGAGATAGACGAAGACAGCAGGACACATCCCTCATTTCCGGCAACAGCGCATGCGCGAGTGTGTGTGTGTGTGTGCGTGCGCAACACGAAGCAAACAAAATGCATCTTGCTTCATCGCACCGTCGCTCCGATTACTTCCTCAAGACCGTTGCTCCTTCCTTCAGAACTGTTTAAAGGATGGAGAAGACGTCATGGTACCACTAACACATCACAGCTTCAAGTGAGTGCAAGAGAGAGAGAGAGAGAGGGACAGAGGAAGATCTAGGCAGCAGTGTAGTGTGCACCACAAAGCTAACCCTACCGACGTTTCGGTAGACGTGCGTATACCGTGCATCATTTCCAGGAAATGATACCCCGATAAGTTAGTAGTGCGCGACAGAGCAGACACATCACGTTACTGAGCGTAATATATTTGGAACAGAGTTTGGAGGAGATCGCAACCTCGAAACAACGAACTACGTACGTAGTTCCATGAATTTCCAGCGTTTAATATGCGTTGTTTTCTGTCTCCTTCCTTCCCACATCAAGGTAGGCCAAATAAATTAAGATACCTCAAACGACGAACGAACGCGTACGATAGTATGTGACGGTGGCGGTGCGCTCACACAGTCGCGAAAAACACGCGCTTTAGAGGAACCGGGAAGTCCCTGTTGCGGGAAAGCAAACGCAAAAACGATCGACGCGTACTGACGCGATTCACACAGAGAAACGGAAATGTGTAGGATAAAACGTACGAACGAAAACGAGTGAGCGCAAGCGACGAACCTCATAAAGAAACCAATCTAAGATGGCGACTGTCAGATATGACTGAAAAGTGAAAACACACACACATACGCATACACACTGTAGCGAAGAAGAACAGTTCTAAAGTCTAGAGTCATCTCTCCACCGCCCCCCCAATAGTGCTCCTCAAAGTGAATTTTGTTTTGTGTTTTTACAGTGCAGAGAAGGTTATGCAAAATGGTGTGCCCGTTGTCCTTTGCTCGGAGGAACAAGAAAACAAACAACAAACGATCATCCAAAGACCGGTCGTGCGAAAAAAAAGCCGTGCAGAATATGGAGAGCAGTAGGCTTGCTCGGATAGGGCTCGGATCAGATGAAATTGTGATTTTGGCGTGTTTGTTTTTGGGTTGGTTTGGTTGGTACCTCAAAATCGGCACCCCACAACTCCACCGCCAGCTGCGTGGATAAAGTGCTTTTTCCCCTGTTTGTTTTGTGTCCACTTCCACTACTCCGGACGGTGTTGTCGCTCGATTTTAGTAGAGTTAATTTTAATTTATTGTTTTTTTTCACAGCGTTTCCGGAATTTTTCGGAATATGTGTTTTTTGTCTTTTTTGTTAATTTAAAAAAAAACACGAGAATAAGAACGTTGTGTGTATGTGTGAGGGTTGGAAGGGAGAAAAAGCTAGACATAAGAACATGCAGACACACACACATACACGCGCGCGCAGATCTGCACTGGGGGAACGGGAAAAAGTTAGGAGAGGCACATGTGTGTGTGTGCGTGGAAGTGTGCATCTAGGAAATTCAAAGCCGGTAACGCGTGTAGTAGCTGACACGTGTAGGAAATCAAAGGCGGCCGGAAGAAGTAGTGTAGCGCGGGATTTAGGCTGAAAGCGGCGGTAAGGAAGCTAGTTTATATTTTAGTCTCGTAGAACGAACGGTTTAACGGTGAATGAATGGTGATCTCCCCCCGCCCCAATACGCCGGGGGAGGATTACGACGGGGGGCGGACGAGAGAGAGAGGGTGCGCAGAAGCAGCGGAGGCTGAATCCTTCTACCATACCAGGACATTCAGGAGCGTGCTCGCGCGTGCATAACACGAAAGACGGAGTGTCCGAGGAACTCTCGAAAGTCGAAGGTGAGAGCGCAGAGTCAATCCCCAATCGCCCCACCCTCTCGAGGGCGATCGCATGTGCTAGGCTTGATAAGGTTAGTTTTTAGAGTGTTTAGTACGTTAAGTAGGATTTTTTCGAAGGACTTTTTTCCCTCTCCCATTTTCCCCCGAACACACGCGCGTTACAGGGCGCTCTCTCGTTGCGCATTGTGTGTGTGGGTGTGCGTGTTTTTTCTTCTTTGTGTTGTGTTCTGTTTTCCGTTTTGTGGCGTTTCCAGACTGAATGTCCACCATGCGCCACCTCCAGGACTTGGAGGAGGAGGAGAAGGAGGAATACTGATTGTTGTTTTTGTCTTCATTCCTTTCCTTTTCTGAACTGACTGCACACACAAACACACACTCTGTTTCTGTTTTTTTTTCTGTGTCCTTGGTGTGATTGTGATAAGCGCGCGATATAATCCGATTTGAGTGGGCATCGAATCAGCGAATCAGCGGGAGTAAGGACGCTTGAAGGCTGGATTGAGCCAGAACGATGAGACTCAAACAAAACTTTCCAGAAAACATTTTCCCCACGGTGCACGAGCCTACCACTTTCTACCCCGTCTGCCTCTGCTACCTTCCAACGCGTAACTGCAACTGCAAACAAAAACGAACAAACAGCATGCACCGGCGTCCTTCGTTTTTTGGTTAAGCGTTCTAAAACCCCTTTCTCGCGCCCAAGATAAGATCAATGCTCTCCCCCAACCCGAGCGTCGCCCGCTCGATTTCGCTGCACACGGATTGGAATTTGGAAACGATGGAAAGTTGCGAACGATTAGGAGACAGCTTCGTCCAAAAACGCGCGCCCGACCTGAATGCCGGCGCGGCTAGCGAAGAGAAGCTGGGCGTAACGAATGGCGGATTGCAAATAAAAAAATACGGATCACGAGTAGAAAACGCAGACGTACGGGAACCGCAAGACGATCGATTTGGGTGGCGTGACAATGAGAAAACCGAAACACCGAACGTACGGCAATAAGGAAAGGCGATATTTTTTTTTAATGTTAATTTATATGGTGAGTTTCCTCTGTATGAGTTTGCCCTTCCGTTCTCAATTCAGACCGTTCAACAGTCAGACCAGACAGAAGACGAAACAAATATCACACAATCGAATTCATTTATGTTTTCTACGTTTAATAATGTAAGTTATGTTTGTCTTCTTTGTTTATTTTATAATTGTTCTCAATTTGTTTGTTGAGTTTATGCAGTTTTACTAATATGTTTCGTTTTTATTTTTTTATTTTTCAGTTTTTTTTCATTTGCTAATACAAACCTGGTGTCCGGTTTGTTTTCAACGCTTGGTGTTGCTAGGTACGTTTAAAAAAAAGACTGGTAACGAATTGTACGATCTTTCCTCACCATCCTAACTCCACTTACAGAAACGGCACAACAGCACCATCAAGAAGAGCACACTGTGCGGCGCCACCTAGTCGCTTGAAACATTGGCGAAACGGAATGGAAATTGTGCCTTTTTCACAATTTTATTTCCTTGCCAGTTTGTAACACGAGAAAGCAGGGAGAAAACGTTCGTTTCGGTTTCGATTTCACTCCACTGTGCAAAAAGTTCACAATAACTGTTCGCCAACAAGAAGAAAAGATGCGACGAAACGAGACGAGAAACTAAAACTGATATAAAATATTTACGATTGAGAAAAGCGTAAACCCAATACTAGCCATCGCTAGGAAGAAGATGCAAACGCAAAGGAGAAAACAAAACTAAAACAATAAGGCTCATTTCGTAGCACACATACATCACCGGAACGACACAGAAAAGGCAGGAAGCGAATGCGACACAATGAATCACACGAACACCCGAAAGGTGACGAAAAAGCGAAACGAACAAAAAAAAACAGCAACAACAACAACAAAATAACAAACTTTTTCTACACAAATATTTTTGAAAGTCCCTTTTTCCAGTTGTTGAATTTTCATTGAAGCAAACGCGTTGGGGCGGAGAGTTGGCCAGAAACGGGGGTTATTGCACGATTTACAAACGCATATTCGGGCAGAGTGCACCGAGCGGAACTTACACAGCACAGGAGAAGCCATATTGCACTATCATTTCAACACGAGCAAGCTACACGCAGAGAGGAGATTAGGAGATAGGGCACGGAACTCGGCGAAACCTTCCAGCACTTGTGAACGTTGTGGTTTTGTTCCGGGGTTTTTGTCCATTGTTTTCTTCACGACACCGAAGCGATCGTACTCGGAGCCATACACAGCGCGACTCACTTATACGTTTTAGCTTAACGGGGCAACATTATAATCACTATTACTGGCAAGCAAGCAAGCGAGAAAAAGTACATATGTAATCACGCGTACAGCGGTACTAGCCGTATCCGGTCGAGCTCGAGATTGTTAGCCCAGAAAAAAACAGAAGTGGAATATTATGCTTATTTATATATAATATATAGAAAAATGAACAGACAAATTTGTGCAGCCTGCCCCGGACGCCACCCGCAGACGGTTATAATCCACGTTTGCGTGTCGGGTGAGTGTATGTGCCGGGCGATAGAAGAACCTATAGCAGGGCGTGCGCACGCGTAACGCTATGTGATAATATGTTTCATGCTGTGATACAGAGTAATAGTCTCCATTACCTACGTTTTTCTCGTTTTGTGTTTGTTTTTTGTTCGCTCAAATTGAAACCTAATTTTGCTGCGTGTAAAGATAAATATCGAAACCCTATCTAGTTATTTGCCGCACGTGACGCGTTGAACCAGACGAAGACTGATTCGCGCCCGTGCAGCAGGCACCTTGGAGTGGTAGCGCAAGTACGTAAGACTTGAAGCTCGTGGAGAGCGTGTATAGGGACGGTTTAGTTTTTATCTATTCTTACGACATCCCCCCCTATCTAAAACGCCTTCATATAAGCGCGATTGTGAATATTGATTGATGCTAGTGCTGCGTATAACTAGAGTTTGCTTGCGAAGCCCCTATAACCGAACCGGACCCGGAGTTTCGCACTAACTAGTCGTGTATAAAGAGTATTCCTCTCGTATCGGTACTGGTGGACAGCTCCCCTTTTTCATCCTCGATTTAGCCATTGCTTTGTCCTATCCACCCAAGCGAGCTTGTGCTTGTTTCAGTGCTTCGGTTCGGTGCGTGAACGAAAACAACAGAAAAAAAACACGAACAAAACGACATTTTCCATTGCGACTGTAGCGGTCTGTTTCTGATCTGGATCTAGAGCGTCATGACAAAACGGAAACACACATACACACCCAGTATACAATAGATGTGCAGTAGTGCAAACCTGACGTTTGACTGAGTAGTAGGCGCGTAGAGCGGTACGCGTTTCATTGGTGTTCTGTGTTGCACACACACACACACTCACATGCTGTTAGGGGTAGTAGGCGCGTCGATCACGTTAGGGTGTCTATTTAGCGACGGGAATGGGGGTGGGGAATGGAAAATGGGGAATATCCCCACAAAGCGAAAACGAAAATCGAAACTAAAAAAAAAGCAAGAAATCTTTCTTCCACACGTTGACTTCTAACAAAGGTAGAGTTCCTCACAGTTTTGCGTTTCGATTCTGAAGAGAGAGAGAGAGAGAGAGAGAGAGAAGAAAAACTTTAAACCTCCCCTCCTCCCCCTGGAGGGGTTTTTGCTAGAATAGTCTTATTGGTAGGAGTTCCCACAGGAAAAATGGCGTCAAACAAACGCCAGCTGATGATTGCACGTTGCTCCAGACGAAACTCGTTCAGAAGAAAGGGAGAGAGTATGTGAGAGAGAAAGATAGAGAGAGAGAGAGAGAGAGAGACCGTTTGAAGTTCGAACCGTAGTTGTTGCATCAAACGTCACCGGAAGTCACGGATGAACAGAGCGGAGAGAAGCAAAACATACAAAGAATTACAAGCAGTGGCGCGCACGGTTTCTTGCACGGTGATTTTTTCGAACCATTTTTACCTTAACCTTTACCCGGGCATGGGGAGGGGGGCAGGAGGAGGTGAAGAAGGCAGCAGACTCCGCCACTCAGCCTCTCAGGCAACAAGCGCAAGAAGAGATGAAACAGGAGAAGTAAGATACAGCAGAGCGGGACGGGGTGGAGCGCGGAGAAAGCTCGCAAGTTCCACACTCTCTCCCTCTCCCTCTCTCTCTCTCCCTCCCTCTCTCGCTCTCGCTCCGTCTCATGCGTAGAAGAAGATGTTAGTAGCAGGGTGACGTATCGCCACGCTTTCCGACAGAGGTCGCTTTAGTCGTTTAGTGTGGCGGCTGCGGCTAGTCGCTAGTGTTCCGTGGGTTTTTGTGGTTTTTTGACTTTTTATTAGCGCACGCGCACACACGGGAGGGGCCGGATACACGGACGCGCAGCCAGAGCATTGTGGCGAACGCCGGGGTGAGTGCGTTCTAGCGAAGCGTTTTTAGTGTAGTTGGTTCGTAGTGGTAGTGTGTGCGGTAGTAGCAGAGCAGTAGTAGGGTGCGTGGATGTCGGGGGAATGGCGAAGGGGCGGAGCAGCCGCTCGTAGTTGTTTAGTGTGTAGTGTTATAGTGTCTCGCAGCGGCGTGTGCAACAGCGATAGGGTGTAGCTGCCATAGGGCAAAAAGCGTAGGGCAATAATGACACTAGCGCGGTGTACTTGTGTGTGTGTGTACTAGGATGTGTATCTTCCCCCCCATCGACACGCACCGACTTTCAAATCCTCATCAAACTCAATCCACCGACGAGGGAGGATAAACAGGGGGATGGGTTTCTCCGCCCGGAAGGAGACAAATCGAATCGAATTCTTTTTCTTTCGGGAGCGTTAAATTGGTTTCGGATCTTACGTGAAGTGTTGTGTACTAGAAACTTGGCATGATAGTGGCGGTGCGTGGAGAACCTATTGAAAGTACTGCGAGTAGCGCGGAAGTTGTTATTATTGATCCAAACACAGGTGGTAATGTTTAGGAAATCAGAGAGGCTCTCGCTCTCTCTCTCTGGGTACAGTGGTGGAAAAGGTGTTATCCCTTTCTTCTTGTTCATTTCACCTGTTCAGTGCTGTTGTTATTTTGTTTTTCCGCCGTGCGGAGTGAGATGTACCATTTTCAGTTTGGCTCTTGCTCGAGCAGACTATTTATTTCTTTTGTGCTATCATTTCATATTGCTTATACGTTGTAAAACAAAGAAACGATAACATAACCACTTGTACTCGATGAAAAAAAAGAAAAAAACGAAACTCCACGGGAGGAGAGTAGCTTGCGAAAGACAAATGTTTTACAAAGCAAAACACAACAAAAAAACGGAAGAAACAAAAGATGGACGAATGTAGAAAGCTTGCTTGAGAGTGTAGACCCACTCGTTCTCAGTAGTAGTTAAAAAAACGAAAGTAAACACAAACGGTATTCGACGGAAATGGGCTAGCTTTGTGTGGAGTGCATAACACGGAGGATAGAAATGAAAAATTGAAGAAGAAAAAACGAACATTGCTTACCACAAACTAACTGGGAAACGGAGAAAAACAGCGTTGAAAAACGAAACAAAGCGGAGAAGTTGAAACCTGAAATGGGAAAAAGAGAGAGAGGAGAGTAAAAAGCAGACGTAGAATAGGAAGCAACACTAAAACCAAATCCACTCGGAATGACTCGGCGCCAGCCGGCAGAGATAGGAGACGATAGTGCGGGAAAGATAGTGAATAGAGAAACGTGTGTAGTGGCAAAACTAAATAACACAAAAGAAAGCAGCAGCAGCAGAAGAAGAAGAAGAGAACACACTTACACAGGATTAAGTAGCTGAAATGAAATGATGGGCCGATGCAAAACCGTGTAGTAGTTTTACTAGGGTTAAGAAGGATGGTGCAGAAAATGGAAACTCTTAGGCGTATTTATATAGCGATGTAACGTTTAAGGTAGATGTGGAACGTGGCAGGCAGAGAAAGCAGACAAAAACTCACACATACACTTCGAAAATGGCTTGAAGAAATGGCAAACACACACAAACACACCGGACACGACGGGCTCTCAAAGGGGTACGGCTTAGGGTTAATGAAAATGAATGAAATTTTTGCTAGTTTGTAAGGTGAATATTTAGGGTAAAAAATTGTTTAGCGACTAGAACGTGTCTGCGGGAGAGACACTGCAGACAACACTAAATGACGAAACACGAGCAGCAGCGCAGAGAGAGGGAGGATTCACGGAGATATGGAGCAGGTCGCGTTGCCGAACTCGCTTCCGAGCGGTTTCCTTTCGGTTGTTCTCCACACTAGATGAAATTGATTTGAACGCGGCACAGTTTTGTTGTTGAGTTTTGGGATACAAGATTCGGTTTTGCTATCTCTCTCCCGCTGTCCTCTCTAGTGGGAAGTGCCGCAAAAAAACTTCCACAAGATGTTGATGTTGAGGAGGTTTGTTTTCTTTGTTTTCTCACCAGTTGTTCATCGCTCCCAATCTCGCTTTCCAATATTAATAGAACAAGGCAAAACAAAACGATATTTAAGGACATGATTGTGTACATGGTAGGAAAAGAAGACAATTCGCTTCTGCTTCTTCTGTTTTCGTTTCGTTAGCACGATTCTAACACGCTACTACGATGCAATCCAGAGAAATGTCGAGCAGAGTAGGCTGGTGTAATAAGGGAGAGGTACATGAGTAACCCTGAGAAATGGCGGGCACGCAATGTTGCCCTAGGAGAATGGAGAAAAAAGAGCATGCCTCAACAATCGTAATTCTTCCTGCTACAACCACAACACCCACACAAACACACACACACACATACGGTACGATAAGAGCAGTAAACTAAATCAGGAATTTTTCATACACAAACACAACACCGGAGCGAAAGCGAGTGAAACCGAATATCCTTTTTCGATCTCCACTTTGTCGCTTTTTTCCAACACACATATTGCGATAAATTCGCCATTTTGCTTTTTCTGCTCGACTGTCGACGATCGTCGTGTGAAAAAAAATGGCGCAGAGGCGTCGCCGAAACAAAATGGACACACTAACACAAACCACATACCATCGTACACATTATTAAGAACGAAATTTAAACGCGAACGGGGCTTCCACCTTCGGTTCTGTTTTATACACACATACACTCATATACTGATGATAAAAAAAACACACAAGATGGCGGCAATAGGAGGAAATGAAGTGTCAAAACCATTTTCACGCCGTACGAATGCAGAGCTTTCCTTCTTTTGTTTTCTTTTCCATTTCTTCTACGCACACACACACACACACACACACACACACACACATACACACCTATTTGTGCTTTTGCGAGATTTAATTCATTACTTCCGGTTGCACGTGACCTGGAGGCTTAATGGGAATGGTATATACACACGTACACAACAAACACACAGATGAAACCGGAAATCGGAAGCGGAAGAATGTGGGGCAGAAAACGTATTTTTCGGTCCTATTTTCGATCGCCTAGCGTTTAAGGATGTTAAATGAACACGTAGCAGTAAATGAACAAAATGATCAGCAAATGATGTTTTGCCTGCCCGTTCGGGTTTGAACAATACAAACCCAACACACACACGCACACACACTACAGACAGTAAAACCAATACATGAATGAATGAAGCACACAGGCACGAGCGGAAGCGAAAGGGCGAGCGATAAAGGCTCGTCGTGTCGACTTAGGAATGGAAATGAAATAAGCAAATGCGCTGACGTAGTAGAATGCTGGATGCAAGTAAGAATAAAATATGAGAAAAGTGATTTACAAGAGAACACTAGTCGCTGTTGGGACTAGTGCGGCATGATGGTTGGAGCATAAAACGCTAACACACACTACAGAAAACACGGCATGGGCGGACGAGAGTAGAAGAGAAGCGAACAGGGGTGTAGTGAAAAAAAAGCAAACGTGTCAAAGGGGAGACACACCGTGTATTGCGCGCAAAACGATGCTGTGTTTGCCCGGAGCTAAGTAGATGAGACGGCCGGCAGCACGAAGACGACGGGGGGCGATCAGAGAATGGAGAAGAAAGAAGAAAAAACACTTGCAAATGCGAATCCCAACCAACAAAAAAAAACAAATAAATGAAAATGAAAACAAACAAAAAACGAAACGGTAGTAGAAACAAAACAAAACCAATGCAGATTGCAGAGAGGAAGAAAAAACACACACACGTTGTAGCCTGTAAGATGATGTTGAGAACGGTGCAGAAGAAAGAAGAATCCTTAGTTGCTAAGTGAAACGAAGAAAATGAAGAAACACAACCAACACGCACTCACACAGAACTCTAGCTTTTAAGAAGAAATAAAACAAACAAAAAAAGAACAAACGAAGCTGAAAACATGGAATGAGTAAAATTTGCGGCACGGAATAAAATGGAGAAAGTAAAAAAATGGTTCGAGTTTTTTTTAACGGTTTTTGTAAGCTTCCCCATACAAAATGAGCTTGCACAGTTGAAGTTAAAACGGTCATTTTGAACTTTACAGTACCAACCTTATTGATGTAGACAATTGCCAGCTTTTTTCAAAACAACATTCATCCGAGGCCAAGGTGTACCGATATCAAAACGGACAAAATTGGGTTCTTCCTACCAACAGCGAGAAATCATCTTATTCTAGTTTTCTGGGTATTTCTTGCATTTATTAAAAGCGTATGATAAAACTGAAATGGTTTTGTGGTATTATGTATGCTAAAAATGCCATGTAAAGCAGAATTAAATTAAATTGTTTTAACATGTATCCGTTTTATTGCGAAGGGCCCGTTGTGCGCAAGATTCATCCGAGGTTCATTTTGGTCGCTCCATACGTCGTCACCAGTGGAAGCCGGCTGTGCCGTGCTCGAAACTGCTCGCATGATTTGACAGCTTTGACGGTTGGTAAGAACAACAACAAGAACAGCTGTCAAATGAACTGTCATTTGGAGATTATAAACACAAAAAGATGTAAGGAAGGTCAAAGGCTTGTCGTGGTAGCCATCTTGAAAACAAAGTTTGACGTCTACAGGTAATGTTTGTCTACGTGCTTGAGCACACACACGTAGGCATAAGGGCCTATTATGAAACCCAAACGGAAGATTCTAACGGAAAACGCGAGTTTTCAGTGCACTGTAGTTTCAAACGTAATGCAAAACTAAAAACCAAATACGAATTTTAGCATGATTAACAGACCCATCATATATGTCGAACGACTCTCGAATCCATCGGAAGCTGCCAAGTTGAACGGAAAAATATTTGGAGTCGGTGTGATCGATAGTCGAGATTATGGAAACTAGGCAACAGTGCTGATGGGAAGAAATCTTTTCACCCATGGTTGTCAAAATTTCGTATGTTTTTCTGAAGAAGGCGAAGCAATTTGTATGGAATGACTTAACCTCCTTACGGGGCTACGTTTGACGTCCGTCCCTCGGCTCGGGAAAAAATCGTCGAAAAAAAGCGTAGCAAATAAATCGGAATATTCTCGACCGTCGCGATTTTTTTCGGCCAAAAGTAGCGCAAATCTTGTGCCGCGATCGGATTTCGGAGTGCCCGTGTTTTTCCCGCGATAGCCAACACGCACTTTTGGCCATTGGCTGCCTAGCTTTCTCCTTTCGTCGTTTGCACCACCACCATCGCCAACGTCGTCGTAGCCGGACAGCGCCTGCGAGGAGGAAGCGCCCACCAACGGGAGGAATGTGTGTTTGCTAGCCGCTCTCTGATCGATATATTACTGCAGCCCTCCAGTGTGTATCGGCGACGGCGTGAAAGTCGTGAGAAAGGAAGCGTTATTTACCCGTTCCGCTCGTTTTTAGATCGTTCCATTCTGCCGACGAGGCCCTAGAGAGGCTGTGCCAGCGTTGCGGACACACGGCTCGTGCGCGTAAAGGTGCCGATAGAAAAGCGCTGACAGCAGACGGACCAGCTCCAGCAGGAGGAAAAAGGTATGAGAAATGGCTCGTGGGACGGTGAAAACCGTGGTGAGATCCGTTTTTCAGCTAAAAAGGCAATCCAACCACGGCACGCGGTTCAATCCAGCGAATTACGATGGCTATTAGCATCGTGTCATAAACTCGCACACGCACACCTTTTGACGTATTTACGACCGTCTAATCTAGTGTGCGCTGCTGCGGTCTCTGCGGTTTGCATCATCTGATTTCTCGCTCGTTTTATCGCCACATTCCACATTTGCAGCAAAGAATAAGCTTGAGCCAAGCGCTTCGTGAAGCTGGAGTTTTAGGCGCAACAGCATCACCGCCAGCAAACAGAAATGATCAATTTAAAGGTGAAAACACTCGATTCACAGAATCATGACTTCACGGTCGACGAAGAGGTAAGCACACTCGTTCGCCCACTCGTTTTCCCGGCAGATTTGTCATCAACCGCTCCGTTTTGCAGATTTCCGTGCGCCAGTTCAAGGAACAGATCGCGGAAAAGATCAGCGTGTCGGTGGAGCTGCAGCGGCTGATCTACTGTGGGCGCGTGCTGGCGGACGATATACCGCTGAAAGACTACGACCTGAACGGGAAGGTGGTGCATCTGGTGCAGCGTGCCCCACCGTCCGCCCGGGGCTCGAGTTTGAGCAGCAGTGCGGACGGGAGCGGCCGGGAAGAGGCGGCCCGTGCCTCGAGACGCTCGCGCAGCAGTGACAACGCGTCGCGCATCATCTTCCCCAACCTGGACGAGCTGAACACGATGTACTTCGGATCGATGACGTCGATTCCGCTGAACGTCAGCACGACGGTATGTGTGCACGAGCCCCGATAAACCTGCTCTCTTTGCTTTATGAGCCACCCGTTTGCTTTCTTTGGCCACCAGAACGCCACCCAGATCCCGTCGGTGAGCTCGTCGTCGACGCTGTGCAACAACCGGATCACCGTCGCCCGGCACATGCTCGAGTGTGCGGACAGCATATTGAGCTACCTGGAGAATCCGGCCCGCGGGTTGAACTACAGCGCGATGGACTACCTGTCGCAGCAGACCATGGAGTCGACCGTGTTCGAGGTGGGCATCTCGGCCGTCGGCGACATGGACATCCCGCACAACCAGGTGCAGAACTTGGTGAACGCGTTCCAGGGTGCGGTCAGTGCGGCGTTCCGGCAGAACGGCATGTCGAACGTGACGGTGCAGCAACCGGACGGGTTGAACGGGTCGGTGCAGGTGTTCGGCACCGTGCCCGACTTTGCCGTCTTCACGCCGCCGAACACGAGCGCCACGGCCACGCCCGCCCACGACGGTTCCGGGGCCGCGTCGTCCAACAGTGGCTCGGGCAGCAGTTCGGGCAGCTCGAGCAGCAGCAGCACGAGCAGCACCGGCAGCAGCTCCAGCTCGGCCAGCAGTGCCTCGTCGAGCTCGTCGGCGTCGTCGGAGGCGAGTGCGGACAGCAGGCGGCAGGCACCGCGACCCGGACCGTCGCACAATCAAACGACGAGCACGCAAACGCTCGGGGAGGTGGTGCAGCAGATGCGCTCGGTCCAGCGCCGCATGGAACCGTTCCTGCAGCAGTACTACGACATCCTGCAGGAGGACCCCACGTTCGCCGAGTCCGACACGACCGCGCGCGAGAATGCGCAGCGTGTGTTCGATCGCGTGTCGGAGGCGATGCACTACATCTCGCACGCCCAGCACGCGATCAGCGATCTGATGCTGGACCTGCAGATGACCACACCACGCCACCTGTGCTGCCGGCCGATCCTGGTCGAGCAGAACGCGTACGTCAGCTCGGGGATGGCGGCAATGCCGGTAAGGAAGACGGAACGTGTGGCGTTTGTTCTGTTCACCCCACCGTGGCAGCAATGACAACCAAAAATAAACAAACTCACACCTTTGTCTTTGCAGCAAAACTTCACGCTGGCCAATCTGTTGCGCAATCACATCAACGGAAACAACAATAATAACAACAACACCAACAATAACAACAACCCGGAGGTTGGTAACAACAATAATAACAACAACAACAACAATATTCAGGCGCAGCTCATCAACCTCGGCATCACGGGTGTGCAACCGTTCTTCCCGCCGGGGCAGCAGGGTGCAGCCGGGGCGCCGACAGCGCCCGGTGCTGCCGCCACGTCAATGCGACCACCACCGACGACGGCAGCGCCAGGAGCAGCAGCGACGGGGGCGGCCACAACGACGGCAGCAGCTGCAGCCGGAACGACCCCGGCCACGGCACAGTCGCAACGGCCACCGAACCTAGGTCAGTCTTCTGCTACGAACGGTGGTGGTGATAGGGGTAACGATAACATGGTCACCTCCGTCTACATACCACTGTACGATCTCAATACCGTCCGGCGGATGCAGAACGTGCTGGGCGAGATGCAACCACCACCGGCGCCAGGTTAGAAACAGGCTCCTACATCTCTAACCTTCGCTGGCTTTGATTGCGTTTTTGGTCCTGCTAATATTTGTCTTTCTGTGTTTGTGTGGCTCTCGCTCGAAATACGATCCAATTCTAACATATCAATCGATACACGTTGGCTGAGGCTTGTTTAATCGTTTCGCTATCGCTGCATAGTTGCTTATTGGGGGAAACTTGACTAACCGCTTCAGATAAGGTGGTTCGTGTGCGTCTTCATAAGGAATTTTAACACTTACCTGAAGAATAGATAAAGCTAACTATCGCTCAGTATTTGCCTACATAAAAAATATGTATCATTCCAGTTGGACCGACAAAATTAGATCATATACATTTTTAATCAAAATTTGTTCGAAATATTAATTTTCTGAATGTTTTGCGATTTTAAAATCATAAAATCGTTTCGATGATTGAAAAAAAATGCGATATGCGTTTAACATATACCATCTAACCTCGAATATGAAGATTGATAATCTTCGAATTTGATTGTTTTTGCAACCACGGATGTGCAATCTACGAAGCAGATTATGTTGAGTTTGCGCAAGAAAAATGCAATCCACCCTTAACCTTACTATAATCTAATTTACTCATAGTTAACTATTTACCATCGGATTGAAACTCTGTCGAAACGTGCTCATTTCACGCTAGACAATGTTCGTTCCGCAAGGCAAATAAGCTGATTTGACCTAATTCCACCAGATGGTATCCAATCCCGCAAAGCATACCTCAAATTGGAATGGGATTCATTCGACTGCTTGCTTCTCGAAAAGCAAACTTCGGTCACGTTTCAACTGCCAACGCGGTCGCCTTGTGCGTGCATGTGCCGCGTGCATCCATGTCGTAACATCTGTTCTGCGTACACTTTTAGGTTGGCGCGACAATCCGGTCATCATCATGCGGGATCTGCTGCAACCGAGAGCCCCGCGGACAGCCTCAGCCGATGGCCGCTTGCAGCCGCCGTCCGGAGCGGCCGGGAACGCGGGCGCACAAAACCGCCAGCGACCGGCCTCCACCACCACTAACCGTACGTGCCTTGTTCATACGTTCCATTCCACCCATTATTCCATCCATTCCATTCCATTCTTTGATTCGCTTTTGAGGATGCGCTTTTTGTCTTCGAGCATGATTTTTCTATTTTGATTGCTTGCTTCATTTAACGTCTTTCCTTTGGTTTGCGTTTGTAACAATAACACAAAAATTCGAACGAAGAAGCATCTTTTCAATACACCTCGCTTCTCATTTGCTTGTATTAATGTTTCGCTTTGTTTCTCGATTCGCTAGCGGGCGGTAATAATAACAACCCGGGTGTTGGCGGAGCGAACAACACAGCCGGACAGGCCAACAACGCCAATCAACAGACCGCCCAGATGCAGATGGCGCGTCTCATACAGGCGGTGGTAAACGCGACACCCATACACACCGACATTCACGTGCAGATCAACACCGGTGGCGTTGGAGGTGGTAGTGCCGGTGCCGGTGGAAATAATAGACCCGCCGGAACGACAGCTCCGACCGCCACCGCCAACGCTACACCGGCACCGGCATCGGCCGGCACCACCAATGCAACCAACAACGCCACCACAACCACCACCACCAACACCTCCACCGCCTCCACCAACAACGGTGGCCGAGCTGGGGCGGCGGGACCCGCGGGGGAAAACGTGCTGCACGTGTATCCGCGCTTCGCTACCGTCACGCTACCGACCACGTCCACCCAGACCCGGTCCACCTCCCGTCCGCACGTGCACAGCATTCCGCCGTCGCACCTGGGCGGACCGGCCCCCGCCGGACACATTCGCAACCTGCGGCCTATGGCGGCGAACATACTGTCCACCTTCGATCGGTAAGCAGCCGTGCAGTGCGTTGAGAAAGCGAAAGGTTCTAACAGACGTTTCTCTTCCGGGGGATAGCTTTTTACCGTGCAATAGCCATCACATTCGGGACAACAGCGCCTCCAACGGCGATCGATCGAACGACGGTACGCCGAACCGGAGTGGCAGCGGATCCGGCGACACGGCCAACACGCCCAACGCGGCGACGGCACCGACGGCGGAACCGGCGGCACGAGCGGAAATCATATTCTTGTCAGACGAAGGTTCGTATGCGTCTTCTTCAATAAGTTAGGTTATCTTTATGGAGATTAGATTCATTAGTTGATACAGGCGCGGCCACAGATTGTTTTGAACGATTGATAGATGGAATACTTCTTTTCACTACTTGAAAACTAGCTAGCATGAGGCTTAGCCCTTGTTGTTCAATCTACTAAAACTCTATTATCAATCTGTCATTGCTCTATTCCGGTTTACGGCAGATGTTGCGGCTGAATCGACGAGGATCAGCCTATTCGGCGGTCAGTTTACGCTGCGTGATCTGCGGCACGGTGTGCCGGACCCAAACACGCTGAACCGCGTGCGGGATTCGCTGCGGACGTACGTCAACCGTACCCTATTTGCCAACCGTACGGTGAACGACCAGACAGTGCGTGAGGTAAATGTTGCTTCGTGCGTTGATTCAACGCTGCTTTTTGTTTATCCCTTTTCTAATCCTGCTTTTTCTTACTTTCACCGTGTGTTGCGGCAGGTTGGCGATAGGATCGTCGAGCGCGTGCTTCCGCTTCTGGCGCCCATAGCGCAGCACGATCGGCCCGAGTATGATACGCGCGCCTCACTGGTCAACCTGATCCGTCAATCGTTCCCCACCTTCGTTAACTTGATAGTGTCGGACAGTACGTCCGAGTTTGGTGTGCAGTTGATGCGCTTCCTGATCACGTTCATGCGGCGTGCACTGATGATTCTGATGCGTGGTGTGGGCCGCGAACACGCCCAGCCCATCGTGTCGCAGCTGCTCCTGCACGCGCTGCGCCAACAGAACTTGCCGGATCCGGAGCGGATCGTGCGGCTGCTGCGCCACACAGTCGAGACGAACCTGAATGCGGCCGCCCGGCACGACGCCTTCGACATACAACATTTTCTGGTCATTAGACAGCCGGCGGCACCGGCAACCAGTGGGGGCGGCGGAACAACGGATAACAGTTCGTCGAGCACCACGTCTTCCAGCACCTCCACAACCCGCTCAGCCAGTCAGCGAGAGGCAAGCGTAAGTATGGCGCAGTGTTGTTTGAAAACATTCAATTTTCAATAACCCCCCCCCCCCCCCCCCCTTATCCTGCAGCCCATGGACGTGGATGAGGTGGAAAGCATGTCCACACCGGAGCTTGTGTCAGACATTGCGGAAATATCCATCTCTATCGAGCCCCCGCCACCGGCAGCAGCTGCATCACAGTCGGCATCGATGAGCGTCGACCCTTGCGCAGTGCCCGACACGACGGCCACGTCCTCCTCCCAAAACCCGGAACAGACGGCTCCGACCGGCGGTAAACCGGTGGCAGCAGCGCAGCAAATGTTTTGTCCACTGTCGGGGATCCCGACAGACTTTGCGGAGCGATCGTTTCCGCCACCACGATCGGCCGGCGACGATGAAGCGCTGCCGACCGTGGAGGTGGGTGTCGAATCCTGGCACCAGCATTTCCCGTCCAACTGGCTGCCGATCATAACGCGCGATCTCGGCAGGCAACGACGGCAGGTAAGAACAACACGTTTCTGTACTTCTCCGAAAACTGACGGCCGTCTTCCAAACATTGTCGATTAAACGGAGATAGTGTCAGCAAACTTGACATCCTAACTAACCCAACCAACCCGTCATTCCTGTGTGCTCCTCCACAGAGTCCCCAGGCACCGTTCTCCGACGCGTACATTTCCGGCATGTCGTCCAAGCGCCGGAAGCTGCTGGCGGAAACGAAACCCCCGAGCGATGTTCACGGTCTGATATCGGACGGTGTGCGACGCGCCTTCCTCGGCACCGGCATAAATCCCTCCGGCAGTGGCACCAGCACCGCCGCATCCCGACGATCCGATGCAGCAGCACCGACAGCATCAGCAACGGCAGCCACCACGTCCACTAGCGGAGGTGCTGCTGCAAGCACTAGCAGCGGTGGCACCGGCAGCAACACCGGTACGACGAATCGGTTCTGCGCACTGGACGATCTGGCAAGCAGCATTGCCAACGATGGCGCCCTGCAGATGTCGTACTGCGAGGCGATGAAGGCCAGCATACGGGACCGGTTGGCGAAGGATGCCGACTACGACGCGATGCGGTATCCCAACTGTTCCAAGTACTTCGAAAAGTAGTAACATCGTTCAACGTTGTGCTGCTGGAAGAAAAAGGACAGAGAGAGAGAGAGAGGAAGAAAGAGAAAGAGGGAATGTGTGTCTGTCGCCATCGGGTTTTGCTATTTTATTAGAATATAAAACATTGCTTTCTCTATCCGCTGTGTGGTGTGACGTCGTTGGTGGGATGGAATTGCGGATGAACGAGAGTGTGTTTTTTTTTCATGTAACAAAATGGATTACATGTATGCTGTGACGACGACATGATGCTTGTAATATCAGTTCCGTTTTACTTTGTTAATAGCTTCACTTGTACACTGTTCTCGAGTTATTGGTGCACGCGATATTCTGTGGCACGTCGCACTAATAATAAAAAAAATGACCCGCACTAACGAAATACGAACAGCGTGATAGGAGAAAGGGGGTGTGAGCGTGGAGAGAGAGAGAGAAGGAGAGGGTTTACGTAAATTGTATGTAGAATTGGGAACGACTAGCAGAAGCAGCTTTAAGCGAGGGGATTATAGAGACACTACCGTATCCTCAGGGATACGACTTCACCAACTGTACAGTGGTGATGTGTGAGCCACGATGCGAGATGGCCGACTAAGCAGCCACAGTTTCTAGGACACGCAAATGTCCCATACCACAGCTCTGGCAATCAGTTGCAATCAAGTGATGTGCTTTTGTTTATCGTTTGGATTTCCGATATAGCGTCTAATAGTTTATTTCGCGTGGAGCCACCCGGTTCACGGTACAAGCCGTCCGGTTTGTACGACGGGAGGGTTGCTTCGTTTGTTCGTTTATTGTAACGTTATTATCAGTTTCCTGGCTTGAATTGCGTTCAGTTTGAGGTTTCAGTGTCCTTCACCCGTCAGCAAAGAAACAAGTAGCGCCGAATGCAGCCAGACGGAAGCGTGGAAGGGTTAGGAAAAGAAACATACACTTTATAATCTACTCAACCTACTAGGGAGTTATAATGAATAAAGCTAGTGTAAAAGGTATAGCGCTGCGGGAACCAACCACTGGGGCGCGTCGAAGGGTTTTGATTGCTGAGCACTGATGACAGATGGCAATCATTTACCGCGGCTAGGCTCAAGGCCCATCACGGTCGGCTTTAAGGACGAACGATGAGGAGAGCGAACCAATGAAGAGCAAGAACATGTCTGTCCTACCACGCCTCCTTTGTCCATCTAGTCGACCTTAGGGGTCTTTAGAGATTCTAGACATGATCCGGTAATCATGTAACTCATAGAGCTGGTTATGTGGAGAACTTTCTTTATGTTGGATACTAGCATCCTCAGACTGTTGCTCTAAGATAGGTTCCCTTGAGTATGACTTCGAAGATACACCTATCTGTGCATCAGTGCCAGGTAGGTTCTTAGCATTTATTAATAGGGTCGCTGATAAAGGCACTATAAACTTGGTTCGGGCCTTGGTCCATGGTTCGATACTTTGATAGGCATCCGAGACATGCCCATACCAACAGCGTATGCCGAGATCTGGTTTGACTTGAAGAGGTCTTGATGAAAAATAATAAAAATTACAGCCATCTTCATCCCTCGTGTTTACTTTAGCCACTGAGAAAGGACCCTTGTCCGGTGTATCTTACAGACAGGTTGTGCCAAAATGTGTCCTTTAGCCCACGATGCCCCAGCGACTCGGCGGAAGTGCCTTCATCAGGCGTCAGTTTGTCTATTTTCGATCGATTATTTCAGTACCCGAAATGCGCATCGAACGCACGGTTCGAAAACAAACGCAAAACAATTAACATGCCAATCCTGCCCGGTTCAGCACGAGCCGGGGCTAGTTGGTGTAGTGTGTTTACCAGAGACGATTTCCAACACCGTAGGACTCCACTTGAACGTGGCCAGTGGGCAACAACGTATCGCTCGGTGCCCAGCGAAACCCAGGCCAGTGGCCAGATGAAACGAAGAAACCGAATCGAAATGCCAATGGCGATGACGTAATTGGGCGGGATGGATCCACAGCCAAGACACGACACGACACGAACGTCCAACGGTGGTCCCGCCGGAGGAAAAGCACGTCAATGGTTTTCCATTCATACTTTCGCGTTATCAATGGTTCCGATCATGTGATCGAGGGTAAGCCGTTTTCAGCTGGTTGCGAATAATTCGTGGAATGTGCGGAATGTTAATTTCAAGTCCCGCGGCCCGATGGACGTCGCTGTGCTCGGGCCACAGCGCCCGAGTCGCAAAGTCAGACGGAAAACGACGGAACTTGAACTTTGATTTAGGAAGCCGGGCGTTGTTACCTTGCGTTGCGGCACCAGGCGGCGATGACGTGCCTAGCTCAAGCGTGTCAAGTAGTGAAATTCGCCGATTTCGATCCAATGGAATGTTGGCCGGGAAAAACAACGTTGACGGTAAATCAATAACTTAAGGAGCGGCCCACGCGCGCACCACAATCAGTGCCGGGTGTGTCGGTGAATCACACGGCCCACCTGATCACCCCGCCGATCACATTAATAACGTCCGCCGGGCACATCGTCGATCCGGATTATCGTGCGGCAGACCGTACTTCGCCAACCGGAGAGCGAAAGGGACACGCCTATTTTTAGCCGGGTTAATCAGCGACTGTCCTCCACCTTCTGACCCCGGGCCCATACGGACGGTGGCTAAAATTAAAATTAAAATTTGAAAATAACCGTAGCAATTCGGAGAATGTCAAACCTGCCCGCTGCTCCTACTCCTACACGCCGACGGGGGCACGCCGTTCCAGGCCGTTCCGCCGAATCCCGCTGGGGAGAGTGATGCTGATACTGGCGCCAGCTCGGCTTCGGGTTGTTGTGACAGGTTTATGGGTTTATTTTGCTGAAGCGATGGGTTTTTTTTCGGTGTTTTGCTCATCGGAAGATTGCTTCTTCGGGCGCGATCGTTGATTCCGGTTGTGGAAATGGAGAACATTGATGTGCGCTTCTGATTGGTATAGTTTAAAGCCAGAAAGGCAATGAAGTCACTAGGTTCAGGTGCGCTAGTAACATCTAAAGTTTGATCTGGGAGCATCCCAAGAGGAAAGCGTACTAGCGAAGATACAAGGAGTACTCTTAAGAATGACACTTGACAGTCTGATAGTCATAGAAGAAACGGTGAGTGGAAGACTGAAGGTATCTGGAGGAGTTCAGATGTCCTAATCATGTTCTAAAGCAGACAAAACTTATCAAGTCATACTATAAATCCTAAAAACTTACAAGTTATTAAACAAGATATTAAAATCGACGTAATCTTTACAATTGAAGAACGAATTAAGTCAAACGCCAAAGCCTCGGTATAATGGAAGTAATACAACTCTACGAAGTGTCCCACATAGAAAAATACTTTTGGATTTTACAAGAAGAGCTATCCCAGATACCAGGTAGAAAAGGAATCTAGGACGTTTCGGAGCTAAGGTCTCACTAAGATACCTGGGTTTCAGAGATTACCCAGCTTTTGGGACCAGATCTCCGCTTATGTACTCCGCAATGTACTTAGCAAACCAATACATATCAAGCAACGATTGAAAATCGTCTTCAAGTTTCCTACTGGTCTAAACTAGCCGAAAACTTGAACTTCTTCAGGAATGCTCCCAAATATACTCACTCCAACGTACGGAACGAACACAAAACAACGAGCCACAATGATGGCGCCTTACTTGCGCGACCCATCTGTAGATCTCCCCCGTGGCGGAGACTGGATAGGCAGGCAAGTGAAAGAAGCATCCATCATCCCAGCACATTGGCCACAAAATATGTGTGCGAACTCGGAGAAGATCAGGCAGCCAACGGTAGCCAGGACTTCCAACATTCGCGTAAACGCTAGGTCTCTCCCTCTCTCTTTCTCTCTCTCTCCCTTTATCTCTCTCCCTCTCTCCCTCTCTCTCTCTCTCTCCCTCCTTCTTGCTAAAAGATAGCATCAAATTAATTTTATTTATCGCTCCAATCATAAGCTCCCGTCACGGTAATTAATTTGCATACCGAGCGGGTGTCTTTTTTTGTTTTTGGTTCGCACTGGACGGTGGCGCCTCCTGAGGCGCCAGTTTCGTGCGAACTCCGGCCGGCGAAGCGATGCAGGAGCCGAGACGAGTCGTCGCTAGTCCCATACTCCCGAAGGACCGCTGCGCCCGCTATGCTTTGGGCATTGGCCTGTGCTGGGATGGGGTCGGTGATCATAACACTTCTTGCATTGTGTGTGCATCACACCACATCCCAATCGAACCAGCGTGGCGCACGCGCGCGCTCCCGAAGATCGGCGACTCCGTGGAATGCGAGTTATGCGAAATATGCGCCGGCCGGCACGGAATCGTTTCGGATTTTTTGTCCGTTTTTACTAGCTGTGATTTCGATGTATTTATTCGTTTGCCGTGGTGATCTCTCGAAAGAAAGAGGTTAAGTTTCGACCGTTTGAGAAGCAGTTGACCCAGAAACTACCAACACCGTCAGGCAACAGCTTCGATATGTTTTCAGAACACTTGAAACTTGTTCTAAGTTTGTAACAATCGTTAAAAGATCTTGATCAATATATTTACATTGACTCGAAGAAATTCAAACGGCGCCCCAATGCTGGCGTCGAAGTCATGCGGCGCCTGAGTTTTGTGCGAGCGGACCCCTTTTGGGCAGCTGTCACAGACACCACGGGGTGTGTTTACGGACAGGTCAGGTGCAAAACGACGCGATATCGTTGTCTCCAGATTACCGCTCAACAGGACATCCCCCACGAAGATGGCATGATAAATTGGTCCATTCGAAACCGTGGCGCCAACTGCAGATTGAGTATTTTTGAAAACGTATTGTTTTTATTTCGATCACACACATAAAAAGTCAAGCATATGCGTCCTTCGAAGCTATCGAAGCTACAAGGGTTTTACTTTATTTATTTTGATTCGTTTTGTTTAAAGGAATTAGCAGATGTATTTTCCAGGAATGCCTATTTCTAAACGTTTCTGCCTCCATCTAATCAAGTTATTACAAAGAAGAAAGTTGTGAAGTAAAAAATAATTATTCTATTATAGCTTCATTAATCGTTAGTTAATTAAAAACGCAGAATTTACGCATTTACGCAGAATTCACTCTGCTAAAAACAAGAGAGATTCCTCGTTTGAGAAGAGAGTAAATCTTTGCCGAACGTTGCCGAGCATAGCCGAACGTTGCCGAGCTATGAACTATGCAGAATCACCAACCTGCTCATCTGCTAACGTAACGCTGCTGCTGGTGCTGAGGGCGTAACGCGAGACTGGTGCTTCTCAATGCGTTACGGTAACGCGTTGGTCCCGTGTTGCATCCCAGCTAATATTCAAAATATTTGTTGAGAACTCGACATTTCATAGCTTATATTTCACGGCTCATAATGCTCAAATCGTAACGCAAGAAAATACGATCAAAATCAACGCATGAAACCATAAATAAACGTAGGAGAAAATCAGACGAAAGGTTCTAAGCAAATGCAAACCAAACTCCATCCTGGCTACAAGTCATTTTGAGACTCCGCTGTAAATTCCTTTGGCTGTTTCCCTCCGGAACTGGCAAAATTCTTTGTGTTACCGCACTCCGTCGGAATTCTATTGGAAACTTAGTCTAAATTATCTTTGGTTGTCTCCTTCCCGAGCTGGCTGCGCACAGTTCTTATTGTGCTTAGTCTCGCGGAAGTCAACCCGAAAAGCGTCAGGATAGCCGAATCTTCGCTAGGTTGATCCAATACGGCGGTGTTTTCACTTTTTACGATCATTGGAAGCTATGTTTTACGATAGTTGACACATCGATTGCAATAATGAAGAATAAACAACTCAACTCAAGTAAACCGAGATCGTCTACTCTCTATGAGAATCGTGGCTTGTCATTTTGAGACAGTTATTCAATGTTCGCCAATTATGGACCGATTTTCATGAAATTCGATTGTGCTAATGTTTTAGATTTAAAATTTTAGTATTTCTCCTACTAATCTCCTTTCTTCAACCTTCTTCAAAATAACTTCTGGCTCAAAAATTAACTTCAAAGGCGTGTACATTTTCCACATCATAAGCAATCTACATACTTTTATGAACAAAACTGCTTAAATTGCATCACTTTCTAGTCCGACTCCTGCTGTTTTGTAAGAACCCTTTTCCTAAGAAGTTTGCCGTCTCAGCGTCTAATATAAAAATGGCTTCAGCTAGATGACACAAAACGGCAAATTCATTCACCCACAACAGATTTTCCCCCGCACCAAAGAAAGCCGCGCTGCATCCCAAGCTTCATCACTGGCCTGGAACGAATGGCAGGGTATAAAAGCGGAGCGATTGACGAGCGGCAGGTCCAGTTCAAATTTAGTTCCGTTTCGCACCAGTTCCAACCGTGCCGAGTCGGTTCACCGCTCAGATTCCGAATCCGAAAACCAGTGCATAGTGGCGGAAGTTGTTGCACCGAGAGGCGGCGCGTGAGAGATGGCGGGCACCACATAGTCCGGGGGTCGGTCCTGTCGGCTTCGAAGCCTTTGATCCAATCGCAAGGTGTGGTTGTCGCAGTTATAGATGCTAGATGCGTGTTTGGAGCCCACAGAGGCAAATTTGACATTAACGGTGACTTTTGGAAAAAAGAATCCCACGGATATCCTGCTGAAGAATTCGCTTATCAGTCGTCAGTGACATATTGGAAGGTTCGTTGGAAGGTCCGGTTCCTCCAAGTGAAAGTTCAAACGTGTGCGCTTGTGTCCATTGGTGGGTGTGTGTATGTTTTTGTGTGCGTTACCGTAACCTGAGCAGCCTCACTAGCGTGGGAATTTCAAAATTTGAATTCTTCAGAAATTTCAATTCGCTGGCGTCGTCCATTTCCCGACCGAAAAGTGTTGTTCAAACGGTTCCTGCGAACGAGGCAAATAATCGCACATTTCTTCCTCTTCTGCTTGCGCTTCATCATCGCTACCTATCTCCTACCCATGCCCTTGTCCCTCGCATCCTCCCCTACCAGAACCCCCCGCATACCCGACTACCGTGGCGCTTACTCGGTCTGCCCGCACCAGTATTGGTGTCGGGCCCGGCGCGCGGCTTCAATTTGCCTTCTCTTGTTGCATGCGGTCCGGCGGCGGTGGCGCTACACTGTCGGCGGCGTTATTACGTTCTCAGATTATCGCTGAGCTCGCAAGCTGAACCGGGGCTGAACCGTGGTGGCTCGCAAACGTAAACACACCGAGAGCGCCTCCTTCCGACGCTGGTCGCGGGGAAACGGTGGGACAAGACGCAGATTGTAACGCTGCGGTGATTGGCAGCGGTGGGAAGTCATCAAACCGACTTGCTCGATTGCCGCGGCCCACCAAACCAATCCTCCCCGGTGGTGATCACAACAACAAAAATGCAAACCAACCACACACAGACACACACAAGGAACCAATAATCTCCCGCCGAACCGAGAGGCTGCCGCAATCGCCTGCGAACGGCTCTTCCGGCAGGTTCTGGTACTGACCGATCAGCTGCCGATCAGCTGGCAGGGACTGTGGGCTGAGCTCCCGAAAGCAGACGCGGTAAAGTTTCACCAAACTAATCTAATCCAGTGTTGGTAGCACGTGCTACAACAAAGTGGTGACAGCTCTTCCTGGATAAGTGGATATCTTGACAGTCAACAGCGTCCGGTGCTACTTGAGAGTCTGTACTAACACGCAGAGGTTGACTATTTTCTAGCAGTTAGTGTTCCAGGTTCAAATTACCCTCCAGTGCAGTAGTGTAGTGTACGATCCAGGCCCTAATTGTTGTGTTCTCTTCCTAGTACTTTAGATTTCTCAGTGCCCTACAGTTTCCCAACGGTGCCATAGTATCCTGTTCGAAACGAACGAAAGTAGCCAGTGAAGTGTATAAGCACCTGAAGTGTTGAAGTGTTGTAGTTCGTTCCTAAGACTAACGCGGAACCTTACACGGACCCGATACAGTAACCAGCGCGGATATGGCCACGCTGCTGTACACGATCATCGGCATGACGGCTTCGGCCTCGCTGAACTGTGCGGTGCGGCGCGAAATATCGCCCTGCACCTGCTCGCCCGGGCTCTTCGCCAACAACATCGACGTCAAGTGCGAACAGATGGAGTCGTTCGGACAGGTCGTCAACGCGCTCCAGGATCGGTTCACCGAGGATCACAACATCTGGCTGACGATCTCGCACTCGCAGCTGCTCGACCTGGCCGCACTGTCCTTCTGGGAGATGAACATGAACATCAAATCGCTCCGGATAAACTTCGACAACCTGAGGTAGGTCGGCACAAAAGCAACAACACGCTACGTTTCCATCCACCCGGGGGACTTTCCCACGGAGCGCGTCCGCGAGCTAAGCAACAAGCGCAATGGCGTTATTGCCATTTGGAAATTCTACCGCTGCCCGTTGGGGTGCTAAACATGCGAAAAGCACATAGCAAAACAAAAACAATCACAATTGACGTCTGATGACGCGTTACACATTGCAGGGGGATGCCTGCTCACTTTCACACGGCGTACATCCAGAGCGCGAGTGACCGTTTTTCCGAACGGCGCTGAGTGATCGACCGGCATTCTTATCAGCGCATGGTTCGAGCTCGAAAGATGCCGCCAGGCGCGGTCCTCCGGTCGCTTTGATAGCGGCGCCGGCCCAAAGGTTGCGAAGGCATACGATGATGTTCGCCAGCTCCAAGCCTCTGGCCTCTGGGACCTGGGGACGTCCGCACCTTTGCCTCAGTCGTGCCCGTACCGACGGTCACGGTTGTAAACAATAACAATCCGCGTGGCGTGGTTGTGTGGAAGCAGTCGGAAGAAGGTGGCACGGTCATTACACCACTACAGTATGCATTCTGCCCCATGGTAGTGGTATCACTATACTCAGGTTTCCGTTTTTGCCATGTTGTAATACACGTCGTCATGGCGTGACGTCGGGAAAATTGACGACATCGGTGCGAAGTATTACGTGTCTGTGTTGTGCGATGCAAAGAAAATGTGCAAAACTGAGGGTAACTTGATGTTAGTCACTAAAGATATTGCATAGCATCCCAGGACACTGCTACAAGACGAGAGTGAGATGATCCAAATGACATTTCAACACTTTTTCCATATATGATCATCAAACGGTCATCGTTAACTGATAATCTAAGATCTTCCCTTGAAAAGTAGCGACTATGTACAATATGGGACACTGGAATTAAGCTACATTAACCTTCCAATGTGGTAATGTTTATGAAGTTCTTACTGCCACAATCATTAATCCTTCTGCAGCAAGTCAGAAGCATCTCCCATCACCCAGACCTTGCATCCTCCAGTCCGGGAAGGCATATTTTGTAAATAACGTCCAACGGTGAATTAATTAGGCATCAATTTGCGCTCTTATCACTACCCCCATCCATGCACGAACGACCACAATGAACCGTCATGTCACCGAAAACACAACCCCGGGAGGTTTCAATCTGTGGGACTCGTTCGAAAGGCTTTTGGCTGCATTTCGTTGCCCACTCCTGATATTTGTTCAGCTGTATAACCAGCTTGGCGTAGGTCAAAAAGTCACCACCAACCTCGCACTCTCGAGCGCGTAGGTCCGCGCCTTCTCCTGCAGCGTGTGAAGAGGTCCTGTTCAGGGTAAGGATGTTTCTGCCGCCTTTGCCTTTTCCCCCGTCATCGAGGCCGTACGTGCCCGGGTACTGTCAGCAGTTCGATGGGAAATTTGAGAAAGGGTTCCTATTACCAACACGGGCACAAAGTAAACATCCGCCCGATCTTGACGCATCTCGGGCGCATGAAAATAATACCCTCCTGGGCATTCCAGGAACGGCTGCTCAATGAAACGAACGGGATGACAATGGCGTAGTGGCGGGTACGCTACGGGTGTGCTAACGATGCGGGGAAAACCCACCACACCAGGCGCAGTTTAGCGGCCCAACGGTTTAGAGTCAACCGCGAAGTATGCCTTTTAACCGTCACTTTGACAGTCTCGATGACGTGCTAACTGCGCATAGTCTGCATGGCAAGTGATCCATGGTTTTGCTCGACCTTTACCGAGCGTCATGTGTGGTTAACGCTACGACCCACCAGGCGTCCGCTTTGGTTTACGGACATGGGAGTTGGTCAGGATGTTTCGCTTCTGCCTTTTTTCTACAACGTTTTAAAGATAACTTTTGTTGCAATTTTGATCTACTTATTTGCTTTTTTATTATTATTATTAAATTGCGATCTAATATGCTATCTCTTTGAGTGATTCTCAATTCAGGATCTAGTGTCTAAAGAATCACACTGTCTTTCAAACAATGTATACGAATTTTTTCCACAAATATGTACAAGCTGCCCAATATTTCACCTTTCTTTCGCTAGAGCAAGTAACACATATTCGAAATGCTGCGTAGAACCGAACAGAACGGAAAAGATGACGCTCAACAGCCAACTCAGCCGTTGCAGCCCCGTCAAACAGCACGAACCAGTTGACACCAACCGGGACAGGGTTTAATTGAATTATCATTGATTGATTTCAATTATCGGTCGACTCCAATCAAATCATATCACGCTGCGGCGCCACACGTTCGCCGATGGTAGGCTCAAAGTAAGGAAGAGAGGGAGAGAGGTGGAGATAAAGAGAGAGAGAGAGAAAGAATACCCGGCACGCGGTGGGACGAACCCGTGGATATCCCATGTGAGGGAACAATCACGCGCCATTCAAACGATCCCCGTACGGAACCCCAGTCCCGTGTGGAAATGGACTGAAGGAATCGCTGATCGTACCGGCGATGCCCGGTTGAGTCGGTCGTTTTCTCCAACTTGACCCACGGTGACGACCTCCGCGCGTGAAAGCGCCGGGCCAACAGGGCAGTCCCAGAAATTCTCAGGAACCACCCGGACCACCCCGAGGGGAGGACCCGCTGGTCGACAATCGAATCGTTTCATCCGCCGTTGCGCCCGGTTGAGGTGGGTTTCGCTCGTCCCGATGCAAATACGGCGATAGTGATCAGTGGGAGGAAGAAATGGCATCAGTGGCTTCTCGGAGTTTCTGCCCCCGGCTAATGGCTGTACTGGAAACGGGTTGGAACGGAATAGTTCGGAGTCGGTCGGTGCGAGATCACGATACGATCTCGCGGATCGTGGATCCGACACGGCGGAGTTGCTTCTGTCCGCAGTGGTCATTCTAAGCACATGGAACTAATAGCTAAGAATACGGAGCAAGTTGGTTTGTACACCAACGGGGCAGTGATCGCTTGGAAGATGGGATTGCGCTATGCTTGTTAAATGATTGATTTTATTATCTCGGCTGGGATTCTCGGTGGGAACTTCTACTATGCGCTGAGTTAATTTTCCACAAACTGATGTGGAATATATCGATACGCATTGATACGTCCTACATTCGAGGACATGTATTTACTTTCAGTTTAGTATCTGATTGAAGTGAACGTTTGAAATGAAGTGTTTGAAACGTTCTCGTTTGTATCGAAGTAACTCTTAAAACACTCTCCGACAAGGATCCGAAGCGATAGAAAGCAAACCAATCGAGCGTTTATGTGCCGCAATGACGTCAAATAGTCCGACGTTAGATAGCGATCTAAATGGCACTCCCACAAGAAACCACTCCAGAGCAGGTAGTGCCTGTTCCAGCGGCGAAGCCACTGTCACTGGTCAGCCGGTCAATCGTCCGCGAATCGATATCGTGCTTAGTAATGCTGACGCAAGAAACGCAACGTCCTGTAGGATGTGTTAGACGCCGACCGAGCAATCTGTCCGTCGAAACGCGTCACTCGAATCCAAATTCGCTTCCCGTACCTTTCGCTCCGGTCCACGGGCGCAAACGGGAGAAGGAGTTGCAAAACGTTAATGTCCTAGCACGAGAGTTTTTGTGGCTTCTATCAGGACCATGGGGCTGTTCCGAACGCCAAACGGAAGGCGTATGTGTGACTTATCGCAATTTGAAGCCCTCCGATCAGCTGCGACTTGGCGCTGGTAGGTAGACACACACTCATTTTGAACGGGCGCCTGGCACGTTTCGCCTGTAACAATGGGAAGAAACAAGCCAGCGAGTCGAGATGGGGCCATCCCATTCACGGGACGGAACGTGTTGAATCTTCGCGGGAGATCTAACATCCCCTGCGTGTGGAGTTAGAATTCTGATCGATATAAGCGGGATGTTACGGACTTCGAACGTCGTAGGGAGAAGTGAGCCAAATATTGAAACGCAAAATGCTGGAAGTCTGCGTAACGTCTCCCAAACGGTCAGGAATCTGTTTCAGTTATCGATGTGGTGTATTGGGTGGAAGATCTACAGGAAGACTGCGAGTTAGTTCTGCATAATTGCACTGCATCACACATCGAATACGCCACGAACAGCTAACGTGATCCATCCCCGTACCACGAACACACGAAAGGTCGAGGTCCATTAACACACACACACCCTCTCTATTGCTATCTCGTTTTATTCGCAATGTTCGTTTGTTTCAAGACCAGGACACCCCGGAGAACCACCGGTGTGACATCCAGCGCATAAAGCTGATTAAAATATGGGCAGACATCTTCGAATCTCGATCCGAACACACGCGAATTGGGAATCATTTTTGCGGGTCAAACACACTTGGGACCGGTGCGTGTGTGCATGTGTGTATGTGTGTGTGTGTGAATGTCTGGCGCCATTTCTTCGCATCGTTCCCGGTTGCGGACCGGTTCAATTCGGTTCGATTCGGGACGATTTGGAGAGTATGATTTGTTGCTCACTAAAGAAAACAAACACGCACACACAAAAACCACAAATAAGCTCCCTGGTCCAAAGCAGCAGAAACATTCCACATCGAGGGAAGCATTGATTAAACTTCAATTCGCAATCGGAATGGATTCCAAGGGAACTGGAGCGGCGTGGCCGCATCCACCGTAGTTTTTAGGTTATCTCAAGCAGTCGAGCCACGCTGCTAACCAGTTGCACTTCGTGATGGCGTCAAATTTTACGATCCGACCGGCGACGACGGCCAGCAATCGACGACAGATCAGACGTGGAAACCTCCTCCTCTCCCGCCCCAAGAGGTCAGGAATCGGAATCGCCCAGACGCGACGATTTGCAGAAGCGTTATCAATCAGCGGTTGCAATCGAACTTGTTCTACCACGCTCCGGTTCCGTACGATGGGCGATGGGCAATAACAATAATGTTTAATAATTTCAGCACTGATTTACGATCGTGTTAATTGGTTCAGGCCACCTCACTGGCACTGGCCGGTAGTGGACGTCACTTCGGATCGGAGTTCTGCACATCATCGTCTCTCCCTCCAAGATCTCCCTTCACGCACACACTCAGGCACACGGCATGACCACGCAAGAGTTTGTTGCACATTTTTGCAAACGCCTGGTAGCCTTTTCGCTAACACTCGAAGTACGCGCGAGCGCGCACACACACGCCTCGAAGGGTCCCCATAAACATGGTGCGTTCCTGCCGTTTCTCTATCTCTCTCTCTCACTATATTAATTAATTAAATCAGAACTTATGAAGCCATTTAACACTTGCCTGACACGACCACGGTGGCTGACGGTTGACGATGATGACGCTGCACAGCACTGCAGTTGGCCCGTGATGGTTGTTGACGGTGATCAAAACCTGCAACAGTCGCCTGTTGTAGCCAGCAGAACCAGCAGATGACTTGATTTATATTGACCCATGGCCACACCGTTCATTCATGAGCGTTTATTCATATTCCGCCGCTGCTAACAGATATGAGTGCGACAGAGAGAGAGAGAGAGAGCACTGCAATCGATTGGATGCTAATTTGTTGTACAACTGCGATGCGCCGATGTGTGTTTACTATAGTGGAAGAGTATGTAACTTAAAGCGAGGCTTTACAGCGCTTGAGAGTGGCTCACCTGACCAGCAAAGCGATAGAGTCCGATGTGATGCGCCATTGAAGATGCTTCCTATTTCTCTCCCCAGTATAGTTTATGCTACGTCTATGGCTACTATGTTAGACAGCTCAAAAACATCCATAGGCCACTGCGATCGCTCCTAACTATCGCTGTCTCTACTTTTTGGGCGATTTCCCAAGAGATTCAAGAAATGTCCTTCACTCTCCATTGCAGCCAGCTACCGGTATCGTCGTTCCGTAACTTACCCCGGCTGGATCTGTTTAGTGCAGCGGACAACCTGCTCGAGGAGATACCGCCGGACATGTTCGAGCAGATGCCGAACCTGGGTACGCTCGACCTGGCGCGGAGTCGCATCCGCTACATCTCGGGTGACACGTTCCAGCATCTGCAAAACCTCCGGCACCTGATCATGGGCAGCAACAGCCTGCAGCGCATCGACACGGACGCACTGCCGAAGACGATCCACTCGCTGCAGCTCAGCATGAACCAGCTGCGCTCGCTGAACGGCAGCATCCGGCACCTGGACGAGCTGAAGCTGCTGTTCATCAACGAGAACAACCTGACCAGCCTGGCAGGGGAGCTGCCGCTCGGCTCGCCGAACCTCATCATGATCACGGCCCAGCACAACCAGCTCGAGCAGCTGCCGGCGGAGTTGCGCTACCTGAAGAACCTCGACAACCTGTGCGTGCCCGGCAACCGGCTCCGCTCGCTGGACGGTCTGCTGGCGCGGGCGACCCACCTCACGAAGCTGCTCGCCCAGGACAACCAGATCGCCGAGCTGCGCCGCGACGAGTTCCTCGAGGCGGAGCGGCTCGAGGAGCTCAACCTGGCCGGCAACTGGCTGGTGCACCTGAACGGCTCGCTGCGCAACTGCAAGGGTCTGATCAACGCGAATTTCAGCGAGAACCGGCTGAAGGAGTTCTCGCTGCTGGAGGTGGCCGGACTGCGCAAGCTGCGCCTGCTCGACCTGTCGCACAACCGGATCGAGGCGCTGACCGGCCGCATGGAGAACATGATCGACTCGGGGCTGATCATCTCCGAGCTGCGGCTGAACGGCAACCGGCTCCGTTCGCTCGACGGCGCCCTGATGGGGCTGAACAATCTGCGCGTGCTGAACGTGGCCCACAACCAGCTCCAGACGATCACACCGAACGATCTGATCGGGATGGAGGAGCTGGAGCGGCTGGACCTGTCGTTCAACCAGCTCAAAACGCTGGAGGAGCTGTCCAAGGTGAGTAGTTTGTTTGGGGGACAGTTTGCCGTTTGGGGTGTAGAACGAGCCGTTTTCTTGCGCCTTTCGCAGACGTTCCTGCCCTCGTTGGAGTCGCTGAACGCTTCCTACAACCAGCTGACGACAATGCACAAAGACTTCCACGGTCTGCCGATCCTCTGCGTGGCTGATCTGTCCAAGAACATGATCCGTGAGCTGTCGGTCGATCTGGTGTCGAACACACGCTGCAGTAACCATGGCGTTCCCAATCGACTGGAGATCTTCCTCGATGGTAAGTGTGTAGCACCGGTGCAGCACGCCTGCTATAGGTTTCTTCTAATGGCTCCTCTCATGGCTCACTCTAATTGTAGAAAATCCGGTCCTGTGCAATGAATCGTTGCCGGAGCTGATTAACCAGATGGAGTTCTACCATACGCGCCTGAATGGCGTTGCGCACTGTATCGTCCCGCAGCAGATGCCGGTGGAAACGCCCATCTTCATCCAGCCTCCGATAGCCATGCTGCAGCCGTTGCTGAAACCGCAGACTCCGCTTGTACCGTCGAACGTTATGATTCAGCCGCCGTCGATCGTGCAGATCCTCGTTCCCTCGACGCTTGTCATGCCGGCACCACCTCCAGTAGCGTCGCCCGCATCCGTCTCGATCGCCGGCCCGATCACGCCGATCCTTCCCGCCGGAGTCCCACTCGGAGCCCTCGCAACCGTTGCACCCATCCCGATTCTGTTTGAAGCTTCGACAAACGCACCACCTCCACCGCCCCCGCCGTCAGCTCCGGAAGTGGCTGCCCATCCGATGTCCCTGTCGTCAGGTGTCATCAGTGCCGTCGCTTCTCCTGCCACCAGCGGTCCGTCTCTGCCGAACAGCATCCCACACACACTGCTGCCGGAGATCGTCGCCGTGAACGAGGACGACCGGGACGACGATGAGCCGGGAGTCAGTGTGTTGACCATCCCGCAACAGCAGCCGTACGACGAGCTCAAGTACGAGACGGCGCCGGAACCGCTCGCTCTCGATCCGACCGGTTCGGGTGCTGGTTCACTATCCGGACACGGCGCGAACCACGACGACAACAACGATGTTGGCCGATCGACGATCCATGGTGGAGCGGAAGGGTCCGACGCAGGCGTGAACGTCCCTAACAGCAGCACTACCACCACCACCACCATGCAGACGATTCTCGAGTTCAAGAACCTCATCCACGATGGCAGCTACGGCTCGTCGGCGTCGTCGTCGTCCGCCATTCTGGTGTTGCCACCGGAGGTGCTACCGCTGCCGCTCGACAAAGCGCAAGGGCTGGCGACGGAACCGGAAGAGGAGCCACCGGAAACGCAGCAGGATCAGAACGTCGAGCTGGAGGGCGATTTGCAGTGAACGCCCAAGGTGCTGCAACAAAACAAAACCAGAACAGAAATTAGCTTTCCCGCAAGTCGACGGCGACGACCTGGTAACGAGTTTGAGCGGGACGTTCCGATTCCCGAACGAAGCGATCCTGAGGCGGATATTTGTATTTGCCCTGTGTGTGTGTGTCCGTCTCTGGAAATGGTTTGAGTACGATAGGCAGCTTGCTAAGGTCAAGCTGCACCTGTCTCACGCTTGGAACGATAATGACTGAAAGATATTGGGATGTGTGTGTGTGTTTGTGTGCGCGCGCGTAACACCGACATAGAGACTTCGGCTGGGGATCGAAGTCGACGCTGGTGAAGGATGCTTAGTAGTAAATGGAGAATTCGCTCCGAAGAAAGACGCAATTACTCAGTTTGCTTTCGTAGAGGAGCGTATTTTTTCTTCTTTGCGCAGCAACATGGCAAAGAAGAAGTAAATTATGTAGTAACGTTCTTGCCTTGCACAGGACATTTGCGCGAGATGATGGTATGAAAGGAAAAAGGCTGTATGTGACTGTGTGAATGAGTGTATGTAAGTGTGAGTGCGATAGTCAAAACCGTGTGAAAATTGATAAACAGGTAGGGTTTTAGCTAAGATTTTGCAGTGTTTTTCGCATTTGGAAGACCCCCAGAGCCATCTCTAGAAGAAACTTCCACAGCTTTATGCGCTTCCACGCACAAAGAGAAAGGCAACGAGATGAGTTTTGTATGACCTGCTGCGATCTACACTTTTTTCGTATCTGTGCCATTTAAATATGCATTCACTTTGCTTGCCTCGTGTAAGACGCCATAAATAGCGATTATTTAATAACTTTCTTTTCTTCTGTGCGTTTTGTTATCAACTCTTTACGTTATTCTATTGGTTGCTTTACCAATCTAGCAATTGACTTAAAACAGAGTACGAGAGGACTTTCTTTAACCGAATGGCTAGAATGACAGAGTCAAACATGAAAAACAAAGCAACACTAACATTTCTAACGAGATAAATGGATGGTTCGAACACACATACACACACAAAAGTGTCAAGAAAAATGTAAACGAATCGATCAAAATGGCATTATATATGACAAATTGCGACAAAACAGAATATGCTAATTGATACTGAGAAGTCATAGCAACGTAAAAAAACAGACAACGAATACAACGATCCCCTATACAGCAGAGAGATGCACATTTACGGCCCCAGTTTAAACGGAGAAAACTAATAATCATTTTAGCGTTAATGATATTTCCACTAGAAATGACATCTATGATAGGGAGGATGTTCGTGAGTTTTAATGTTACAATAATTATTACTATAATTGATAGCATGCAGCCATGTTGGGTTGAGCCACTGAGCATCAACTAAGTAGACAGAAGGTAGAACAACTGCAGGATTGAGGAGATTTAGTGAAGGATTTTAGTGGTAGCAGCACCGTTCTCACATTGGAAAGGAAACACAAAGCAGCGCGTGGAAAACGAGAGGATTATACACAGAAAGGAGAGGGAGACAAGATTTGCGCGAAGCGATTTGTAATTATTAGTGCGATTTAGGTGCAGGAAACGAAACGGGCGACAGCGAACCTTCCTCTCTGCAAGCTTCACCCAGCAAAACCAACAGAAACCTGGTAAGCGTTGATAATAATGATAGTAGTAATAATAAAGCTAGTATTTGGGAGACGCACGGAACGCCGAGGAAGCCAAACTATTAGTGAGCAAGCGCAGTCGCGAAACTGAAACTGATAACTGTCTAATCGCACGTCCCGGAGCGTAGAGCGGGACAGCGGTGTACCAATGTATTGTTTCTCTGATTAAAACTGAATTGAATAGCAAATAAAGCGTAAGAAAATGAAATGGCCTTATTTTTTCCACTGGGATGTATCCAATTTGGGATAGTTTCAACCGGTTTACCCCGTCAACTTTACGACCGGATATACAGGATATTAGTTTTATATTGAGAAGTAGAGAGCTTAATTTGATTGTTTGGATTAAAGTTTTAAGCCGAAAAAGATTAATTTCTCATACAAATGCAATGTCTAGGCATGCCGGTCGTAGAGATGATGAAGGTTAACACAACGGTAAACCGGTTCACACAGATGGCGCTAGTGTTCACTACTCGAGTACATATACCGTTCAGGGTTGTGTCTCGACTAAACCGCGATTACAAAAAGTTGTGATCGGACCCTTTCCCCACACGTTAATTTTAGTGTCAGTGCCCACGGGAGTTAGTTTTACTCACCTGGGCACTGGTTTCGAACTTCTGGGCTGGTTGTCCGCATGCAAGCATTAATATACTGAAAAGATGCCATTAATACTGCATATTTATCTCACAAAAGACTCACCTTAGTTACTGTTGCCCAAAATTGCATAAAAAACCGTCCAACGAGCTCTTTCGGTCACAGAATACAACGATTGCACTAGATTGACCGCTTTAGTTATTTCGAAAAGTGTTCTCGTTATTTTATTGTTTTTGTTATTTGTTGTTTTCTTTCTAGTATCTTATTTTGTAACGGGCGTTTGCTTATTATATCACCTTAAATCCAGTCGGATCATTACAATTCTGTCGCTCAAGCTACTAAAATCACTAACAAGCGCTCGCCTTTCGCCGCTGCCAACGTGCTTCGGGTTGTGTGTGAGATTAGCCTTGATTCGCGTCCAGTCACAGACAGCGAGACAAACGAGAAGCGCACGACACAAACGGAAGCAATCCGCCATCCTTCCAACTACCACGACTACCAGAACCATTCGCAATTTGCTAAAGAGCAACTAGATCGATTGATTGCGGCAGCAGCAGCGGAAAAATACCGCACACACAGAGCCAAGGTGTGTGGTCAGATTCAAGGGGAAAAAACCTTCACATTCCGTGGAATCGACATGATGGACTACGTTTTCCGAACATTGCGAATTCGCAAACACATTATACGGGAATAAGGATAAACACTGCCCACAATTCAATATTCTTAAAAGCGCAAATAGATTACACAAAATCAGACGTTCGGGAGATAAAATGTCGGCCACGGGACGACCTAGTAATTAAATACATAATATCATCCGCTTCGTTGAAGCGTAACACGAGCGTAAGTAGCGTATGCGACCAAACGCAGCGACAAACTCAACAAGCTCAAGGGGAAAAACATAAACCTATCCTACAACAGGAGGCGATAATGCCGAAGGATTCCGCTCCTAGCCAGCAGCGAGAGAGATTATTGCCATCAAAGCGAATCAGAAAATCAACACAAATAACACGTGCGGCTTGTATTTTCCTTCATTCTTACTGAATTCTAGTTCTGGTCACTCTTCCGGTTCCATTGCTATCACTTTGCACGCAGTGTTGCATGCTCCCTGGCTCTCTCCTCCGGTTGCTCCTGCATCTTATTTGAACGGAGACGCACTCACACGCACACACCACACATATACACACGCAGAAACAAGCACACCACTATTCACTTCACCAGGTTGCATCATACTTAACGCTCACACTATGTACACGCCAAAAAGTAAAACGAATCGCGGAACCTTCATTGCTGACGTGGGAAGCAGAAAGAAACCCCTTTCCGTCGTTAGACAGCACAATCCGCGTCGACTGCATCTAACTGCTTCTGTACATTCTGTAGAGAGTAGCAGCAGCAGCAGCAAGCGCAGTATCAGCTAGTAGTTTATGCGAGAAGAGCTGAGAAACACCAAGCCAGGAAGCTACGTGTGCTTAGCAACAGCTACTCCGTAGTAGGCAACGCTACCGAAACATGGTAGATATCTGTGAGTGTGTTTGTGAGCCCTGTGTTGTATTTAGTTCCCTACCTACAAGATGGCATTCCAAGCATCCGCACGACCTTCAATCCGAAAACGATCCCATTGTCACAACCGGTACTCCGGTATGGTCGGGCGAGTGTGTGTGTGTAACTGACATTTTTTATTTCGCTCACAAAATTGCCGTCTGTCGGCCAGAGCAGCCAACAGCCAAACAGCCCAACCGACCATGGGCCACAAATTCCCGGCAGGGCTTTACGCTTGCTACAATTATCACTTGTGATGCTACACTATGTGTCCGAGAGATGGTTGATGGTTGCTTTCTGCAAACTGCCGGAAACCACGCGGAGAAGGCTTTTAGCCGTCCAGCTCCATTCCGGTTGGGTCGGTGGTGTTGGATCCGCCGTCGTTGCCGCCGCTGCCGTCGCCGCCACCGTCGGCCGTGCCACCGTTCATCGGTTCGCTGAGGTTCCGACAGTGCGTCAGCACGATCTGGGCCAGCTCCTTCAGGCGCGGGTACGGTTGCGGATGGTCAATCAGTTCCTGCAGCAGCTCAATGCCACGCTCCTGCTCCACCACCCGGCAGTACTTGGTCGGGTAGACCTGGAAATGGATCACGGGAAGGCGTAGGACGTAGGAGTGTGTGATCGACTGTATTCTCTCACGCTAAGCATCACTTACTTTGGTTAGGTTCGCCAGTGCCCATACGGCCCAGTGTTGACACTGTGGCGTATGGTAGCAGCGAATCAACCCCAGGATCGGTTCGAAGCTGCGGTAGTTGATGTTACGCTCGGCAGACAGATCCCACCGCTCGATCGCTTCCACCATGCGCACCAGCACGCTGTACCGGGTCGGTCTCGAGATCGTCCACGCGTCCACACCATCGGATGCGATGTGCGCCAGCACACCGGCGGCATTGTAGCTGACCTGTGGGATTGTATGTGGAATGTTAGATGAAACGTGTGATGTTTTAAATTTTATGAAGAAAGAATATATCCTTCAGTATGAATATATATGTATGAAGCAAGAATATATCCTTCAGTACAACCTACAACTACAACCTTCTCCGCTACCTACCTCAATACCGTCGCTGGACGAATCGAGCAGATCAGAAAATTCGGTGATAAACTCGTGCGTCATCAGGCGTGGCCGCAGCTCCTTCACTTCCGCCACATTGCCCAGCAGGCCCATCATGTTGCGCAGCAGATCGTCCCGATCCGGAAACAGCTGTGGAAATAACAAACGACAGAGGCAATCATAAACGAATAGTGGTAAGAAGCATTCGCTGAGTGCCTACCGCACGCACCTTCAGACAGCCGAGGAAGTATTCCATGCCGCGCCCATCCAAAAACCGCTCGCAGTTCTTCGCCGTCTCGTCGGTCACGTTCCACATCGTCGACCAGGCCACCTCCATCACGTCGTCAAAGACACGCCTCGATAATCGATCGTTGATCAGGTTCAGCATCGTCTGCGGAATCGTGCATTGTGACGGTGTTAGCAAGTGGGGTGATGTTATTCGAACCAGCACGAACATCTCCGGACTGACTTACCGAGATAGCACCGAGGTCGCCCAAAAACAGCTTCTGACTGCCGTCCACCTGGCAGGCGAGCGAGTTCAGCAGATAGATCGCGATACGCTGTACGAATCCTTCCTGCTCGCGGTACGACACGCCGTGGAGGAGTATCTGCACCAGCCGCTCGTATTCAAACATCTGGAGCGAGAGTTGGAACGGAATGTTACAAACCACTCGTCTCGTATAGGTTATGTTTTACCTGGCTACTCACCACATCGAGCGGTATGTTGAACTGGCACAGCGTTAGACAGCCATTGCGCATCATCGTGTCGTCCGTCAGATGTGTCGACATTCCGTTCAGCAGGGTGTGGATGATGTGGTTCTTCAGTGGCACTCCAAACTTCATCTTTTCCCGTCCCTTCACGATGTAGAACAATGTGGCACTGTGGGCGAGAGAGAACGGGACGGAAGGAATGGATAAATGCAGAAATGTCCACAGGGCGTGGTATGCGACACTCGGACACCAACCTGCCACTGATCTGGATGTTCTTCACGCGTATATGTTTATCCATCGCCGACAGGACCACGTCCAGCGCCTTGTGAATCTGCTTGCACGTTTCGAACCGCAGCAGGTGGTACAGGTCGTTCAGTACCTTCGTCAGCAGTTCGTGCCGGTCCTGGTAGGCAACGGCGGCCACCAAGATTTGTTCCTCCGAAGCCTCACCGGCGATCTGAGGAGAACGCGACGGCTTAGTATCGCTCTTAGTACTTGTATCAGTACACTAGCTTACCCTTAGGGCCGGAATGTCGTGCCATTTGCACGCCGAGTGGGACGTGTAGTAGATGCCGAGAAAATCCAGCGGCCGTTCTACCCGACTCACCAGTCCGGGGATGTCCGAGCTGCTGCCCGTGCACGAGCCCGCACTCTCCGCAACACCGTCGCCGGCCAGGTTCGTGCCGGATATATCCAGATGCCGCAGTTTTGGTAGATTTTCAACTAAATTTGCTAGCAACTGGAGAAAAATGGTTACGAAATTAGTTCACAGGTCACTACTACACGTTGAAAAGCATTTGCAGAGCCTTACTTTGTTAGGCGTTAGATAGTTGCCATCGACGTTGGCACGCGACACGGACAGGTCGAGCGTTTCCAGGTTCTTCAGCTTGCACAGCGTCGGAAACTCGTGCTCGAGCGGCCACACGTTGAACAGGATGAGCGTGCGCAGATTCGGCAGATCGATCAGCGCCTTCAGGCTGAACTCGGCAAAGATGCACGCGGTCAGGTCCAGGTGGTTCAGCTCGGTCAGGTGGCTGAACTGGATCGTCGGCTGCAGCACGACCCCGTTCAGCTTCAGACGCTGCAACCGGGGCAACAGCAGCTGGAAGTCGATCGGGGTCTTCTCGTTCGGTTCGCTGTGCTTCAGCATGTCCACGAACCGGCCCAGCTCGAGCGACCGCAACTGCCGGCAGTGCTCGATCAGTATGTTCCAGGAGGCGGTCGTGATCTTGTTGCAGTACCACATCGACAGCGAGTTTAGCTGATGCCGGAGCAGGATGCGCATGCCCTCGTTCGTGATGGTGCTGTTGCGCAGGCTGACATGGCGCAGCGGGGTCTTCTCCGTGTCGCGGAATATCTGTATGAAGCGATCGTTGATGTCCTGCCCGCAGTCCTGTTGGTAGCGCAGGAACCTGCAACGGAGAGAAACGGAACGAGTGAGTAGGCAGGCCATTTTGCGATCGTTGGAAATGTCAGTCTCGAGCACTCCAATCAAAACATGGCCGACAGCTGGTCCAGGAAGTCGAGAGACGTTTGCGCTGCTCCGACGCTTCCTTGTGCCTCCATTCTAAATCTATTTTGGACGCTCATTTTATTCTGCGCAAACGAAAGATGCACTCGATCACATTGGAATGTTTCGCTGAGGAACGAGAAATTGCTAGCATCATTATGCCTTCAAGCATGTGACTAAGGTTTCACGATTTGGATCGTAACTCATGAAACCATATATCCTTAGGACTCCAGAAATAGATCCCATTGCAACGAAGCATCTCCCAAACAGGACAGTGTAAACAACTCATTCCTTCTGTCACGCTTGAAGCCAACGCATGCCAGGAAAACTTAACAATAACTCTTGAATCGGATCAAAACGTGACCTTCTTTCTTCACTTTTTGCAACACATTAAGCCATCGCCGTCGAAAAGCGGGCCACGATTAACCAACACCACATTAAGCCTGCTACCGTAGTAAACTTCCCGACCATAAAACAAACACAGACATCACACAACATCCCACTAATCTTCTTCAGCTGACTACTTTTTGTTTCTCTTTCCGTTGTCGCTACTGCTGCTGCTGCTGCAGCAAAAAACGGAAATACATTTCAAATTCCAAAGCACACGCGGTACGCGCAACGAAAGCGACGAAACAGACATCCAGCAAAACAGCGGCGAATAAAACGTGGAGGAAAACCGCGACACTCCGGCGGTGACCGTCATATTTCGCGGTCGTCGTAATCATCATTCATTTCCCATGACCTTGCGCGCGTGGATGCCGAAAATTCAATCCGAGACCGAAAGAGGAAAAGCAAGTTGACCTACGGGATGTATGATGGCAATTAAGTGCGGCGGGGAAAAAAACCATCAAAATGACCAGGGCGGCGCGCGTTGATGATTGGATTGATCAGTGATTTAATAGACGAAAGAAGACACCGTTTAAGAGAAGCGATTAAAACTGCCGGCGGACCAGTTTCTAATGAAATTAAAGCTTTCAATCATGATCGGTCATAACCCGTCCGAGATGATCGTTTCTGCTTTCTCGTTCGTTTTGCCAACGAGATGAGCCACTTGAAGAAGGCCTTCGGTTTCTGGCGCACCCGACTCCGCCAACGGTCAGGTCAATACCACCGTATCAGCGACCTTCGCTTCGAAATGCAGATCAGCTTCCTTGGCGGGGAGACTTGTTTTATTGCCGCACAATGCCATACTAAAATGGCTATAAATTTAACGTCCAAAGACGCTGCCAGGCAGCTTCCCTTCGTTTCGCTATCAGTCGCGAATTGCAGCCAAATTCGAGACAAACGGTCTCCTCTACTATCCTGTTCTATTCGTCAAGGCCGAAGGCACCTGCAGAGTTTTCAGATGGTCAGCGAGCTGTTGACAGCCACAGCAACCGCCACATTCACTCTTATCATGGTATGGTCGTGGAAGGTTGTTGTGCTCACCCGAAACACTCACCGGCGGCGCACGGTGCTACCGCAGACATGATAGGCAATACAGCACGTGCGTTTCACATGCGTAACTGGACGCAGCAACGTGGGTAGCAACGTGTAATTTTGCCACCGAAAAGTTGATTCCGTTGTTGGTGCAATGTTTATGTTTGTTTTGCTTTGCGCAACATTTGATAACCTGCTTCCACAGGATGTGCTTTCAAGAGAATGCTTTGAAACGGAAACACTCCACAAAAAAAGGTTGTAAAAGTTATGACAAGACTGACCCTACCATGGCCAGTATGGCTTTGAGTATTACATCAAACGATTACACTGCACAACGCAATCGAGGTTAAGCATGACAAGATCTGGCGAAGTGATTTTTGGTCTGCGGGAAGAGTTCAGGAGCGTACGTTGCGGTTTAAAGATACATCCTTAGAGTTTTCAGTTCCGTCGATCTCTCGTCATTCATGTCACCAATGAGGGGAAAGAAAACCCTAATGCACACCAGGGCGTACGTCCCAGGAGCGTACGAGCTGCGATACCGTTTGGCTGCTCACATAAACGAAACCGAAAACACCTGTCGTATATGTCGCCGTATTTACTATTTAGAAAAGTATGATTGAAATGTATACAGCGAAATGACATTATCTAAGCCGCCCAGCTCATATGCAACACAACCTGCCGGAATTCGACCGTGAAAGAGATGTTCCGTGACAGTTGGGGCGCTCTCTTCTCCATTTCACGCGTACGTATACAAACCCCAACCAGTGCTCCGAGACCAGGTCGGCTTAAATAACGTTTAACGTCACGCGGAGGATTTGACATTCTCGTCGCCGGCGCGTATGTGTGCGCGGCTGGTTTGCTTTTCAAGTGCACCCTGCGACAGTGGCGAGGCCAGCCGCTTCCTGCTCTTTGCCGACGTTCCGTCGCATAACACTCACACACACGGAGGAGGAGCAGTGATTGTACCGAAGGTTGAAACCAGTGGCTCATGCCCGGCGGTGTGTGTTCCCACCAAACATGCACACGATATGACCAATTGTAGACAGCGTCAACAACATCGCAGCGCGCTCGATTTGTGGCAATTGTCATCGTTGGCAGTGTGTACTGCTGCTGTGAGGCCAACCAGCATCGGAAAAAAAGCATCAAGACAACCAATTCTCCCTCGTCAACTAACTTCCCCGCCAGCAGCAGCAGTAGCAGTATTTGACATTTGCGATGGCAGATCCAAAGCAATCAAGAAATGCCGCGATAGGGAAGCCGCTGCTCGACGATGAAGTTCATTGACATAACTTATCACTAATGCTCGTACACTCTCGCGCGGGGATTTTGGTTCCTTTTTTGTGGGAATGCTACGCCCTCTAAGCGCGCCGCCTAATTTGACCGCCTTACATAAGCGTGCACGGGAAGCGGATGCAGATCGCTTTGCTTATGATACGATTATCGCTAAGCTAATAAGAGGACGGACCAAGAACGGGTCAATTTCCATTCGAGTGTGGCATCGTTTGGGGCATTATCGGCCAACTAACTACACCACCGACTCCGATGACTTCCAACGAAACAACGCAACCCCAAACTCATCAACCTAATCACACAGCCGAACGAGCATCTCCGCGTTGAAAAAAGAAAACGTTTGCTATAGCGAAATCCGCGCGCATTCCGCGCAATTGCAAATAGCTCTGCCGCTGGCATTGAGACAGCCACAAATCACACAAAACACACAACCGCGTCAGAGTGCGCAATATCAGAATCCGCCACAACAACATCGGGTTGCCTTCTTTTTGCTTTTTCCGCTCGAATGCACGCTCCGCTGCTCGATAAATTCTAAACAACTACGAGTAAATCAATCCAACTCCTCCGCCCTATGCTTTCGGCGGGGTGCAGTGGTTGGGTGGGCGTCGAAGGTTGGCTCTGTCGAAGCTCCTCAGGGTCACACACACACGCATTCGTGCCTCCCAGCCGATTCCTGGGGTTGCTGCTGCTGCTGCTGCTGCTGCTGCTAATCTGACGCCCATGTTCACCTACATCGATAAAGGCATTTGCTGCGATTTCCTACTGCTTTTTGATTGGGTTTCCATTGTGCATGATTTGCGATGCGGTTTGGATGGTTGGGCCGATAAAATTGTTGCTAAATACAATGCTTCACGGAGCAAATGTGCGTACACTTGAAGGGCTAGGGTGTGAGGATCTTGCCAACGTACGAAAACGTTCATAAAAACGTTAACAAATGTGTGAGAATTAACACTCCAAATACGATTTGAAATAGAAAAGGTTTAGAAACCCGAAAAATGGAAAATCGCGGAAGAATGTTATGGCACCAGTCAATAGATGGCGCCACTCAACAAACAATTCCTTAACGATACCTTTTCTATACCAGTTTTGTTATGTTTTGTGACATTTAATCTATTTTATACAATTAATGTGCAATTTAACATTGTTTTTCTTCAAATTCACTCTAGTTTTGTCATTAGGAGTGAAACGAGCAAATAAACCCTTCATAAAGCGTTGGCGTAGTGCGCATTGCATACTTTCGGGCAAATGATTGTTTGAACAGTACAAAAGAATACTATTTGCACTACAAACGCATTAATATCGCATTATTATTATGCTATAAATCAAATGGACGCCTTAAAACGGTGCGGATACTGCAACATCCCTTTAGAAGCGATACATTACGGCGCGCAAATGTCTTCCTAATGGCCAAACCATGCCGGCCCGAGCTGGCACCATCCTTAGCATCGTCGTGTGCAAAGAACATGCTTCACACAGTGCACGAGCGGCGAGTTTAACGATCGAATTTAACCATCATGCTTTGATCTTTGCTCGATCGCGAGAGCATGTGTGCTCTCCGTGACTTTGACACGGATGAGCCGCGTACGTCACCGCCCAGTCGAAGATGAAACGCAATAGACCGAACGAGCAGCAGTGCAGGATAAGGCGTTCCTTCGCGCGCTCTATGAATAGAGCCGAAACCTTGCCGGCTTGCCGCATCCATATGGGTGTGACCGCAGGACGGGAAGCAAAACAAAAGCCCCACACTGTCGCAAGGGGGTTTCCGCGTGTCCGCTGTATGGGGTATGGTTCCAACCGGGTTTGGACGGACGGCCGCGACACGTTCCTTTCACTTGAGGTTAATTTTGACACCAGCCAGCCCTGCCTGATGGCGTCTGTGTGTGTGTGTGTGTGTGCGTGGTTGAATGTTGCAATTATCGTCATCTCAAGTGAGGCGACAGTTTTTACGTCCGGCTGTCCTTGCGTTAATGAGGATGACAATTCAACTGGCGCGCTAGTGTGAAGCGCATTACACACGGCTGGTGCCAGAAGTACCTGAAAATATCGGGTGAAGTATTAGCACGGTGCACAACATTCCTGTTGTGAGGCAAATTTTATCTTTGACGCGGAACGGAAAATTCCTCAAACATCCACTGAGACACGCACACTCCCAAGCGCATGTGGTGGAAGCATCGGTTGCAGTTTTCCTATTGAATGCAATGGGCGATATCGTCGGTTCACCCTGACCTGAGTAAGTGGGGCGCGAACAAGAAAATTTGAAAAAAACCGGCCTAGATTCGTTCTTTTCAACTTTCTAGGTTGTAGTAGGACAATTTCTAAGTGCAAGCTTCCAAATGAAATCTTCCACGACCAATAATTAATCCCCCTGAGCAGCAGCGCCTTCCCCGATCAATCAGCCTCCTCCATGCCCGTCCGCGAGGGCAAAGTAGATCAGCCGACAGGGAGCGAAAGCCTACTTGCCGTAACAAAGAGCCCTACAATCGTAGATAAAAAGGGCCTAGTCCGCTCCACAAAGAGGGCTACGCGTGTGTGCGTGTGAGATTATTCGCCTGGCTTAGCTTGAGTTAGTGGCACTAAAAGGGAGTCAAGTTTCTGTCCCGTTCGTCATCAGCCGGGCTGCACCTGAACCACATCCGCTCGCTACCGAAAGGGCGCCCCCGGGTTGGGGTTAGCTGTGCTGTGTTGTTGTGTGCGAAATATATACAAATTACGCGAGGCACGATCCGAAGGATAGCATGTAAACAGAGGCGCGCGCATACACACAAGCCGAAACTGCATGCGCCCGACCTTAGCGTCAGCAGCGAATCAAACGGGTGAATGTGTTTCACCCAGTTAGGAAGGCGAGAACGAGAATCGATTAGAGCAGCTGTGCAGCGATAGAGGGAGAGAGAGGGAGGGAGAGCAATAACGAGGGGTAGGGTGCCGAGAAGGGCCTCTAATACGTCGCAATAGCTGCATCAATTCCACATCATTTCAATACGCAAACAAAACAACGTCCGTGGTGGTGTGTTTGTGGCAGGGGTAAGCAATTTTGAATTGATTCCAATGAAGAAATTAGTACCAAAGCGATACATTTTTTTTGTATAATGAGCAGCACTTCCCTACCGAATGAAGGAGATGTAGGAAAGGAAAGTAAATCTGAACAGTCTCTCCGTAGCGAGGAACGAATATCTGGCTATAGTTGCATGAGTATAAGGTATGAGGTATTGTAGGGTCGACAAAGAAGGGAAAAAGTGTTTATCTGACGATGCCACATTTTAATAGGATGGTTTAAGAAAATAACCAATCTAATAATCAAGTGACAGTAAAGTTACAAAACAACACTGCACTTTCATAGAAATAGTGACAGCAAACCAAGAGCGAGCATCGTTGCTACAAAAGTAGAGAACTATTAGGATTACAAGCGGTTGCTGCTAACTGACTACCTCGAAATAACTGACGACCTCGGACGGTTTTGTGTAAATTATAATCACACATCGCGCAATCGATTGCCGATCCCTGCGCGACGTGAGGCAAGAATGTTGCCACCTTATCGTGATGTGCAAGAAGAGCGAGCGCGCAAGCGAGCGGGACGAACAAAACAAGTAAACACACAGGCAACCGTGGTAGTAGGGAAAATCAGCTGATTAGCCCCCACAGCAGGCTAAGGGAAAAGGGCACTGCTGCTGCTGCTGCTGCAATCGGAAATTGCGCTGCCGTGTGGCTCGCCTCGCGACCCCGGCCGCCGAGTAGAACGGGATAGAGGAATTATGTAACGTGTACGTTCTTGCGGCTCGAGCGATCGGCCTGCACAAGGGAGAAAGCGGCCTGCTATGCTATCGCAGAGGGCGAAGCAGCACCCCATCAGGGCCTACCATGTGTGCTGGCACGCGCGAACCCTCGCCGTACGGGCGGATCCAGTCCGCGTGCATCGTTCTTTTTCGCTGTTGGTCGTGTTCTTTGTTCCCTCGCTTGCGGTGCCCTTTTTGCGTATCGCGCGTTGGGTGAAAGGAAGAAAGCAGTAGGCAGGCAGGCTTTCTTCGACTTCGCGGGGCGGATGGTTACTAACGGGAACAGAAGCATAAGAAAGAAAAACACGCGCACGCACTGATAGTAAGCGCGCGCGCGTGGCAAATGTGAGCGCGAGACACCAGAACGGAGGGGTATTCATCTCCAAAAATATGCTTCCATCCAGCCCGCCCGCCTCAGCGAGACCTTGTTGATGTGTTTTGCATTGAATGGAAAGTTAACCTCGCTGGCGTGCCGGAGAGCTTTCACTCGCGCGCTGCGTGGTGCGTTTTCTCCGTGCTGCTGCTGTCAGTCACCACCATCGGCACCAGCAGCAGATCGAAAGAAATAGGCCAACGTACACGGAGCCTTTCTTCTCACTCCCGGGGACGACTCACCTATCGCAAATCTCGTTCGGCACGACGACGTCGTCCTTCAGCTCCAGCTGGTGCGTGACCGGATCGGTGTTGCAAATGACGTGGAGGTTCTTCGCCAGGAAGCGGATCGTCGTCTCCAGCAGCGTCGGCAGCTCCTCGTCCATGATGCCGTTCTCTTTGAGCCGCACGCGTCCCAACATTTTTATCTTATCGCTGTTGCCTCACGTCGATGATGATGCCCGGAAAAAGATCCCGCGGATAAGGTGCAGGTACTTAGAACAACCACGTACAAACACACGGTTTCCTGTCGCTTCTACGTCGACACACTTTACACTGTTTACTGCGACGCTCGCTGGGCAACACTGCAATGCACTCTTTGTTTTCGCACCACAAACCTAGCGGAGTATGTGTGTGTTGGTGGGTTTGGTTATATTATGTAGCACCTCTAAACACGACGCACATTTCACTTTTCTGATGAATTTATCACCGCCCGTTGGGCTTCTAGTAGGACGACACTAACCAGGCTGCTAAAATGTTTGGGAACTATAATAACACAGGAAACGTAGAACATTAAGCGCTTTGGGCACACGGAGCTGTTGCGACTGCACTGTCTATACTACGTGTGCTGCTGGGGCACCAGCACAGGGAGCCAGTATGTCGTCGTTGACGTTGTCATTCTATGCTGGCTGCTACTGGCTGCTGCTGGCTCTGTGATGACGTCGTAACGTAAACAAATAAGCTGTGCTCGTCATTCTCCACAGCTATTACACAGTGGTGGGGAGATACAGAAAGAGAGAGAGAGAGAGAGAGAGAGCGTGTGATTCGTAGAGAGAGAGCGGGCGATATTCTTCTCTCTCACTCAATCCCATTCACAACATAGCATAACTGTAGCGTTCAAATGGGGTTTGTTATCCCTCTTTGGCGTTCTTTGTTGTTGCGCTGTCACAAGCTGCCAGCTGTCAGAGCGCATAAGCTAGAACGCACACACACGCACACTGGTGCATTTATGTGTCTGCCTGTTTGCAGCATATGCATGCATCGCAGTAGCTCGGATATGCGTCCCCAACTACGTTGTGTACGCTGTCCAACAGGTACACGCCACTTGTGAACTGCAAATACGATCAATCTAAGCCTCGATTAGGATATTTTGTGTATGAGTAAGAGCTGTCTGTACCTATTATTCATCATCACGTGCAGCTTATGAACCTCCAACTACTATCCCCACCCTTTCGACAGCAAATCGATTTGGCGTACGACACAACCACATGACCCCTTTGAAGAAGGCCCATCGATCCAGCACTCTCTTTCTCTCTCTATCTCGCTCCACTTCGCTCTGCCTCTTTGTGAGTATGCTTATGAGACGGTACTGGGGTTAGAAACGAGATTTACAACGTTTTTCAAGAGCATTATCAGCATCGTTCTACATATGTGCCAGTGCTTTCCCTTGTTATCACTCAACACAATCAACGGACACACACATACACAGGGCCTTCAGCACACAGCGACGGGTGCAAACCAGTGATGACGGCAAGGATCGCGTCGGGTTTCCACTGCGCCTGGGGATGGTTTTCTGACGTTTCGTTTGTTTGTTTTCGGTGCCTTCTCGATTTCAAGTAACCTCGTGGTCTCCTCGGCTCTTGCTGCCAGCAGCTTCCCAACAACACACACTTGCCCTCCCTGCTGTGCCCTGTGGAGGACCTTTCACGGTGACCCCCGCCACCTCACCAGACAGACGACGAATCACGCGAGAGGGATGGTCGGGCGCGGGGGGATTGGTACTGTTTCATCAGGAAGATGACGGTGGAGAGGGGGGGCGGGGGGTTCGTCCCGAAGAGTTTGGCGTGAAAAGTCTAAAAATATATCGATTTTTTCTGTTTTTCCTGTGTGTGCACACACACACACACACATACATACGGCAGTACGGAGGAGGAAAAAATAGCTACTCACTGGCAAGCGCGCACCGCGAACGCACACTCAGATACGCCACATGATCTCAATGCCATCACACTGCAGTAGAGTGTTCCCCATCCCAGCAAACCCAAGCGCTCTGGGGGTGCCCTTTGAGGGAGAAAAAACCCTGCCTCACCACGTCCCTAGCACCCAAGCTGCTGCAGACCAACAGACGAGCCAAATCGGGGGGCTGTTCTTGTGTCTGTGTGCGTCTTCAGCAGCTGTTTGATCGAACATGCCCGTCTGCCTGCCCAATATGCGATCCCGATCCGAGCAGGTTTCATTTTTGGGGGTGTTTTTCCACCTCTGCGGCCTGCCCCGTGTCTCGTCGGTGAGCGAAGGTTTCGACCTTGATGTGTATCTTCACACCAGTTACGGAATTTGATAAACATCGGTGGTGCGATGGTTGCTAATTTGTCCTATTCCAGTTCTAGCTCGCCTTCCTCCGTTCGTGCTACGTCACACACCGAGCGACGAAGACGTGACACATATGTGTGTGTGTTGTTTTGCTTTCCTTTAACTCCAGCTGCTAAATCCCGTAAATATCCCGTCACTTTGCATCGCAAGCCTTTGCTCGTACGTTTTCCTTCTGTTTTCTCATATGCCGAATGAATCAACTTTTTCGCACTCCGTCCACATTCGTTCTGGGAAGTGTTTCACTACGCAATAGGGAGGCAAAGATCTGCACCCACTTCCGCGTCGAGAAATTTCGTGGTGTAATCGATTGGCAGGTTCTTTTCCCGTGAAGCGCCCTTTTCAGCCCGTTTCTTGAAAATTACGCGACGACACTCGCACTTGCTCACTCACCATTCACAACGCTACGAATATCGGCTACGCTTATCCATTCACGGTACGCGAGAGCGGTTTTCCGAAGAATTTTGCAAACCTTTAACCAACCATCCTATTGCATCAAAATGGTACGCACACAGGCAGACACCTCCATGGTGGCACACCAATCCTTGCGCAAAGTTGTGTACGACACGCTGTCAGCGCTCACATGAAGGCCCATTTGCAGATAAAAATAATCTAGTGTGAGGGTGAGAATAATATTATTCTCGACATTCCATCATTTTTCCGACTGTGTTTCATCCAATGTTGTTTAGTGCCCGAGAAAAGCATGGTATCAACAAGTATCTGTGACTAAAATACTAAACCAAAATTCACAAACAAGGATTATTCTGACAAACACAACATTTCTTTGGGAAGTTTGAACTCTCTTAAAAAGGATTTACCATTTCCCTACACTTCTCGCATTCTCAAATTGTTGTTTACATGCACCAACCACATGAACCCAGGTCCCTTTGATTTGCTTTTCCAGAAATCCTCCTCCATTGGATCGCTCAACCACGCCTAATAAACGTGCGGCACTCTACAAACATTGTCGCAGCTATTATGACACTTGACAGCGACATGTTTTTTTCTTTCTTTTTTCCACCCCATCGCGAAGAATAGGTGCGTTGCGAACCGTTTCCGCCGTGTTTTCTGGTGTTTACTAATAAATTTCGTCCCCGTCGGCAGGCTCCATCCACCATGGTCACCAAGAAGCCCACGAAGAAAAAGGTGTCGACCAAGACGAAGGTCGCACCGGCCCCGCTGGCGAAACCGAAAAAAGTTGAGGTTAAGAAGGTGGTGAACCCGCTGTTCGAGAAACGTGTTAAGAACTACGGTATCGGCCAGAATGTGCAGCCGAAGCGCGACCTGAGCCGCTTCGTGCGCTGGCCCAAGTACATCCGCATCCAGCGCCACCGGGCGATCCTGCAGAAGCGCCTCAAGATCCCGCCACCGATCAACCAGTTCTCGCAGACGGTCGACCGCCCGACCGCCCAGCAGGTGATGAAGATGCTGGAGAAATACCGACCGGAGAGCCCGATCGCGAAGGTGCAGCGCCTGAAGGCGAAGGCCGAAGCGAAGGTGGCCGGCAAGGAGGAACCACCGACGAAGCGCACCAACCAGCTGCGCCAGGGTATCAACACCGTGGTGAAGATGGTCGAGCAGAAGAAGGCGCAGCTGGTCGTGATCGCACACGACGTCGATCCGATCGAGCTGGTCGTCTACCTGCCGGCCCTGTGCCGCAAAATGGGTGTGCCGTACTGCGTGATTAAGGGCAAGTCGCGACTGGGAACGTTGGTGTACCGTAAGACGTGCACCTGCGTCGCGCTGACCCAGGTTGAGAACGCCGACAAGCCGAACCTGGCCAAGCTGGTGGAATCAGTCAAGGCCAACTTCAACGATCGCTACGATGAGATCCGTCGCCACTGGGGCGGTGGTCTGCTCGGTCCGAAGAGTATGGCACGTATTGCCAAGCTCGAAAAGGCCAAGAAGCGCGAGCTGATGCAGAAGAAGTAGGCCGAACGTCGGCAGGCATTTTTTTTTTTTTGTAAAGTTCGAGCGTGTTGCTCTATATACAGAGTCTGTATGCATTCGATAATAAATTAAGTTTTCGATCATCCTCGAACGCAAAATTTTGGTTGATGTGCAAGTGTTCTATTCCAGTGCAGTGAAGTCAGGGTCCGTTCGAAAAGGTTGTGCAATGCATTGTGTTGTGTTCGTCCCTTCGAAGCTCTACGAAAGCCTCATTGGTTCCAAAAACATGGATGGTATGCTTCTGAGGTATTTTCAATATTGGTCTGCGTCAAAGTGTCGTGGAGATCGAGTTTATTGCAGCTCCGTCGGTCAAAACCTCCTGAAATCAACGATGTCAACCCCAGATGGTCGCATGCCGTGTTCAGCTACTTGTGTGGTTGTCTTCAATTAGCTTGGCGTGGCGAGAAGACGATTCTGACGAATCTGACAAAGCCCTCTCTTGGGACATTCGAAATTGTTAGGATCAGTTGAAACCCGTAAAATCTTTTAAAGTCATAGGCCCACTGGCTTAGATGTACAGATGAGATTTTTTGAGTAAGAACTTTTTTCGACTTTTCTAGATTAACTTTTTTTTATCAGCCACAAGTATAGTCTTCAAATTTCTATAGGCATCGTCTTTCATATGGCTGCTTCAAATGGGCTTTCTCATTTATGATCCACCTCAAGCTCCTACCGCAACCAAAAGATAACTTTACCACATTCGTTCAAACATTTATTTCTACAAAGCTCTCCGGACAACTCGTGCGACCTCGTTCTACTATAGTTTCGTTTTAAAATCGTACACTACTAGCACTCTCGCATATCACATATTTGCAGAACGCCCTAACGGAACGAGCTATTCTCCGGATCTTCCCGTACTGTACATATTTGCTCTCTTCCCCCGCAATGGCCTCGGCTTTCCCCAACAACACACTAATAAATACATCCGCTGAAGGTATCAATAGGTGAGAGGTAACCACAGTACGCCGACCTCTAGGCGCTTTACGAGCCCGCGTTACACTTGCAGCTGCCATCAAGAATAGAGATCTGGTGCAACGTGCCACATCCGGCGTGATCCTTCACGTAGCTCGGGAAATCGTTCTCCAGCACCAGCAGACGATTCAGCTTCAGGTCGGGGAACACGTGCGTCGCGTACAGACCCAGGACGCTCTTGTACACCAGCTTGAAGTTCGACTTCTTGTAGCAGGTGTTGGTGTTCCAGTAGTAGATGTTCGATTCGCCCTCCTCTCGGAAGAACACCCCATGACCACCGTCCGTTCCAAGGAACACGGGCACGTGCGGTTTCTCGCCGACATCTGTAGAGAGTTGAGCAAAAAAAGCCATTACCGCCCGCTTCTATTTCTCTAGGTTTCGTGCAGTCTTACCAATGATGTTGCCTCCGTGTCCCTTGCGCAGGTGCTCCGTCTTGATGGCAAACAGTCGATGTCCTCCGAGGTACGTAAAGTACAGTCTCGTGCCGTCCTTGTGCTTCGACAGGAAGATGTACAGCATGTCCCGGTAGCGACAGCCCATGTGGACCGCCTTCGGCAGTATCACCCGATAGCCGCGCCCACTGTACACGTCGTACACGATGACCGCATTGTTGCCGGGGTCACTCACGTACACGTAACACCGACCACCCTTCAGACACTCGACCTGTATGTACTGGAGGCGCGACTTTTCCGTCACGAACCGTGCCAGGTTGATCGTCTTCAGCTTCTTGCCCGTCTTGCTGCAGTACACGACGACCTTCGGTGGACAGCGCTGCATCGGTGCCCGGAGCGATTGTGTCACGCCACTGTCCAGCACCCAGACGTAGTCCCCGTCGCTGTACAGGTCAATGGCGGACTGGAGCGCATTGCAGTTGCCCTCCTCCTGCTCGTTCCAGCACGGGAACGGTTCGAACTTCACGTCGCAGCCCTTCTTCGTGGCGTACACCTTGCTCAGCGTGATCGGATTGCTGCTTTTGTAGCGCGGGAAAACGCACAGCGTGTGCGTACCCGCCCGCTGACAGCGCATCGCGATCAGATCACGCGGTGTATACTTGCCGGTGCTGGTGATGAGCCGCTTGGTCGTTGGGCAGGGCCACACGATGCGACCACCTTCCCACGTGTAGATCGTGCGCGTACAGTTGTCCGACGTGCAGGATCCCTTGTCGGCAGCCGTCGCGCAGACGAATCCGGCCACGATCACTGCCACGACGATCGGCACCGATCCGGTACCCATTCTTGACCACATTGCGCAAACTTCAAATCAAGTGTCCCGTCGATTACAAATCCCTATGCACTGATCCCGGGGGCGGCACGGAGCACTTTATAAGCAACTGACTACAACGCCCTAAACCCGACTGTTCTCTCGACAATCGGGCACGAAACGTTTTATAGCCTTACCCTGCCCAACTGGGCCGATTTCGGTAACCGACGTCCCCGCACGCATGTCTCCATGCGCTGGCATGCAGGTGCCAGTCAATGTTAAGGTTGCGGGCACATGATATGACTTGCCGGACCTACGCTCAATGTCGCACCTCCCTCCGGCAGTCGCTCATCCACATGTTGTTTGTATTTTTTTACGTCATGTTTTCAAACTGTTGTCGCAGGAACGAACGGTTCCTTCCCCCCGTTGAGTCAACTTGGCGCGGCTCCAGAAGCAGAGAGAAAGAGTTCATTTGTAAACTACAGCTGTTTTTTGCGCGACGAAAGCTTATACGTGTGAAATTCGTACACTGAAAAAATTGAGAATTTCTAAAGACCCAACCTGACCATCGCTGGCGGCACGTACTACCGTATGCCCACAATGTCGTCACTGTTTATGTCCCTTGCGAAAGCTGGAAGCAGCTGGTTGTGAGCCTACGGAAATCTGCGGCATTGATGGCCCTGCAGCGATACTAAACTCCCCGGAACCTTTTTCCGCGATCCTACGAAAACACTTTCGAGGTTAGACAGCTACGTGTCTAAAGCACGTTCGGTTCTAGATCGTTGAACGATCGCACAGATTTTTGTTAGGCTTTCGCTTCCCATGATAGGCACAGAAATCTACTAAAGGAAATGGTTGATGAGTGAAAGGATCCTACGCAATCTCAAGTTATGGCTTCAGATCTTGATTAAATCGAGATATTAAAAAAAATGTGTTTCTAGATAGCAGGTATCCGGAGCTCTTGGGAAGTCCTGTTTACCCAAGCACCTGAGCAAATATACAGGATTTCTTGTGGGCCCGAATGGTCTTATGCAACTGAAGGATTACTTATCCAATGTAATCAATTTAAGATCAATTTTGCCTCTATAATCCAATCATATAGCACCCATCTGGACTGCCTCTCTTTACCAAGAAGTGACAATCTGACTTTGGAAGTATAAATCAAAATCGAGCTGTAACACAGTAGGCATGGCAACGTTTGTCATTACGTCAAATAATAATATTAATTTATCAATCTGATTTAGAAATAATCCTCTAAACATCGTGAAACACCAACATCGCGTTAGTCAGTTAGTGGTTCACAATTATCAACAACATTACGATATTCATGAAAATAACCTGTTATCTTGCGAAGTAAATGTATCGCGAAGTTGTCGCGGACAAACTATCAAACACTAGACTCCAAAGCATCCTGTGCGTGAGCTGTTATACCATGTTGACGCATCTGAAGACAACACACATTCCAACACCCCAACGCCACCATGGCCGTTGCGTATCATGGCGTCCGACCTGAGTCGACCCGTGCTCGGTGCTTGATGCAATCTTCTTCGTGCACGTACCGCTTGGACAGTTTGGAGGACACCAAACCCAAAACTCACCAGCAGCCGTACGGTGGTATATATGGGCTGTAGAAGCATTTCTTGCAATCAGTATCATTCGCACCGACGGAACCTCCTGTTGGGCCTGTTGGAAACTTCAGATTTCGTTACCACTTCTCGACACATTACGATGGGTGGCTCCCGAAGGACAGCGCTGCCATTGGCCCTGCTGTGCGTTCTAGTGTCGGTATTCGCAAGCCACGACGAGCACGAATACTGTGACAAAGTCTATCGCATCAACGGCAATTCGATCGATTTCCCGTGCGATTCGACGAAGAATATTTACATCTCCACGCAGCGCTACATGCCCCGGAATGTGATGCCGGTGCGGTTCCAGTACGATAACCAGCGGTGTCTGCTGGCGTTGCCACGGCTGCGGGCCGGAGTTCCCACCACGCTCGGACAGATCGATCTGGGCAAACCGAATTGCTACGCGCACATCAAACCATTCCCGTGTTGGGCGTACCAGGAGGAGGGTAACTGTAACTCGCTCCAGTCGGTTATCGATCTGTACGTGGATGTGAAGGTAGGTTTTCAAAATGTCGCGGCGAATCCGTTGGAGCTTGACCTAATGGCGAAATTTTTCGTATTCGTTTTTGTTTAGCGAATTGTGTGGGTGCTTGATTCTGGTATCACAAACTTCCTCGAGCAACCGATCAAACGTTGCCCACCGAAGGTGTACGCATTTAACCTGAGCAACGACAAAACGGTCAAAACGATCGATCTGTCCGACATTGTGAAGTCTAGCTCGCGTCTGCAGTACCTCGTCACGGATTACAACGAATCTGGACATCCGTTTGTGTAAGTGTAAATGGAATAGTAGAGTAGTTCAGAATCTCACCAACTCCGTCTTATTCCGTCTTCCAACAGCTACATTTCCGATGGTGACGGTGCGATCATAGTGGTGGATGTGAATAGCAACAAAAACTTCCGTGTCGTGCTGCCGCGTGCCATCTCCGCCGGCTGTGGTGATTCGGACGTGCTCTACCTGCTGCTCATCCCGAAACCCAAGGGACAGAGTGTGGTCATCTTCAGCTATCTCTGCGGTCAGAAGGTGTACTCGATCAAATCGGAGCACCTGCGCAGCGGCAAGGGCTCGAGCGCGATCGTCGAGATGGGCACGAAGCGGAAGCACTCGGTGCTCCTCGGTACCGATGGCGGAAAGGGCGTAATTCTGAGGTTCCGCAGCGAGGCGGAACTGTACATGTGGGATACCGATCAACCCTACCGGGAGTGCAACTTCGAGCTGGTCCAGAACGCTGACGAGTGCCGATTGTCAACGCACGTTAGTGTGGGCAAGAGTGAACATCTGCTAAGTCTGTCGTCGAACTTGAGCGACTTCTTGAACAACACCTGTGGAGTTGGGGGGGCCTCGACGCGATTGAAGTACGTCTGCAAAGAGTGTGACGACGATTGCTACTGAAGGAAATGCGCGCGAAGCTTCTTGAGGAGCGACAGGACTCGGCATACGCTGTTGTGACTACAAACGGACCATAATTGACCGCTCTAAGTTCACCGCAACGTGGATTCTGTGATATGAGAGCTTGCCCTCTAAGTTGAACTTTAGCACCCGTCGTCAGGCTGACCGAACATCCTGCTCCTAATTTATTCCATTTTTGTACAGGATCACCTACAGATGCGCAGCCTAATAAACAGGTTTCTATAGCACGATACATAGATACATTTCAAAATTGCCTAATTTTGGTCACGTCTTCTATCATCTTCTGCTTCTGAACCTGGCCCCGGTAGTCGCCGATGTTCTTGTTGATATATCGCTGCTGGTACTTCACTATAAATTTGTGGCACTGCTGCAAGGTGGCACCGACGTAGAGCGTGCGATAGCGGGCAGGTTCTGAGCCGGCCTGCAATTAACGTGAGCGCGTAAGTGCATTATCACCCAAACGAAAAACAAACGGATCCCACGCACTTACCAAAGTCAGGAGCGGGAGAATGCTTGTTATATACCGGTGCGGGCCGTGCATTGTCTGTATGATGCAAAGGTGCGTCTTGGCGTTGAAATATATTACCCTCAGAAACAGCAAGCTAGCACTTCCGAACTCGCCATAATAACGCTCCACCTGCTCGGCGAGGTACCTGTAGATTGCCGACGATTGTATGGAGACCGGTTCAGAGTCCGACCGATTATTGCATCGAATCTGCACCAGTATGTATCTACGAACAGAACATTACGCTTCAGATTTAGAAAAGTTCATGCAATCGTCGAGATGTATTACCTATTCTTAATGCGAACCATTCTGTAGGATTATGCACTTTATCCAGCTGTACTTGCGCTTGCTAAAATGAAATTGATGATGATATTTCACATTTCAATATGTTTGAAAGTGTTTTTACACACCAACCAAAAGTACCGCTCCGGAGTAGAACAAACGACACGCGTGGAAAATGTAAACAAACGTGTGTTGTTTTCATCGCACACCGGCAACTGTCAAAGTACCCGGTCAGCAGAAGCAGGAGAGCTTTTTCGTATGTGTTTTCTTTTTTGTTCAAAAGCACCGAAAGGCGGGAAAATGTATTTTCACGTGTTCAGGAACACTCGTGGTATAATATAATTATTAAACACAAAACTCTGTAAGTATCGAAAGAAAACTTCCACAAATTCACGTGAATTTATTTTACCCACGAGGTACGAAACACCCTGTTGGTGAAGCTAAACTTTATCATCAAATAATAACAAACCGCCAACCCCGTCGTGCACGGCGCCGTTGAATCGCCGCAGGGACCGCGAGCCACCATCAGTGAGGTCAATTAGGGCGCGCGAGCGAGCTTACTTGCCAGTATGCGTCCAGACTTCCGTGCAGTGCAGATCGATCCGTTCGACCAGCGGCAAGCGCGGGCCTGACTGACTGAGGGAAATTTGAAAAAGCGAAAGGTGAAAGTTGCAACATGGCAAACAGTCCGGCGTATTGCGTGGGGGTCGATGTCGGAACCGGTAGTGCAAGAGCGGCGCTGGTGTCCAGCCACGGTGAGGTGCTGCGGACGCACGTTAAGCCAATCCGCACCTGGAACACGCAGCCGAATTATTACGAGCAATCGTCGGAAGATATTTGGTCGGCCGTTTGCGAGTGTGTCAAGGTGATCTTGAGCTGGCAGTGTGTACGGTGTATGCGTTGACGTAGCTACGCTGGACGGTGGACGTCCAGACAGGGCTAGGGGATAGGGGACCTTGAGATAGATGCACTTGTTAGATGACGCGTTTATGGACGCGTTTGAGAGCGATTGTTTGTAGGAAATACAATTCTACGATTAGTTTAGTACCGTGGCGCGCTGATAGAAAGGGTGACGGCGCGATAAGCATATGTTTTATGGTCACCAGGAAGAGCTCAAGAGTGCGGAGCGACTTTGCCTTTCGAGCAAGGTTTTGCTTCTATTTGGAGTTAAAAGATAGGGTGCAGGGTTTAATACTTTAAGTATTAAATTCACATTAATTTCACCTCCACTCAAATTAATTTTAAAACAATTTTCAGAATGTTACCTCCAGTTACGACAAGGAGCAAATTAAGGGCATCGGATTCGACGCGACCTGTTCGCTCGTGGTACTGGATGCCGCCATGAAGCCCCTAACAGTGAGCCCTTGCTCGAAGGACAACCAGCGTAACGTAATCCTCTGGATGGATCACCGAGCGGACGAGGAGGCACGCTTCATTAACGCAACGCGCCACCAAATGCTCAACTACGTCGGTGGAAGCATTTCACTCGAGATGGAAGTGCCCAAGTTGCTCTGGTTGAAGCGCCACATGCACGACACCGTGTGGGCCAAGGTCGGTGCGTTCTTCGATCTGCCAGACTATCTTACGTACCGTGCGACCGGAGTCGACGACCGGTCGATTTGTTCGGCCGTCTGCAAGTGGAACTACGATGCGGAGAATCGTAGCTGGTCGGAAGATTTTCTCAAATCGATCGGTTTGGCGGAGGATTTGAGTGGCAGCGATTGGCGGCTGATCGGGACGCGTGTTATGAACCCAGGCGCGTGCATCGAAGCCGGACTTTCCAAGAGCGCCGCCCAAGAGCTTGGCCTTCGGGCGGGAACGGCCGTCGCCAGCTCGATGATTGATGCGCATGCGGGAGCGCTGGCACTTTTGGGTTGCCAGGGACCGGGCGGGTGCGGTGATGGTGGCCACAAACTAACGTCCAAGATAGCGATCATCTGTGGAACGTCCTCGTGTCACATGAGCCTGACGAAGAGTCCGGTGTTGGCGCCCGGAATTTGGGGCCCGTACAAGCATGCGCTCATACCGGACCTTTATCTGAACGAAGCGGGCCAGAGCGCGACGGGTGTGCTGCTCGATCACATCCTGCAGACGCACCCGCGCTACAGCGAGCTGCTGGAATCGCACGGTTCCAACGGAAAGATTTATGCCTTTCTCAACCGCTTCCTGGAGGAGTTGACGAAGAAGCGCGGCGAGTGTTCCGTACACCGCTTAACGATCGATCTACATGTTTGGCCCGACTTTCACGGCAACCGGTCGCCGTTGGCGGATCCGAATCTTAAGGGCATGATTTCTGGGCTGACGATGACGAAGGATGTGGAAAACCTCGCGCTGATATATCTAGCGCTGATGCAAGCGCTTGCGGTAAGTTCAATTACATAGGAAGCCGAACGTGCTATCTGAATCTATGTTCTCCCGTAGTACGGAACAAGGCATATACTGCAGGTTCTGGAGGCCTCTGGTCGCGAGCCGATCACTTCTATTCTGTTGTGCGGTGGTTTGAGTAAAAACTCTCTCTTCGTACAAACGCATGCCGACGTTTGTTCGGTGCCGGTTTTGCTTCCCAACGAACCGGAAGCTGTGCTGCTCGGCTCGGCTATGCTGGGTGCATGTGCTGCTGGTCTCTACGATAGTTTGGAGGTTTGTACAACAGTTGAGAGTCGTTTAAAGGGTGCCTAATACAGTGTTTAATCCTTTTCACGTAGATGGCAGCATCGAGTATGGGTGGAAAAGCAACCGTTGTCGAGCCGGATCTAAGCGACAGCACGCGAGATTACCACGAACGCAAGTATCGCGTGTTCCAGCGCATGCACCTCGATCAGCGTGGCTACGAACGAATAATGAACGAATAATGAAGCAAACGTACACTTGCTTAAGTAGAAACAACCCGGATGTGCGTACATTCCAAGCGAAACCGCGTCTATTATTACATCTGTACATTTAGGCTCAACTTTTCTACAAAACATTAACCCCTAACGTTCTCGTTTATGTCACGACACAAATAAAAATAAACGTATCAAAGCGATAGAAGGAAACCCACGGCCATTGAGTATGCAAACCGTACATTTACGTAATAAACGCCGCCGCTTTGGTTTCGATCACGGTCCGGCACACCGGGCAGTGGAGGCTAATTTTCTGCGCACAGTTTTCACACAAGCAGACGTGCCCGCACGGCAGGCAGATCACTTCCTTCGGGTTCACGATGCACACCACGCACAGCTGGTCCTCGCTCACGACGGTCGGTCGCATCCGGGCGCGGCGCGTCGCACGAGATTCCTCCAGCTGCTTGCGTAGCTTCCGCTCGTCCCATTCCTGCTTTTTGCGTTTGTACACTTTGCGCGTGATCAGTCCGATCAGCACGGCCGATATCGTGCCGCAGACGATCACCTTCAGCAGCATGGAAGAGCGGGCCTCCTCGAGCCGCTTGAGGAGCGTGTTTTTGGTGGCCGTCGTGAGAAACATCGGCGAACCGTTCGATGGTGGATGCAGCCGGACGCTACCGTCGTCCAGCTCGAGTTCGCCAACGGCCGTGATGAAGCTGCCGTCGCGCAGCATCTCCTCCGTCGTCTGCAGGCCCTTCTGCCGCACGCCGGAAAACAGCCCGAACAGGTGGTCGAACACGGTGAGCGAGGACGGTTCGTAGTTTTCGTACACCGTGTCCATGTCGAGCAGCTCAGCGGTGAGACCGTTGACGATCTCCACGCCGTGCTTGCCGTTGACGAGCCGGAACGGGGTTTCGTTCGCCGAGACGTGAATGATTTGTTTCTCCTCCTGCCAAAAGCCAAACATTGCCCGTGCGACTCTATGTTCACTGCAAAGAGGGAGGCAGATTCAGATACAGTTTTCACAAAAAAAACACAAGAGTCTCCCTACGTCAGTGTCATCGTTTGCAGCACACCGGTGACCGAAGGGGACATTGCGCTGCGTAGCGCGGTCCCGATCGGTGTAACACTTCCCCGTATGACGGCATACTTGAGCTTCTGATCGGGTTCCTTGCGCAGGCGGTCCGGCAGCTGGTCGTCGATGTGTAGCTGAGGTGCATCCTAAAAGTAATAAAAAGGAAAGTGTGACATAATCCGGGCGAAGTTTTCCCATGCGAAGAGTAACTGGTTCCCACCTTCAGGGCACGACAATTTTTTCGGAGCTTGTAGTATTGGTTGCTACACACTACCAGCACTAGCAGATCGATGCCCAGCAGAACCGCCTCTTGCAGGTATTCCATTGAACTTGTAGTGGCAGTTTTTTGGGCTAGACGAAACTCCCTTTCCTCACATTTTGTCCGGTCTGCTCCGGTCTGTGTTTGTTTTTCCTTCGCTTCCCATCACGACTCGCTGACATGCTGATCAGCAAGAGTCCGCGCTCGGTCGCTTGGATGACAAACAGAAAACGGAAATTAGAACTCAAAACAAATATAAAACCACATGTAACTAACCTGTTATTGAAATGCAGTTAAAATAATACGCCAGAGTGTATGAAATGTGAAATATTGAAGCGCAAAACCGGGATAACCCGAAGACAATGGAGCAGTGTGTGTGTTTTTTCCTCCTTGCCCTTGTCAGCTGTCAAATTGTTTTGGTGTTTTTCATCAGGAACGGAGGGGTATTATTTTTTGTTGCGATCGGAGAAAAATTGCAATTCTCTTTCGCGTAATTTATTGCCCGTTTCCGTGGAGTGCACCCAGCCGTTTCCGGGGATCCCGTGGTGTCGTCGTCGAAACCGTGTGGTTGTAGGTACGCGTCTAATTTGCGTTCCTAGCAATTCCCGTGAAATCTGCATAACAAAAACACGCACGGTGCAGAAGCACGGATGCCTAACGCTGACGTGTAGTGTGATGTAGCTCCCGATGCATCTGGTGACTAGTGTACTTTTCGGTTTGTGTACTATTCCTCGCTACCGCCTGGCGCTAATGCTGCCTGACTAGCAACAACGCGTAAATTACTACGAAACACAATTCGCAGCATTCCAATCCACCATTCTTATCGATACGAGAGGATAAGGAAAGTGCAAACGAGTGGAAGAGTTGTAAAAGTACAAGCGGCAGCGGAATACTGGTGCAGTGAGCGGTAGCAAGATACTGGCCGTGCGTTGAAACGCAGAACTCTTGCAATACTTTATCGTAGCAGGCTGAGTGATTGGCTGCTCCTCAAATACTTTTTGAGTTGTCGCCTGTAGAGTGTGTTTTGACGGTAGCTTGTTTGCGTGAGGCAAAAACATCTGTTTTGATCACCCCCACTGTACCGCTGCACAGGCTGTAAAGAAACACAGAGTGCCACGACGATGACGAACCAAAAACCGACCGCCACCTGCCGGCTAAAACAGGACTACATGCGATTGAAACGCGATCCAGGTACGAGAAGGCAACAGCACACGGCTCAATGTTTCGTATTTTGCTAACGACGTCTGCCCTTTCTGTTATTGTTGCAGTACCATACATTACCGCGGAACCACTACCATCGAACATTCTCGAATGGCACTACGTGATCAAGGGCCCGGAAGATTCACCCTACTACGGCGGCTACTACCACGGGACGCTCCTGTTCACCAAGGAGTTCCCGTTCAAGCCACCGTCCATCTACATGACCACCCCGAACGGGCGCTTCAAGACAAACAAACGACTCTGCCTTAGCATATCGGACTTCCATCCGGACACGTGGAACCCGGCCTGGTCGGTGGCCACCATCCTGACCGGGTTGCTCAGCTTCATGCTCGAGACGACACCGACGATGGGGTCGTGCGAAACGACCACACACGAGAAGCGACGCTACGCGCAACAGTCGCTCGAGTTTAACATGAAGAACGAGGTGTTCCAGGAGCTGTTTCCCGAGGTGTGCGAGGAGATCAGCGAACGGTTGGCGAAGATCGAGGAGCAGCGCAAGCAGGCCGCGGCAAGTGCGGAGGCGGCCGGCGACAGCACAGAGAACGGTTCCGCCGGTGGAGCCGACGCGACGGAAGCGGGGGGCGTGTTTGTGGCCGGCCGGTCCGGTGTAGACGATAGCAATATCTGGCACTCGCTGTACACGAACCTGATCGTGCTGGTGGGCTTCGTCGTGTTTGCGCTAATAGTGCACTACGTGATCAAAAGCATGAACATTTAATAATGGTGAACCGTAGGTGCAGGGACGGCGTTCGATCCTGTTTCGTCAAACCCTTAAATATCGCAACCGCAGGAAGGTTTTCTCCTCCAGCGAAACAAGCCTCCAAGAGGAGTTTCTAGTTTACAAAATCTAATCGTAAAAGTAAAACAATTCCACAGCAAATAGCAATGCCCGGCGTACAGTAGCAACAGCAGCGTAAGACGAACCGTCTGAATCTTGTAGTCGCCTCACAACAAACACTAACACACAACATACCAAATTCGCTTGTAAAAAGAGGTTATACAAATTTGAAGAAAAAAAGTTAAAATCAAACAGAGCAAGTTGAAACTTAGCGCCTAAAGGAAGCGGGAGCACGCATAGGGCAGAGTTTGTAACATACATGTACGTATAATTTTATCCAATTTTCATTACTTTGTTGCTGGATGCCATTCGTTGCCTCCTGCCCGGATCGCCAACGAAACGGTGCCGTTGCCGGTGGGTCTGAAAATTGTCGTAATGGTTTATACAAAACTAGCCTATCATATGGATATACAACCAACATAAAGGAGAAAAAACGCTATAACAGGTTACAGAAACGTCGACGGAGTAACCGATGGTGGTACCAGTGATGGACCGGGGATGTTGGGAAATTGGTGCGGCTGTGCTCATTTAAAAAGAAAAGTTCTAATAATAAAAAAACACACAAAAAACATTACTTCGATTCGGTCGATCGATCGCTGACGATAAATTGGGGGTTCGAATCACAGCGACAGCGTTAATAATTTTGTCGTTTTTTGTGCGCAGTAGTAATCGCAAACCGCATAACGCAGCTGCTCAACGGACACTAATCAGAGCGTGTGTAAGGCGATTGCATACTTCGGGGCGCAAAGTGACTATATTCAGTGCAAAGCAGCTTATAGAAGCAGTTTAGCGAGGACATTAGGGGAATTCGAGTGAAAAAATCGTTTTCACCAGAACAGAAGCCGTATAAAAGCTGATTAAAATGTCAATAGTAACGCCGTAATAAGGTTTGAACGAACAGAAGAAAAAGTAACGAACTTATAAGCGATGAGACGCGACGAACCCTTTTCGTTAGCATACAGTATTTATTTTGGATACCGCAAATAAAGCGATACGATTCAAAGTGATAAACGTTTGCCATTATGTTTGCCCTTAGTGCATCCCATCCGTATGTATGGACGGGTCAAATCAGGAGGATACGTACGACGTACGACTAAGGTAGGTTGACGACATTCGTAACAGGAGATTTCCTAATAGATATTATAAATTGTAGTGTCAAAATAGCAATATACTATCTTTGAAGACATTCATGAAACTGAAAACAACTTTGTTTTATAGGTTCATAGTAAACTTTAGGTAGTATGGTCCTTCATGATCGTGATGAACGACATACTACAATAAAACAAATATTCGTATGAAAACAAGTACACACACCATCTTGGTTTGGCAGAATGTTAGTCTACGTGTATTTGTAATCTCTCTTTTTCTAGTGACTTATAGTATTTGTTATGAATTTTACAAAATTTACTTGAGGCGTACGCAGAAGCATCTCTGGGAATCGACCCACACACACGCATGCACTCCTAGGGTCGTGAGACTTGTTGCGACCGGAAAATATTGACCAATGCGGGCGGGGTGCTCGTTGCTTTGGAACTAGTTGCGCTCGTCTGCCCGTGCCTTCATGCGCGTAATAAAGGCCGCACCCTTGTTCTTACGAAAACTCTCGTATGGGTCGGCCGGATTGTACGCCTCCTGGCGCACCGGTTCGATAGTGGCTCCGAGCCCGATACGATCCCCTCCCATGGGGCCTCCTCCTCCTCCTGCTCCGCCGCCGCCGCCGCCACCCCCGCCTCCTCCACCCTTCATCATGTTATGATATCCACCTACGTTACCAGGGGGTTTGGGTCCATCGTCGAGGAAACCGCCTGCCGCACCTTTCATGTACCCACCAGCACCGAAGCTGGGAGGGGTCGGTGAACGTCTTGCATCACGCCCACCTCCACCACCACCACCACCACGCTCCCGATGATCTCGTTCACCGCCACCGCCACCACCACCACCAGTTCGACGACCGAGAGGTGACCGGTTGCGACCAGGACGTGAGGTGACTGAGACAGGAAGCGGCGGCCCGGAGGACGAAGGTGACCGTGGTGCGCGGTTGGTGCCTGCGACGCTGGACGGGGAACGCGATCGTGATCGCGACCGGGATCTACTGCGCGATCGATGGTTCCGATGGTGGCGCTGATTGTTGCGACCGACGTTTTGCTGCTGCATCCCGGCCCCATTATCCGCCAGCTGGGGCGACCGTGAGCGCGACCGGGAACGACTTTTCGAGCGATAGGTGCGCTTCTTCTGCTTTTTGGTCGCCTTCAGTAGATCCGGATCGATCGGAGACGGGGAGCGGGAGCGATCGCGCATCCCACGCTCTATCTCTTCCTCCTTCTGCTTGCGGGAAGCGTTCTTCACCTTGAAGTACTCGTACAGGGCCAGCTTTTCCCAACCCTCGCTGCGGGAAGAAACGCGGGAGTGCAAAGAAATGGTTAAAAATGGCGCAATTCGCAGGAAGAAAAGCCGCAATAGCTTACCCATCGCGCGGTCGTTCGTGGCTCGGCGGGGCGTAGAAGGCTTCCACGGCGCTCACCAACCGATCGTTCGTTGGTGTGGGTGGAGGGAGCCGGATCTCGTCCGGATCGAGCGGGTGGTAGCTGAAATCCTCCAGCCGGATCAGGGGAACCATCAGGCCAGCCGGCAGTTCGAAGTACGGAATCTTCACCGGTGTTGGCTGCTGTGTCGCGGCCTCCGGTTCCTCTTCGTGTTGCTGATCGTGCTCGTCTTGGTGATCCGAAGGCGGCTGATCCAGAAGGTCCGTACGATCGTGATCATCAAACATCAGGTTTCGCTCTCCGCCATCGCGATCGTCGTGATCATGATCGGGATGGTGTTGGTGGTGGAGATGATGATGGTGGTGGTGTTGCTGTTGCTGACGATGATGATCCGACGGGTGCTGCATCCCACCATCGCCACCACCACCACTACCACCGCCACCACCTCCGTACTGGAAGTTGGGCGGAGGACGCGACATATCCGGTATGGGGAAGATAGGCGGCGGTTGCGTGTAATCACCCTCGCCCCCGTCTCGACAGGCAGAGGACGAAACCGCAGGTGGAGGTGGTGCCGCTAGGTTACCCTGACTTCCAGCCGCACCGGGACTAGGTGAACCGTTGTCTTGAATGTTTTTCAACTTCTGCAGCGCCGCCGACAGCAACCCGAAGTTGATGTTCTGATCGAGCAGGGAAGGAATCGCTCCGCCACCGTTTCCGCCGACTGGATTACCGTTCCCGCCCGTGCCGCCACCCCCACCACCCCCGGTTCGATCGACGGGTAGTTGGGTTGGTGCGTGTTGTTGTGGTGGCCCTGCCGGTGGTGGAAGCGGTCCACCCGGGCCCGGCCCACCGTTGACCGACCCGCCACCGTTTCCGGCGCCCCCGACAACGGCCGCCATCAGCTCCGGCAGCAGGGGTGGTGGTGGGGCACCGTGTACCACCGAGCCACCCGGCGCTGTTCGCGCGTGCTGTTCGAGATGCTGCTGCTTTTGCTTCTCCAGCATCGTTATCTGCTGGGTGGCGTGCTGCACAAATGCTTGATGTTGCTGTTGGTAGCTATTTGCGCGAAAGAGAGAGAGAGAGTAAGAGAGAGCAAGCGTTATGAGCATTTTGAAGTAGTGTTTACTATGTCTAATTAAACAACATAAAAGCAAACATTAGTAAAGCATTAGTAAGCGATACTTACTTTTCAAACGTAGTTTTGGTGGCTTGCGTGACGGCCGCAACGACATTGGCGTGCTGGGTCAGCAGGCTGGTCTGGTACTCCTGGAGCGATGACGGTGGCGACTTCAGTTTCGAGATTACGCAGGCATCGAAAAAGTTTCCCTTCGACTCCCACAGCGACAGCAGCTTGGCCAGTTTCACCCGTTGCTCGTCGTTAGCGGCTGCGATGGATACAAAGCAGGAATAAAAACATACTCCAAATGTAACGCGCGACTCCTTCCAGCACGCGCATGGAGGACAAAGGAAACTTACTTATCTGAGCATTGCAGAACATCGGGATTACCGCGCTCTCCAGACATTTCTTCAGCTCGTCGGCGTTCTTCCGGATGCTGTAAGAGTTGTTACTAAGTTTGGTTTCTGTTTTGAAAGATCTCAGCAGCTAGGGAGGGAAGCGTTCGAGCCAATCGAGCAGAGTAGCACATGGGACGGGAGTGTGTGTGTTAGAGGGAAGGACGGTGCACGAAGGACGCTATTTCTTTAGTGTGAGAGTTCCGGGTGAAACTAGAGAGGGGAAGTTTTTCCCGTAACAGAATTGATTGATTTGAAGCCAGTTGATTTGTCTTTCTTGTTGCATACTTAAAGGGGTCAACTAAATTCTTAAGATTAGCAATGAAAATGTTATTTTTAACATATACGTTCACAATCAATTATGTGAACAATAAACGTTTAAGTTTGTATGATGGAATCTGGGGATTGCATAGGGAGGTGGGTATGCAATTAATAGATTTTTTTAACAAGCTTCTTAACTCTACACACTACTGCCACTAGCAGCACTACGAAACCCTTTGGAATACGTACGGAAGGATGTTTAGAAACGAAAAAGAAAGGTAAGATAATAAGGAAACAAGAGCACTTACCAATGATGTATAACATCATTTACCAAATATATCAGGTGCAATTTTTGCGTAAATAAAACTCCAGCTATTAACGCCCTATAAGGAGATAGAGATAGAGATCGAAAAAACGAAAGTTCGCTAAGGTCTTTTTGGCTGTCCTGCTGCTGATCAACAATCGCGAGCCTACAGCCGGGTACTGCGCGTTCGGGAAAGAGTGCGGATTGAGAAATGATTATCCTTTCTGTCATAATCAATTAGTTATTTACATGTAAGCAAAAACACGTTGCTGGTTTGTGACAGTGCAAGGAAGAGCTTTACGTAGCGAAATAGAGGAAATTAGTTGAAATTGCTTTCGAGAAGTAAAGCTCCAAATGAAGATTCTAAGATGAAGTACAATGTGTCTTTTTAATTCTAATATTTGTTACGATTTCTTCCGAACGCTAGCGAGAACCCGGCCGCGTCCGCCCGGAACAGCGGGCGAAGAGACTTTTGATCTCGATACCGAAATGGTACAAAACATAAAGTAACGTACGGTGGTAGAACATTAAATATGTATTACGTATATAGGGCAATAATATATATATAAGAACGGTATAAATGGTGATTATTACTTTCTCAAAAGATACTGCGAAATAATTTGACATTTTCCCGAATCGGTACAATGCTGTAAAATCCAGCCTTTTCCTAAAATTGTAATTAACAAAAAAATATATGTAGATTGAAATTTGCCATTAGAAACGTAGGATGGTTAGGTTTTTTTTGTTTGTTTTTGATAATGCATATTTGTGTGGATGGGTTTTGGGTTGTGGATGGAGGAAGGAGAAGGATTTTATTTCTACGCTCAGCGGAAATGACGTGCGAAAACGAAGAGTGAAGGCATAAACATAATTCAATTGCAGCTAGAAAAATCATTTGAAGAGGATGTTTTATAATTCAAATTGTAAAAAAAAAAGAAATCCGCAACAATTAACGCAAAACTAAACTAAACAGGATAACTTTAAAGCTTTTCATGTCGGTTTCTCTTACGTGCGGAATTTGCACTGGACCTTTTTAGTTCAAAGTTACATGCCGTACTGGGCCATTTGCTTACAATAACAACTATTTCAACAAACTATCAAACTAACTTTTGCAAACAAGGGATACACGTATACGAAGGAAACGAAAAGAAACGATAGGATTCCGCTCTAGAGCAAACGGGACACGGGGAAACACGGGGATTGTTCAAGCACGTTAAATTGTTTTGAATCAAAGGAGGGATAGTTGTCGTTGTTGGTTTACAGTATTGCGAATATAAACGAATATAGCACAACGAACGGCAACACAATGGAACAGCGAACGAGCAACTTACCATTGGATATACTGTCTTTCGTGCAGGATTCGATAATCGGCTGCAGTTTGCTGTCGAACTCGTGCAGTGGAAGATGGTAATCTTTAGCTTGCGCGATAAGCAGTTCCTCCTGCGCCCGGATGAGGGCTTCGTCTATCTGCACTTGTTGCTGCTGCAGAAGAACCTGTAGGGGCAAAGAATAGGTCAAACATTATGTCCACTCGTTGTCCGGGCTGGCAAATCAGTAGCGTACCCCGTGCTGTGCCGTGAGATTCATTTCCGACTGCCGAATCTGTTCGGTTAAGGCCTGCTGCTGTTTGGTGAGTGTTTCCAACTGCGCCGTCAGCTGGCTGTTCAGTGCGCTCGGAACCATCGGTCCACCGGCGTTGTTCGGGGGTCCTGCGTTCACCGGTGGCGGGTTGGACCAGATCTGGGGCATAGCGTTCGAAGAGCCGTTTCCGTTCGGATTGCCGGGTGGTGGCAGTTGGGGCGGAAGCTGCTGCGCTTGCGATTGCTGCTGATGGTGCAGCTGTTGCTGGTGCTGCATAGCGACGGGCGGTAGTTGTGCTTGCGGCGGCGGTTGCTGCGCGAACCCGGCCAACAGAGGGGGAATTCCGTGCTGCCCCATCAGGGCAGGCATTGGCATGTTCTGCTGTGGTTGCTGTTGTTGCTGCTTCATCACTGTTCACGCAATATGGGAACGTTCAGAATGGTTTTGCCACACAGCGATCAACGATAGTGCCGTAACGAAACTTACTTGCTTGCCTGGTAATCACTTTGTACTGATAGTAGTTGTAATAATCGCCGCCGTACAGGAACGCAAACTTGGGGTTGCCTCTCTGTTTGGATTTGGTCATCGACTCAAACTCTGGTCCATTGCGAGCCACGAAATCGGCTAGTTTATCGATAATGTTCCGTAATTCGATATCTGGTCGAAACATGCAACGAAGATGGAAATTCGGTCAGTGCAGTTCTTTCCAACACAATGCACGCACCCGGAGGGGGGGGGGACCCGAGCGCGACCTACCATTTGGTGCTGGTGGAGCTGGTATTTCCATCGTCCAAACCGCGAAACAATAATAAAAGAAAAGAAAACTAAAACTTAACTAACACACAACGCAACCGGCATCAGCGGTTGGCCACTTTCTCCGAGCAGTGGGCGATAATTTACGCTGGTGAAAAGGGAAAATTTTGCTCTGTTTTCGGCGAAAAAGACGCCATTGACAAATCTCCAAAAAATGACAATTGATTTGACAGCTGTTTTTGCTGTTGTTCTTCGCAGCCGTCAAATGTGACACCGTGCAAATAGACGTAGCGCGGACGTTCTCGCTGTCATTCTATATAAAGTACAGTGACTCCCCGAGATACGCTATACTCGAGATACGCGGATTCGGAGATACGCGGATTTTCAAATTTGACAGAACAATGGATTATTATATCGGTTTGAGTTCGTCTAGTGACAACTGTCAAATGCAACACGAAGAGATGCCAAAACAAAACAAAATTACGACGAACCATTTCATTCTGTTGCAATTTTGTTCCGTTTTTTTGCAGTGTTTCGAAAAAAATGGAATAGTGTCCAC
>KB672490.1:7980573-8085943 GCA_000349145.1 Anopheles dirus
GAACGTAGCAGTTGGGACCTGATCCTCCATTAGTGCAGCAGTACGGCAGTACTCCTCCCGCTGGGCAGCTCGGCGGTGGTGGTGGCGGAGGTCGCGTTGGTGGCGGTGGAACGTAGCAGTTGGGACCTGATCCTCCATTAGTGCAGCAGTACGGCGGAATGCCTCCAGCCGGGCAGCTTGGTGGTCGCGTCGGTGGTGGAGGTGGCCGGGTCGGTACGACACAGTTCGGACCTAACGATTCGAGAAGACCTTTCAGTCAGTCACACTGTCGATGAGTTAACCGACATCATGCCGGGTACTTACCAACACCGCCGTTAGTGCACGGTGGGAGATACTCATTATCCTTGCCGGGAGTAGGTGGTGGAGGTGGTGGGCGAGTGGGCGGGCGAGTTGGCGGTGGTGGGACGTAACAGTTCGGGCCAGATCCGCCGTTTGTGCAGCAGTACGGTGGAACTCCTCCGGCCGGGCAGGTTGGTGGTGGCGGCGGTGGAGGACGAGTGGGTGGTGGAGTCGGTGGCGGTGGGACGTAGCAGTTCGGGCCGGATCCGCCGTTGGTACAGCAGTACGGTGGAACTCCTCCGGCAGGACAGCTCGGGGGACGCGTCGGTGGCGGTGGTGGTGGGCGAGTTGGTGGTGGAGTCGGTGGCGGTGGCACATAGCAGTTAGGACCGGAGCCTCCATTAGTGCAGCAGTACGGCGGAACTCCACCGGCAGGACAGCTCGGAGGTCGAGTCGGAGGAGGCGGTGGTGGGCGAGTTGGTGGAGGAGTCGGTGGCGGTGGCACGTAGCAATTGGGGCCAGATCCGCCATTAGTACAGCAGTAGGGAGGCACGCCTCCAGCAGGACAGCTCGGAGGACGAGTCGGAGGAGGAGGAGGAGGTGGTCGTGTTGGTGGAGGAGTCGGTGGCGGAGGGACATAGCAGTTCGGTCCAGATCCACCGTTAGTACAGCAGTAGGGAGGAACTCCACCAGCAGGACAGCTCGGAGGACGAGTCGGTGGAGGGCGTGTTGGCGGTGGAGTTGGTGGTGGTGGCACGTAGCAGTTGGGGCCAGTTCCTCCATTCGTGCAACAGTACGGCGGAACTCCACCGGCAGGACAGCTCGGAGGACGAGTCGGTGGAGGAGGCGGTCGTGTTGGTGGTGGAGTCGGCGGTGGGGGTACGTAGCAGTTCGGTCCAGTTCCTCCGTTAGTACAGCAGTAGGGAGGTACTCCACCCGATGGGCAGCTTGGAGGACGTGTAGGCGGTACTTGGCAGTTGGGTCCTATAGCACAGAAAGTAAATTTGTAAGGAGTGCTGCTAATTTACGGAAGTTTTCGTCCGTAGCGGATCAACTTACCAACACCTCCATTCGGGCAAGGAGGAAGATACTGGTTGCTCTGAGTTGTTGGTGGAGGCGGTCTAGTGGGGACGACGCAGTTCGGTCCTGAGCCACCGTTCGTGCAACAGTAAGGCGGCACACCGCCAGCCGGGCAACTAGGAGGACGCGTCGGTGGAGGTCTCGTCGGTGGGGGAGTCGGTGGCGGTGGGACATAGCAGTTCGGTCCAGTGCCTCCGTTAGTACAGCAGTAGGGAGGTACTCCTCCAGCAGGGCATGCCGGTGGTCGTGTAGGCGGTGGTGGAGGCCGAGTAGGCGGCGGAGTTGGTGGTGGTGGAACGTAGCAGTTCGGGCCAGATCCTCCATTCGTGCAGCAGTATGGTGGGACACCGCCAGCAGGACAGCTTGGTGGACGCGTTGGTGGTGGTCTAGTTGGTGGTGGCGTCGGCGGAGGAGGAACATAGCAGTTCGGACCGCTTCCACCGTTAGTGCAGCAGTAGGGTGGAACTCCTCCGGCCGGGCATGGAGGAGGTGGAGGACGTGTTGGCGGGGGAGTGGGTGGAGGAGGGACATAGCAGTTGGGACCAGATCCGCCATTGGTACAACAGTACGGCGGAACTCCACCGGCAGGACAGCTCGGTGGACGAGTCGGAGGAGGTGGTGGAGGACGTGTTGGTGGAGGTGTTGGTGGCGGAGGAACATAGCAGTTCGGTCCAGATCCTCCATTAGTACAGCAGTAGGGAGGCACGCCTCCAGCAGGACAGCTCGGAGGACGAGTCGGAGGAGGAGGTGGCGGACGAGTGGGTGGCGGCGTCGGCGGAGGAGGAACATAGCAGTTCGGTCCAGATCCTCCATTGGTACAGCAGTAGGGAGGAACTCCACCGGCAGGACAGCTCGGGGGACGCGTCGGTGGCGGTGGTGGTGGTCTAGGAATAACACAGTTAGGTCCTTGTCCTCCGTTGGTACAGCAATGCGGTGGGACTCCTCCGTTAGGACATCCAAATGGAGGTCTGTGGTGTTGAGAAAGCAGGCATATATTACTTGCGTTACGGCATTCTTTTCTTGTAGAAGCCTACGCTTGAATATCTTACCTAGGAGCAGGAGTTACTGGTGGTAGGTACTCGTCTCCCTTCGGGGGTCGGGTTGGGACAACACAGTTCGGTCCCTGACCGCCGTTAGTGCAGCAGTAGGGAGGAACTCCTCCAGCTGGGCAGCTCGGTGGACGTGTCGGTGGCGGACGAGTGGGTGGTGGAGTTGGTGGTGGTGGGACGTAGCAGTTGGGGCCGGATCCTCCGTTGGTACAGCAATACGGCGGAACTCCTCCTGCTGGGCACGGTGGCGGAGGTGGTCGCGTTGGTGGTGGAGTCGGTGGCGGTGGGACGTAGCAGTTAGGGCCGGAACCGCCGTTGGTACAGCAGTAGGGTGGAACTCCTCCTGCTGGACATGGTGGTGGAGGTGGCGGACGAGTGGGTGGCGGCGTCGGCGGAGGAGGAACATAGCAGTTCGGGCCGCTTCCTCCGTTAGTGCAGCAGTAGGGTGGAACTCCTCCGGCTGGGCATGGCGGTGGAGGGGGACGAGTAGGCGGAGGTGTCGGTGGCGGTGGGACATAGCAGTTGGGACCTGATCCTCCGTTGGTACAGCAGTACGGCGGTACTCCTCCCGCTGGACACGGCGGTGGTGGAGGACGAGTTGGTGGAGGAGGGACGTAGCAGTTGGGTCCTGATCCTCCATTAGTGCAGCAGTACGGCGGCACTCCTCCGGCCGGGCAGCTCGGTGGTGGTGGAGGCGGTGGTCGCGTTGGTGGCGGAGGAACGTAGCAGTTCGGGCCAGTTCCGCCATTAGTACAGCAGTACGGCGGTACTCCTCCGGCCGGGCAGCTCGGTGGTGGTGGTGTGGGAACTACACAGTTCGGTCCTTGTCCACCGTTGGTACAGCAGTAAGGGGGAACACCTCCGGCAGGACAACTCGGTGGCGGCGGAAAAGGTACCTTCGGGGGAGTGTAGTCGTACCCATTCTGTCCTAGTACGGTCGTTATCTCAGCATTTCCGCTAGATGCCGCTAGCAGACAGCCGAGCAGCACCAGCAATCGCTACAAATAGAACACCGAACGCATTCAAAGTGTTAGTAAGGAGGCTATGCTTCGAGTGGCTCCGAACGATGTGCCCAAAACATTTGCACGTCCAGCTTTGCTCTTCCTACTCAAGACGTTCGTGATCGTGTTAAAACATTGTATGCCTCGATGAACACCGTAATAAATCAAACGTGCCCCAATGTGCTGTGTATGGGTGTTGGCAAACGGTGATCAATTTATTACACCTGCTGAACAATGTGTGATATCCGGCCATATGGAGGCAAATAATATGCATCACCACCTTCCGAAGAGTCGATCCACATACTGCACCCGGGTGATCTAAACAAGTTCGAGAGGGAACGATGGAGTGAGAAAGAGGCAGTGTGTGTGTGTGAGCGTGTTAAGCAACCAGCAACCACGGGCAGGCTAGAGAACAAACCTTTTCCATTCATACCGGCCACTAGAACCAATGCGGTTTCAGCCTACTACTTAGGACACCCTAAAGAGCGCGATCCATCGCAGCACGCTTTGACACTTCATCCGTAATTACAATCACCCACCGAAACCGAAACGCCCCGGGATCGATTTGATCGGTAATTGGTAAAAGATTGATCACAGTGGCCTTCGAGTCCGGTCGTCCAAGTAACGCCTTACACGCATGGGAACATTCTGCGGCGATGCATCGCCGACGGCACCTCTTCAAGGCATCTATTTTCGGACGGGTAATGAACTTGCGCGACCTACTTGGATGCGGTGGGTTAGGGCGTGCGTGGGTATATGATTCATGTGCGTGTGTGTGGCGTTTTTTGCGGTCCGTCACGGATCGAACTTTTACTTTCATCGCACCTGGGCCGCATTGTGCGGGGTTCAGTATGTGAACGATCGGATTCATCGTTCAATTTCGGGCCAGCAGCCCGTATGTGAGCGGGAGTCACGCAGGAGATTCTTGCCGCAAGACAACGATCGGATCGGAGAATTAGCTCCCGCGCCATTTGGTAGGGCGTGGAGGGATCTCGAAAGGTTAGGGTTATAGCATCCCAGGTTGCAAAATTGATCGGAAAGGTAAGAGGTATCGGAAAAGTTGTGCAAAAAAACTGCAGACAAACCTGCCTATTGTATTCATACAATGCACACAAGCACAACAACTTTGAAGTCTGTTGGAATTGTTGTTTAGAAGTGGAATTGGAATGGTTGACAACCAGTGTACACAAAAAAGGGGATTAATAGTCATTTAATCAGCAATGTGCAGTGTGGCTTAACTTTCAATGTCGATGCATAGTTTGACGTTAAAGTAATATCCATAATAAGATTTGCAATCTCAACACTTCTTCTTAGAAGATGTACATTTTGAAGCGTTAGATGCTAACCCTTATACGATGCAAGCGTCGCGCTAATGCCGCACGTCAGAAGCGCTCGCATCCGGGTTCGGTTCAGGTCTCGTGGCTGGGTGATTCGCATTGATTAGACGTTCTGGACAGCCGTCTCTCCCACCGCTAGACCGCTAGGCATCGGGCAGATGCACCGTCGGAGAAGAATCGATCGATTGTGGCGCACATGTGGCGCCTTTCGCCGAGTGACATACGCCGAGGCGCGCGCCATAAGCGAGTATTGTTGCGGTTTATCGCAATTGTGTGACATAACTTTATCGCGCAAATGTTAAAGTTGAGCCGGCGTGAAGATGCCTCCGCGGCCGCGGTTCCCATCGCTCATGACGGTGCTCGGAGCGTGCACATTGTGCCGATTCTCCTGCCGACATGCAGCGATTACCAGTTCGTCGCGGTAAAAATAGACCCCAAAAAGGAACCCTCCACCGCACGACCCTGACCACAATTTTGTTTTCGGGTGTTTCAACCGACTATTAACTGGACGCGGCCGGGATTGAGATGCAAACCGCTGCATCGCGAGATGTCCAAGCGGTTGTCCTATTAGCATACGGTTGCTCCTCGGTGTGCTATGAGGAGCCTCCGACTCTTCGGAAGACACGGGGCGAAACGTTTTAGATCGGGGGCACCGGGTGACGATTTCGTAACAGCTTCATATTTGCATTTCTGCGCCGACCTTCACCAGCGGAAGAAAGCGGTCGTGGCGGGACGCGCTTGTAACATTGAACTTCTGGTGCCCGTTTCTTTCCAAACAAACCGACCAACCTCTAATGAATACGTCCGAGTGGTATGATAAATTAGTGCCAGCGTTCCTGGTGCGCACACGGATGATGAAATGACGGGGTTCGTCGCTTAGGCGGGGCACCAACTCGTTTCTCTGGTTTTGCCCTTTCTTGGGAGGGGGATGTTGGCCCGTGGCTTATGCGTTATTTTAAACCATATCTGCACCGGCTGCCCGCCGAAATTAATGAGTTTCTCATCACGCGGGTCACTGAAGGTCCTGATAGAAGGGGGTGAGATCAGCCACAGAAGAAGACGACCCGTCGTCTAGCTATAAACGGCTCCGAGTGGTCCGGCTGTCCTAACAACTCCCCCCCCCCTGAGGCAGGTGTTAGTTTGGCCGCAGACGCGTAAACTGCTGATCATTAGGTAATCGAACGACTGCCGGTTTTCTGCCTCGATCGGGACAAGCCAGCTCCACGCCTCTGAGCCGTGTTCCGGCGAACTTTGTGCGCGAGATCGTAAATATTTCCGTTGTTCCACCCGGCTGTTAAGAGGCTTGGTCAGGGTGAGAGGAAAAAGGGTGTCCATTTAAAGCCACAAGTCTGGCGGATCGGCTCCTAATTTGTTGCCAAATGCGTATTGTGAAAACGCCTTATGCTAATGTGCATCTCTCCGCTGGAGATCGATTCGTCGTTCGCTCGAACTGGGTTTGTTATTCGGACCTTGGGCTGGTTTTATTCTCGACTTTGCACAAACAGCTCCCGGTATGCGTCATAAATTAGTTATTTCATCTGGCCGATTAATGAGCATCCTGTATAGACGCTTGCTGGGCTGTGCGTTTGTGGAATAGGACACTCGCCGATGATACGTGACTGCTCCGGCGGAAGGGGCAAAGAAGTTGAAAGCCACCTCTTCAGTGGGCTTGGGTGGCGATTCTAGACCGTGCAGATTGTGACCGCGCGCAATGTTGAGCAACGTCCCGGCAGCGCCGTAAATGGGTTAGCATTTTCAATTATCAACTGGCAAATGGGAACGGTCCCGAGCGGGAGGCGTCATTTTGCAACCTCTCTGCCATGGCGGTGTGCCGGCATGTTCTGGTGACATTTGGTGCCCACGGAGCGAAGGGTACGGGCATTAAATGCTTGATAACTTTTCCAATCACCTTAAGCGGTTCGGTGCTTCTTCACTGTGCTCGAAACGATTGCGAAATGGGTGTACAACGGCCGATATTAGCAATATCGGAGACGCGCTACGTACACGAAAACAGACCTCGCAAGTCATCCAGATCCCAAAACAGCCGCCCTAACCTCAACGAACCGTTTAACCGAATTGCGGCCGGTCGGTTTCAATTGGAATCGATTGAACTTTGCAGCGCATCATTAATCAACACGCCACGCCACGGTTTATGGTTATTGGCTGGTCGGTACGGTGCAGCGTCGGGTTCGAGAGTTAGAATGTCGCTCGCGAAAAGCCTTCTAAAACGCCCACCGTTCCGTTTGTGGGAGTGATTTTTCGTTTTACGGTCCAAACGAACCAGCAAGGTGTGGAGCGCCCGTCAGCGACGTGTCTGCTATGCGCTAAGTGATTTAAACTGATGATCCTGAGCGGTAATAAGTGTTATTACTAAGTACCGGCGTTGGTGGAGGTCAACATTGCAATGCTTGTGGAGCAGTGTTCAGCCAAAGAAGATGGGTTTGCGCGAGCAAACACGAGCGTTCTGTCTGCGGAATGTGTCAAAAACAGAACCCAATTTAATTAGCACGTCCGCTCTGTTCTCATGTCACTGTGACTTTTCGTGGCGTGAAACATTCCGGAACCGAAATGTGGTTCCGAAAACAAACAGACCATTAGGCAAGGCTTGCTGTGGTTGTCTTGGGATTAATCTCGCTTCTAAACCAAGCGCCAAGTGCTTGAAATATTTCTGGACCTGAAATCCTCCAAACATCGCAAGGAGCCAAAAATAACTTCCCACCGCTCGCGGCTTCCTGCGGCCCATAAATCACGATCAGCCTCACACGAAGCGCCGCCCTCCCCATCATCTATCATTCCACACGCGCTGCGGGACTTCAGGTCGAGTTTTTTTTGTCGTCCGTCCGTCGACAGTTCAAAGTTCTACGTGATGGCGTGATGTCGTAATCGCTGCGCTATGCTTACTGAGCCCGGCCATCCTTTTGGCTACGGACAAGGTGCCATCCGACCTCTGCCCGGTGGCGTACGGCGATTAATGTTGGGTTAGATCATGACCGCGCTAACGTCGCCGGAGGAGATTGAAAGAGCGAGAGAGAGAGACAAAAAAGCACCAGAAGCGACAAGGCGCGGCAACGTCGTAGACCATTGCGCGAATATTACTACCGCGAACTAGGATACGGTAGGTGCAAAAATTGTCCAACCCCACTGGATGTTGTTGACCCACTCGGTGTGAAGAAAAAAAACAATGAAAAAGCGACACAAAAAAGCCCATCGCGCTGTCATCGAAACGGTGATTGAAATGTCAGAGCACAGGGGTCTAAGAATAGTCACCCGGTCCCTACTACCGCACAGATGACCCCGATTCCGGAACGCGGTGGGAAAATGACCACCAGAGGGCTTGTTTTGTGGCTTTTTTCCACGTTTTCGTTCGCTCCTGTTGCAATCAAACGTACAACTTGACATATTCATAGGTCTCTTTCGCTGCCGCCCTCCGGCCCCGCGGGAGAGCGTGTAGCTCCAAATTGCACAGGATGAACGGACGCACCGGGGCTCTGCCGTTGAGGGCGTCACGGTGTTGCATAATCCCGGCCCCGATCGATGCCGCGGTGGAGTTAAAACCTAATAATCTTCTGCAGCAGCAGCAGCAGCACCAGCAGCTAGACCGGCGCTAAAAGGTTAGGATGAGCTTGCCGGGTGCCCGCATGGTGCCAATGGGAAGCAGCGGCACTAGGTCCGGCCACCTCCGCGAGAATCGAGCGCGAAGCCCAAAAAATCACACAGCGCCACCGGTCGGTGGCGCGGGAAAATTTGTCTCGGGGCGTAAAACAAAATGCACGCAGGCGTACATGGGACCTCTTTTTGCGCGCTTCCCATTTTTACATCTGTTGCGGCTTTGTTGCACGCGGTTCCGTTCGGTTTCTGGAGAGTTTTGTCCACCCGCGTCTCACTGGAGATGTGTTTTTACTGTGTATGCCATTTTCCAGCACGTTTTTTTTAGCGTTGACGAACTCACTTGCTTTGAGCAGAACGTTGGAGAGGCCAACAGGTAAAAAAATGAAGTAAACAAAACTCTCACGACTTCAAGCGTCGAAGAGGCCGATGCAACAAAGTAAGTCCCTTTCAGCTGGATGAACTTATGCTAATACGGTTCAATTAACGATGCAGCCCATCGCAGTAGGCCGCAGTTACAAAGGGAAGGTAATCAAAGTAAGCTAGGCACGTGAAAAGGACATTCCCTTTTGCGGCACGTTTCATGGGGGAGTCTTAGCTCACAGAACACTCGCAGATAGAACACACACTGACGCACGCTCACAACACTATCTCGAACCGGATGTTGGCGCATTCCAACCAGGCGGATCTTCTCATAGAAACGTCATGCAAACACACTAGCCCTTAAACTAAAGAACGAATCTCACCATTTCGAACTTCGATTGCCAAACTGCGTACACGAAACAAATGTGCGTTTTGACGCGCGTCAGCGTCACACCGAGCTCACACACCGAGTCCTTGTCGAATGTCCTTTGGCGGGCTTCTGATTCACACGCGCAACCCAATCCCAAAGCTCGCTCGTACCACGTGTGTGTGTGTGTGTGTGTCACACTTGCAGCACCCGGGGCGTCGGTTCACACACGACGAACTGAACGACCGATCCGTAAGGCACGGTTTATTTATATCGTCGTGATTTGGGCGCTAGCCCGCCTGCCAACCCGTCCGTCTTGACGATGGCCCTGGCAGATGAGTGCGCGGGGAGGGTGGCCTCGCGGAGTCGCGGGAGATGCTGGGGGCGGCCCGCCGCAACAGGTAACAAGTGTACGAGTCGTGTACGCACCCGTTGGGCGTTGGGGGAGGGCGAGAGCGTTCCGTTCCGTAGTGAGCTGGGCCCTCCTCAGCCTCAGACATACTCACGCATGCTCACGCTCTTCGGTGCGGCCCATTTGTCCCCTGTGCCGGGGGGAGTGGGGAACACAATACAGATGACAGCATCCCTTCCCCGCCAGAAAGCACCGCAACCGGCCAGCGTCTGGAGAGCGAGAGTGTTGGATCGTCTTTGGGCAGGGGTCGGCAAAGTTCGGTGCAGAAATGCTCAAGCGTTGCTTTGAGTATAGATGCGCGCGTAGATCCGCAATGTGAGGAGGTGTCAAGTCGAAGTCCTATTCCAGATAGTTTTTGTGAATACAAGAGAAGTACTATTAGCTCTATTCAATTGTCTCAGACATCATCGACATTCTCGCAAATCTTGGAAATCTTGGAGAAATATAAAATATCTTGATCTATTCAGTTTGCCAATCCCTGATGTAGAGAGTGAGAGTGTTTGTCCAACAGCGCTGGGAGCATGAGCTTTGTGACTCCCTTCCCCCGAGTTGGTGAGGACCGTGCCGTGTTGATTATGCTGTACGGCTCGGTAGGGAAAAAGGTCATCACCGGCGTCATTGCGCTCAGACATCATCTTCACTTTGCTCACTGGCGCGCGGACGTTGGATAGAACTTACATTGCTCATGAGTGCACGAGAGTCTCTAGTCATCACGCCGGCCAGCAAGATCCTGGAAGGTGGTCCAGTGTCTGGTGGTCCGTTCCCCTTGAGAAGCGAAGCCTCGAATCGATAGTCCCCGCAGTGTGTGCCTAGTGTCTAGCCTACTTACCATTATCTCGGCGCGCTCGGCTTAGTGGCAAGTCCTGGGTGGCATTTGGACTTCGTTAGATTGCTGCTGCTGCTGGTTCGGATGCTGTTGCATCTAATTTATGGTACGGCTCGGTCAAGTTTTCAAGGTGTTGACCACGCCTCGCCCCGGTCGGGTGTCATCCCCCGGTTGGAAGCTCTCCACACACACCTTCGCTATCGATGATCGATTAGAACCGGGCAGCGTTATTTCCCATCGATCACGGCACTAAACTACAGGCTTTCAATGGCTTCGAAAATAGCTACATTTGAGGCGCGCTCACCGTGTCGTGGGTGGACGTAGGCCATTCGGTGCCGAGTGGGACTTAAAATGCGATAAAAATTCCACATCCAAATGTTGCGGTTTGCAATTCGGATGGTTTGCGGGTGTTTCCGAACGCTTATGCTTACGAGCTGCCCATTGATACCGTCGGCACACCTTTGCCGCGCGTGTTGCACAATACACGTCGTCGGTTTTGATTAGATTTGACGTTTTATTCGAACTTTTTATGGAACCTAATCTGATCCTCGAGCACGCTGATTTACGATGTGATGAAGTTGCGTTGCAGCGCCATGTTTTTATGACAAGAGGATACCAATTATATCAATCGTATAAACTGTTTATCGAGCTGTAGAACACATTCATTTAAACAACGTTCCCAATGACACCGTAACGTTATTCGACTTTAATTCCTAAATATCTTTTCAAAATAAAAAAATCATACGAAGACCGTATAGACTTTGTCGATCGAGTCGGATTTTCCAGGTCTATTTGCATCTCTATATTGAATCGTCTTATCAATCATTTTTTTAGTTGTAGTTAACATAGGAATTTATTATTAGGTTTCTATGAGGTTATTTATATAATTAATTTATTTTAGGATTTTTATAAGATGAAATTGCTCGTGAGACATGCTACTTCTTCTCTGGTCGTGTGCCGGTGATGCGAATTCCAACGAGCTATGAGTTATACCTCCTACCATCACTTACGATGTTCTGGTCACGCCGGGCGGGGGAGCCGAATCGCAATTTGTCAATTTAATTCCGCTTCAACGATCAATTCGACTCGAAATGCGATGCGATCAGGTTACTGCAAGATGGAAGGAGATACAGAAAAGAATGTTAAAAATAGAATTGAAACTGAAAGCGTTTCCATAAGGGCAATATTTTTTAATAATAACAATATTAGTGAGCAAATATTTTATCTTGTTTTTAACAGAATTTCATTTTTTAGATCCGTTTCATTTTATTTTTAAATAAAACATCATTGAGACATGATCTTAACCTTCTTCTCATCTTAACCGTGTCCGTGGGATAATGTCTTCTTTTTTGTGAACTGTCGTGTGTATTTTGTATTGGGCAAAGCATTTATCGTCTGCATCATAAGAGTATCGCAAAAAAAAACAGACTTGCACCTACTGCATGTCAAACTAGACTTCTTTCGAAAACGTGCAGTGGAAAGCAAATAAATTAAAATAATCTCTAGAGTTAAAATAGTCGTTAAGCAGTTTTTGTTTGTTATCAACCCAATTCATCCTTCTGCCAAACATGCATATCGTTAGCGAACCGTATAGACCACTCCCAGACACTGCACCATTTGGAACGACGTCGGTCTCGACTATTTTTAATGCGCCTCATCGAACTAATCATGTTAAGCGGTGAGAGGGAAAAAACTGAAGAAAAAAAAACGATATCCATCTCATCAGCATTGCAAATCGAACGTGTGCAACAAACGGCGGTTCCGAAGGAGGAGCTCGACGCGGTCTGTCACGATGCTCGGACGGCCGACCGAGGAGTTTCTGCAGTTGCACCGATAAGCCTGCCCGTGCTGTTAAGGTTTCTAGCGCAAGGTCACCTGGGATTGAAATCTTCGCTTTCGCGGCCGGATCGCGTGACCGCGCAGCAGAAATCGGCCGACGCTGGATCGGAGGGAAAGGATATGGGCGCGTGTGACAGCTTCCTGATCAGCATCGATCAAAATCAATCGACGACTGCGCTTCGCTCCTGCTTCCGTATGGCCCATGATCGTCGACACGAACGTCAGAAGCAATTTTCCCCTCAACGGACATGCTTCCGGAGAAATGATCGTCCGCAAAGAACTTGACCGAATCCCGACGCCCGATGACTTCGATGCGTGATCGCCCGGCAAGGTCTTTGGATTGCGGAACGATAGCCACACTATCGGTGCATCACGACCGCAACGCCCAGCGCCTCCAGGTGCGTTTCCAGCGCGAATAAAAAGCCTCTTCTTTGCCATTTTCGTGGACACGCTTTGTGCAACGTCGCCGGTCTCGGCCGTTTGTGCAATCTCGGACGAAAGCCTACGATAACGTTTGTGCGAGGCATTTGCGGACGCGCCGTGCGAAACTAGCGAAACATACAGCAAAAACGCCCGGGCCCATATGGTACGTTGGGTGGCGTTTTGCACAACACACCAGACTTTGTTTTGGCGCACACATTCTCGGGCGCTCGTGGGCGCTTTCTTTGGCTGAATATTCATAACTCTGTCGGTATGGTAAAAGGTGTAAAAACGACAACGGCAGCGGCAAAAAATACACGCTACCAAACCAGAAGTTTTCGGCTATGAATTTTCAAACACAGGATCACCTTCGACGCCCGCCACTTGCCGAGCATAAAAGTGGGCTTTCGTTTGTGTGTGTGCGTGCGTGTTTATTAGCATTTGTGGTGAGCAAATGTTTAATGCCCACCAACAACGGACAGTGGAGGTGATGCGATTATGTTTGTGCCACCTGTGCCACGGGCACATTATCGATGCGTGCGTTTTACGCACCAGAAGATACGGATTTGCATTGTTGTTGATTATATTACGGTTCGGGCTTATGTTTGATGAATTAGAGACTAGCGGGGGCCGGTTTGGGCCGGCGTGGAAATTCATAATATTGCTGTTGATAAATTACGGCATTTCGAGGGAGGAAAGTGTCGCTACTCCTGCCGTATGATTGATGCCAATCCTTGGCAGCCGACGCCGCGGTACGATTTGCGATGTGCGCGGATGTTGAACTTTAGAAGAAACGGTCACCGTTACAAAATCGCCCACCGGCATGATGAGGGGTGCGCGATGAGGTTGTTGTTTGCATTAGAAACGATTTTTTTTCTTCGATTTCCATCATAATTTAGTTATTATATAGTAAAAAATACTTTGAATATTTATAAATATTTATAAGACAATTTGTAAGAATACATGATGGGTGAATATTTATTAAGATATTTCAGTGAAAAGAATTTTGTTTGTCCTCGTAGAACCCCAAACCGCCGCTAGAATCAAACCATGACACAAACCAAACAAGTGTGTGACAATCTTTAGAACAATACGATACTGTGATATTGCTGGAGTTTCTTTCGTACAATCAGCTTTAGTTCTAGCAGAACTGGATCTAGAAAACGTTGATAGTGCGTTATTGAAGCGTTTATCGTGCAAATTGCATACTTTTGGGCTGATTTGTTAAATTTATCCCTATAAGTATGCAACGTGCTATACATGAACGTTTCATTTCAACGCCTGCTTTGTTAGTATATTTTTGCATGTTTCTTCTATAATGCTGGCTTGCTGCTTTTGTCAAATTGAAAACGCTGACAGAAAATATCATATTATAATATCAAAATAATCATACATCGAACATGAGTCCGATTTATGACAATATTTTTTAGAATAGTCTAGTACGGGCTCGTTTTTTTTTAGTTTGTTTAAGTAAAACATTATGTTTTTGAAGAAAAAACCCCAAACAAATACCATGTTCCACCATTAACCATGACCAAACTGGGTTTGATTTTGCGACCTGATCTATTTGCGACCTTTAAGTACTCGTTTTTTAAAGCTAACGTATTCGTAGAACCGTAATATTCGTAGAACCGTAAAGATGACAAAAAATCGCTTAATAGTTCTTAGCAAAACGCTTCACAGTTCTAAACATAACGCTTCACAAAACCCTTGTGGCGCCATCTATCGACGGGTTACGTTACTAAACAAATGTTTGAGTTTTTCATCGATCTTTAGAATTGATATTTGTCTACACCTTGCCATGACCAATACGAACGAATGTCATTCAATTTTAAAACGAAGTTTTCCAATTTTTAGTTAGACTTTTACAGGGTATTTGTATTCGGAAGTTTAAACACTACCATGACGGACACACTTGAAACCATCAGAAAACAATGTACACTCTATGTTGGACACATCCAACCGTAGTCAGTCCTTTTCCTGAAACTAATTCTCGAGTTCTAGCCACGACTCCTTCTTCGTCAACAGATCGAATGAGACTGGCTGCTCTTAAGTAGAAGCGGAGCCTATTTGTATCGCTATCGTCGTATCAACCGCACTGCATACAAAACAAAACTCGCCCGGACCGGCTCGCGAGCGATACCGACACTGACAGTGAATGATCGTCTCGATCGGCGCACGTTGCGAAATAGTGTCTAGTATACGCCTTGCGAGGAACATCTTGAGACATTTGAATAGCCTTGCAAATCTGTATCAAGCGCTTCTGTTATGGCAAAATGGGACTGAGAGGGGAGAAAGACGTTTTTAATCGATTCGTTGAACCCAGCTTTCTATTCTGTCGTCAGTTCCAGTTTGGTTCAGCTTTATTGCTCTATTCTGATGGAAGTTTGGTTAAAGTGCCAAATGTCACATGTTTGATATCAGCAACAATGTGTCTTATGGTGAGTTATGCAAAGAAATGGAAATTTAAAGACGAACCAGGTATTAGCAGCGCTGAAGCAGTTTTTACCAACCTGCTCATACAATACTTTGTCTGACTTCAGCAGACTTCGCCTAGACTTCACCAGCAGCAGCAACAACGAATGTCTTTTATATCTATCTTTCATTTTTCTTTACGTTTAATCAATGTCCTAAGATTCTTAAAGAAGATCGATCGAACAAGAACAAGTTTTTTGTTCTGCTGTACACCCAAGCAGACTAGTCTCGAGCAGGATTATATAAATTTAAGTGAATGCATAAATTTAGACCCATTTAAACATATCCGGTTCTGGGACGATCTAGACTAAGCACCCACGTGTTCTAAAGTATTTTCGGCCACTAAACACTTGCGATGACCCGATGGGGCCAAAATGGCAAAACAACAAACAACAACTAAAGCACGAAAGAAAACCTCTACGACCCCTAAGATAAGCGATCCGCAGTCGCGAAATATGTTGAATTCCAAGTATTTAAATTTGGTACAGCCAAAACGCGGAGACTCTCGCATAGGGAAGAGACAACATCAAACGCCACAACCAGTTCACCTCTTCAACTCTTGGGATATGTGAATTTTAGAATGAAAACGATAGGCATAAATATCAAAAGGTCACCAGGAGCCATCGCACGGGTAACTTCCTGCTCCAGTGAGAGGCCGGGGTTGCAAGAGTGGGGGTCTTGAGACAGGGTACCCGTTTCATTTCAGGTCGGATGCGACATGTTTATAGATGCAGAATTGCTATGTGGACTAAAGTCTGCGATTTCTCGGTTGTGTTTTTGAAGATGTTTTGGGTTCTGGCGAACTTTTGGAGCACTCGTTCGGCTTCATGGCATCACGTCTATGGAATGTTAGATTCGAACGTAATTTAATGTTGATCAAGTGTTCAGCAACGGTCAAACTGATAACGATCGTCTCCATTAGACGACATTGTTTGACGACATCGATCAAATGTTAGACGCATCCTTGACTTTTACTAACCCCATTCAACCTCCGCGCGTCTCCACCGTCTATGCTGATGAACTCGCCACATCTCGCGTCACCCACCACATCTAGCCCGCCAGACGGACGGTTCACCCGCAATCGGCTGCCAGAACCTGTCGCACGGTATAATGTACCGGCCCATAAAACATGCCGTAGTTTGGACCTGATCAAACCCGCGGTCAGGTCGATTCGCGAACTTTATCGCGAATGGTCCCCCCAACACGCGCACCAGAAACCGGAGAACCAGTTTCACTTTCGGCGGACCGCTTTGTTTTCTGCCAAAAGATGGTTTAATGCGTGTTCCTTTTTCCTTTGCTGGCCGCTAGCGGCGGCGGACTCTTTCTGGCCGGGTGTGTTTCTTGCCGAAATTTCTTTCACCCAAACGCGTTTGTCGCTCTTCCTGTCGAAGGTCACCGGCGTCGGTGATGATACCACTCGGATGCGCTCCGATAGCTCCGATAGCAGCAGAGTCGGAAGGTGCAAAAAATGTTTTTTCTCCAGCTTCATATTCAAATGAGCCGTGCAGAGGGAGAAAAAAACACCGCCGAAACCGAAATGGTTTGGAGCAAGAATTCGGACCACTGTCCGGCCCCGGGTAGTTGGGATGGATGGAGACATCTTCGGGCAGTAAAACTGGACCGTGCCGAACGCGCACGGTATAAATATGTCCACCCGAAGGATTCTCTGAACTAGTCTCAGTTCTGTGTGGCGAGGTGTAGCTAGCCGGCTTATGGTTAGCGTCTGTGCATGAGGATATATCGCGATCCGCAGGGTGTGCAATAGAAGTGAAGCGTAGGATTTAAGAGAATCGCTGTGCATGCCGGGAGAAGATGGAAAACAAGGTACACATCGGAACTGTGCGGTGCAATAGTGCGATAGTGGATACGGTGGTTTCCGTAGTGTTAGTGACAGTTGGTACCGAAAGAACGGATTAAAAGAAAGTGCCATGTTTGTCTGATTATTTATCCCGCAGATTGTTTTCCTATTCTTCCTGGGGGCACTGGTAGGCGCCGCTCGGGTGGAAGCTGTACCCGATGAAAGCTTCCTCATTACATCGGTGAACAAGCAGAACTTGCTGAAAGCCTTGCTCCAACAGGAGTCCTTGTCCTCGCAGTCGTCGGATCTCGGTCAACTCCGAGGAACCGGTCAAAAGGATGAAGATGGATATCATTACGATCGCCCCAAGGACCCACTGTGTCTGTTGAACGATGGGCCACACTGTCAGCCCACGAAGAAGCCCGACAACGGGTATCTGCCACCTTGCGCCGCAGGAAGTCATGGCCCGAACTGCCAGCCCACTGGCCCGGCATGTCCCCACGGGGGAACACCACCGCACTGCTGCACGAACGGAGGAAATGGACCGAACTGTGTGCTTCCGGAGCTACCGCCCCTGCCTCCGATAATTGTGCATCCCACCCACACCGGAGCGCCCGTGGTACAGGTGCAGACGTTCGTCTTTGGTGCCTGCACGAACGGTGGAGCTGGACCGTACTGCTGCACGAACGGTGCAAACACGCCCGACTGTGTGCTTACCGCACCGCCAATTGTGATCACGGTGCCACCACAGCCACCACCAACGCAACCCCCACCACCACCGCCAACGAGACCTCCTCCACCGCCCACCACTACAAGGCCGAGACCTCCGCCAACAACGAGGCCACCTCCACCTCCAACAACGAGGCCACCTCCACCGCCAACAACTACTCGTCCGAGACCTCCGCCGACGACGACCCGTCCAAGACCTCCGCCAACGACGACCCGTCCGAGACCTCCGCCAACGACTACACGTCCTAAACCTCCGCCAACGACTACACGTCCGAGACCTCCGCCAACTACTACTCGCCCTAAGCCACCGCCAACAACTACGCGTCCTAGGCCCCCACCTACTACAACTCGTCCAAGACCTCCGCCAACTACTACCCGCCCAAGACCTCCGCCAACTACCACTCGTCCTAAGCCACCGCCGACGACGACACGCCCGAGACCTCCGCCAACTACCACTCGTCCTAAGCCACCGCCGACGACGACACGCCCGAGACCTCCGCCAACAACTACTCGTCCTAAGCCACCGCCAACGACTACTCGCCCGAAGCCACCGCCAACTACAACTAGACCACGTCCTCCACCAACTACTACCCGTCCGAAACCACCCCCAACGACCACTCGTCCTAAGCCTCCACCTACCACCACAAGGCCACGACCTCCGCCGACGACTACCCGTCCTAAGCCACCACCAACAACGACGAGGCCAAGACCTCCACCGACGACTACACGTCCGAAGCCTCCGCCGACTACGACCCGCCCGAAACCGCCGCCAACTACCACTAGACCGAAGCCGCCACCTACCACCACTAGACCACGGCCGCCACCAACAACTACCCGTCCGAAGCCGCCGCCGACGACGACACGTCCACGACCTCCACCAACGACCACTCGTCCTAAGCCACCACCTACCACGACGAGACCGCGACCTCCACCAACGACTACCCGTCCCAAGCCGCCGCCAACGACGACCCGTCCGAGACCTCCGCCGACGACCACTCGTCCGAAGCCTCCGCCAACGACGACCCGTCCGAGACCTCCGCCAACAACCACGCGTCCGAAGCCGCCACCAACGACGACCAGGCCAAGACCTCCACCGACCACTACGCGTCCAAGACCACCGTCGACGACTAGACCACCGCCACCACCACCACCGCCACAGCCAACGACCCCATACCCGTTCGTTCCCGTGACGCAGCCATCCGTAGTGTTCCTGGGATGTCCGAACGGTGGATTTGGTCCGTTCTGCTGCACGAACGGTGGAGTTGGCCCGACGTGCGCCGTCCCGCAAACTCCCCAGTACCAGACGTGCGACAACGGAGGTCAGCCACCGTACTGCTGTACCAACGGAGGAGTCGGGCCATACTGCGTTTCGATCCAACCCGCGATCGAGTACCGCCCGCCAACGACCGTCGTCTACACGGAGCAGCGACCGACGCCTAGCCCGATCATCGTCTCCCAGCCTGCTTCCTTTGGACAGGCACCGTTGCCACAGCAACCTCTGTTCCAGTACCAGCCACAGCAACAGCCCCAGTTCCAGTATCAACCGCAGCAACAACCCCAGTTCCAATATCAACCACAGCAGCAGCAACAGCAGTCCCAGTTCCAGTACCAACCACAGCAGCAGCAGCAGCAACAGCCCCAGTTCCAGTACCAACCACAGCAGCAGCAGCAGCCCCAGTACACGACACAACGCCCAATCGGCACACCAAGCTACGGCTACCGGCCCCAGGCAGTGACGGTGTCACCGAACGCCACACCCGCACCGTTCTTCTCCGGATCTCGCGCCCAGAGTGGTAACGGTAAGGCATCGGCCGATGCGTTTGTGCAGGCTATAACGCCGCGTCCGCAGCAGCTTGCACAGTCGGCAACCCCCTCGAGAACGCCACGTCCACAGAACAATCGTCCCCAGCGCGAGGGAACGGGCTTCAACGGCGACATCTCAGGCAAGACACCCGTACGACCGGCTTCCGTCGCAGGTGCGGGCCAGTGCGAAGGACCGAACTGCGAGCACGGCTTCTACTACAAACTCGGCGATCAGGCGGTAATATTTTAGACAATAGAAAACGATCCCGTACGCTGTAAGATTGGTACAATGTAAATAAACGAATATGGTGGTTCCACAGTGCCTGATGGGACATTAATTACAGGAGCGTGTTTTCGTCGTGATGAAGTTCTTGGCTTACATGGACATCTTGAATTTCTAGGTGAAACTCGAACCACCTTCCACAGACAACTTCCTAATCAGAGCACATTAAGAGCAATGTCGAAAGACTTGAGGCATTGATCCCGGCGCACTGAGTGGTGCAACAATTATTAAAAAGACTAAGGCGAGGTAATCGTCTGCCCGATTCCGCAACAGCTTTTACGCCCGCTCTTCACTCGCCGTTTGGAGAGTAAAGGTCGCCGGAGACGTCATTCCCCGAGGCACGGCGCTAGCTCTCGATAATTTGTTGCCCGTTACCACGCGGGAAGACACAACCAGCCACCGTCCGACAAAAGGCAGCAGAGCCAGAGGCAAATCTCTTCTGCCAGCGCCTGGCAACCTTATCCATTTGGCGCGAGTGGACGATCCACGACGAGCGTGTACGGCGCGACAACTCGACAAAAGGTTCGACAGCTTGGAACTGAACTGTGGCTATGGGGTCCAGCAATATTGGTTAGCTCGTTCACAAACGGCGTGTGAAACGTTACTCCGTGCAGCTTTCGGCTCCGGAGCGCTTTCGTGTCGGATCTGATAATTTCTTCCTGTCTCGTAAATCCATTATTTTTGACAACGGATGGACCGATTTTGAGAACGACCGGGGTGTTACTAACAACCTAGAGGACAGAATGGAAATGTTTGAAACAACTTCTGAGGGCCCGATAGGAGCAAGTTATCTAATCGGTTATGCAGTAATTACCTTATTCTGTCTATCGTGGACACGAACCCTCGAGCAAGTGGAGGAACATCCAAGTTCACTGGGTGAACCGAATTCGCACAATCCTCCTTTCCTGTCAGCCAAACTAGAACTGTTGTGGCAATTTCAACACGGTGGGAAACAATTGATTGCACACATTGGTTGGAATGTCCTAATATCGCAAGATTTGCACAATTACACGAATGTTTAAGGTTACGATGTGGTATAAGGTATACGATGTGGGAGCATAACAAAAACTCAATCCCTTTCGACCTCATTACCGGAAGCGCACATTGCTTCTCTTCTGTGTCGTGTAAACATGGCTACAACCGCCTAATCGCGATTTTGGGCAGCAATTTTTTTCGAAGCACCCGCACACGAGCAGAAACAAACAAACATGTCTACCATCATCGTTGACGAGAAGGACACTCGGACACTCCGTTTTCTCAGAATGGCTGCTCCGTTCCGTACGGTGGGAATTTTGAAACGAAAATTGACGAGCTAAGGGCAGACATTAGTCGTCGAAGAGAAGTGTTCGTGCCGCTGGAGCCTATAGGCGAGTCTCGGTAGACAAAACAACACACAAAAAGCACACAATAAAACACAGACCAAGCACATCCGCTAAAGCACGCAATCGGCGATCGGTCGATCGTGTCAGTCGGTGGCTTGTTTGCGGTGCAACGTTTCATTATAACGAGGCCTCACAGGTGATGATTTTTGTTTGCAAATTTTCGCAACGGATGGGCGGTGGTGAGTTTGAGGAATGCCCCTTTTTTGGAGAGGTTATACACTAATGAAGCCTCTAAGTGTGTCACTGTGTCTCAAAATAAGCTTGGAATATTTTTGATTTTTTTACCTTGAAATTCATCCCCTGGGGACTCGTCGAATCTACCTGATTTCAATGTCTATAGTAATGTCTAGCATTTGAAACACACATGAATCGTTCTTAATTCATTTGCATACATATACTTACAGCATAAACTGTTGTTACAGGTGTTGAGACCACAAGGGATAGTTATTATGGTTGCTAACATCTAACATAGATGACATAATAGTCACACAAAGAACATTGCGACACACCTCAGTCTAGTGTTAAGTGTAACCGAAGGACATCAAAATACGTTAAAACCTAACCTAATTCCGCCAATTGATCCAATCAGCTTTGGTAATGGATTTCGATGGAGTGTTCCAAACAAAAAAAACATTAAAACCCCATTGCCCATCTCACACTGTCCAACACAATCGTATCGCTGTGGGGCCGCAGTGTGCAATGCACGTGTAATTTCGTTCGCCGTACGAAACCTATTTTTAACCTATGAAACTGTGGATCATCTCTGCAACGCTCAATACTTTTTTCACGCACCTCTTCCACGCACCTTTCCGATTAGTAGGTCTGCAGAAACTGGAGCCGGAGGTAATGCGCGACCACGATCGACTAACCTTCTTATCGTCATTTCACACGGTAGCTGTCAAAGAGGCTGTGTCCGTACGAGATTGGGACGCTCTTGCCGAAGCCCGCGCTTAATGAGTTTAGCGCGTGGGTCATTTATGGAGGAGTTTTGGTACCCCCTAAGCAACTGAATTGAAACAAAAGCCCAACCACATCCATAAGCTCACACGCGCGCACTCACTTGGCGTTGACCTTCGTGGGATGAACCTTTTTTTCGGACCCCTCCGGTGACTGACATGCGCAAGCAGTCGCGTGAACGCGTCTGCCAAGATAGCGATCGTTTTATGCTCGCACCATAAACAACCCTTCGTCGGCCGTCGTTCGTCCAGAGCGCTATGAAAAATGATATCCCTCGGACCTCCGGACCCCACGGATGACTTCATGCCGACCGGCACGGGCACTGAAGATTAATGTTGGACGAAGGTTGGGTGAAATTTCGCCATCAATTTGGACCATTCATTGGCATGAATCGTGGAGGATGATGCTTAGGTGATTGCCAGGCGTTGCATTTTTCCGGCCTGCTCTGGTGCCGCTGCCCCCAGCAGTGCCTGCCCCGTATGCAGAATGCAGAAAGGCCACCATTTGCCAACGCATATGAAGTGTGAAGCCGGCGGCCATTGTTTGAAAATGGGTTTGAATTGTTGTTGCCTCCGTTCGTGCGGATTGCGTGGAAACCCGGTGCGTAAAACAGGGTAGCAAAGTGCGTAATTATATGCATCCAGTTCTGCTTTTGGTATGTGCTTTGGTAAATCGCTTGGAAAAGAGACTGATCCAAGAAGATGTGTTTTCGGAGGATTTTGGAGCTGAAGAAGGTTTGTGTTTTAGTGATAGAAAATTAGTCACTTGTGTGATATCCTTGACTTTCAATGTACCTGTCTATGCCAATGTGAAACTTCAATTTCAATTCAGATTCAGTTCCTACCCTAATAATGATTTCAAGGGACCCAAATGATGGCAAATCTATATCTTAAACCCGCCTCCAAACATTGCATTGCATCATGCATCAGAATCTTAACAGATCCGGAGCTCACGCGATGTGATTCCCAGATTTGAATCCGGATCAGGGTGGTTCTATAGTTGGAATCGAATCCGGATTGAACCACTCTAAGAGACCCTATCCCAGAACTCGATCCCTGTCCATCTTATTGAGAAGATGTGCACCAAAAGTTGAAAGGTGAACAACGTGGTAATGTCATTCAACTTTTTTTATTTAGAGAGGGGAGAGACTTTATTTCAATAATTCTCCTTAGTCTTTTCAAATGTAGACGTTGAGTTGCTATAAAAATAACATAAAAATCCTTTCTATCTCGAATCTTCCACACCGCGGCTAAGAATGTCCCAATCGGATCTGCTGCATTCCCAAACACTGCAGCCCATTAGAACCTCCCTGGCGGGAACTAACATCTCAAAACACAGCAATCCATTCATTTCCACTTCAAGCACGCCAAGATGCTTGCTAATCTATCGCTTTTCCCTCCCTCTTTCTCTCCCTCTAGGCGACCGCATTCAACCCATCATAAACTACACCCACCTTCGGTTAATCATGAAGCGCTCGCGACCGGTGGGCCGAATTTATGCAAATACCGCGCCGCGAAATCTCCGGCGTGCCCCAAACAGCCCAATTTGCACGACCTTGGGGATGCTGGTCGCGCATCCTTCGACAGGGAAACTTGTCTGCCGAAAACAAAACCACACACAAACCAGTTCGATCGAGATCTGCCGAAGCTGCTACCAACTGGAGAGAGAGAGAGCTCGAGTTACGGCTCGAAACGGCACTGACCTTGGGTTTTGCGGGCGGAAATGACTCCAAACGGGAAGCCGGTCCCATTCCCGTGCGTTAAGCGTGGGACACTTTGTGGCGGGAGAGTGCTGGTTCGGTGAGAATATCTTGTGTTTCAATTAACCCAAGCGTGGTGCCGTTTTTATGCTGTCCTGTTCGCACGATATCGGAATTAATATTCTCGCAGTCGTAAAACGTTTCTGGAGCACGTGGCGTTCGGTTCGGTTGGGTTGGAAGATGTCTTATGTAAAATTCATCAGTTTTTTATGGCCTTTTTATCACTATTTTGACATTCAGCAGATCAGGTGAATGTTGCAGAACAAGAAAGGCGAAGATCCAGACATGAGATGTCTCTTCTGTGTGAGGATATTTCATTCGTACCATACGTTACTATACCACCATAAGAGAACACTAACGCTCAGGCAGAATCATAGAAGTTTTACGAAACAAGATAAAGAGGTAATGGACTTTGCTTTCAGCAGCGAAAGCGGAATTAATTTATTGGCCTTCCCCGCCGTGTGTCGGACCGAGGCATCACCGGGCTAATGCAGTAGGTCACGGTTAGTACCATTAGCGGGCGGACGATGGAAGTCGAGACCTTTACCGTCCTTTTGCGCAGCCCTTGGTATCGCATCATACCACCGGGCGATACGATTCGCAATGCAGCTGAAAGAAATCAGCCGTGTTCAGCCGACCCGGCCGCTCCCGGCGAATGGGGCCGGTGCTCCAACTTGGTGCTAAGCGGGGCGCTAACTCGCTCACCATTTCATGGACCAATGCCACCTGATGCTGTTTATCTCGATGCTTTGGATGATGCCTCTGCTGATGATGATCCTCATGACCGGCGTCCAATGATTGGCGTAACTTTTCCGATTACGGCGGCACTAGGGCCCGAAGGGACCAGTGGAACATGACGGAGGGAGCGATCGGAGCCGTGTCTTCGGTGGGTGCCTCTAACAAACGCCGTTGCAAGCGGGTGCATCTCCATCGGCGCGATCGTAAAGATCACGACAATGTTGTCCCGGTCTGGTCACCCGGTTCGTTGGTTATGTAAATTTAACTGCCAGGTCCGCTCAAACCTGTCCGTGAGAAGTCTGTGCGCCACGCTGGGAGGAAGATCCCACCAGCATCATCAGGGCGCTCAGGGCGCTGCGCGGCGTGATAAAGGCAAATATTTGCGGTTGTGGAGCGCGTGCGCTGTGATTATGAGCGCGCATAGTACGACGCGCCAGAAGGTTAGAAGGTCGCTGGAAGCCCTCAGTGTTACACCCAAACTTGACCACGACCACGCGAGACAAACGAGTTTGCGCGAGTGGCAAGAAGTCGGCACATTCGACTGCAAATTCATGTCCGGGAGGAACAACAGCATCCTCTAGTGGGTTCGATCGGTGATTCGCTCGGTTCGTAACAGAAGGCAGAAGTCTCAGGCGACCTTTTCGTACAGCTCTTGTAGTTTATCTTTGATGCGATCTGCCTCAAACGTGAAGTTCTTTTTGTCCACATTACGTAAGCTGCAGAAAAAGTTCTAACACTTGAAACATCAGGCTAACGATCTTCATTTGAAGATATTGATCAAGATATCACTTGGATGATCTTGTAGCTCGGTTCCATACTTCCTTCTTCATGGTGTATATACTATTCGGACATCGAAAGCATCGTTGCTACACTCCAGTTAGAGCAACAGCTGGGCGTGCTTTTTTTTCATCGAAGAGAATATTTTTGGTCCACTCACTCTTTGCCCTGAAGTGGCAGCTAAAAGTCAAGTACATCACGCACTCCCCAGCTAGCCCGGAGCCCAAGTAAGGGTTGCTATTTTTCGGTGGTGCTCACCACCGAATAAGGAAAGCTCCAGCAGACGGGAATCTTTCATTTAACATTCAAGCACTATCGAATGCAGCTTGTTTCGTGGGGAAGTTTTTATGGTTGGCTCATCTGGTCAACTTTGGAATGGCTCCGATTTTATGAGGCCCACCGATTTGTAGCACGGTTGTAGGTGGAACTGGTGGTCCGCTTTTAATTGCAAAGCACGGTCATGAAAATGGAATTGCTAATGAGACAGTGTAAACGATGTAGCGCAAAAGACACGGGGTTGTTCTTGTAGATCGTTTAGTTTTTTATCTTCGGCTTCATTTTACACAGCTGCAGACACCCGTTTAGTGCCACTCCTTCGATGCGGTTGCACTAATTTCCGCATCGCATTCGAGCTGCATCCTACCGACCGATCAGCATAACCGCAACAAGCCACCAACCACTGACGATGACCTCCAGGGACACCTTTACGATGTACGAGCCTGCTGGACCCATCACATCCAAACGGGTTAGACGGTCGTACGTGCGTCAATTCGTCACTCTCACCTTCCTGGCTCGAAGCCGCGATTGCGGGTCACCAGAAGTCATAAAAATTCAACTCCTAAGACGTCTCTGTCGCTCGCGGCCGCCGCCGGTCGCGGCAATTAGTCTGCATACGAATGATGATGAGGAGGATGCACCATCGGCACCGTTTTCCACGCGCACATTGCGATGCACGTTCCGCCGATTTGGGAGACGATTTTCGGGGGAAACGAAGATGTACAGATCTCACGCTTTGCAAGACTCTTGAAACCCGGGGGAAAGGGAGTTGGGAGATGTTTGCGTTCTTCGGTGAACCACCGATGCAGTAATTGTGGTGTAATGTACCGAGCATGCACCACTGTTGCGCTGCCGAGCTGTTTTTTGTGTGCAAAAATGTATAATTTATGGGTCATGTTTCGGATGTCAAGCCGATGACGAAATTGGTGGTTGGGATGGAAAAGGTTGGAAGTTGCAGAAATGCGCGTGGATTATAGTTCTTATCGTGGCCATTCACGATACATGCGCGACACAATGACAGGCTTTTTGACGATCTTCATCACTTTCTTGAAATATCTAATGACCATCTTTTTATTCTCTTGTTTGGAACAACCGAATCTTTTACACCGAAGTCATAACTTGAAGTGTTGACGTCAATTGACGTTTATATTCATGACTAAAAGCACAACAACTATCTAACATAGATCATTCCTTCAAGGATCTTAGGACCATCTAGGTGTATGTGGTACAGCTCAATGACGAAAGAGATCGAAATAACACATTCAATTACAATACCTTATTTAACCAATGCCTTCTTATAGTATTTACTGGTCCTGTAAACCGATTGTATTGAGTATAATGTTGATATGGTCTCGATAACGCGAAAAGACAGATGTGACTACTCCCCGCAACACAACTACCGAAAGATTATGTAAACTAAAGCGTACCCCAGATCAATATGCGCACGCCGGTTATCGGCTAGCTGAGATTGTTTCTGCTCCAAACCCCCGGAACGAACACATCGCCCCACCAGAGCGCGAGCGATCGACTTCAAAACCCAACGCGTGCCACGTGGTCGGTGTGCTCTTGCATCACGCAAGTAAACGATCCAGCACGCGCGCTCGCGCTCCACCCGAGATACATCTTGTTGACAGAAAGTGACATAAGCCGTACGTTTGTCAACTGGTGTCGCCCGTCGATGCTGGTGCGGCAGGCTCTCGGCAGGGAAGTTCACTTTCCGTATGCGGTAATGATGAGTTTAGCGTTGTTTAACGTTTGCCGGGTGCTGAAGAGCACCGCACTCGGTCGTCGGCATTCGGGAGCCGACATGAAGGAGGAGGCGCGAAACAACACCCCGGTGCGAAGGTGCTAAACATTACGTCTCTTTCGTGGTCGCAGTGGGCGAGCATAATCACGTTTTGTAGGTTAATTCCTACTAACCCACTGCAGGTTGCAGACCCTTTGGAGTGCGCCGAACGGAGGAGCTACAATGTCACTTCCGTTTCGCTTCCGTAACGCAAGGCGCGGGAGACGAGCGCGCCTCGCCGGGTCAGTTCTCACGCTTGAAGGTCGGGACTAATTACCTCCTGAAGTAGACACTTTAACATCTCTTAAGGTTCAACAAACACGGACGGCAGTACTTCGCCGCTTGCGTGGCATTGAGTTGATGACGAGATTCTTGGAAGATATGGAGACGCGCGCGGAGTACCGTCACCGCCACTGGACGTCTAATTAAAGACCCCCTTGACAGTACAACACAATTAGTGTACCCGTCCGAAAGGGTCGCGGAAGACTACTGGCAACGCGCTGTTAATGGATCAAACTACACGGTTTTCGGTTCGTTATTAATCAAACGGTCTGTGATTAACATTTTCATCATCACCAAAAACCCTTTAAGTCTTAACACGCCAGCCTAAAAGAAGGGTGACCACATTCGTGGCGCACTTTCGGCAGGTGTGAAGTGTGTGATTGAGTGTGTGGGAAGAACGAGCAATAAATAATTGGCGCCAACCTCGCAAATGTTTTCTCACTCACCTGCAGAACCTTCGGAACCAGTTCTCACATGAACCCCTCAGGTGCCCCCCTACCCGTGGAGATGTTCTTTTTGACCATTTGCGTTCAATTAGCACGCCATTATGGTACCAGCTTATGGGGCATGAAACGACCTATTGGTTTGTCGAGCACGTCCATGCATCACGTCGAATCGGCGGCCCCCGATGCGGTAGGTGCAACCGTTGGACCGGATCATCCTTTCATCAATCCGCCCACACACACACATGGAGTGCTCCTACTCGATGCTGAGCCAGCTGGCCTCCGCTGGGACTCCGGATGACACTGGCATGGACGGCTTGGGAACGAGGGCATCGAGGGTATTATATTTATTGCGATTGGTGCCAGTGTTTGGGATGCATCGCACTGACACCGCACCGCATGGTATATCCAATCCAATCGGGCTCGGAGGATGACGTGCGTTCTGTGTCTGAGTCATGGTATGCACCTTGAAATATCGTCAAGTGGATGTTTTAGATAATGCAATTGATGCCAGTTATTCATGCTTTAGAATACTGGCTCACCTAGAGTGAGAATCGTTTCAGAAACTCTCTCACTCACTCTTTAATCAAGCATATATCTCAGAATGAGTTGATTCAAAAAGAAGTCAGAAAAATCATTCAATTCGCTTATAAGATTAACCTCACTATATCAAAGACTCGCATTACTACAATGTCCTCCAATGACCTAGCCATTTCCAGAGCTACTCAAGCAAGTCACGTCTAGAACCACTTTCACCTGTCAGATATGATGCGATCTTCTCTGACAGCGCTTAATCTACCACAGGTTAGTGTTTGACATTCAAAATCTGTCATATTCGCACATGCAGCCAACGATAAGCACACGCACCTGAAATCGATACCGAATGCCTGAGTCATCCGTTTATCAGCTGCAGCCTGTGCTAGTCATCGCGAAAGAATCTTACCTAGCACCGGCCAAAAATACGATTCGGAAAAAGTCACCACTAACACACCCATACCCACCGCTCAGCCCCAAAGGGAACGGAATTGAGCCCCCCTCGCGCGCCCGAAAAGTCGTCCTTCGCGTGCTGATCGTTTTTCGCGCGCGATGATTTCATTTTAATTCGCGTGAAATGAAGGCTTCGCACGGTGTTTTTTTTTCTTCTTCTTGGGCTCACCGTAATGACCACGCAGCCGGCACCAGCCGGCAAATAGAATCATATTCCAATCGGCGTCAGTTGACAAGCGGAGTAGCAGCACAGCGGGATGACATTATGCGCGCCGCATCCATCTTCGTCGAGCACGCCGCATCACGCACAAACTCTGCTGCGCTTCGTTCCCGCGGTTTGGCTACCGCAGCAGTCAGCTCGGGTAGTCAATTATTTAACAGCACACGCAAAAGTTCAAGAGCAGAGATCGGAATCACCCGGCGAAGGGGCCGCCGCCGCACCGAACCGGTGGGAGGAGGAAAATTAATCAATCCCCATTGGAGTCTTCTGCTTGGATCATCCGCTAATCCGCCAGTGAAAGGGCTGCCTGCAGTTGGAGGCCGAACCTTCCGAATCGGTGCCAAAAACAGTGCACGCCGTGTACCGCAACGAAAGCCTAATGACGTCCGATTTGAACCGGAAACGGGGTGCATTTCTGACGACGGAGCATTCCAATTATGTGACTCGGTAGTTTGCATCCAACGCCGGATATGCCGCAGCGCACTGATGGTGTCATTAGAATCGGAAGACCGAACGACGGAGCGCCATGACTTTAACTACATTAGGGAGCCGGTCGGGCCAACGATCACAGCCTCCTCCGTTGGCACAATTGCTGTCAAAATGTCAGAAGCTCGATTAATCGTGCGGCCGGTCGAGCAGATCAGAGTATGCGGGTGCTTCTATTCTACCGCCCCGTTCGGCTCTAATCAAGAAACATCATCTGACGGAAAATATCTCTGATTTCAATCAAATGTGCGGAGGCGCGAGCATTCATGTTCTGTTCTTTGTGCAACGGCTGCGATATGAACTATTCTTAAAGGTCTAGCTGTAGATCCACACCATATCCGTAGATGGCCATGCTGCCAGCAGAAACGGATTAATGTAAAATTCGTCGTAAAAGGAAACAACGTCCCTAAACGCGCCTTAAGCGATATTTAACGATTTTCTTGCTTTTGTGTACGTTCAACTCAGTTGAGACATAACACACTCAAAACCTACCATATAATACGCATTTTCCACCGGTTATTGGCGAACCGTGACCTCCGGCAAATATCAACAGCCCCATTTGCAAATTTGCAACCGACGATGCAGCCGGAGCGATCGGGGAACACCGGTTCCAAACTTTCGCTAATTTGTTGTACAACTGCAAACATGTCCATGCGCGATTTCCCACATGCGATGGAGATGGGTGCGCTAGAATTGCGATAAACACTATTTTGCAACATCTGTTTGCTGAAGTTATTAGAGGCACCTGAAGTGAGCGGCAACAATGTATTTTTGGAAGCGCTTTGTGATGCACCTGAAGTAGGTCTGTGGTAGGTCTGACTGACACCTGATCGTGATTTATTGTATGAACACACGAATTCGGTGGCCTTCTTGATTCATTTCGAGAATCAACGCGCACGAGTTCATTAATTATTGCTCATGTCAAGATCACGGCCAATCCGTGCTATACTAGATCGCCACGCGATCCTTTTGGGCGGAAGGTTTCAAATTAGGACTCCGTTGGGTCTTTCCACACAAAAGGGCTCATGCAGCTCGTGAAATAACAAAGATTCCCTGGCCTATGAAGAAACTTCGCTACGCTAGGATGCCAACGTTTGAAATGGGATAGACGCGGTCCGCACGGAACCGGTTGCCGCCCCACTGAAGGTCGTCTTCCGCATGAGCTGAACCGCACCGCGTTGGGCTCCGATGGCTGGGTCACCTGTCCGCGTTGTTGCGGCGCTGGCCGCTGGCGAAACGAAAAGGGAATCTATAATTACGAGACGCGTTGTCGAATAATTCTTCCACCGGGTGCACCGCCGGCTCCGCCAGATTGGTGTCAATGATGTTTAGCTCACTCGTTCCAGCCCGTGACACCGTGACCACCGATTGAAACCGAAGGGATTGGACGGTATTTGAAGGTGGCCCGGCTTTCCAAATAAATCTTCGTTCGATCGATCGGAAATGTCACTGGCTTCACGTCTCTCTGCGTGTGTGTATGTGTATTGGACGACGCCCTTTTGGGAAAAAGCAAACAACGATGAAGCCATCGGATTAAAATAACGCTACGCGGCGTGTGAGCGATAAACACATTTGGACACGGCTTCATCTGCATTTACAGATGTGAGAAAGATAACAAAAATACCAATATTTCATCATCGAAGCAGATGTTTAATTTAGTTCCGAAATAGTCGGCTCGTGTTTCTGTAGAGTGCTTTCTGACCTGAATTCCTTCCAATCCGTCCTACAGCACCAAATCAATAATGATCTAGTCGATCCACCCGAACCATGCGAACGGCAACAAATTATTCAAATCCTCCGGAAATGCATCCCCAGCGAATGCCACTCACCGGATTGCTTCCTTTGATCAATCAAACATCCCATCAGCCTATCAGCTACCGTTTAATCCGATCGCATCGTAATTGATTTCCCATCCATCATCTCCCATCGCCTCGTGTCGATCGCTCGATCGGAAACTGAGAAACGCACCATGACGAACACGGTGCAGCCGGTGAAATATGGCCACCAACGGAACGCGCCCTAAATGTGCTATCATTAGCTGTCCAACTGTGGGTAGGAGCCACAGGCGGCACGTTGAAGCTCGTAAATCCATCACACTAAACGCTTTGCGGTGGATTATAAACAATCGGCCGAAACTAACCCCCCCGAGGCTGGGCAGTGGCTGTGATTTCACGGTGTGTTTTGATGGAGAATAAAGCTTAATTAGCGTTTTTTTTCTTTGTTATCTTAAAGCACGGTCGTTTAAAGTGATGAGGCTCTATTTGTTGATGCTTATTTCGTCTGCTGGCAGTCTATCTCCGGGTCGTTACACCCAATGTTATCGGAAAAGCATTATGTTCCTTGTGATTTATGTCGAGTGGACATCCAGACTGTTGAAGGTAGGTGTTTTTGGACATCTTTGCAAGAACTTACAAGACAAGAAAGGGACCTTCGGTAGTTTTGAGAACTGTTACCAACATTATATTGATGATCTAAGGACGATTCCCTCCGAAGAATCCACAATGCCTCCGTCGTCACTGGTTAAGGACTAATTCAAAGCTCTAGTAAGCTTTGGGGCGTATCAAGCGTGCTTTCATCATCACGTATTGCCCATTTCCAACGTCAAATGAGCGCTAAACGAGTGTGTTCTGACTATTTTTGGCATTCATGGCCGATACTGCCGGAAATGAATCCAATCGGCAAACACCTCCCGTACGAACCCGCCAAACCCGGCGATCGGTCAGGTCCTATTGCGGTTTTATTGATGGTGCTTCTGGCTGCTATTACAGTCTGCAAGATGGGCACACATGTTTACGACCAGCCCAGCGCATCGGTTCAGAGGTCAACGGAGGCAGCCGCCGTTTAGCAGACGCTCGGCCAGCCAGCTCGGGTCGTCGCTTTAATGAGCAATTTCTGGCGAAGGACGACACTTAGGCGCAGTGTCGTTGCCCGTTTCGACGAGAATCGACGAATATGCAATCGAACGGTCGAATGGGCGGCAATCAGGCTGCTGTTTGATTACCTAAATGTTTGTGGTGCGTGTGTTTAAACACCCAAGCTACACCCGTTGTTTTGGAGGTTATCTTTCGCCTTTTGTTTGCTTCGTGGATGCTCACCGTTACGGATACACACACACGCGCGCGGGCGCGAGCCGAAACGGAAAACAAATCGTAGCCCGCCATGCCACTCTGCCTCAACTGCCTCAAAAATCTATCACGGTAGGCTGTGGCACAGTATTTCGTTGACAATTGAATATGACAGATTGTTGAAGCAGGTGTGCGACCGCGCGCCTTCCGAAGCTCCCCCCGCTACGAACTCTCCGTTGCCGGGGTAACGTCAAATGTCAATGGGTCACCTAATAAATTGTGTGCAATCGACGCCTCGGCCACCGTCTGAATGATGGTGCATTGTCATCGTGCTCATCAGCGGACACCGTTGAAGTGGTCGCAACCGAGCGTTGATAAATTTAGCCATGCTCGTTCTCACTGCAGGAATTCAGTTCTGCTACCAGGTGTCCGGTTGGAGGAATTTGAAGTACTCCTGCGCGCGGCCTGGTGGAATCTTAGCAGTGCGCAACATTCCGCCGACATTTCGCCGACCAGTGCAATCGTCCCAAACGATGGGCATTACCGCACAATCCCACGAACAATCGGACCATTTGTGGCCATCGCCCCGTCACGACGTCGGCGCTGCCATTTGGCTAGAACGTCCTGAACTTAACGCTCCCGGGGACGTGTCGCAAACTTCTTAATGGGATTCATTATAACTGCTCGAAAATGAGTTTTCCATAATCTGTACGAACTGTTGTACGCCACTGCGAACGAATGATCGTCTTATTAGCGAGATTTGTGTGACTCGCTATCCCACAACCTTCCACCTGCTGATGAGTTCCTCTTCGCCGGAATCGAATGAACGCCATACACACACACACATACATCTAATAACAATTGAATATTGCATCGTACCACAATGTGGTGAAGGTGAAGGACACGTGGAATTGATTTCAAGCAGGACAAAGGACAGAACTAATGTTTGCTTATTTGCCCACCGGACTCCCCCCAGCATTGGTGTGAGGTGTTTTGATGTTAATTTTGAATACCCTTCCAGATGAAATCATCACCGCCTTTGAGACGCTGAAGGATTACTGATTCCACTTTGGGATAGCGCATGCTCCGAATGTTGGAATCGTGAACGTCCCAAAGATAGACACTAAATTATAGGGCTGTCTTGGGTTCTTGCTCATCCATCAGGGTGTTGAGTTCCGAAAATAGCTCCTGCCTCGGTACAACCCCCCCAGGTTTCAATAAAGCTCAGCGCGTCGGTTCCTCCACGACCCCATCGATCGTCTGGGGTGACCCCTTCAACTTGACCCTATTTGATTAGGACACGAGATTAGATCCGCCACAAGAATAGCACACATCCGTGATGCGGCTTTGGCCGACGTCAAAGATCAGTCGGTCGATCAATCAGCGGTGATCAGGGTCTCTTCGCTGCGTGTTCTCTGCCTCCGGCCGGTGGAGGTGATCACACCGGGTCCGGTCACACGGAACTTGAGCAATTCGTGTGCGTACTCGTATGTGGTTGTGTGTGTGTAGCTGATCGCAAGAACAGGTCGGCTGCGCCTAGTGTGGTCGTCGTAAAGTTGATTAATTAAACAAATTGCATCATACGAGGCGATATTCGATACACGGTGGATGACACGAGCCCCGTCAGAAGGCGAAGCAGAAGTGGACGAACGCGCGTGCAAAGACTTCTCCGAACCATGCATGAGCGCGGGATGGTACACGATTCCGTTTGCAGGTTCATCATGGTCCGGCACGACACTTAGATCCGGCAGGAGCCTCGGTAATTCCCCGAAATCCACTTGCGCTACCCGAAATAGACTTCACGGGAAAACGGTGTGCAGTTCTTTGCAAAACCGGACCTAGTCCAATCAGGCAAGCCGTTTGTGCGAGACTTGAGCGATTTCAGCGAAGTGTGTGCGGTCGTGTTGAGGCTGTCTGATGAGGTCTGATGCTGACAGGCATTGTTGCGCTGGAAAAGTGGTGAAAAGGTGAAGGCTGACCAATGAACTAAGTTTGGTGGGTTGAGAAGTTGTCGAGATGTCGAGATGGGACTTGAATGATGTACGAGCAATCGCAATGTTCTTCTAGTACGCTTAGAGACTTGCACCCACTGCTTAGAGTACATGTTCACGAAACTTATCAATCCGTTCCGCACCACCCAGAAGTGCCCAGATCACACGCATCGGTGGCGGTAAACTCTTCAAACCAGCAACGAAACGCCAGGAGGTCGAAGGTGGTGCGATACGTTTGCGAGATTCATCCAAAAATATGTCCCAACCCAGTCCAGGAAGTCGGCGAAGCAGTCGGCGTGTTGTGAGGAGGGTCAAAATTTGCACGATCCATTAGAGATTCGGTTTTCATGGTCTGCGCCTGCTCTGCTCGAAACTCTTCCGTACCCGTGCATTGCCGTGGCTGCTGCGATCTTGTTGACTTGGGTCGTTGTGTTTTTTCTCTATTTATCTCGCTCCTTTGCGCTGATCCGAACAGTAATCATGCCCAGCTTTGGCTAATACGCAGCTAGCAAAAAGGCGAATTTGATTATGCAAATATCCCTGTGAGAATCGTGTGAGAATATAGTATCAAATATAGCAAAATCTAACAGTAAACTTGTTGTACGTAAGTTCTTGCAGATGGTGAAGCTGAAGACACGCGTTGAAACACACAATGGGACACGGACAGAGCTGACATTTTCACCATTTGTATTTTCTGTCATTTATCACTATTAGCCAAACAGTGTGCGGGTGAGCATCAGGCATTGGAGGCTTACGTTAAATGGCGACGAACGAGTCGTTTTTCGACTGGAACGGTAATAGGTACGCATCGCTTTGCTTTTTAAACGGAACGAATTCTATAGTTAAGCTACAACGCGTGGGAAGAATGTCTCATTCATCCAGAATGTCAATGATTTGTCACTAGCATCTTGCGCAAAAGCGTAACCCAGAATATGTCACCGGTCCCCGGTTGCACTCGCGTGCGATCGAGAACGCGTCATCGTGTCGGCATATTTCACTCGATTTTACAAAAAAAAACGCCCAAGCTGCTCTTGTTAAAGCGCGTGGAAATATGGGTGTATTACCATTTAATTGCATCATCCGGCAACCGGTTACTTCATCCGTCCGGGTCGGTTTAATTATCCGCCCGTACTCGAATGGCGGCTTCGACGATCCCAAGCGAGCTCGGCGTACTGCTCTCGGTAACCTTTGCGGCGCGCGTTTAGAATCACCTTATGGGTTAGGGATCGGAAATTAACCTTCCGCCGCGGATCACGCAGCGCCTGGTGGAGAATTGTGGAGAGCAACAACAAAAAAATGAAGCAAATTATTATTACTGTCACTACACGACTTCATCAACGTCGTTATTTGGGTAGTGAGAATGTCAGGGCATGAGTTCTACGTGCACGTAGTTTCTGTACTATACATGAGAGTAATCCTGAATAGTCTGCCTGTAAGCTGTTTATTGCTTGTTTTCGTAATGAAGCAGGAATAGGCTAGTATTGATAGTGTTTCTAACGATCTTGCTTAATATGCACGCGATGGCAGTATGCAATAATTACAATAGAAAGGTCATCAAAACGATTGTATTGTGAAACATTTTAGTTATGAGTACAGGGGCTCCAACGATTTTATTATATATCTCCGCAATTTTTAACATCAAAACTTATAAAATTATTATTATTATTACATTAAGAGCTATCTGAATTATAAAATACGATCAGGTAAACTAATTCATGATCGTAACCAACGTAATTAAATTAATCAGTCATGCTTTACTAAACGATGTAAACGATGATCAAACAGTTGAACGGTTGACATGCGATGGCATACACACACAAACATAGTTTGCATAAGAAATGAGGAAGGGGTCGCGATCGGCTCAGACGCGAAAGACGGCATCAAAACAAATCACGAAAGCCGGCGAAACGACGACGAATGAACACGGCAGTTAAAATGAACCTTGCGCGCCGGTACGTTTGAACAGGAGAATAAGGTTTATACTGGGTTGAGGTAGGCCTCGGAGCATGAGATCATCGTTCTACAAATACTGAGAAAAAAAGCCAATTGATGAACAGATTGATGAACGAAATAGAAGAAGAAATGTATAATGTTCTCATAATAGTAATTAAATAACTTATTACATCTACGCACTACGCACAAATAATACTGGCAGCAAGATGCTGCAGCAATCCCGCATGACAGTTTAGGAGGCACAAAGGCAAAACGCACATTCGAAATGATGGCTCTCATTAGACAAATGTCCCGCACGAAACCGAGTCAGACTTGATCGCGAGAATCACGAACATCGCTTGTTATTCTTGTTGATGATGTTGTGTTTTTCCTACCAATTTTCCTCCCATCGCTTCGCCGCAGAGGGTCAGAGAGCGTAATAATCTGTGAGCATTCTGTTCTGTGAGTTAGCTGGCGTGTGTAGAGAGCAGCCGAGCGCCGGCACACTTACTTATCCAAGCAAACGTCGTTGTTGTTATCGGATTTTACCGTCTGTTAGTCATGTTCGATGAGGGTGGTCAGAAGAAAGCAACATTGTGCAAACAAAGTACGCGCGCTGACTCGGCTCCTGCGCCTGCCCTTATCTGAGTGAGCCGCGGCAGGAACAGCGACGGCTGACTCATCAGCGTTTTGTCCGTTTTGTCACCTTCTGTTCCGTTCGGTTGCGTTCTCAGTCGTTCCGTGCGCGTGTGAAAGTGATGCACCGGAGACGTTCCGCTCCGGAAGATTAGACTAAACACAGGGAGCGCAGCATAAGTAACACTTCCACCAGCACTAGCACTGTGAAGAACGGGTAGCTAGGCAATGACAGATAAGCGTGCAGCGTAATTGCGCCATCGACCGACCGGCTGATAAGATCGAAGCAGGCATAGCCTTTCTCGTTGGTGCGTATCCAGAAAACGTGTTGGGTATTATCAGGTTTGGCTCCTAGATAACTGAAGCGATAAGAAGCGTCCGGGGGGTGGTCGGAAATTGTGACAGGAACTAATCAAACTAACAAACAACGACGCAGCGGACCGGCATGTGGCAGGTTCTAAATCTCATCTCTCAACATGCGTTGCGCATGCGTTCGCTGACGTCGTCGGGCAGTTAATGGTCTCTTAGTTGTGCTCCTGAACGAAGAGTACAAGCAGGTCAGCAAGGAGAGCACTTTCTGTGTGACAAACCTCGTAAAAAGCCGATCAGCGAGAGCGCGAGCAGCAGTAAAATATAGGGTAAACAAGCGTTGATTAACCGGTGCGACCGTCTAGCAACGAGTGGACTGCATCTGAGGATCAGAACCACGTCGGAGAACGCGCGCGCAAGCGGTCGCAAGTGTGTCTTGATTTGTGGTGCGTTGTGCTCACTGTGAACGCACGTCAAGTGTGTTGATATTGTGCCCCACACGGAGTTTTTTGTTGGTTTACCTCACGAACCTAAGACGTATACTGTGACACAGTAAACAGATCATCAAGGAGTGTGGTGGAAAACAGTGGAAATCGGTTCAAAAGATCGTCACCCTCGGCAGGCGTGCGCAAGGAAATTGGAACATTGACGTCCGAAACGTCCGGTGTCGAAGAAAGATACATGAGGAAGCATTTTTGACGGCGTTCATACAGGCGAAGAGGTAAAAGCATGAAAACGTTCTTGCGAATAAAGAAGGATTGCACAAAAAAAAGATATTTTCTCTCCTTCGAGCCGGATTTGAACCAGCGACCTATGGATTTCTACTCCACACAAGTTGTGTTCACTTCACTCTACAGTCCACCGCTCTACCAACTGAGCTATCGAAGGTGATGGGAGAGGGCACGCTTATCAACATACAGGCTGTGTTTGTTGATACAGGCCTATCGGGGTGACTGTGTGATTTAGATTTACTGGGATTGGGATTAAAATGCCTCGTTTATTCGGAGTTCGATTTTAGAACGCTTTTCGACTGTTCACTCTATTGATGAGATTAGTTTTTTGTCTATCATAATACAGCGAAACATTATTACCCTGTTTCAATGCAACGATGGTGAAGAAAATAGGCATACCTTTTACGTTTCACTCTGATAAAGATATTCTGCATCCAAGTGAAAAGATTATGCGATGGTTGACCTCTTATCAAATCAGCGCCGTCGAGCGGCTCTAAAATCTCGATTGTAGCCCCAAACCGTATCGGTGTTGTTGTCGGGTGAATGCTGAAGTGGATATTTCATAGCGGCTGTTGCGAGGGAGTTGGTTTGAAATGGCTCCTTTCTGTAGCATACACCACAATGTCACTACCATCGTACGCAATTGCCATCTGATAATGCATTCGGCTTGCAGGAAGACGAACGTCGCACTCATTGCCTACCCATTCCAATGCATTCCCGAGGAATCGCCCTTTTATCTCCTCCACACCACAGGCTCACCTGCTGCGCTGCTATCAATTTCGGTAGGCCAAATCGGCGGCCATATACAATTGAAATGAGCCCCCTTCTGCCGCGCTGCGATAACGCCTGGATCGCGCGCGTTAGTATGCGTCTCATGAGACTCCCAAAACGCCGAAAGTTGTGATTGTTGTTGAATCTTCGATTGTGCTACATGGAATCACACTGAGACATTACGCTATTACGATCCTGCTGCTGCTGCTAGAGCATCATAGTGGTAGCAACAGAGGGTCGCAGCGCCTACTCTGTCGAACTTTTGCTTGGAGTGCGTGCAGGCAGTGGCTCACTCACAGTTTAACCTTGCACCCGAGCTGATCCCGGCGTTTTAGTTGCGCTCCGTACCTGTTAGTCTAAGTGTGCCGTGTTGCTTCTGCTGCTGTGTTGTACAGCGAGTCATTTAATGTATAAGTGCATAGGATATTAGTAAGTGATAGGCGGCAGGTGCCCCGTGCGAGTGAGGATAATCACATGGTTCCGTTTGGGTACATTCTACGCAGGGTGCAAACCGGTACGAACGCTTCAACATGGGCAAAATCGAATGGGCCCCACTGAACGTGCCCATGCGGCGACGGCTCGAGACCCTGTCCACGGCCCTGTGGATGTGGTTGATTCTCTTCGGCGAGCTGGGAATGCTGATATCCTACGTCGTGCTGCTGGTCGGTAGTATGACGGTGCCCCGTCCCAACACATTGTGACTACGGTTGGCTAACCTCACTCTTGCTCCTCAGATTTACGGCAATCTTTTCATCAAAACGCTCTGTGTCATCTATGGCTACTTCATCTACACCGATCGCAAAGTCACACTGAACGGCGGACGTGGACAGGGGTAAGCTGCTCACCGCCTAACGCTCACCTCACCCGGCTCTAACAGTTCTCCTCCGCAGTGTAAAATGGTGGCGAGATCTCGTGTGGTGGAAGCTCTACCAAAGCTACTTCCCGGCGACGCTACACAAGACGGTTGAGCTCGATCCCAACCGGAACTACCTCTTCGCCGCCTTCCCGCACGGCGTTCTAGGGTGAGTAGATAAGGCGCGCGCACGGGACATGCACGCACGGTCCCGTGTCCCAAAATAAAACGTTCTGGCAAACCGCGCATGCAACAACACGAGCCGCGTATATTGCGCCGTGGAAATAATTACCGAAATTCTTGCTGCGCGCCTACGAGCACCGAGCGGGGCCAATCGCCAATCGAAGACGCTGATAAGATACGACGGCTCGGGCCCCGCGTGGAAACGGCTTAAAGAACCCAGCCTGGTTTGCGCTGCTCTGCCGGGTCCAAAGTGTCAAACCTGCCCACTTTGTTTACAACCCACGAACATGGTCACTTTTTGGAAGATTTAATTGTAAGATAGCGCCCGGTCACCGAGTATTGCGTGCGCGTTATTGGCCACAAATCGTATCAGTTGTTGCGACCGTTTGGGGATAAGAGATTTTATCGATTGACTTGTTTGCAGCGGGTGGTAATCCTGGTAATGACGGGCGAGATGTGGAAATCCACGTTGATTTTGAGATAGATTTAAGATTTTTCATGGGGGCTTTGCTAATCTGTGTGGTTTCCCGCAGGATTGTTTTTAACTTATTTTTGCATTGCTTACAAACCTCCTGTAGGAGAACCTTATGGAAAATACATCTCTTTTTCTGATGATTTGAAGCGGATTCATATTTGCATATCTTTCGGTAAAGGAACGTCAAGTTTGCCTGTCTAAATCTTTCATATTCTTCCCCCTCTAGACTGGGAGCGTTCATCAACTTCGCGACCAACGCAACCGGCTTCCACGACAAGTTTCCCAAAATCCGTTCGCGACCGGTAACACTGAACTTCCACTTCGTCATCCCGTTCTTCCGGGAGATCCTGCTGAGCTGGGGACTCGTCTCCGCCAACCCGAACAGCATCCTGAGCCTGCTGAAGGCGTCGAACAAACCGGACAACCCGCTGAACGACGACGGCTACACCTCGAACGCGGTCGTGATCGTCGTCGGTGGTGCGGCTGAATCGCTCCACTGCCGGCCGAACAACTACACGCTGGTGCTGCGCAAGCGGAAGGGCTTCTGCAAGCTGGCGATCAAGGCCGGCACACCGATCGTGCCGGTGATGACGTTCGGCGAGGTCGATCTGTTCGATCAGCCGCCGAACCCGCCCGGTTCGAAGTTGCGCCGGTTCCAGGAGTTCGTCAAGAGTACGACCGGCATTGCGCCGGCCGCGTTCGTCGGCCGTGGGTTCTTCCAGTACAGCTACGGGCTGATTCCGCGACGGAAGCCCTTGAACACAGTCGGTAAGTAGCTGCACGATCGCTACAGAGAGGGTCTGCGACTGATTGACGATTGACAACATTCTCTTGCTTTCTCCGCCCTAGTCGGTGCACCGATGGAAGTGCCCCAGATAGACGAACCGACCAACGAGCAGGTCGAGGAAGTGCATGAACGATTCTGCCGGGAGCTGGAGAACCTGTTCGAAACGAACAAACCGCGCTTCATTGCTGACCACAAGAACGTGAAGCTTGTGCTGGAGTAAAGTCGAGTTAGGTTCTCTTACGGCCTACGCAACGCTCCGTGTAGGTTAGGAGGATGATATCTACCGCAAAAGCTACAGTATCTTATGCTGGTTCGTAAAGCTTGTAGCAGGAAAGCGGACGATCTACGATAGGACGAGCCCACCACGAGGATTGAGACTGTCTAAACAAAAACCAACAAAAAACCAAATCACCTTCCATACCTAAGAACCGGCCATTGTTCGTGGTGATACTCTACTAGGCTCGGGAGTCTATTACTAGGCGCGCAAGCAGATAACACTAGCACTAGTTGGGTTAGGATTTAGCATGTTCGTATTACGCATGATTGTATCCGTGTTTTTTGGTGTTTTCTTTTTCCCTGTTTTGTTACAACGTTAGAGGTTTCGCTGGGTGTTTCGTTAGATGTAAGGCATGGTTTTCTTTTCGGTTTCTGAAGCATGATTAGCGTTAGGACAACCAGAGAGCAATTTTGAGCAGACAAAGTAACGTGACTGTGCTAGAGAAACAAAACGTTAACACAATAAACGATTCATTTGTGAAGAAAACCCGACTTTCATTGTTTGTATGGTTACGGGATACGGTATGCGCGTGTTTATTTAGGTGCTTGGGCTCGGTTTGAGCAGCTGGAACGCGGATAAGATTGCCGTCGACAGTCGGTCGAGATGACCCACGGTCACGTGCCGGTAGCAGAGACCTCCGATGGTAACAATCGAAACAAACGAGGCGCCATACAGTACGCGTGTGAGAATCTGCAATGATGGGGCACAAAGAATGCTTATCAGTATGCAACATTCTAGAAGAAGTATCAATTATTTTCGGCTCCTTTGATTATGTCAAACTACTGGCCTCTACTGTTGCTCTTCAGCGATAGCAAAGAACCGGTAGCATTGCACACATTAATAGCCGCAGAATGATCAAGAATGACCGGATAGGGAATATAACAGCTACAACAAAACGCCACCTACCTTATCCTGCCAGGCACGGTTGGCGATGCACTTGCTGTAGCGCATGTGCGAGAACGAGACGGAATTGTACAACGGCACCCACGTGTTTGGCATCAGCCAGAACAACAGCTCGTCGAGCTTCTTGCGGAAGAGATACGAACGTTTCGTGACCAAATCACGCATCTGAAACGATTGCACTAGGTTACTAACCATCCATTTCACACACTCCCAACTGCCAAACTCACCTCGACGTAGTTGTACATCGCCAGATCGCAAATCGCGTGCGCATCTTCCCACCGCTTCTCGCTGAACTCCTGCAGGATGCGGTCCAGATCCGTACCGTGCTTATTGAACAGCTCCGTCAGCACGCTGCAATCCTCGAAGCCCGCGTTCATGCCCTGCCCATAGAACGGTACCATCGCGTGGGCCGCATCGCCCACGATCAGGGCTTTCGAGCCGACGTGGTACGGCCGGCACTTGATCATCACCAGCGACTGCGGTTTCGTCTTGAAGAAATCCTTCACCAGCCGCTCGCGCCCAATCAGCTCGATCGCGTCCGGGAAGTACTGGCCGAAGAACGCCAGCAGCTGCGCCTGGTCGGTAATACTGTGGAACTGGGTGAACGGCATGAACAGCGTCACCGTCCAGGTGCGGTCCTGGTTCGGCAGGGCAATCATCATAAACTGACCGCGCGGCCAGATGTGCAGATAGTTGTGGGGCATCGCGAACTCCCCGTTGGCCGCGGGCGGTATGCACAGCTCCAGGTAGCCGTGCTCGATGTACGTCTGGCTGAAGTCATAGCGCGGTCGCTTCACGATCTCCTTCCGGACGGCGCTGTACGCACCGTCGCAACCGACGATCAGATCCACCTTTGCGCTCTTGACCTCCTTCGTTAGGGGACTGCGAAGTAAGGCAAAAATAGAATTAAATAGAATAGATCCACGTAAAAGACTCGGAGAGGTGCTCCGTCGTAGGAGAGGTTCAAGTGCAAGGAATCGCTTGGCGAAGCCCACTTTTCATAATCCACACTTGAAGTATTTCGAACTACTTGAGCCTTCCGGAATCTACTACATCCTGCACTGTGATGACTCAGAAGAAACTCAGCGAGTGAAGCTGTACTTCTTACCAAACAAATTCAAAACTTTTTGTACTATACAATCAAATCTCCTTAGGGCCTGAGTTAGAAGCAGATTTAGAAAACTAGTCATCTATAAACAATCAAAAACTTGCTATATTACTTCTTAAAAAACTAAATCATCCTTCACTAACAGATATAGATTCAAAATATTGTAAGGGCTTTGGTCCCAGTTGGAAAATCGTCAATCGAACTTCATTTGTATTCCTCTCTAAACACGCGTTGCCGACCCCTGGTCTGAGCCCGTCCATTCATGCTCAACTCGCGATAAGCACCCGTCAGTGGAACTGGATTGTTTCCACAAAAACTCATAGCTATCGGGAAATCTCTGCACACGCACTACAAGATACGTTCGAGAAAGATCCGTTTGGACAGGGATCTGTCTGGAAGTTATCTCTCGCTGCGAATACCTCCCGCAGAGAGCACGACGAAAATTGTGCGCAAAAAAGAGATTCATTATCTCTGCTCTTCCTGTTGTTAACATTCGATGTTGCATACTTACTCAACCATCGAGAAATTGCCCTCGTCCAGATCCGCGCCGACCAGCTTGTGGTTGAAGTGCAGGTGAATGTTCGGGTATTTCTCAGCCGCTGTAGCGCAAAATTAGACACGAAAAGAAGCCTTATAAGTGGCTGGGAAACCGGTACAATTCCACGCCCGGTAATACTACACCGGTGACACGCACTACCACCTCCCACTTTTTCCCGTCACGGAGTTTCCTCCGCGAGGGCGAAATACCCACCATTCAGCAGCACCTCGTTCAGGTGCTTGCGGCCGACGGAGTAGATGCACTGGTTGGTGTTCGCGTCGTACGGTACGATCTTCCGGTTGCCGCTGACGTCGTGTAGCATCCGGCCCGACATCGGGATACCGTGCCCGAGCAGGGCTTCCTCCAGGCCGACCTCGGCCAGCGCCCGGCGGCCACGTGCCGACAGGGCCAGGTTGATACTGCGCCCTACGACCAGCTCAGCCGTTCGAATATCTGGCGGTGGTAGGGGAAGAAGGTGTCGGCACATGTAGAACGAGAGTTTTACGTTACAAATTACGACATCGAACCGCGGAGACCTACCTTCACGGTACTCGTACAGATTCACTTCATGGCCTTTTTTGCCCAAGTGTAGCGCGAGCAGCGAGCCAACCTGAAAATGAGATTAACAGGGAGATGAATTACGATGGACAAAGTACTGCTAGTACTTTCGGCTACATCACGCAAAAAAAGCAGCGAGCTTTGGTATAACGCGAATCATTATTAACCCCGGTCAGTGCAGAGGCAATTTAAATCACATCCTCGTTGCGGAGGAGATTAAATTGCTTCCCTGTTAAGAAGAAGCCACTGCCGAAATTAAACGACCACGATGATAAGCCACATACTCAGACGGAAGAAGACACAGAAAGACCGGAGCATTTATGTTGTCGATGAGTGTCTGCTACCAATAGTATGATTTGCTTCGTAGACTGTTCTTCGTACAACACTTCACTCGCAATACACACCGTTCAGAAGGTTCACGCAAAAATCCTCATCTTCTCACTACACGAATAGTAGCACACTTTTCTTTGTTGCTGGGCGCATAATCCAAATAAAAACATGTTTTTCTTCTATTTCTAAACATCCAAGCAAGCACAGGTCTGCAAGTGTCGTTCGGAGGTGCAACAATTCTAACCAGCCTGTGCAAACATTTGCTGTTTGCATTTCCTGTGTACCAGGGTTGTACTACTCGTACTCGTGCCAAAATGTATATGGTTGTAATGGTTGTTGGAAGAGTTTGTAAGGAAAACTACGCGAATAATATTCACTATACCGCAATAGAGCCAAAAACTATACTAACTTAAAAGGAGCTTCTAAACGCTGAACACTTACCAGCCCACCTCCAACGATGGCCACATCCAGTGGCTGATACTGTGTGCCATTGGTGTTCGTTCGCTTGTATTTGTCACTGCTGGTTGCCATTTTTTTTGGAACTTTTACAGCACTGGTTCGCGATCTTCCTCAGCACGCAGCGGCTAGTGACGCAAATAGTATATCACCCAGGAGCTACTACACCTGCAGCAGTATAGGCACCACCGATCCCGACGTCCAACAGGAGAACTGGCACGACCAACCGTCCGACTGGTATTGAGCTCCGCTGCCGAACATGCTGGACAGAAAAAGCTTCCACGGTGCCCGTCTCCCACTCCGTCCCTCGTCTCATCCTATCTCTTCACACACCGGCGCGGTGCACGCCTCACTGACGCTTCGGGCTTACTGCGGTAAAGCTTAGTGCACCAGACGTTATCACATTTCCAATAGTTTTTTTGTTGTTGCTGGCGCTGCTGTTGCTCTCTCTCCGTCTCTATCCATTATTGGTGCTGGACGACATATGACACCACGGTTGCTAATCCTTCAAAACGGAGTGGATTGTTTGATGAGTGTGACCGAGGCGAAGAATCCCTTCGCCCAATTTCAAATCTAAAGATCGCTTTTTATACTTCTTTCCTTTGTGCGCGACGCGCAAGATCTTTTTTGTGTGTTTCGGTAACGAGCATTGAACAGGAATGGATCAGTACGGAACAAAAACGGTTTGCAATCACCAAAAAACAAAACACACACGCAATCGCCCTATCAACATCGTTCGGCGGTCGAGTTTTGGGACGCTGGAAGATTCTAGTTAATATGAGTCCGTCAGATTAGAGCCGATTTATATACGTATTACATAGTTTTTGCTCTTGCTGTAACATTATACACATTGTGTCCAACAAAAAAGACAAAAATTCAAATACTACGATGGTTTATTAAGCTGAAACTCGTGATAAGGCATTACAAAAAAAAAACAGTGGCCACTTATGGAAGACAAAAAAGGGTCAGAAATTTCCACCGCACTTGAGGAGCTCGTGAGACGCACAAACCGTCGTAAATATAAGACTTAAGAGCAGCTAAGTGCAGGATTAGGACATGTGTAGTAATAGCTACGCTAATAATTAGCAAACAGCTTGCAAAGCTACGACACGATCACAAGCACAGTGTGCCACTGTGTTTGCTGCGATTCGGTGAAAGTGATACGTTTCCAGGAATGAGGAGCGATATCAGCTCCGGATACCTGGAGATATGCACATGAGCAAGCCTGCAAATGGGCAGGCAGATGAACCCTAAAGGGCGCGTTCGTCCGCAGACGGGAACTATCTCCAGGGAACATGCCGCTTATCACCCTGCCCGCGTCCGACCGTCGTCAACTTAGTCATACGCATGCGAACATTTTTGGGCCGATGCCGGCTGAGAGTCAATGTTGTTATCAGCGGCATGCTGTGCTAGGGAGGGAATAGATTAACGACGGGTTCGCTGGTCCGTGCCGTCTGGAGATCGCGATCAGCACCGAAGCGACGTGCCGTGACTGATCCACCAAGATTGGACGGCGTGTGACACCAGTCAGGTTCGTTCATTCTGGACGGATGGAAATGGAGAAACGGAGGCAGCAGGGTTATACAAATTGAAACTTAAACAGGGGTTTCCCCCACAAGTTGCCTAGCATTCGCCTGAATGTGTTGCGTCCTATGGCTTCTATATTCTAAAAAAGTGTTTTTCTTTTTTTGACAATCTATCATGTTGTCTATTCTTTCGGAACAAGAAAGTATTTGCAACCATATTCGCTTAGTTTGGAAAAACCACAAACTCACGTAAATTAATTCAATTTCAGTTTGAAAAAAACCGTTGTACTAAAACCTGTACTAAAAACGTACCCGGGTGTAAACTGAACGATAAAACAGAAAAATAAATATTAAAATAATTAGATTCGTTAGAACTAACTACACAATTCACCTTCACCTCTGTATTACTTGACCCGCTCACGGTGGAACACGCTGTACTGATCTTGTCAGTTAACCAATCGCGCTTCAGACTCGGTCAATGATTGCAGTCCTACATCCACGGTTGTAGTGTGATCGCAGAGATCGAACCTGCTAAATTAGTGCCTCAAATATCAAACAGAGGTTTACTTCTTGTGAGCAAGTTTGAAGTGTACACAACACAGCTTCTTGCTGGACAACGACCTAAGCAGCTGACCGTTCGCTCGGAAGGATGTTACTCTATATTATTATCATGCCCAACCCAACCTGTCGTCTCGATATGCTGTGCAGAATGAATGATCCATACTTTCACATCTCTCCAAGGATAATGGTAAGAACATGTTTTTTTTTCGGAAAACAGATTTTGATAATTAAAACTCAGAGAAGTATCTGGCATCTTCACGAGAAAGAGGAAGGATATGCAGTTTGAATTAAACAATGATCAAATTAAGAGTATCATAAGAGTTTGTCAATGCAATGCAAAAACCAAGAGTACCTAAAGGAGGACTACATATATGAAAGCGGTATGAATTATAAGACAAATCTGTATAATAAAAGTCAGCAACTATTAAAGGATACAAGCCATTCGAAACTGCATGAACAATGCGTAAAGATAGCAAAAATATTATGTTATGAGAGTTGAAGAACGAATGAATACAAATTGAACCCTAGGCGCCTTTAGCCTGTTTACAAAGGATCCTGCTGCACCCATCTTCAGTAGAAGTTTGTTTGACGTGAACTTATCCGAACGTTACAGGATCTCCACTGTACTAATCGCAGTCTTCAGATGCAAATGCACAACGAAATCAACATTGATCACACTTACGACCGAAAGGACAATCAACACTTGTTCCACCGCATAACCGGCTTCTCCACGTTCATCCCACCGGCGAACATGCATTTTCTCGGGGTGCAAGAACAATCAACACTTCGTTTGTAGAGTAACTGACTCCGGCCAGATGCCAGCTGCTGTGTATTATTCCATTTTCAACATTCCACACTCGAAGCGGAACATTCCTACACCATCAGCGTCAATCAGTTTCCTTCCATTGTATCACTCTCTCTCTCCCTCTCTCACACTCCCAGCTTAGGCAACCAGGGCGGAAGCGGTGCTGGACTCGTACTTCCAGTTGGGCGGCAGGACTGCCTTGATCTTGTAGTACCGGGCCAGGCGGTGGATGCGGGACTCGATCAGAATGAGGCGGAACTTGCTGTCAATGTCCTTGCGGTTGCGCTCCAAGTGCTTGCGGATCGACACGGCCTTCTTGATCAGGAAGTACAGATCCTCCGGAATGTCGGGCTTCAGGCCGACGGCTTTCATGATGCGGAGCACCTGGAAGAAAAACATGATGGAGGGAAACGTAAGTACACATCCTTTTGGGGCACACCGGCCACATTCACACACACGCACGCACGCACACACAACTAACCTTGTTGCCATTGACGAAGCGGACCTGGGCGACACCGTGCGAGTCACGCAGGATGATGCCGATCTGCGACGGAGTCATGCCCTTCTTTCCGAGCTTCTTGATCTGCTCCTTCACATCGTCGGCGTTCAGCTTCAACCACGACGGCACGGAACGACGGTACGGCAGCGCGGATTGGGAAATACCCTTACCAGGAGCGTGCATACGACCCATTTTTCGATATTTTTATTCGTGCTTTTACGCACCGCGTGTTTAGTTCACCGAGAGTTGCAAAAAAAGGAAGATGGAGGAAGTCGTGTCAAACGGTGACAGCGCGGCATCGAACCGGCGGCCATGGGCGATGACAGCAGGGTTGACAGCTGTCGCTGTGGGGAACCAGGTGAGACAGCTGTCTCGCATCGATCGTGCATTGCAGGAAACCGAAATGCATTATGATCAAAATTGTTTGGAGTTTGAAAATATGTTTTTTTTTTTCAAACAAAAATCCTTGTTTTCATACTGAAAAATCTTAAACTATATTTTAATTCATTTTAAATAGTTAACCCCACCACCTAGCTGTCAAACGATGTTTACATTTTGTTCGAGCGATCGGGAATGGCATATATAAATGATGAACTTAAAAAAACACTGTATTCTCCAGTTGCTAGTGGCTTTTGAAATCCTCCTCCACAGAAGCGAAAGTTTACTACATTGTTTGCAGATGGTTTCGTTGTTGGAACAATAAAACAGGTTGATTATATATACAGTGGACGCAAAATAAAATATGTACTTATAAAAGACGATAATAGTTCCTCCATCATATGCTTGTTGCTTGATGATTATGCATATGTGTGTGTGCTCATGACGTAAACAAAAATTATCCCTAGAGGTCAAACTTTGTTTTCAAGATGGCTACCAAGACGGGCTTATGGCCTTCTTTACATCGCCTTGTGTTTTAAATCTCCAAATGACAATTCATTTGACAGCTGTTCTTGTTGTTGTTCTTCGCAGCCGTCAAATGTGTCAAATCGGCTAGGATGAACTTTGTTTTCAAAAGAGCTGTCAATTGTGCAATCTGCGCAGTTCGAAATGACCGTTTTTTGTGTTTTATTATTTATTTCATGAAACCTGTTCTCGCTCAGTAGCGAGAAACGCGTTTCCATGTACGTAGTGAGAAGCAGACGAGAAACCCCGTCGTTGTATTTCTCACTAGGTGTTCTCGCATCGTTCTCAGGACGTTATACGGACATGTAAAGCCCGCTTCATACATGGCCTTTTAAACTTATGTGGTGGTGGGCATCGGGACTGCAGTTTCAAGTTTCGTGAACTTTACACAAATTTGATGTTGCTTCAATTAGCTTAAATCCTTTCTTTACAACCGAAAACACAACATTCTCCAGCATGTGCATGCAAAAACCAAATTTGCATACAGTCTGTTCCCGAGATGCGCTTTCGTGAAGTCGCAGGAAGGCGTAAACAAATAAACCCAAAATACGAAATTGAGCAGAATTCTAATTGCATTACCGTTTCTTATGACGAATCTGAACCCCTGAACATTATATAAGGTGTTTTAAAGCAATCATGTTCAAATTACATACTAACGTTTCGATATTTTAAAACACTTCACAATTTTGAAGCGTTTCAAATGCTTCATTTATTAACTTCTTAACTTGACCTCCAGAGGCCGCACCAATATGCCAATTCGAGCAGTTTTAACTAGACGAAAAAGCAAGATACATTCTATTTTATTGCACGTGGAATGCGTAAACTTCAATCATTTTTTCACGATGTTTACTTGTAGTACATGCTTACACTTTCATGTAACTTTTTACTACAGTGTGATGCGATTTTTTGACAAATTAGGCTGGGCTTTGGAAGTTAACCGGCAGACCAGCTCGATAAATTGCGTTTATAAATGCGGTGTGTAATACTTCTGGCCATCGCATGGAGTGCACAGTGTGCTTCGTGATTTGAAGTAGCAGTTATTCGAGCAGAACAAACTATTTCGACTCGTATTTTCCATAAATCATTTTTATTTTATCCCGTTTCAGTGCCGTTGAGTCTTCCTTCGGCATTCTTCCAAATTGCCATGCTCACAAAGCACGGATGCATAAAGACAATCTTTCTTTCGAACATGCTTCAAAATTTGAATTTCATGTCCCCGCTCTGCCGCGCATGCGCTCGCAAAATCAATCTTCTGGACAATGATTAAAAAATAGCAAAACAACTTCCCAATCACTCCACTCGCACGTCGGTCCGCGATGCGTTGAATAATAAACAAGTTCATTTGTGGAAAAGCTTCAATTGGATTAGATTCGATCGGGGTAAAGGATGGTGCGGGTGCCGGCGGTGTCGGTCGGCTGGCGGGTGGTCACCAAGGCATAAGTTGCCCAGCCACCGCTACCGTCTGTGTGGAGCTCACGATTTCGCGAAGCGCAACCCCTCACACGTCCCCAACGCGGTAATGATTGGTGTATTTACGTTGCCTTTGACACCAGGTTTCCTAATTAATTTCCTTTTTTATTCGATTCGTACCCCCCCCACACACACACACACGCCCCCCACACAGTGCCACTCTATAGCATGCCCAATAGTGATTCGTCCGGTGGTATATACTCCCCTCTTCCACAGACGACACTGACCGATTCCGAGAGCGAGGAGGAACTGCTACGGCGCGCCATCACCGTCCGCCGAATATCGGAGCGTACGAGCGGCGGTGGCGTCGCGACGGCGATCAGGATGAACGGCATGAAGGGACGCCCGGTGGCGGAGCTGCGCTCTGCGCCCGGCACCGAGAACGGTGGAGCCGCCCTGTACAACGGTGGCTACCCACCGAGTCCGAGCGATGTGGAGGACGCGAGCGGGGTGTTTCACGCGGACAACGTAGCCATTTTGCACGAGGCCGGCTCCATACCGGACCACAAGATGTCGCTGCCGAGGAAGTGTTGCTTCGTGGCATCGCTGGTCGTGTGCTTTCTGGCGCTGGTGATCTTCCTGTGGGTCATTCCCTGTTCCGACGAGCTGTCCTGCCCGGCACGGTACGTTACTTGGTGACTCCAGCGCTTTGGAGCGATAACGGTAACATCTCCCACTGTCATCTGCAGGGCGGAACGAGTGAAGACGCAGAACTGGATACGGAACTACGAGAAGATCGAGCTGAAGGGCGTGATAAACGTGGTCGAGGGTGTGCACGGCAAGAGCAAGAACCTCGTCTTCATGTACCGGGGCGACAAGCTGTTCCCGGAGTTCGACGAGTCGTACCGGCGCCGGAACGGCATCATCTCGCTGGTGGGCAGCTCCGGCAAGGTGGCCTGGTACGATCAGATGATCAACGAGCCGAAGAGCATCGACTGCACGCTGCTCGACGCGGATCGGAGCGGTGCGCCGGACTGTCTGGTGCTGGACGAGTACGGCCAGCTCGAGTGCATCGATCCGCTGTCTGGGGAGTGGCTGTGGCACGCGGAGGGGTACAACAAGCGGTCGAGCGGCGGCCGCCAGAACGATATGCTCGACTTCCCGCTGCTGATCCCGGACGTGGATGGGGACGGTGTGCACGATCTGCTGTTCGTGACAAGCTCCAGCGAGACGAAGCACAACCGGCTGGTGCTGATATCCGGCAGGAAGGGAGTCACCGTCGGTGACTCGTACGCCGTCAAGGAGTGTCTGTACGTGCACAAGCTGACGCTGGACGTGGAGCTGAACGTGAAGTTCAACTGCGTGAAGGAGAAGTCCGAGCAGCAGAAGGCGAAATCGCTGCCGGACCTGTACAAGCTCATCCACCGGAAGGCGCTGGACATGCGCGCGGTACGCCGGATGCCCACCGATCTGCCGCAGCACAAGTTCTTCGGGCAGCGGCGCAACACCGAGAAGCAGCGCACGATCACGAACGTCGGCGGCAAGCAGCTGGTCGTGGAGAACCGGGGCCGTTGTCCGGAGAACTGCTCCACCTCGGTGCTGCTGACGGAGGAGGCCACCGGCGAGCTGCTGTGGAACGTGTCCGGGCGCCAGCTGTACGGCATGCAGCCGGTCCGTTTGAGCTTCTCCAGCTTCGGTGCCGACAACCGGTCCACGATGTACGGCTTCGTGATCAAGTTCTGGGAGTGGAGCCAGCGCGATCCGGACAACCGGAGCACGCGCTTCAAGCGCACGCTCGGGCTCGGCGTCGGCGGCCACGACGATCGCGACCGGCAGCGGTTCGTCCACCAGCAGCCCTGGATCGGACCGCCCGGGCTGGACGCCATCTCGAAGACTTCGTCGTCCGCGCGCGGCCAAAACCAGTCGTCGCCGTCCTCGACGCGACCGGTCGGCGTGTTTCGGACGCGCATGCGCTTCCTGAAGGAAACGATCAAGCTGATCGTGTTCAACTCCACCTACATCAAGATCGAGAACACGAGCCAAAGCAACGTGATCCAGTTCTGCCGCGAGACGGTCAACGGCGACCCGGCGGACGTGCTGTGCCAGCCGGACCTCAACTACCAGGAAAACTCGCTGCTCATCGCCGACCTGGACGACGACGGTTCGCAGGAGCTGGTGTCGTACTACTCCACCTTCGTCAAGACGGCCACGGGCGATGCGGACGGCATGGGTGCGGGTGTCGGCGTTGGGCCGGGCGCCACGATGAAGCTGAAAACGTACGTCCAGCTGCTGCGCCTGGAGTCGGAACTTCCGAAGCTCTACACGGCGCCGGCCGGACAGGAGCCAGCGGGCGCTGCTGACGGTGCGAAGCAGCTTTAAAGCGGACAGCGACCCGCTCTCCAAAAGCATTCCAAACTGCGGATTAACAAAACGAGTGTGATTGTGTGATCTCATACCAACCGTTCCAATGTGTATTCGTTACGTTTTTTTTGTGTTGTATCTGTATTCCTTGCATCGATGTTACGCCGTAGAATGTCACTGTCACTATTGTAGGCTAGCAAAAGAAACACCTACTCGCAGTTCACTCACACTTTGCCGGTAGTAATGATAGTGTAAGCGAACGATAATGATAGTAGTGCACGTTCGCGGGACGCGCACTGTAAGCGCTGTGAGACCAACGAAGGATGAATGGATCTAGGACTGGAAAGAAAGACAGCAACCCCAGCCCGTGTACGATAAGTAGTGATTGCTCCTCTTCACCGTTCACTGCACCGAGATTCGCGGGGAGGTCCCTGTAGACATACGCACGCTTCTATTTTCGACACAAACCGCAATCAAAAGACATGACAAAATACTTAGTTCCAGTAGCGACACGGGGAAGTGAAGTGAAATAAAAATCCATATGGACCTAATGTTGAACGACAGTGTGAATGTTTAGTACTGCTTGAAAGATCAGTCAGGAAGAACGAAATCCTATTGGAGTTGTTGACATTATTTTGACATTTCCGCACGGTGTGCACACTACGCCAGGCTACTAGATTGCCTGTCTTTCATGAATATTTCAAGAAAATACACTGAATTAGACATTGAGTATGATTGGTTTGAAATCCTTTTGCAGATCGTTTACCGGTATCTGTGTGTGTTCAAATTAGACTGAAGAAAGCGATAACAAACTCCGAGTTTCAACGTGTGTCATTCTGGGCCTATTTCAAGTTTAGGTCAGACGGTCAGTTCTGAATCCCAGAAAAAATACAGACGTAACAAATGAAGTAATGTACAAAACCGCTGGTCAGATGCGTTCAACAACCATGGTTCTTCATTCATAGATGTATCAACGGCAGTAAACCATGACTGCTAACGTCCAGGTGTGTCAGGGACAGCAAAAAACCCGATTTGTATGAAACCATATGTCAACGACGGCAATGCCTGAGCCGGCATGGCAAGAGCACCTCCATACCGCTCCAAATTTTTGTCCTTGTCGTTTACTAGAGCATGCCTTAAACGGACTACGACTCTGCTTAAGACCCGATCTCAACTGCACTCCCTCGTGCTGCTTCAATTCTCGGGACAAACTCTCAAACACCAATCGGTGGCTCCATCAATCGCAGCCCTAATCGTTCTCGCAACTATACTGCGTGCTGCCCCATTTGCAGCGAGCGGAGTATGAACCTATTTTTTTTCCATCGACGTCACACATCGATGTGCGAAATGTGCGGAGTCGATGTTGTTTACAACAAAATATATGTTCGTCATGGCCACCGTCAACAACAGCGTCCCGCGTGTATGTTTGGCTTGGGAGGAGGCGATAGTCCTTTTAATGTGTATTGCCGGGTCCGGTTGTTTACTACTGAGGTCCGCGCACTGGTGGAGGACGATTTCCAACGGCTACGGTTTAAATACGTTCCCAAGTCAACGATCTGATGTTGGGGGAAAACCCCCCCACAAGCTAGATAGATGATTCAGAGTAGTGTCAATGTGCGATAGTTGTGCGTACAAACCAACGTTTGACAACGATGGAGCCACTGAATCTTAATCCTATCGCAAACTCGTGATCAGCGCGTGATGCACAATTTCCGGTGTTGCTGCGAAAGTCAGCCAAGATTTAGTACATTTCTCTCGAGGGATTCGTACGATCGTTTTTCGGCGTACATTTTGATAAGCAAACACGGCGGAAATGCGATGCTGTTTCTAGCTCACTCCCCACTCCCTGAAGCAGCGTCCCTGAGGTGGAGGCCGCTGATCCTGCTGATGCACCCTCTGCTCGTGCTTAATGAGCCGTGCAGAGAACATCTGCAATCAGCGGTGGGATTGTTAAACGGGGAAATTGTTTCCTTTGAAGAAGTTTCGATCATCCCTCACGACCGTCTCTGGTGATAAACGCATGGGCTCCTACTTCCCAGCACAACGTGCGCGAGCGCGCGCGCGCGCCCGCATCAGCGCATCAGTGTTGTCAGGGAAGAAGAAGAGAACAACTTCCCTCGGTATCAACAAAAGTCGCGAGACTTGTAACGTGTCCTAGCTGCCTGCCTACCGTCGCGTCCCTGCTCATCCCATCTCGGAACGATCACACAAACACTCACCTACATCGGGTCCCGCCTATGTCTGGTGGAGCTGGGGCTTATCAGCTGCCGCGGTGGGCAACATCGCGTCCGCTGACGTAGGTTACAGCGGATCAACGCGTCGTCGTACGATCGGCGATGGCAACCATGGCCAGCAACAGAACGCTTAGACCGTATGGTTCTCTCGGAAGATCTCTGGGGGGCATCGGGCGGAGGGCTTTGCTGTAGAGATTTCGACGAGAACTCGCTCCGATTCCCGATCGATCGATCGATCGGGCACCGATTGGTACGGGCGTGAAGTAAAACAAATACTCGAGTTTTATAAACTTGATCAAGAAACCGATTCACCAGTACCGTCTTCTTATAAATAGAAGATCGTGCGAGTGAGTGGCTCCATTGAGCTAAAGATAATCTAACAGATCGCAACAGAAACGCTCCGTACGCACAAAGTGACCGTTGGTGGAAAAGTGATAAACCGGCATCGAATCGACTTGATAACATTCGAACTGAGCGGAAGTGTTGTAGTGTTTCGCAATGGCCGCCTTCAACGACAGCAAACATGGCGTTAGCAGAATGTAAGTAGCAGCGGGAGTGGAAGTGTTCGGAACAGGTTCCGCAGTGTGTCCGATCAGTACTGATTATGTTCAGAAATGACTCTACACAAGTGCTGAGAGTACAGCAAATGGGGCCAAGAGTGGAGCAAATCAATTGTCGCCCTGTCGCCGGACACTTGATGGTCTCGGCCGGCTCCGGTACCATCAGAAAGTCATTAAGTCGCTTTGGAACTGCATGCCGGCCCGTGATCGCGCCAGCAGCAATCATCATCATCACCGCGCTCGTTCGAACACATAAACAAGCCCAATCATGGCCATTCGCCTGGTACAGGGACAGTAGTTTATATTTCGCACAAACTGCAGCGTTACACCCTCGGAAGGGCTTGACAACACGGCCGGCTCGAGTTACCCTAGGGGAGGTGCGCAGGCAATGTCTTTCACTTTGGAGACGTTTGGAGCGTCGCGTCAATTGGCGCACATGGAGACATGGCTTCCTGCAACGGCGGCCTGTACGCCTGTTCCGCGTGTGGCGCGTTGTCACCGGCGGTACTATCAACGTCCCGGGATGCCAAAACAAAAACCGTGAACCAGCGGCTTTATCAGTCTGGCTGGTTTTTAACGACTTTCGCGCAGCAAGTGCATGTTTTTTGTTGTTTCGTTTGCGTTTCGGAAGGGACTTGTCGTTTGTTTTATGAGCTAGAAGAGAAACAGATCGTTGCAAAACAAACCGATTCATTGCATCACTCTTGTTTGCGTTTCCTCGATCGATGTTCGAGAAGGCGTTCGCTGTCGCTGGACCCGATCGTAATCAAGATCACATTCTTCCAATGGATGACCCCCTAGGGCTGCGGGGAGGGAGTCGATGTTTACATGCCCGGTTCGCACCCCCCTTTGCACTCGATCGAGCCCTTCGCAGCCATAATATTATTGAGCCTGATTAGACACCGGCAATTCGACTCCGTCCCACAGGCGAACCACGTGCTTTCGGTGTGGATATCGAAAGCCGGGCCGGGTAACCTCTTCCAGCCGGCCTTGACCTGCTTCTCCAAACGATCGATGGCTCCTTATCGCGATCGCGTGACGTCTTCCTCCCCGCAACAACATGTTGTTGTTTTTGTTCGGGACCGCAAACGCCTAAATCGCCGCCAATCAGCAAGTTTATACTCGGGCCACCAAAAAAAAAACACACAAAACAAAACAGGACGACATTTGCTGTTGTTTTGCCTCTTTGGTGACGTTGGCTTGCACCGCATTCCACCCCCCCCCCTCCTCCTCTTCCACCCAGTCCATCCAACGAGACAAAGAATCTGACGCTAGTGGAGCAAAACAAAGCGGCATTAAAATTCGCACGTTTGGAATACCGCCGAAGTGAATGTGGTGATGCCTTACGATATAAAACGCGTTCAGGCAGATCCGTACACTCGACGTAGGCACACCTCCCCACATTTCCTGCCTGGAGCGTGCCACCGGCGGCTGTTCTGATTTCCTGACTCGCTCGCCTGCAGTACGAGCAGTGGAGTTCGATTGAAGAAAAAAAACGACAACAAACCCATTACTTAAGAGCGCCATCTTTCCATAATTACCCGTCGCTTCGGCTGTGTCTTGCCGCGGGCCGCGCCTCACCGGGCCCTGTCACAGTTGCAATCAGCGCAAACATCCCCTCCCCATTCGGACACACAGACGCAGACACACAGCGAAGTCCGTCACGCCAAACATGCGACAGCGCGCGTCCGGACGGCTTTTATGCTATCACCGGGGCCGGTCGAGCGGTCATTCAAGAGCGAGGCGTGACAGTGTACGGTTCGGTAGCGCCAGCAAGCAGCCACACGCAGCAGCAAGTCCTTCCCATCGCACACGACACGACAAGAAGCGTTTCCTCCGTCTCGCGGTCATCTGCCGTTAATGGTGCTGGAGCAAAGGAGCCTGTGTGTACACCTGTGACCAGATTGAAAAAGGGGCCCCGGCAAGCCAACAATGAGCAAGTTCAGCTACCTGCAGAACGGCAACGTACCGAACGGTGTCTCCAATGGGCACCACAACCACCACCAAAATGGCCACACGAACGGAAACCGGAACGGTGGGGAAGCCTGCCAACAGAAGGCCGGCCCGAGTGCGGCCCCATTCCACATGCCGCGCACCGAGCACGTCGGGTAAGTTTTCGGACGGAAACCGGAACCCGACTGGAAACGGGCTGGACGCGCAGCGGGAAAGATGATCCCGGGTCCAAGCCGCTCGGAAGTCGTGCAAGTGCGCGTGGTGCACGTGCCGGTGGGCCAGTGACCGGGCCGAGTGATTAATGGTGTGAATTTCTTGCGAATGCTACGCGAGAACGCTCTTGGAAGAGTTGTTACCGTGACCTGAAGATTAGCTCCCCTGAGTCGTTCACTCTGTCCGTGTGTCCTAAACGTCTTATCACGGGCACGACACCGGTCTGATCGCAAATATTGTTATTACGCCGCTTGCGCGGCGCGTGTTGTTACTGAATCCCGAAAATGTCCGGAAGAATCTGTCAACTGTGGCGTGGAGTTATCAGCAGACGCTTTTGTTTGACGGCGCTGCTGACAGGCCGCGTCAGGCAGGCTTCGTAGTAACTAGAACCAATCTAGCGGTGGGACATTCGCAACTCCCCGGTGAACTCCGGCGGGATCGGTGTGCTTATCGGCATCGGACATCGAGAAAGTTCGTGGGGTCGGGACGACAGAGGGGAAATACGCCGCAGAACCAGTTCTCTCTCTCTCCAAATTTGATGCCCCTCACTACGACCGGCTGTTGTCGTGTCGGTCTCGCGAGAAGGTGATGATGACGATCGTGCCCCTCTTCGAAACGATCAGCGGGGTCATCGCGTTGAGACGTCTGCGCAGACAAAATGCTGCGCATCCTGCGATAAGGAGATCAAGAGTCTGTGTGTGTGTGTTTGTGCTGCAACGTAATTGCCCAAACGGCAGGTGATTTGGAGGCGGTTCTGTTAGGAGAACGTTCCGCTCCAAGTCGGAACGATTTGGTCCAAACTGCCTTCAACAGGTCCTTGAGGCTTGTCTACTGCAAATTACATTTCTAAGTGGTGCCTGGTGTTAATGGCGTTCCCTTTCACTTGTCGCCCGCAGGTACACCTACGACACGCTGCAGGAAATCGCCAATCATCTCCTGGCCCGCACCGAGCTCCGTCCCAAGGTGGGCATCATCTGCGGCTCCGGTTTGGGTACGCTCGCCGATCAGCTGACCGATGTCGACAGCTTCGACTACGAGACGATCCCGCACTTCCCCGTCTCCACGGTGGCCGGCCACGTTGGGCGGCTCGTGTTCGGCTATCTGGCCGGTGTGCCGGTCATGTGCATGCAGGGCCGCTTCCACCACTACGAAGGATATCCGCTGGCGAAGGTGAGCACTCGGGAGCACTCAGGAGAAGAGAAAACGTCCTTAACCTAACCTAACCTAACCTAACCGAACCTAATCGCGTTCTTCCAGTGTTCGATGCCGGTGCGCGTGATGCATCTGATCGGCTGCACGCACCTGATCGCGACGAATGCGGCCGGCGGCGCGAATCCCAAGTTCCGCGTCGGCGACATCATGCTCATCAGGGACCACATCAACCTGATGGGCTTCGCGGGCAACAACCCGCTGCAGGGCCCGAACGACGAGCGCTTCGGGCCGCGGTTCTTCGGCATGGCCAACACCTACGAGCCGAAGCTGATCCAGAAGGCGAAGGAGATCGGCCGGCAGATCGGCATCGAGAACGAGCTGCGCGAGGGCGTCTACACGTGTCTCGGCGGGCCAAACTTCGAGACGGTGGCCGAGGTGAAGATGCTGGCCATGCTCGGCGTGGACGCGATCGGCATGTCGACCGTGCACGAGATCATCACGGCCCGGCACTGCGGCATGACCTGCCTGGCGTTCAGTCTCATCACCAACATGTGCACGATGAGCTACGACGAGGAGGAGGAACACTGCCACGAAAGTATTGTCGGTGTCGGCAAGAACCGGGAGAAGACGCTGGGCGAGTTCGTGAGCCGCATCGTCAAGCACATCCACTACGAGGCCAAAAAGTAGGGTGGAGAGAATGCCGGGAAAGAGCAGACAAAGCAAAGTGATTATTCTTATGGGTACCGGTCGGAGGGGAGCGAATCGCAATGTCACTGTTCACATAGGTAAACCAATTATTTAGGTAGGGTTACGTTATGAAAGCTTAACTTTAGTCGTACTGTAAGTAGATCTAGAGCCAGCGAAGCTTACAATTCTGATGTGTTTTATCCGATAGAAAATAATAAAAATTAAATCGAATCAATTCAAAACGCTTATTTGAGACTTGAGTCTGATTTACTGCCTCATGTACCCTCTAGGAACTCTAGGAATCGAAGATAACTCGGTACAAACTGGAACCTTCATCGTCGCTACATATATCAGATACGGTACAACTAGCAAATCCACTAAAACTGCTTCAAAATAAACAATAAAAAGCCATATCACTAACCTAATCATACTAGAATCCACTGCCAGATGAAAGAAACGCCCTGATGCCGCTCCAACAGTGGTTTATTCCGGTTTCGGGCCAATTGCTTTCGGCACACTAATTCAATTCCCAGTTCAAGTCCACACACTGACCCTCTCCGCCGGTTATCATGTGTGTTTTCGGGGTGGCAAAACGCATCGCTCACTAGCCGCCCTTGCCGCCTGCGATTTATTGGCGGCCACCTCATCCTCATCATCGCCTCAATTGTCTCTGATGATGATGATGATGCCGGTAAATTGTGCGATTTACGCAAAACGCGTTCCCGTTTATGGGTGCAGATTGCGGATCGGATGAAAGAACCAATCGAAAGAACCGCAAGGACTCGGCTCTTGTGCAAAATGGAGAAGCTTGGAACGTTGGAAGCCATGCGATTCCCGGTACTTATCAACGTGATTATGGCAAACTAAACACTGTGCTATAAAGGGCCGGTTGCGCTATAAAACATTTTATGGCATGCTAAAGCGGCAGAGAAATGGGGCTTCACGCAAACTAGACAGAAAAATAACGTTAAAAAGTGCAGAAATTGTGTCTTTCATTCCAAAAATGCATTAAAAAACTGTTCTGAATTCTGCGTTTATATTCCACATTGAACGCTTCAACGCTAAACATAAAGCGCACACGCGTCGTCGTTAAAACGTTATCAATCGGTATGCGGTGGAAGCTGCGTTTGCAACGGAGCCATAGCATTCCTCGTTTGGGGCACGACAACACGAACACTAGCGCACGCGGTCCCCAACAGGCTGGTGCTCCACCACCGTCCAGCCACACTATCGGTCACTTGCATTCGAACGGCCATCGCGAACGGATTGTGATCCAGCCGAAGACGAACCGAGAGTTAGCTCGCTTAGTTCCAACTTAAATTTAGTGATACAGTGCAACTGAACAAGTGGTGGATTGTTATAATCATCTCGCAAACAGTGAAAATGGATAGGACCAGTGTCGGCGCCAGTGCGAACGGAACAAAGCCCCCGGGCAAACGGCTGAACGGACTCTACAACCCCGCGCAGGATAACACTGGGTACTAAGGTTGTTTTTGATAAACTAAGCTCATCTCCGGAACATCCGGGCTCCTAGCATACAACATACGAACGACATTCCTGCGACATCTAGCAGGCTGTGCCAGCTGACGTTAACGACCACCTAGCACGGCCGACATTGATTGACGGAATTCCCTTGTGTAACGGTTCTCGCATCTCGCAGGGTTAAACAAAAAAAAAAGCCCACACACAAACCAGAACTAGATCAGTGCTAGGGCAAGGTCGGGCCCATCATTACCATAACCAACCAGAACACGCGTCACGGTGATCGTGTACCGTCGGCAGGGGTACTTTCTCTTTCGCATGCGTGCGGAGTGGGACAGAGGAGGGATTTTTATTGGTAGCACCTGATTACTTCACCTAGGATAAGTGTTGGAGTTGAACGTTGCCTCTTCCGACTGTTTTGAGTCTGATCTGTCTTTTAAGATATCTGAGATACTATCTCCACAAGTGTTAGAGGATCTGTTTCGAAACGTGCTTTCACTGGCATTGGCAGATCTTCCGAGATTTATTACACCTTACACCCAATCAGAAACATCATTACATACCCCCGCTCATAATTAGTATGCGCGGTTGCTCATCAGCCAACCGCGTGTTGGAACGTGCGGCTACCGCAATTAAACCATCAACCAAGCACACGCGCGAGTGACGATTTATTTTCAAACACTTTGCCCCACGGGTTGGTCGCTAGCTACGAGACGGTGCAGGAAATCGCCACTTATCTGCTGGACCGCACGCGCATCCGTCCCCGGTGTGGCGTCATCTGCGGCTCGGGGCTGGGCTGCCTGGCCGACCAGCTGACTGAGGTCGACAGCTTCGACTACGAGACGATCCCGCACTTCCCGATCTCGACCGTGGCCGGCCATGTTGGGCGGCTCGTGTTCGGCTACCTGGCCGGTGTGCCCGTGCTGTGCATGCAGGGCCGCTTCCACTACTACGAGGGCTACTCGTTGGCCAAGGTTCGTAACCCAGCAGGATGACCCACGACGCAGTGCTCCTGTCTGACCTGTCATACCACTCTCTCTCTCTCTCTCTCAAGTGTTCCATGCCCGTTCGGGTGATGCGTCTCGTCGGCTGCACGCACCTGATCGCGACGAACGCGGCCGGTGCCAGCAACGGCCAGTTCCGCGTCGGTGACATCATGCTCATCAAGGATCACGTGAATCTGATGGGCTTCGCCGGGAACTGCCCGCTGCTCGGGCCGAACGACGACCGGTTCGGGCCGCGGTTTCTCGGCATGGCCAAAGCGTACGATCCGGCGCTGCTGCAGGTGGCGAAAGAGGCGGCGCGCCACGTGCCCGGCCTGCCAGAGATACTGCGCGAGGGCGTGTACTGTTGCGTCGGTGGGCCGAACTTCGAAACGGTCGCGGAAGGGCGCCTGTTGGCGCTGCTTGGGGTGGACGCGATCGGCATGTCGACCGTGCACGAGATCATCACGGCCCGCCACTGCGGCATGACCTGCTTCGCCTTCAGCCTCATCACCAACATGTGCACGATGAGCTACGACACGGAGGAAGAACACTGCCACGAGACGTTCGTGGACGTTGGCCGGCAGCTGGAGAAGCGGATCTGCGAACTGGTGACGCGCGTCGTCGGCACGATCCAGGCGTCGTCCAAAGCCCACAACGAGTAGACCCATCCGACCCAACCATATATCGCGCATTGTATCACGGGAGAGAAAGACGCCAATAAACACCATACTAAACGTACCCGGTTGTGTTCATTTAACTACCATCGGTTGTTTGTTTATTGTTGCGATTTTTGCCTTATCGTTCTGTGTGTGAATGTGTGTTTGTGAATGCTTTCTTCTTTAATGGGATTTATCATGTTAGGTAATTTAGTGTTTTGCTCATTCGCGTCCTCGTGTTTTCTTTTGTTTTCCAATTGTTTTACGTTCGTTTACAATAATACCATTCAGTTGTGGGTTCTTCGTGTTACACTTTGGCTTTTATCCTTCAAGACAAAACCAGTATAATACTTTTGTGTTTCTCGTCGCTTCGCTTCTTTCATACTCCTAGTTGCGTTTGTTTTTTTTTCTTTTTCAGAACCACTATTTTTGTTTATATTCGTTTCGATTGTTGTATGTTGTATGTGCATTCATGCAATCATTTATCCGCCATGCCACGTCGACTTCGGCCGTTTTCTGCAGCTCGTAGTGAGGAATAAGTAGTTGCTTCAATGTTATTGCTGTGCTAGTTTGTATGTCTGGGCCTTTTTCGAATAGATTGAGCATCCATTACAGCTGCTGGTACACTAATCCGGTCTAAAGGACGTCAAATATCAGCTGTGAGGTCGGGCTTTCCGTTCTTCCGTCTCACAAAGATAACTTTCTAATGTATGTTTGCTTTTACGTTCTTCTCTTGCATGATAATTTCAACAGTTCTAGAAGAGAGACAGAGAGAGAGAGGTAAGAAAATGGGATAAAAGTGTGTGTGTGTTTTATGTAGGAGTAATTTTCCACATTCTTGCACCTTTCGAAACGGGGAGGGGTGTTCCTTAAATTCACTTAATACCAAAAATGAGCATTTGTTGTAGATATTGGTTCTGGGTATTAATGCCAACGTTCAGCGTTCCTTTGTCACACCCGTCTCAACACAAACGGGCAAGCGCCTATCAATCCTACCGCCCTATGTGAGCTGGGTGAGGGTTTTTTTTTTGTTGTTGCGATGGAGTAAAATTTGCTCAAAAGGTGAATACAAAAATTGGACAACTGTTTTGTAAGTGTGAGTGTTGTTTTTTTCTTTGTTTCAATCGTTCGATTATATCTAATAGCTGTATGGTTCATACCTGGATTCGTGTAATTGCTATCCCTGTCTTCCACGTGACCGTGTGTCTGTGTGTGGATATATGAGTGTTGTAGCTTGTCTGTTATCCTTGTTTTACAATTTTGGCGGTGGATTTTATATCTATTTTCGGCCATTTTTTCATATTGTTTGGAACGTTTTTTTTCTTCTTTTATAAACTGCATTAAACTTACGACGGCCTTTCCAATAATCTGCATCAGTCCACAGCGGCCTCCGACGGTCGTCTCACTATCAGAGCAATACTTCCCGACCTGCGACAGTCCGGGCCAAACATGCCGTCGCAAACGATCATGTTTGAAATCGATCTGGATGACACACACGTCAAACAACTCGTTACGTGTCATTCTAATTGTTGCAACGCAAAATACCCTTCCGGCCGACTTTGCCCACCGGCAAATTATGCTAAGGCCAGATCGCGTCGCCTTCCCACACGCCATACGGTATACAACAAAGAAAAACAAAAAAAAACGCGAACAATCATCCGTCGCAATGTGATGGTGGCGTGTCTTGTCGTGCCGCTCTTTCTACTCAAGCGGCAAGAGCAGCTGATTATTTTCTAATCATCACCTCAACGACGATCGACAGGCGTGTGGGTCAACGCTGAGCAACACACGACGCCCAGACGGCACGTCGGTGCCACGACAGCGTCTCCGCGCGATCCGGGCACTTTGAAGTTTTGGGGACGTAATCGACCCCACAAACTCGACATACAGAAGTGAGAGAGGGAGCACCAACAGAAAAAAAAAACAATATACACTTCTGCGCGAACCGCTATGTGTCGAAAGGTTAATGCTGCCGAGTTCGACAGCGATTCGATAGGACGTACCGGGCCGCGCCGGGCTGCGTCGGGAATGGCAATTTATTTCAGCAGCAAATCCAACTTGCCCTATTATCAGCTCGTAAAACTCTGGCGCAACAAGCCCCTCGGAGATGACGTAACACATTTCGAGGGGCTTTTAAAGAAACTGAAAAGAATATAAACGAAAAGAACATATTAATACGCAAATCGAGAAAGGCTAATCAAACAGTTACAGAGAACAACAAAACAAACGAAAAAAAACGAGCACAACGAAACAAAAAAACGGATAACTACTCTTCACTGTGTCACTGTTTTATTGTGTGCCTCTGTCACGGTTCTTCCGTCTGTCAACGGAAGGTTTCTCGCCTTTTGCCATTCTCCGTTTACAATAATGCGCGTTTGGCAATTAAAAATAGGTTGCACTAATACAAATTGATGTATACGTTTTCATTTCCGTCTATTCTACGTTCCGCTACAACGATATATATATAAAGTGCCTGGCTTCCTTCAGCTGGGTATTGCCAGGGGTAGCATATGGGGTAAAATTGTGTTCCGGAACCGGATGCGCACCACTTCGATCGTTTTGTATTTTAGGCTGAACTCCTGGCACACGGTACTCCTGCCACACGCTTGGGTGATTTTGTGTATTTTTTAGGAATCGTCTGTCGAGTGATGGTTAAATATTTGCTTATTGAACTGCCGTGTCTTCGTTCGGGAGTGTTTCGTAATAAGTTATTATCTGTAGTTCACAAATACTTCCCTTCCGCACACTTGAACGCTAGGCTGATCGGTACACTTTCGTCCTGCCCTGGTAAAGCAGAACGAAACTTCATTCCCTTCGGATTTTTCCTTCTTTCCGCTGACTTTTGTTACGTTAAAGATACTTTTGATCATAGCTACGATGAATATTTGTTTTCTACGACGCATTTGCTGCTTATGAGTCTCCTGTCTGCGCAGAATGTGGTTTCCTTTCAGTACGGTTTAGAGACGCTGCCCAGAGCATCTGCACACACACACCCATTCTACATGCTACCAGCATCAAATTAAATAAATAAATTATAATCAACACACGAAACACGAAAGCAAATTTTACAATCAAAACTTAAAGAATAAATTTAATAAAAAAATGCACATATCTTAACGTTAAGAAAAAAAACAGAAAAAAAACAAAACTGAAGTAAACGCCCCTGGTGCATCTTAATGCACGCACGCACACAAACACGCCTGTGGTGTTTTTGATGCGAGCGGAAAACGCGTCTCGGAGGTAAGCGAATATCCCCTTTCAACGTTCGTTCAACCGGGTTCGCTCTTGACTCTTGATGTAATATTCACATAAACGGGACACTACCTGCCAGCTGCTTAATTTAACTAAATACACAATACGAACGTATCCGCTGTTTTCGATCCGATTTTCAATGTTCAACAAAACCGAACGATTTCGAACCACGTCCGTATAAAATTTACTGTAATCCTCCTTTGCTGCGTAATTTTCCATCAATTACTCGTCACAGACACACACACATGCACACATACACACACGCTTTCCTATATTAAGTCTACAACTTTCAATTTCTGTTTTAACTGTGTCTTTTTGCCATCCCTCTCATGTTTCGCTTGTAGTTCTCATCCGTGTTTTCGTTCTTTTGGCAAATGTTCGCGTGCCCGGTTGGAGACGCGGCCACACTCTCCCCCGGCGCTAAATGCAACGCTTTACTTCTGATACCGCTTCTTCTGCTCCTTCTCGGCCTTCTTCTCCGCCTTCTTGAACAGCTTTTCCCGCTCGCGCCGTTCCTTCTCGTTCTGTTTGCGCTCCTTCTCGTTCAGCCGCCGGAGCTCCTTGATGTTGCGCTTCAGCAGCTTCTTATCGTCGCCCCCGACGTTCAGGATCTTGAAGTCGGGCTTGTCGAGCTGCAGCAGCGCGCCACCCTCGACCGAGTGCTGCATGAACGCCGGTATGTGATGGTCGAGCCCGATGCCGAGCAGCCACTGGCACACCTGGGGGTAATGATGCGGTGTTCATGTACCCGAACAAGGGAAAACAAATTGAGTAATGGGGTCTTGGGAGCATATGCTGCTGTTCGGACGGGACGACATTACCTGCTCATTAGACCACTCCTCGACGGGGCCATTCTTCCACTGGTGCGTGTCGCGGATCCGATCGCTCGAGAAGCTGGACGTGGAGCCGGACAGGTCGAGCGTGCGGCTCGGTGAGTAGGCGCCCGGTGACGTCGAGCCGCTCGAAACGCTCGACGGTGACGGCGGCCCTTGCGATCCGGCCGTCGTGCCGGCGCCGCTGGTCGACTGGCCCTGCTGCGGCTGCTGCTGCCATGGACCGTTTCCGCCTGGAGGAGATAAATTTTGTGGAAGTATGGTTTTCACTGCGGACGAAACGTGGAGAGAAAGAGAAAGAGAAAAGAAGCGGAAAAGAAAAAGAAAAACCAAAAGAATCTACAGTTACCTTTTGGCTTTCGACTACGCGTAACGCACACGGACACGCACGCACACACGAGCGTGTTGTACAAGTACTTCGAAATAGGTGTTTGGGCAAATTATTGACTATTTCAAATTTAAGTCGCTATTTTCAGTTCCATCAATTTTGTAACAAGTATTGTGAACGAAACGTTAAAATGTAATGGCTAAACAGTGCTACTGCCCTCCTCCGCATCTCATTGTTCAGGTGCCTAGATGTAAGCAATACATTTTAGTTCGCTGCGTGAATAAATGCATTACACATATCTAAGCCGACAATCATCCGGAACACAAAACAGCGCCATGGAACACAGGGGAATTATGTCTATTTAGCCATCATATTTGTTTAGAAGAATTGGGAAGAACTGTTAATAAGATTAAATATCCAATATTTACCCTAACACTTTCTTTAAATCAACGTATAAAAACAAAACAAATAAACACATTGATCCATCTGGAAACACAACAAACTAGAGTTTGCATGCACATTCTGCACCATACACACATACATAGCCACGAACACATATAGACAAAACCCAGCGGGAAATATGATAATACTGATTAAGAAGCATTATTAAAGCGTTTCATCATGCACATTGCATTCTTTGAGGCGCAACGTATGCATTCTGAGCGACGAGACGCTTAATGGCACTTATTTTATCCAGTATTATCTAACACCGAACGACTGGGAACATCGCGCAAGGCTAACAGATGCATTTACCTTTCGGTTGTGCTTCGTTGACTGCCTTCTTAATTTCCACCAGCAAATTTTGCGACAACGATGCCGCCGGACTGATGTGTCGCTGTTGCTGCTGCAGCTGCTGCTGGTTAATCTCCGAGTAGTCGTCGCTCGAGTCACGGGACGACCCATCGTCGATCATACCACCACCGGACCCACGGCGCTCCGCCAGCCGTTCCTTCAGCTGCTCCGCCAGCAGCGGTGGTGTGATGCCTTTCAGACCCTTTGGCCGCCGGCTCGGATACATCCAGCTGTCGCTCGACAGCCCACTGTCCTTCAGCTTGTCCGTCGAAGAACCGAGATCGCTGTCGTACGACGACGCGTTCAGGTCGGAACCGTAGCTCGAATTTAGCTTACCATTATCCGATCCGACCGCCGCCCGGTAGATGTTCGGGATCGTCGTGTGTTGCTGCTGATCGGCACCAGCGCCGCCTCCAGTGTGTCCCGCTGAGCTACGCTCTTTGTTGACCTGCGCATATACCGGCGGACCGGAGTCTTCCCCCTTCAGGGTGCCCACCTTACGGCTCACGATCTGCGGTGTGCTGTACAGCCCACTGTACTCGTGCGAACCACCCGTCTGACCCTCGTCATCGCTCTCGTCGAGCGCACAGTCCGAGCCGCTGTTGCTGTGGCTCCGCTTGCCCGGCAAATTGCGCTTCGCGAGACCACCGCGCGCGACCAGATCACTCTTGCCCTTGTTGAGTGAGTTGTCGAGCAGCTCGTGCTGTGGGACGGCCACGTCCAGATCGTCGTCCTTCGTAGTAGGCGGCACCTTACGCTCGACGGTGGCCGTTTTGCCATCCTCGCCCTCGCCGTCCGGCGACAGATCGCTGAACTCGGTGTCGGACAGATCGGTTTCTAGCTTCTGGAAGATGGGCTTCGGTGGCTGCCGGCGGGACATCTGTGGCGTCAGCTTCAGGCTCGCACTGTCGTACGGCAGAATGACCGGGAAACCGGCCTTGCGTTGCGTTTCCTGCAGCTCCTGCTCGAGACTGATCACGCGGTCCTTCAACTTCTTCACCAGCGCATTGTACTCGGTGTCCTTTTCCTGCAGGTGCTGCAGATAATACTCCTGGAACTGAATCTGCACGAGTGGGAGAATAAGAAGAGATGTCCACCCGTTAATATCAAATAGTGAGCCGAATTAGGACTAGCTGTTCACGCTCTTACCATATCTCGCTCGCGATGTTGGTAGTCGCGCAGTATCTTCTTCACGCGGCTGTACTTCTTCTCCAGCACCAGGTACTGCGCCTGCGACTGCTGCAGCATGTTCTGGTAGTTGTTGGCTTCCTTCTTGATGTTGGCCAGCTCCCGTTCCGTCTGCTTAACGCGCTCATTCAACAGCTCTGCTTCGTTACAGGTCTGCTGGTATTTAATGAGCTAGTGGATGGAGTACACGTAGTGTTGGAGGTTCCACGAAGATCCAAGCGGTTCAATAAGAAGGAGAATGTCGAGAGAAACTATATGAATAATCTTTTTATACAGTACACGGTATAAGTTTAATATACACTCCTCTCCAAAGGCGAGCCCCTTCTAATGCTGTGCGAGGTACAATTCGCTAGAGGATCATTACAAATCAGCGCACATGTGTGGGTGTGTGGGTGGCATTAGAAAGCAATTGCGTATTGCTTACACTTGTGAAAAAGTTACACCACTCAATACTTGTTTTGCTAGTTTGCTTAGATTGTGTTTTACAAAAAAGTGATTAGATATTTCATCAAAATTTGCATTTTGCCAATTTGTGTTATGTATATACTGCCGGGTGCGTTAGTGTGAAGAGCATTGGTGAGAAAGAGGAGTTTTTGTTTCGTTTGAAGGATGCATTGATGAGTGAGATGTTTAGGACAGAGACAAGTAAGAGAACAGGACAGACATACGCCTAGTCGTTTGCCAAAAAATACATTTTGCAACAGGTACACACAGTGACACTTAGTTTCTTTTTTTCACACGTGAGTAGTAGATCACTCGCACACATACAAACACGCACACTCGCACACATATACACATTGCTTTTAGTTTGCTCCTTCTCCCAGGCGTGTAAGTAGAAAACAAATATAAAATAAACCTCGAGCCCACCCTGTTACAATAACGAAAAATAAATAAAACTATAAATAAATCATAAAAAACCGTGGACTAACTTACCTGTTGCTTCAGGTTCAGAATGTCGCCCTCATGCAGTGCAATGGTTTTAAGGTTCTGGACGTATTATTGGTTCGTTTCGAGTGTGTTTTAGAACGTTTCGTAATATTTGTATGATTTCCATTTTCGTGTTTTTTTTTCGATACGAATAATTGTGTATGTGTTTTTATCGTATTTCAATTTCGTGATGATTTTGAAGACGCGCATGTGTATGTGTGTGTAAATAGAAAACAATTTCGACACCGAGAGGCAAAGTAGAACCGTGAACATTATACAGCCAGAGACGAAAACGGATTGCGATGAGTGAGCGTGTGTTTTGATACAATATTACGATATTAAGTTTCAACCGAACGGTTCGTGGGGAGGGTTTGTTTTTTTTTTAAATTTTGGCGTGACGAGAATTTCAAACGAGCGGGGGTGGTAGTTGTGGTTGAGTTGGTTGGCAGTGACAAAGATACAGATGCATTCGTGTGGCGGATTGGAAAGAAAGAAAAGAAATTGGGAAAATATTCCAATAAACAAATGTGTTTGGTTCTTTTTTGTTTTGCTTTTGTTCGACTAGCGAAGGGTTACTAAACTCAAGGTTCAAAGTAGAATGAGGTTGTTTTTTAAAGATCGATGGGAATTCAGATCGTATGAGGTTTCACCGATATCAAACGCTATCTACTTTTTTCTACGGAGGTTCCATTTTGATACGCTATTTACTTTCGATGCAAAGCAGAACAAAATACTATAAAATTCAAACAAAATGAAAGAAATCAGTGACACGCTGTGTGCAGACTCATGAAGTGGCAGAGTGCTAAAGATTAACTAGGTACCATGCATTTCAACAGCTCCGTGTTCTATTTCGCAGCCTGAAGGCACATGCAATCAATCTTACCGTCTCAATGGAAAGAGTATAAAGCATTATATACAAAACTCTTATTGCGGCTTTAGCGAGCATCCGGCGCGCATTCCGATCTCCGCGTTCCTTGGGAGGTTTCGGGTCCAGACTGTGTGCTTCGTAATATAGACCGAAACAAAAACAACGAACGAATAACGCAAATCATAAACATCTACTCAAAGTGGCACAGAGAAAAGCCAGAAAGAAGCAGCAAAAACAATCATAAAAGATAAAACAACAGCGGCAAAGCTGTAGGCTAAGCACATAAAACGAAGCAAAATAAAGCACACAAGTACGAAGCGTAACGAACAGCTAGTTAAAAAAACATAACATTTCTAAAACTTATTTTGTTTAGAAATCAGTGTGTCGTATCAGAGAGCGAAACAGAAACGTGAAAAATACGATCAACCGCTTCAAGAAGCGCTATTGAACGAAACTTTACCGCTTTATGCTGCAGGACAGACACATGGGCCATTCCCAATTATGGTTAGAAGGTATGTGATGCACAGTATATAAAAAAGAACGAAATGGAATAGAACAAACAGTTAAAGTGAACAAACGCGAACACGAGAAACACTAAATGTTCAATTCGATATTCAAACAACGAAGTCGTACAAGAAAAAGAAAATCGCTTTTTTGGTGCTGTTAGTAGACAAAAAATGGAACGATTTTTTATATAAAAAAAAACAAACAGTGAAGCATTATTGGGAATGAAAAACAAAATCTTAAGCCATAGCCATTCATGTCGCTGTTACACTGCCTTTACGTATTGGGGAGGTTGGGTTAAGAATTTGAATGGAGCATGATCCAATTTCATTCGGTCATGTAGATATATGAATTCTAAGTACGTTTCTTTAACACAGAATACAAAGGAACGCGAAAAAACAACTGATAACATTATCCTGTTGGTCACTTTCAATCGTAAATTCATCGACATGTAAAGCAATTTCTTTAAGAAAAGCAAATAGAACGTACAAACGACAACGAACTCAATACCGAATCGACGAGTTATGGCACGATTGAACGGAATGATGCTGATGAATGCCGAATAATGGTGTAAGGAAAATGTGTTGAGCAAAAGGCAATTTTCCACCCGATCGTTCTTACCTCCTGTAGGATGCGACGCAACGATTCCACATCGCTGCTGCGGGCGGCCTCCGTTTCGAACAACGACTCCGCCGCGTTCGTCGTCGGACTGACGGGGCCCTCGGACACGCTCGAGTTGGCCGACACCGGCAGCGTGCTGTCTTCGGAGATTTCCGCGTTCCGCCGGATGTAGTCCTCGAGCTGCCGCTTGACCCGCTCCTCCTTTTCCCGATCCGCCTGCAGGCTCTGGCGAATCAGCTGTGCCACTTCCGAGTTCTCCGGATCGCGCTCGCGCCCAATCTGGAACCGGACCAGACCGGAGGTGTTGCGCAGGACGGAGGCCGCGTACGCCTGCGTAACACCGACTAGACTTTTGCCGTCGACTTCGATGATTTGATCGTTCACCTGGGGCGACAAAATGGAACAGACATTAGTCGGAAAGTAAACAAGCAAGCGTTCACCGTGCAGATATACTTGATAAAAGTGGAGAACTTCAGAAACGATAATGCACACTCAACTGCGCTAAAAAGTATGCAATTGCGGTACCGTACGGTTTCTCCTATCTCCCTGAATCACTTACCTGAATTCTTCCGTCACGTGCTGCGGCTCCATTGTCGGTGATGGTTTTGACGAAAATGCCCAACTTCTCCAACCCGGCGTCCGCACCGACACCCATTCCTGTGGACAGAACACACTTCCGCATCAGACACCTGCACGACTTCACCTTAGCGTACGCGCACTTACCTATGATGCTCAACCCCAAACCCTCAGGCCCTTTCATCAGTTCCACCGGGAAGACGTCCATCTTTTCCACTCGCTTCTCAAGCTCGTACTCGGCCGAGGCCGCTACCGGATCGACGTCCTCGTTGCGCCGGTCGTAGTCGTTGACCGAGAAGGTCGAGAATACCTGCATCGGTTTGGTGCTGAACTTCACCTTCGTGTTCTTCTTCACGTATCCGCGCACATCGTCATCGTCCAGCTCGCGATCCGCCTCTATCAGCCCCGGCACCTCCATCCAGAAGTTACCGTCCTCGAAGAAGTGTACCCCGTCCGGATTGACGTACACCTCCTTGCAGCGCACGGGCGGATACTCGGGAATGTAGAACCCACCGTTCGAGTTGTTCGATTCATCGTCCGCGGATACGTCCGCTTCGCTGACTGCTTCACCGACAGCCGTCGCTGCCGGGTGGTGGTGGTGCTGGCGATGGGACGGCGCACCGCCGCGTCCATTACCCGTCCGCTCCTCGTCCTGGCCGACGTCCTCTTCTTGCATTGCATCACCGCCCGTCTCGCCCGCCGTTTCTTCCACCTTGCTCAGATTGATGCTGTCCGAGGTGGTGGTCGTGACGCTCGGTATCGAGTCGCCCGTATCGACGTACGAGTCGGCAAGAATGGACGACGAGTCGAGGATGGTTTGGTTGAGCAGATCGCAGGTGGTGTTGTTGCCGATGCTCGTTTCCTCCGGCTGACTAGTGGTGGAATTGTTCCTGCTGGAGCTGGTTGGCGGTGGCGGTGGTGGGGGCTTGTCGCGCATGGACGAGGAGGAGGAGGTCACATGTTTTGGCGCTTCAAGAACGTCTTTCAGCCAGTCGGGCTCGTCTGACGTGGCAGTTGTTTGGGGAGCAGCCTGCTTAGGCGGGGGAAGTGGCACCGGGGGAAGCTGCTGCGTTTGGTGTTGAGGTTTGCTCGACGGACCTGTTGTCGGTTCCCGTACGGGCGGGTGCTCATCCGCTTCCGCTTTGGCTTGATTATTGAGCAGTATTTGCTCCACCTCCCGTGCCTGCTCATCTGACAGTAGCGGTCGTTGGCTAAGGACGGTAGTACAGAAGAACAGGATTAGTTAAAGTGACTTTGATTGACATCCATAAGCAATTCTTGTTTAGACAACAACGAAGCAAGATCTCCAGTGCAGAACGAAGATCATAATGGAAGTTAGGCGTACTATGTCTTACTTCACTAAACGTTAGCGAATTAATCGAATCATCTCACATTACCTGATCTTATTCTCCAATATTCTAATCCATATAACAACGATACGGAAAGGTAACATTTGCGAAGGCCCAACGTGGTGGTGTAGTGGCGTGGCGGTGTATGGCGATGAGAAGTGATGAAATGTAGCGTGTGTGCATGTGGTGAAGAAATGGTATGATTTTTGTTTTCGTGCGGCGTGTCGATGATGATGAGTTTGTTGCGTGTAACGTTTGTTTTGTTTTGTACATGAAATTGAAAGTCCAGAGAAACGAAGCAAAATTTAACGCACAAGCACGATACGCAATCCAATACACAAACATATGAAATAAAAAAGAAAGAGAAGGAAATAAAGATCAATTTAATTTCGAGACAAATGCGGCAGTTGGTACGAGGCGCAATTAAGTAGGGACGTTCCAATTGGAACGATTGAATGTAAAGAGCCATGAGAGATAGTGTGTGAATAAATTCGATGATCCAATCATAACAGTGAGTACATGCGAAGACGTATAAAATACACAGAAATAAATCGATCTCAGCACATAGCAAAAGTAACCGATTGTTAATTTGTTGGCAACTGCTGATTACATGAGCTGATGAGGAATGGCTTGAAAGCCATTTTTTCATTTTATTACGTTAATCCTGTATCAATTTTCATTACTTAATTGCAGAGCGGACTAGAGACATCAACTAATATGATGAGGTACAACCCAACCTATCCTATATCCTATCCTATCTCCTCCAAAAGTAAGCTCGCGACTCTGGAGCAGGTTTTACAGCAAGTACTTAGCCGTCATCTGCTGTGATTGACAATTACTGCAATTATAATAGCCCAACCGGCTATCGGTCTGCACTTACACGTCACTAAGTGATTGCGTCTTTGTTTATTCAATGAATTTCAATCACAGCTCACATTCTCATCCAAGAAAGTGTGCCAATAACGATCCATCCACATTATATCCCCCAGCGTATAGTAGAGGGCAAGTAGTTCCCCACCCGGTACAACTCCCTTTGGCCGTGAAGAGGGATAGAACGCATTTGCGATGCAAAATATGCAGGCAGTTGCAATCGCGGAATTGCATCACACGGGAGTTGTGCAAGCGGACTGCGATCGGGACGGCCAGAAGTCATTTGCTCCCGAATCGTCAAACTGACCCCTCGTTACAAGGTTTGCGCGTTCGACAAATGAAACGTGTTTCTGGTAAACAAGCAATCGCTACACGAGAATTCCATTCAATTCATCGCTCGCTGCTGCTGTACAGGGAGTGTGTTCGTAACTCAACGGATCAGATGAGAAATGTAGAACTGGGTCAACGCGCATCACCAGAATCGGGTGTTTATTCATCGTGAACGGAAGCAAGATTAACAACGAAAGTTGCGCAAAGCGTCCGACCGGCTCAAGAAGGGCAGCAACACTACAGAGAGCAATTTCTCTTCCCGTTCCTACTGGGAATTGTCGTTGGAAACACCACAACGCTCCATTTCAAACACTCAACAGTGAGAGGGAAGAAAAACAAATAGCACTCGGTAGAATTAATTCATTAGCATCCCTGACTGATAAATGGGCTACTTCCTACTGACATCCTCCATGTGCACTTCCTTTCTGCTACTGTGACGGTGTTTATCTGAGTCGCTACAAAATTAGATTATAATGGACAACGGAATATGAGAAAATGAGCATTTCGTAATTAACGCATTTGGGAAATAAGCTACTACAAAACAAGATGAATAGAACGCCCATCGATGAAAAAATTCTTACTCATCTGTCACAAAACACACAAATATAATAAACAAGCGATCCAATGCATCCATTTTCTCGATAAGGCATACCTGGCGCTCAGAAGCTGTTCGGCCTCATCCGCTGTCATCACATCCGGCAGCAGGCTGTCCTGTTCGTTATCGCTAGCGTCCGCAAACTTGAGTGAATCCTGGAGATCCAATGGTGGCCCTTCCGGGATCGGCGGCGGTCTCATCGATGCGATCGACGGTGGTTCCGGCAGCGTCTTCGTGCTGTACTCGTCCTCGAGCGCGCTCAGCGTAGTGCGCGTGGGATCTAGCAGACTCTGTGCACTGTGGTAGCCTTTCTCGCCCATCTCGCTCAGCTCGTCAAAGTCCAGTATCTTCGCCTCGTCCCGCTCGCCATCCATAAACGCCAGCTCACTGTCGGTGGCCGTGGTGGTGGTCGAGCTGTTGTCACCGAGGGAGGATGGAAGGATCGATGCGTACAGTACCCGATCGGCCGCTGCCGATCGGCCGTTGGCGATGACCGCCGGGCCTCCGCCGGCTACAAGCTGCGGCTCGGCAACCTGCGGACCACGGCCGTTCAACATACTGCTGCCGTTCGCTCCGGCGGGTTGAGATCGATTGCTAGCGGCGGGAACGCTGACCTGATGCTGTTGTTGTCCGCTAATACTGCTGTTCGTCGTCGTGTTGGCGCTTCGGTAGACGTCCACCTCGCCGTAAATTTCATCACACTCCGTACCGTCCGGTCGGACCCGGTAGCCCAGATCGGCGTAAGTTAGCTTGGCCTCGGCCGGGCTGCCGACCGGCGAACGGTCCTCACTACCGACCGGCAGCTTCCGAGGTGGCGAGGCTGGCAGCGGAAGATCAAACTCGTAGGCCGGCTTGAGTTTGGCCTTGATTTCCGGAGACGGCTCATTGAAACCGCCCTCGTCCGTGGTGGTTGAGCTGCTGATGATGCTCGGTGGACGATTACCCAGCCCGGCGGCCGGTACGTCAAAGCAAATGCTCGACACCTTCGTACGGCGCGTGACGCCGCCATGCTGTTGTTGCTGCGGCTCCTGCTGCTCACCGGAATGTTCATCGTCTGTTCGTGAGGATTTTCCTGAGCGGATAAAGAGGACACAACATTGAATGATTAGAAACACGCGTAGATCGAAATTAACACATAAGCCCACTACAAGATCTTCGCATCACGCACTGACCATCGAAGCGCGTCATCGTTGGTCAAACTTTCCGGACATACTAGACACTCTGGGTCTCTGAACCGAAATTCCAACCATCTCCGAGCTATTTGCAAGAGTTTAACAGACGTTGGAAGGGATCGACCCAAAACAACCCACTCACCTTTGCAGTCGATGCAAAAACGGCGAATACTGAGACACATCTTCTGCGCTGCTGATTGTGTCACCCTGTTTCGGTGGGAGCAAAAACTTGCACGTCCCAACCTTTGTCTCACTTCCAAAACAACATCTTCATGCAACTACACTCGCGCGACGCTTTCTTCACGTACGATTCTCTGCGAGGACGATTCTGGGTCACTACACGAACGCTAAACCATAATGCAACGCCACGCACACGATGGCCGGGTCACCCTACAGGATGGGCATCACTACTTCTCACACAAAGGTACATCGCATCTTGTCGCTAGCTTCTGTTCAAGATTAACGTTGCAAATGTAGGCACACTGGTGGGCACAAAAGACAAACTGCATGTTTTCACTTTTCCGTTTACTTTTTCCTTCGCCCCCTCAGGCAACACAATAGATTTTGCCGAATGATAGTAAACGAAGGGTGCCAAACTCAATTCTTCAAGATGGCACCAGCGGTCATCGCTATCAGTGTGTTTCCCAAATTCCATCAGATTCCGTCGTAAGCCATTATGTGCTAATGAAGTGCGATTGTGCCGCTGTACGTAATTTTGACCACTTTTGGAGAAGCCGCACAGTGCGTTGCAAAACACTAAATGTTTATTGACTCATTTTCGGTCGCTTTCATGAATAAAATATTCGCGGTAATAGCTGGGTGCGGGAGACGTTTTGTTTGATTATGATGTTGTTTTTTCTGGTTTTAATGCCATTTGACATTCTATAGTCAATCACTAGAAGCGGAAACTCTTTTCAACATTCCTGAGAAAGTGTCCACTGGCTTATGTTTCTCTTTTTGCACAAGGGGAAAAGGAACTATTCTGTCTCGTCGTCTAGTTTACAATTAAAACTTTCCTACAGCGTATCCAGCGCCATAATAACTTATATCCACAGTAAAATATCACCAGTTTTGAGCTGCGAACATAAATCTTGAAAAATCTGTTCTTCAGCATTCTAGCTGCTCGAACGACCCACAAACCCGCCTCCGCATAGCCCGATAGCTGGCGAGGGAAATGGAAGTTATTCCATGTTGTAATCGTTCTCGCCTCTTTCAGGAATGTAATCTTGATTTATGATGCCCCACAGCATCACCTCTTGCTAGCCCCAACGAGTGATATCTCCGCTATGGTGTCATGTATCGAGGAACAGTGCATTCCCAAACTATGTGACTGTTTGGAAATAGGATAACCCTTGGCTTACGTGGAACGATTTAATGAGAATCATATTACAATAGAAACGTACCGCAAGTCTCAGCCGTTAAATCACGGCTTTGGTCATTTGAGACTCGCAGAATGACCCCAACGGATCAAACATTTGGGCGAATTGCCCTTCACAACAAATCTTCAGTGTCATACGATCATCCAAAACTGGTAGGTGATAGAGGTTTGGCTTGGTTTTCTTTTTTCTTCTAGAAAAAATGCTATTCGATCGTAAAATCAAATGACACTTACGACGATCGATTCCGGGGTTGGGAAAGAATGTCGGCGGTGGTCGACAAAAGTGAACAGATGTCTTGAATAACTCTACGACACGCTACAGCGGAGCGGTAATAGCATTGAAATTTTGTAAACGTTCCACCACGAATACCAAAGTGTATCGTTCGGGAGCGATTGCGTTGGTGGGGTTTCCACTTCACACAGTTGTTTCCACTTCACTCCATAGCAAGTCAGTAGCTACTGATGTGTTTCTTCAAACTGCTATTCCACTAGCGAAACGTTCAGCGCGTGATCGCGTCAGATAAGAGACAATGATCGCCGAAATGTTCTGGTGGAATTTTTGGAACGACGGCGCAGTCGGCGAGCGATCACGTCACACGCGGAGTAAACGGAATAAACTCGTCCATGAACTCTTCGGTAGCAGTGTTGAAAGAGATACAAGAAATAGGTTTACTTTTACAAGTTACATATAACACTATGGTACCAAGCAATATTCCACGATTATTAAGATTTATTCGAGAGAGGTTTGTAAACATCAAGTGAAATGGTATTCCAATTAATCAGCAGCCGATGAAAGACGACGCTCAAAGAGAACGTCAAGCACTGACGTCAACACGAGCTTGCGTCAGGTTGCCGGCCGGGTTTCACATTTTTAATCACAATTTTCTATCACTCAACGTATGATTCATCTCCCAAAAGTTGGAGGGTGGATGTTATGGGTAGCAATAAAAAGTAAATCAATCCTCGCAAAGCGTTTACAGCTGTTTGACAACTATTCTCCCACGAAAACGAAAAAAAAGATGCGAAAGTCCGTGTATCATACTGAGAAAACGAAACCACCGGTCAGCTCTGGCCTGTAGTAGAGTTGTACTAAATGAGATGATCAAATATCGGCACCACTTAGGAACAGATCGCACCGTTTCGCTGTTCCGTTTGATCTTCTGCCTGTGTCTTCAGCCAATGACCCAGCGACGGTTTTGGTCTGGTCTGGTCTTTTTTCTGCTCATTCGATTGGCGGCTTTTAACAACATTTTTACAAGCCAACGTTGTCTAGCGGCGATGGTGAGTGATCATAACCACACATGCACACAAAAACAGCGACGTAGACAACAACACCACAAAGCGTAGTGTCGGGAAGAGGGGGTAGAGCCAAAAAAACATATCAGCGACTCTAAAAAGAAATGTCCATTTATATTTATAAAAATTTCAAACGACCTCCCGACCGTCTGGTCGCATGACATTCACACACTGGACGAAGGAGGAGAGGAGAGGGAGCATGTGGTCATGTTGCGGTGTGGCACAACCGAATGTGTATGTTTTTTACGGCTTTTTTCCCTGTGTAGAGGGGTTTGGTTAGGCAACGTCCCCAAACAATGTCAGTTTTGCATGATGAGCTGGTTTTTTCGATAGACTTTTTTTTGCTGCCCTTCGAGTCGCGTTTGTTTGTTATTTGTTTCGTTCGCACAATGTTCAGAGGAATTTGCTGTGCACTTGCGCGTCGGGTTTTTTTGTCGTTCTCTATACTAGAGCTCATTGTTTACACTGGAGCTTCAACCGTTGGTGACTTGAGAACAACGGCAAATAGTAGATCGCACGATCGCGTCCATCGATTTGTGCACGTTGTTTGTGGACACAAACGACACCAAAGCGATATATTTGACAACGCTCGAGGTCACGTTTGACATTTGATGAAGATGTCATCAGTTTTCAGATAATAACCTCCGGTTTTGAGAGTTGAAAAAAAAATGAAGAAATCAATTTATAATGCCCAAAGGCACGTTTCGAACGCGCACCCATCTGGCGCCAGCAACGATAATCGTTAGGATGTTGGATGTTGTTTACAGCAAGCGAAATTAAATTTAAGACAACACCCACCCATTGCACAGTGTTGTGCCGCCGTCGACGAGCAGCACAAACAAAGTACAGCGTGTCTAAGGTCAGAGTTGTTATACTTCTATTTTTAACAACAACATTTAAGCGCGTTCTTTACATATTCGTAACTGAGCACGAGCAATGCAATATTCCGTGCTCAAATATAGGAACCATTCAATCAAATACCGGAGCATTCAAGCAATGCGAATCGATTTTGAAGAAATTCTAATTAGATACTGATGCCTCCGCATCAAGAATTCTGCTATAAACAACATAATTGGCATACGTCAATGACGATACGCAAACGCTTTCTTCGGGCGCATTAATAGAGATGCCTCAGCAATTCCAGCAAATTTCAAGACTTCAAACGTCAAGAGAAGACCAACGGGCCCTAGTTTTTGTCATTTCCGCCAATTAAATTCCGAGCCGGCACTGCAAATTTTCTCCCACTGAGCACTGGGACTCAATTCGCCCATGGAAAAGGGGCCACCGAACCGAACACAACTACAAACACACCGAATGTGCACACACGAGCACAAGAATTGCACACAATTCCGTCCGCCTGACTAATTTAGCATGACCACTCGCAGACACGCATTCCATCATGGCGCAGCTTCTCGCGGGAGGCCCTAGCGTTCCGCCAGCAGGAATTATTTCCTTCACGCAATAACATTATTTAACACTTTCCCGTCTTCAAGCTTCTCGTGTGCCTTGCGGCGTTCTGCGTGCACCATTTTTCATCGTGCGGACCCCACGAACGTTCGCCGCGCCGCCCGGGGAGAAGTATATTTTGCAGATCATCATCACGATCCCACTTAGACGGCGGGCACCCCGAAATACACACCAAATCCGTCACGAAACGAACGATTTGCTTGCGGTGCTATATATTACATTCATGTTGAACGAATTCTGGTTCTATTTCTTCACCCCCATCCGCTCTCAGTCGAGTAACACTTTCACTTTGGCCCAGTGCTAATAGGTTATGATCTTCGCGTGGTCTGCTGTTGTGTTTTTAAATATAATCACAACCCCCATTAATGCCGGCCAGCATCACCGGGATTCACGTGAAGTCACATAAATTACGTCAACGTCGGCACACTCGGGCGCCGGTAGGAGGTCGCAGCAAAATATGTGTCAGAAATACCAACAAAACGCGAGATGGCCGGACGATAGCACTGACCACGGGCTTCACACGGGCGCGCGACTAATGAATTTGCATATCACAACGATGAGTTGATGCGAGTTGCACCATCGAATTAATGCCACTTCACCGCACAAGGTCAGCGCTTACAGCGCTGCTGTCACTTTCGAATATTACATTCCTTTTTGCGACTTCTCTCGGAGGAAGTCAGATCCGAGAACGAGATAGTGCACCCACGCGTTCGATCAAAAGCTGAACAGACTTCAGATTTCACTCGATCGTCAGCACGTTTGGAAACACTCGAAGCACACAACTTTCAGCATATTCGCCCTCAGCCACCCACACACATCCTTAGCTCACCACCAGCTCCAACCAGCCGAGAGCGAACGAGCAACAAGAACTGGAATAATGCACGGCACAGTTTACAGATTCGAGCACGCCGCCGCACGCACGTCCGCGTGGATGCAGAGTACGAACGAGAAAAACGCTGACTCGCGCGGGTGTCGATCGTCAAACACTCTCGCGGACGATGATCGTACTCGTGACAGACATGAGCGCACCGCGACCGAAGAGAGTGCGAGAAAATGTATAGATATGTTCCGCGAGCGGCGACAGTCCGCGACATGCCGGCGTCGAGGATCGGCTCATAATCTCCCTCTCTCACTAGTTTAGAGCATACACTAAAACACTGGCACAACGCGCTTACTAGCACAAACCCGAAAACATGGAACGATCGTCCACTTCTTAGTCGACCGCAATAGGACCACAAGTGGTGTGCGCGGATCGAAGCCAATGATCGAAGGAGCGCATTGAAGTTCCAATTTCGAGCGGCAGACGCGATCACGGAGGCGATTGCCGAGGGGCGCGATGCAGCAGATTTTGTCTATTTTTGGAATAGCCCACTCCGTCCAGTCTCCGAAGTGCAGGAGCACTTTGCAGGCGAGATTGATGAGAGTGAAGTGATCCAAAATCGACCACTTTGAAACGGCGCAGGTTACGTTTTGATTTTTACTACCCCGTCGGGTATTTCTTTGATGAGTGACACTTTAAACTTTTCGATGTGAACGCGTTATGGAGCGTATTATGGAAGAATTGGGCCGGGCGATGTTATTTATAACATCACATTCTGAACATAATATACTAACTCTGGAGAAGAGTCCTATACTACAAAGTGTTTCAACGAAGCGTGTTCTTTTCATTGACTGAATGAACTGACTGATATGATCGCTGCCATGCCTTGCCCTGCTTGTCTACACTAATTGCAGATGGATTTCGAGTAACACAACAAAATCTGTGCCACAGAGCCCATAACTGACCGAACAATTTCGTTTCGAATGAAAGACTATGATTGTGAGATTGTTTGCCTTCACCAACGATCAGGAAATGGATTTTCCAGAAACCTCTCCCGTTCAGCACTGCACTCGAGAGCGACTCGAGATCCCGAAACGATCAGTGCATTTCCCTCTCAGCCGAACGAAGGCAAGTTTATAGGCCCGACACTACCCCGTGGCGTATGGGCATCCGAACGTAAACCCCTCTCATCGGGCACATCGACAATCTATTTATAACAGCGACGCCCTTCTTTCACTTATTCTGGAGATCGCAACCGAGCAGCACTGAGCTGCACTGTACCACACCCGACCGTGCACTTTACTTTCTCCATCGGCATCGGAACGCCATTACGCGTCGTTTCACACCGACCGGATTTGTTTTCCTTTCTTGCCAGACCCGTAAGGAGGTGTCAGCTAATTCATTCAATTTTAATGTCTTGCAGAAATACTAAACGAGCAGACATCCACATGCATAAACAAGCGTGTGATGGAGACCAGTCGTAAAATGAAGTCTGATTATACGTTTAATTAAGAACAACCAGGAGCATGTGACTCTTTCACTGATCCAACAGGTCATATCCCTAATCCAAAGAACTAGTTGAAATTTTATCACTAAAACCCTATCTCGAGACTCATTTATTTCAGGAACCCAACACAGCGCACCAATTTCTCCATCGTCTCACCGTTTACAAAACAAATTTATGTTTCGACTCAATTTAGGTAATCCCAACAGCACCGACGCGTGTGGTCTGCTGTGGATGAAAAATGGTGCTACATCTGATGTAGCTACACCATTATGCTTGTCGCATTTGCATCGTATCGTTCCCGAATAAATCGAACGCATCACTTGCGAACCGTTCCCACATTCCAACAGCACCTACGGGGGGCAAAAATAGGCCAATTCGGTATGACCACAGGCGAGCAAATTCGATGCACCAATGCGGTAATGCATACCACGGACGCATCATTTATAGAACACTCTTGCACACTCAATTTCATGTCTACACTCACACGCAAAACATCCGAGCCGCATCTGGAACGGGTTTAGGATGTTGATGGAGGTAGTGATGTATAGACAGCGCAATTCGTGGTGTAAATCCGTCGAAGAAAAACAATTCCGGCTAATGGACCAAGAGAATGCAACCCCTCATAAACACTCAGACTAAAACTGGGTGCTTCCCCCTCACTGAACTTGAAGCCAATAATTCGCAAGTGTGCCATCAAAGCCACAGGCTCGTTAGCAAGCTGAGCGTCACCCACCGAAGAGGGATCCGTAACCGTGACGAACTTATAGGCAAATGATACTGTTCAACAGTCCTCTGCTCAAGGTGTAGCAGCGTTCAGTATCACCAACTAATGGAATCACCCATCGAGGCACACACACGTATTAATTGGAACCTTCTGAAGAGCCCAGATCCTGGCCATGATTTAAGACGCGGATGCACAGAGGCGCAAAGATTTCCAAACGAAAATTAGCTCTAAATCACATCCCCTGCTTGGCGCGTGTGCAGTCAACCCACTGCAACTCCGTTACGTTTTGGTGAAAAGTTATTATTATACCGTATGCACGCCGGCACCCAAGCCGCTTCGCGTCGCGTCGAATTTTGGAACAATCTCGGGGTTTTCGCTGGGTACAAAAAAGGCAGCAGCACCTACCAACCAAAAGGGTTGTAAGAACTCTCGACGCTACGATATGCTTGGTCACGTTCCTGATGGTGGTGCATTGCTCTGGTGCTACAATACTTCAAGTACACACACCCGGGACACCCCCTACGTTTTGCAGTTCCACAGATTGCAACGGAAACGTCGATGGAGCTCTCAGAACAGAGCACGATTGAAAATGAACAACTGTTCTGGGCCGGTTTTGAAGCTGCACATAACGATGAGTAGCATCGTTCGGTGTGTTCACTCTAAGCTGCTTAGTGCCGTCAATGAAGTGTCCTAATGAGAGAACGCTCCGTGACTGCAAACAATAGTGCTTCTGCCGACGTGCTAGACACTAGAAGCTTGGAGCGAACCATAACCCCAAACACGTTTCCTTACGAGTATGTACAATTTGGACAATTCAACAAACCCCGTGCATACACACCGTTTAGTTCCTCTTCCGCCTTCGTATCGCCGGTCGCCGGTGGTGAATCTTCCGCTCGTGAGTCCTCCCGCTCGCAGCTGCCAGCCTTCATCAGCTTTTCCGTCGATTCGTTCTCCTGCTTCTCGTCCTCGGTGTGGATCGGCGAAGAAGGGCCCGACGAGGCGCTAGCACCCGGACTGGGCGACGAGCTGATGGCATGCGCCGGGGACGTCAGCCCACCCGAGCCGGTATCCTTCTCCGAAGATTGCCGGCGAGCGAGCGCACCGAGCTCGGGATATTTGAAGCCCGGCGCCGCTCCATTACTCGTTGGCACCACCGGCCTTTCGTCCAGGTTGCCTTCGAGCGATTTCTTCCGGACTGCCTTCTCTGGCGGTGGTGGAGGTTGTGTTGCCTGGAGCTCCACACCGCCCTGCTGGTGATGATGGACTGTGGTGAGGACGGTGGTGCTGCTGCGCACGGGCGCCACGGGGGGTAGTTGGTTGGCGTGCGGTGTCGCTACCGCTGGCGGAGGTTCCGCCTGCCGTGGTGGAGGTTTCAGCTTCTCCGGGCTGAGCTTGGTGGGGCTGAGCGTGCTCGGGTCGGTGGCGTGCGGTGGTACCGCTGGCGGTGTCTTTGTTGGGCTTGGGAATGAGTTCTGCCGCAGGTTGGCCCCACCCGTCCGTGGACCCTTCTCCGGTGGTGGCGGCGGAGGTGTCTGTCGCTTCGGTGGGCTTGGCGGCGGTTCGCTCGGGGACGGTAACCGATGGTGGTTGGTAATGGCGGGTGCGTGCCCATGGTGCAGAACCGGACCACCGCCGTTCCGTTCCGCTGCATACGGTAGCTGCTCCTTGGCGCTCCCGTTTGGAATGGCTGCGTAGTTACCGTTGGTCGTCGGTGGCGGGACGGCTGCCGTATTCGAACCGGCACCGGCTATAATCCCCGTCCCGGGCACGGTCCGGATGATGTCGCACCGATTGAACTCACCACCCCCGGCACCCTTCGCGGTGCGCGTCTTCGAGAAGTGTGACGTCCAGTTCTTCTGCTTCTCGATCAGCTCGCGGGAATTGAACTTCCGCTCCGGTTTCTCCGGCTTCTCGGGCTTCTCCGACTTCAGCCGCGACTGGTTGAGGATGCGGTTCGAGTCGAGCTTGCCGATGCCGTTGCTCATTGCCGACGGTGGTTGATGCTGCTGCTGCTGCTGCTGCTTTCTCTTTGGCGACGGTGACCGATCCGGGCCGGAACCGATGTCGGACAGGTTGTCCTCCTTGCTGCTGGAATGTGACATCTTAATGCTGAATGGCGGCGGTCGATTGACGCGCCCTTCGCCCAATTTCTCGAATAGGGCGCGCGCGTTGTTGAAACGAGCGGCGTGTGACTCCGTCCGCACGACGGTGGCCGTTGGAGAATGAGTTACGGCGGTACCACCGGTGTTGGCGGTGGGCGGTCCTTCACCGCGTGTCTGTACTTCCTGCGCAAGCTCGACGGGCTTCCTTTGGAACAGGTTCGCTATCTGGGACACCTTAGGCCCGGCGGCCGATGCCGGATGGGCTGCTGCCGCTGCTTTGTCCATGGTGGTGGCTGGCGAATAGATCCTGCAAAACAATAGAAAACCGGTATTAGATTGTGACGAAAACGCTAGAATCTTAAGCTCTGTATAAAAGGAGTTCGAAAAAGAACCAAAACCGTACGGTAGATTAAATTCTTTCAAAACAATGAATGACCTTCCGTTATTGAATAAATAGACTTCATGTTATGGTTGCCCGAACGTTCGCCTATGTGAGACTAAACGCTTTGTGAAGAAGAGACTTGATTAGGCGGGACGTTCAGAGCTTAGACCAGAAAAAACTCTGTGAAAGTGACCTGGACATTGATGGAAAATTTTCTCCTTAAACAATAACTGATGTAAAGATATCAACAATGTTTTACTTCAGTTGTGTTTGGATACACTGGAAAAAAAATCCTTATGGTAAAGAACCGAATTGCCGGACCCTACTTTGTAAGCTAGCCATGTTGAAAAGAAAACCGAGCCACAGCCAACCAGCCAACTGATAGCCTGTGCGAGCACTGTACGCTAATCGAGTGCTACTTTTTACAATTAAACGACAACCGTTGCTGCCCGGTCGCGAAATGTATCACCACGGATCATTCGCAGGCAATTGTGCAAGATACCACGCTGAAACAACACCATTCCGTCTACTACGTAGCACGGTGTGGTGCTGTTATTGAGCTTTGAGATAGTGTCCACCCTATTGGTGTTACCGACCTCACACATACTACGCTACGCTAACATTTCCAAATAACTTCCATGTGCGAGTGGTTTCCAATACTTTTTTGATGATTGGCAACATCAAACCAATTACACATCGTTTATGCGTTACTTAAAAAAGAAAACCTACTACATCCTAACAAAAAATGATCTCTTTTCGTAGCGCTGGTGCGACAGCAAATAAAACACAAAAAACCACCGTGTCGTCTCCGTCTTGTCGGGCTTTGTGTGGCTGGGTTGGGCGATAAGACAGTAAAAGTGTCTTATCAGAAGCAACTCGCGTAACTGCTTGCGTTCTACTCGATACGCACGCAGGCATGTATTGTGATGTCATAAATATACGGAGCAACCTGTTCGCAGCTTAACATTCCTGGTGGGAGGGTGTTACGATGGGGAGAAGAGAAGCTATAAATGATTTATTTTATTTCTGTACAGCCATTTCCGCCTTAGATAAACGAAACACTGGACGAGATCTAGTATCGCTGCATGTTGGGATGTATTGAAACCAACACACAATACTTACAGCGCGTTTCACTGTAAAAACAGCCATTTTCACGTTGAATACCGATGCAAACACTTCACAAAACAGAGTTCGTTTTTGCTCCCAAGTAAACACCGGCTAGTATAGAGGTCAATAGTTCATTAGTCTGCCACTGCTCGAGCGCTCCCACTTTGCAACGAGAAGAACACTTTCGATTCGAATTACGTCCCGGTGGATCCGTTCATCTGAAAACACGACTGCGATTCGCTAACTTCCAACACCGTCTGCCGCCGGCACAGTGAATCACAAACATCAAGACAAAATTGATAACGCCGTCACGGCGAGAGGTGCATCGGGTGGTAGTTCTCGGGAAGCCGTGTGCTGGACTTTCGCGCGATAAGTAACGCGTCCAAGATGGTGGCAGTGCCGGTCGACACTACTGTACTGCTGAAGCCGATTTCGAGGGTTACATGCGCACACAACCTTAACGGCGCAGTGTCGGCACACTGTTGCCACTTGATGCAGCACTCTTAATAAACCGGATATTATTCGCGTGAAGAGGGATATGGCACGGGTACCACCAATAACCGGCGATAGGAGAAGGTGGAGTTCAGTTCAATTGTGGTTCCTATCGAGCGATGACACCAACGATGGCCAAGTCTTGGACGCGCTGGACACTAATGTTGCTGGCACTGTTCAATCCCGGCGCTACAGAGCAAATTCCCAGCTGCGCAAGTGTCTTCGGCTGTCTGTCCTATCCCGTGGCCACCTCCTGTCCCGATCCGGACGAGTTTTGGTCACCGACGGCCGTCCTCGGTGGGTGCTGCCCCGGGTGCGTCCGAGCTCTTCCCCTGGGGACACCGTGCGGCGATGCGTTTGTCACCCAAACTCCCGAAACTTCAGTAACGCCGTGTGCGCCCGGTTTGGTGTGCGGTCTCGGCAGTGTTTGTCGTTTGAATACGGGTGAGTGTCCGTCCGGCTGGCGGTACGACAGTGGAGTGACACTAACGCTAAACTTTCACGCGCACGTGGCCAGGAGACTGTCTATCAACGCATCACGTACCGCCCGATACCTTCGACTGGGTTCCGCAGTGTGATAGCCGTGGCCGGTTCGAGCCTAAACAATGCCGCGGGGACCAACTCAATGGACGCTGCTTTTGCTACTCGGCCGAGGGAGAGCGCATTTTCGGCTCGAGCTGGCGTAATCAGGCCCAGAACATGACCTGCGGTCGGTAGTCTGACGGAAGAAGGCCCAGTTTTACGGAACTACGCTCACGTGTGGATGTGATACGATGTGGTGATACATTATTGTTGTGTCTTGCAGCCTGCAGCCGCAGACGAGCCGAACTGGAGGCGGAAGGTAGTTTCGACGTGACGTTGCACTGCACGCCGAACGGAAACTACGAGCAGTTGCAGTGCGACCGGGGTGTCTGCTGGTGCGCCGATTCGCAAACCGGCTCCCAAACGCCCGGTACACGTGCCGTTCCCGAGGATCTGTGGAATCTGCTGCCGTGCTGTTGGTTTCGCTAAGCGCGTTTGATGGATGATCCACCGCACTGATACCGTTCCGGACACTCCCTTCCCTCGCTCTCGTTCTAGATAACGAGACACTGCACGGTACGCAGTACCTAAGGCGTTGCGAAAGTGTAGCGTTCGCGCAGATACTTCAGCGCAAACAATTCATCATCCGCGGGCACACGGGCGTAACGTTCACCAACACGCTTTGCGGTTACGATGGCAGCCACGGCCGGTACCTCGTCGAGGGACAAGAGTACGTCGGGTTGACAACATCGCCCAAAAGCGCAGCGTGAAAACGATCTTTTAACTAGTTACTTCAAATATATCGTTTTTATTTATTTCCCAGAGCTGCTTGTACGTGGCAGGATGGTACTAAGATCGATCCCTACAAAACGTCCCTACAAACACTGGCCGCAATGAACTGTAGTAAGTAGCAAACGCTTCATTAGGATAACTAGTATAATCGAGTCACATTTTTTTCTTTTTTTTTGCTTTTGTAATTGTAATACTATTAATGTCTTGTTCCTAACCTTCTTCGATGAACAAATTGTGGCGCGAGTCGAAAAGCATAGCCAGCTTTACGGTACAATACACTAAGCGTTTACGGGCCATACAACAGAAACGCTTGGCAACAAGCGTCCCACGCCTAACGCTATGCAATCCGCACTACATCACACGCGCTTTCGCGGCTGCTGGGCCCGAGTGTCTAATATGAAAACCTAAAACACTTCCCAGCCAGCCAGCTGGCCATAGGAAAAACACGAAAAATTATTCGCACCATCGCAGAGCTTGCCCTTTCTTTCATCATCCGGCCGAACAAATTGCTCATAACGTAGTTACTTAACGAGAATAAGCACCTTTCCGCACGCAATGCGCTTTCAACGACTCCGGCACGGAAATGGCAACACTCACACATTGTTGTTGCCAACAAAGTGTCTATATTTCGCTACAGCCGCACACCATTTCCACCTCGTTCCGCAGATTGCGCACGCGACGAGAAGCTTTTTGCGCTGTCCGGCCGGACGTTGGAGCTGGCCTGCGAAGGCAATGGGAACTATGTGCCGCTGCAGTCGCGCAACGGTGTCCTGTTCTGCGTCGATCCGGACGGGTTCGTCGTGGCGAAGAATGTGCCGGAGCAGACGAACTGCGCGCAGTTCATTTTCGGAGCGAGCTTGGTCTAACGAAATAAACGTTCCAAGAAAGTGTTATCAATACGACTTTAAAACGCTCGACTACTATTGGAGAGAGCGAGATGATGACGTCCCACCGGTCACAAAAGCGTTTTCTACGATACTGTCTCCCGTCGCCGAGGAAATGAAAAACGATGGCTCCAAAAAAGCCGACTTGTTAGGTACAACAATCTTATCGGATGACAACGAAAATCAATTTCCTCAAAAATCAGTCCCGGGCAGTAGATATCGGGTGGGCTGGTATGGCAAGCCTTGTGTTTGGATGTCTTCATCAGTCAGAACGGGACCATCGAAAGAGCTTCAATCATGCACTATCCGTTCTCTAGAGACGTTCTAGTTCCGGTTCTAGTAGTGATCTTGAACCAGATAGTCACCTCCGCTCGTGCAGTGGATCCTCCGACATGTGACTCATCGTACGGATGCGTCTCCTCCATCCGGCAAGAGGACTGTGCTAAGGGCGAGATACTGATCTCCGGAGGATCACTCAATGGCTGCTGTCCAGGTTGCCGCGGTGGTCGAACGTATCTAGCCGTGTGCAATCTCAATATTGCCGATCGGCACTGCGCACCGGGCTTGAAGTGTGTAGGCCGGAAGTGTATCTACGATCGCTGTAAGTGTGTATTCCGCAACGAGTGAGTGTCTATTACTCTCCCACCGTTTTCCCAAGCGACATGTCTGCACACAATGCATCTGGACACGGACTTGGTCGGTTGGATACCGAAGTGCAACCTCGATGGTACGTACGCCGCCAAACAGTGCCGCGGGGATCGACTCTCAGGTCGTTGCTTCTGCTACAGTGAGGACGGCAAGCGGATCTTTGGCTGGGACTGGTATCGGAACACCTTGCAGATGACCTGCGGTAAGTAGTGTCACACATCTCTCTCCCTCTCTCTCTCTCTCTCTCTCTTTCTCTCTTGACAAAGTGTATGAACAACCTTCCGCACAAAGCCTGTAGCAGACGGCGCAATAAGCTGGAGAGCGAGGGTCGCTTCGACGTGACACTGCACTGTACGCAGAACGGTAACTACGAGGAGCTGCAGTGCGATTCGGGACTGTGCTGGTGTGCGGACGAGTACACTGGAAGCGTCCAGCTGGGGACGACCGTGGTGCACGAAAGCTTGTGGCAGTTGCTGCCCTGTTGTGAGTATTGAGCACGCTTAGGCGCTTCCCCCCTCCAACAAGAACTCTCGTCGTGTGACCTTCTCGTTCGCAGATAACAGCACCCTCCACGGTGAGTCGTACCTGCGGCAGTGCGAAAGTGCCTCCCAGGCGCAGAAGCTGATCCTCAAGAAGTTTAACACCCGCGGTACCGTTGGCGTTACCTTCAACGAGATCCCGTGCGACTACGATGGCGCCTACGGGCGGTACAAGGTTGAGAATGGAGTGTAAGTGCACATCGCCAAAAAGTGATGCGGTCGGGAAGTCACGCACCGTCGCGAAAACTTTCGCCCCGAGTGTCGGCATCCCTTTGCAGGGCTGAATGTCTGTGACTTATCGCTTTCACCACCACCTTTTGTTCTCCGCGCGCCGTTGATGGGGCGATTTAGTCTGGTTTTGCTTGACGGTTCACGGTCCTCACGGCTTTCATCCTTGCTTTCCAGCGTCTACTGCACTTGGCGTGACGGAAAGAAGATCGGCTCGTTTCAGATACGCTCCAGTATGCTCTCGTCGGTGAACTGCTGTGAGTATGGGAATGTTTGTGGTAGGGGAGAGAGTGAGATACATATGAAATCAAAGTGGAGCTACACACACTCACACATGTTGCAGATTGTGCTCGCGATACGATCATCTACAAGGAGGCTAGCATACCGTTCACGTTGGCCTGTGGTGGCAACGGCAACTATGAGTACTCCCAGGACCAGAATGGCCAACTGTTCTGCGTCGACAGCGATGGGTTCGTGGTGACGACGGAGGTCGCACCAAATGAGTCATGCGATAAGTTCATCTATAACTCCGCTTTCTACAACGAGGACTGATGTGTTGGCCGATGACGACGATCGGAAGGGAGAGGTAGTACCTGGTCCATCATATCCAGTTGGAAGTTCACTGGAAACACCAATGCATGTAAAGTGATATGCGATACACAGTATGTAGCAAACAAAAACTGCTTACGTCTCGAACGTTATTTGTTTACCAATTACTTCGCACCGGAGGTGACACACACAACGAAGTCAAACGAAAGAATCGCTAAACCGTTGACATTGGAGACATACAGGCGACCACAGCAGGGCATATCCTTTCCTGACCGCAACGAACCACCCAAGCGACTGGGGCGGCTTCGATGTAGGCATTGTGATTTTGGTAACCTAATATCGCAGGCACTTCAGTACACAGGCAGTGGATAGACAATTCTAACCGTCAAACCGCCTAGGCACGATCCGTACCACAACAGGGGCAAACGTTGGTGACCTTTTCAGTACACGATTTGCACTGTTGCGTCCAAGAACCAGAACTATTGCACGGCCTTTTTGCTGAGGGGAGTCGATGGTGCGGTTGGGCGGAATGTAAACTATTCATCGAACTCGCCCCCAGCGTTGCAATGCATCCGTACGATATTGCAGTTGCACATTGTGCGAAAGGGGTTACACAGTAGTTGGAGAGGTATGCTACGTATGTAAATCCGTTTAACGAAGCCGATTCGTTTGCAGCTCAACAGAGTGCTGCGATGAGCAGGGGCTTCAATTAAAGAGGTCAACGTTTGGATTACGCCGATAGCTCTTTATGGGCATCAAAAGTCAATATAATATATCACTTTTAGGAAGAAACCCCCAACAAAATATAACTTTCTTTAACCATTTACAAACTGGGTTATATTTGGACCACAGCAAACCACCTTACGCCTCGGACTTCGCCCATGTGATGTGTGTTAAATTTAGCTCGTAAGTCACTGCTGCAAAAGCTGACAGGCAACGACATAATTACAATGTATTACAACTCCGTGTCATCTTGTCCGACGCTTTGGTCAGCTTTTATGGCAGGTGTTGGAGTGCACAGTACACGCCGGACTAGATAGTGACACAAACCCCCCTAATAAAAGCCCTCGCTTACAGCAGCCCACACACACACGCACGCGCGCACATACACTTACCTTGTACAATTAAATAAATCACCAGAGAACGCTTCTCCCCGCTGCTTCAGACTGCTTCTCGTCGGGTTTGACGCACTTCGCCCGCTCCCTCACACCGTTTCCGTCGTCCACTCGCGGCAGACTGGCCTACTCAAGATAGTGCCGTATCTTCTCCTCCATTTGCAAAACGAGTGTTATGAAATGGCCGGTCCGTTGTCGATGCTAAATTTGTGACTTGTGTCTGCTCGTGTGGTCACTATTGTTTACATCTTTTTGACATTTCTTGACAGGGGCCTGTGTACGCCGCTTGAACTGAAGGCTGAAATGAGAAAATGGAAGCATGGTAAGAATTTGAGCAACAGAAACACGAACTGCGCGCCGCAACTAGTAAACATCATCCCAATGAGGGCAAGAAAAACCAACAACCAAAAAAAATCAATCAAGACATTTCATAACTGATGCGGATATCGAATCGCACGAGAAACTGATCCAACATAATGCCAACTCGGAGGAAAACAACAGCAAAAAAGCGAACCACCTCCCGGGGCTCCGTTCACGGCTATTTTCACACATCACTGAACCGGCAGCGTGCGATAGAAGTGAGGAAGAAAAAACAACAACAAACAAAACCCTTTACGCACGTGTGAGGGGGTTTTCCGAAACGAGAAACGAGGTCTTAAGTACGCCCTCGATTGGAGTTTTCCTTCTGCTGGCGTTCGTTTTCACATCTGTCGTCAATTTCGGTTTTCATCTTTCCAATGGTCGTTAGCTATTTCTTTTTGTTTGCTTTGCCGATTTTGTAAATCTGCGCTGTTTAGTTTCATGATACTTATTATTATAAGTTTTTCCTCATTTATTTTCCACTTGTTATTTGCTTCCTATCGTGCCGGCCAAACTACACGCAGCTGATCGTCAATCATCGCCCGCTTTAACCGTCCGGTAAATGTTACCGACTTCACCCGGGGCGGGTTGTTGCTCGTGTTTCTCGTCCGGTTTGTGTTATGTTCCGCGAGTGGTGAAGCGTGAAACATAATTCCTTTGCCTCTTCCAGCCTGCTGGCCGCGATTTGCGTTCCTCACCCGAACGCACCTTATACGCTGCGAACAATGTGAACTGGGTGCACGTTTATTTATTTGTAATGTAATGTGGGCCATAACAATGCTGCTGTCGGCCAGCAACGCTATGAGTAGGCAAAAACACTGTTTTAAAGCAACCTTATCGAAGCTTTATTGAGCAAAAAGTAAGGCTTCCGAATAGTTTTCTACGCGAGACTACAGAAAGTTACTGATAAATGGGCATTTTTTCTGCTAACGCAAGCAATAAATATTCCGTAAATAGTTGTTGGAAGAACACCGAACGCGTTATTGCACTGGGCATACTTTCATTCCACGGCTAATTTTCCACAGCACGCGTCTTGTGACCGTGACATGTTTTTCTAGACTGCGTAGCTTAATTCAACGTAAAGAGCCAAGCGAGAAGGACCGGTGAGATGAGGTGCAAGTGTAAATACACGGTCCTATTGACGCAAACGGTAAAAAAGAAGCTAAAAACGTTCCCCAACAACCACTTCAACCTACAAAACTACCGGCACACCGGGGCTCATTCTTCTCTGTTGCTTAAATTGGTGAAAATTCTTTTCCACCGTGACCTCCCCAAACGCACACTACTGTCTAGACTGCGTGCGAAACCACCCGGAACGAGAACAAAGCGAGAAAGCACCATCCAACCGGACCGCTCATATAAAAAAAAGCAAAACGATATAAATAGTGGCAACCATGAAGAAAATTAAGAAATGAAATTTTCCTTCATCCTTGGCTTGCTCCGTGCTCCGGCACATGTTTCTCGTTTCCCACTGCACGGTAAGTAATATTATGTTTATTATCAATTTTTGTAATAGACTCTCCCCACAGGCACGGGTGGGCAAGACCGAAGCGAATTTATAATAACTGTTTTGCTATTTAATCGCCACAGGTCGTGGGTTTGCGTGCTGAGGGTAATAAAGCTATATTTTTTTCTGTCCCAATCATTTTCACTGCAAGTCTTATAACATTCGTTCTTGTTTACATTAGTAACACACTGATTTGCATTCGCTCATACCGCAAAGAACTAATCTGCGAGCTTTTATTATAGTATATTGTAAGTTAGTTCGATTACATCTCCATTTAACTATCCACAACCGTCTGCGCAACTGTGTGCTCCTATGCTCCCTAATCAATTCATTATTCTCTCATGAATGTCCTGGCGACGTTCGTTTTCAGCATGACCTTCCATCACCTGTTCCATCCACCTGCTGTGCAAAATCCACGTAAGCCACGTGTTTCCATCAAACTTTTTCTCGAATATCAAGATCCTGTGCGTAATATTTCAACAATCATTCGATCATTCAAAATTTATACATTTAATTTTATTCAGCACAGCAGCCGCGCGCCTTTTCTATCAGCAAGCGCTAAACGTTTGCTGCTGAATAATGTAAATTGCCTAAATGGATTTTATTGGATTGCTCGGAAGCGAAGCATTTCTTCGCTGCGGGCCAATATAGGATGTATCTCGCAGCGACCCCCACGCACAGGCAGTGCATCATCATCACGCGAAAAAGCGATTGAATATTTATGACGCCCAATCGGCTAATCTGCCCCGTGCGCTCTCTATCAATCGTTTTGTGCTTTTCAATGTTTTCCTTAATGAAAAAAGCCTGGGAATAAATCTTTTACAAACATCGTTCTTTTTAGCACTACTTGCGTGTTAAAATGTTTAAAATATTTATGAGACGTGTTGAGAAAAACACTCTAATAAGATTTATTTCAAGCAAACATCTTTTAGATTTTGTCAATGTTAAATTTCGGGTCTGGATTATTTTTTCATGACACCTCACATTACAAAATTGTCACACCTCAGCAGACAGATTTAATTTATTCCATTTATTTTAAGCCTTCCATGTAGGGCACTACTCATCTACACCTGAAATAAGAGCTGCACCTGCCGTTCTGTAAAAGGCAAGATGACGAATTGCTGCAACTTTACAGCTCATTTAGAAGAAAAAAAACGCCCCAGACGTTTTTGGTCGTCATCATTTCCGGACCCAAGAGGTGAAAAAGAGTTGGAGAATGAACAACAATTACTTAGATTCCAAATCTAGATCCGCATTTTAGCATGAACATTTGGCAACACGGTATAGAAGATGATTGCAAAATTGACTCATTGACATTGAAAACCTTCAACCGTTCCAACAAACAAAAGAACAACCCGTTGGATAGAGTGCTGAGCAGCAGCAAAATAAACCCCTTCGAAATTGCTCATAACATTCCAGAACAACTCTTTTCGACACCTAATTATCTCACGTTCGATTAAATTACCCCATCACTTGGCTCCCGGACGATAGCTCCCAAAAGGAGCCATCATGCCAAGCGCTAGCCCAAATCGAAGCGAATTGTAATTGTTCGTAGATTCGGTCTTCCTAATGGACTTCCACAGAGCTGTCGGAGTCAGCAGCCTCGCAAAAGGAGGGAACGATGTCAAGAGCGTTCCGAGCGAGAGTAAAACGAACTCTTTGCCGTCCGTTAATTTCTGGCAATGAAACGAACTGGACACGTCCACGACCAGTGGCTATAGGGGTGTATGCGAGCACGACACGGAGGGTGAACGAAGTTGCTTTTCCACCAAGCATTGTGTAAGGTAGTATAATCATTATCGTAATTAAAATGGTTTTCATTCCCTTGTCGACAATCGATAGCTAACCTTAGATTCAATCCTGGCCTAGGAACGTGACTGAAACGATCGATCGATATGGAATTAAGTTGTATTCACATCAGAGCGAACCCATAATTAGCTATCTTTAGTTTAATGGTAAACAATCTTACATCAAATCTATCTTACGGTTCCACTCCTCATCAGGAAGTTCCGGACAATAGCAAACGATTGTAACGATATACCATTTTGCGAGGTAATGGGATGGGAATAGCCACAAAGAACACACCTTCCCCTATCAAGACGATCAACCTGAAGCTAACGTTCGCAGTCACAACGTCCAACCCAGATGTCAATACTGTCAAACAGGTGACATTTACCGGAGGTACCGCTAATAGCATATCGCTACCGACAACTGTCAAGCACTCGGTTGGCCCAATATCCCAGAGTCCTACTTTCCATATCAAACCATCATTTACTCTCTCGATGGAAGCCGAGTTAATGGCTGTTTGCTATCATTGAGCGAAAAAAGCGTCTGTCGAATCCGAAAAGCAAACACACGAAGGCCGCTACATGTTTGTCGCACCTAAGACACGTGCTGGTGCGGTTAATGCAGGGTTCGGAACAGGAATAGAGGGCACTGCTACCTCCCGGAGCAACAACAAGAAAAAGGAGTGACCGGTAAATCCACTTATCTAGCAATATTTAGCTTTTTTCTCGTTCGCTCTTTCTGTTTCATTCGCTTGCTTGCCCGCTGTAACCTGTAACAAGGTTTGTACACGACGAGAGTACTGCATTTCTAACGGTACTCAAGGCCAAACGCGTGACCAAGTCTTTAGATGCTCAGCTGAACGGAGAGTCTTAGGACGGTGCGTGGAACAGGAAATAGGTGGCTATACGATTAGCAGCATGGTGTGTTTTCAAAGATACGCATTTGCATCTGCAAATAGTGTACTATTTGAAGAAGACATGTCATTGCTGTGGTCTAAAAACATCAAGTATGAAGTATGGAAAACACCTTTTATCGCCTGATTCGCTCGTGTTTTCCTCGTGTAAAATCTGTCATGGATTTTTTCTAATCATGATTCAATTTTGATTCCATGAAAAATGAAAAATCAAAATTCCGTCAAAAACGAATTAAATCAACTGAAACATAAAACGTTTCAAATAAATTATAAAGAGATCTTCTATATCTTAGCATCGTAAAGTCTAAGATTTCACAGAAACCAAACGGAATGTAACTTTCAAGCTATCACATGCTTAAGGACGCCAAGGTTGTTTTGGGCGACAAGTAGAACAGATCGTGCTATTTAAAACCTGTTGACACACTACGCTACAATCTGTTGCCATCGATCGGAATGGCTTTTCCATTTCCAACTGGCATGTTTAATATTTCATATCGCTTCCGGAAACGATTCGGGGTAATTTTTGGAATGCCAACATCCCGGCCAACATTCGTGTATGCTTCGTACACACGTGATACACTCGTTCGGTTCGGTTTGCCCCGGAGCCACCATCAATATGCATTTCAGTTTCAACTTATCAACCCACCCAACCCCCGGACGACCTACCAATATTCATGAGCATCCATTATTGACCTCCTTTTTGGAGGTGCTTGCCCGTGGCCTGGGGACCTGTACGGATCCAGGGATTAGCACTGAGACAGCACTGAACACAATGGGGTATCATATCCTGCGCCTTCCTACGGGACGGCCTCAATATGCACTCGTCGGTGCTTCCAATGCCAACAGCACCATGTTCTTTCTGCCACCATAAAGCCAGTTTTGCTACAGGTCGTCACCCCATTTACCCAGTTATCCAGTCCGCCAAACCTCCGGGAAGGAGCTCGGCTTACACGTATTACCACATATATTCCAACGCGTGCTGGAATTCAGCAAGCTCCACCGACCGGTTGAGTGCACTTGCAAGGCCAACAGTACAATCCCAAACCTGTCCAGATCTAATGTCTCCGTACCGTCCGTACACTGTCGCACGGGGGGCTGAATACAGCAGTAGAAGAAAAAAAACTATGTTACAACGTTTCGATTTCGACCCGGCCCCGACTGATTGCAATTACACCTTGAAGGTTCACGTTCAAGTGCCTTCCGGATAGAGCCGCAGTAGCAGCCGGTTTCTCATCTAAAAATAATGACGCTCCTATTAGAGAGGCCTAACGGGCGACCGACGCGAGTGCCTAACCCTGGTTGGTCAGTTGGCAGATTCCAATTCCAGACGAGCCAAGCGAATGTGACCTGCCGTCTGCCGGACGCACAATGGACGATACAACAGAGAAAATGGTCAAATGGGAATGGAGATAGGGGAGGTGAAAAAAAACAACGACGAGAGAGAGATTGAATTTTTCATGAGCAAATACGATCCACAAAGGCTTCCACACATGCCACCTGTTCGGACACTGGATGCCATTGCGCTCGGGACGGACATTCCTGGACAGCGGAGGACGACAGGTGAGGCAAGCTAGTGCTCCATTCATCTCAACATTGAACCGACTACGATGCCATTGAATACAAAAAATCCACACCAGATGTATTGTGAGTTTGTGCGCTGAACGATGAACTGCAACTTCAGCGTACTCCGGGTGACACTCCCATTTCGCAAACATGCAGCATTGAACTTCACTACTTAAAAACGCACCAAGCACGTCGAACAAAAAGCGAAAGATATGTTCAATATGTGATGCACAAGTTTGTCATATAAGCGAGTCAATAAATACTTTTATTCTGATGGCAAAGAAGATTCTAAAATACGGTTGCACTACTATTCAATGTTCCAATTATGCTATGTTTGGTTGATAATGTATCGAAGAGTATGATTAGAAGACTATATTAGGTTCGAATACTAGCGTTGAACCTAGCGAAACATCTTCTGATGTGAGCAGTTTTGTAAACTATACAGACCCACCAGCGAAATAAGTAGCTCAAAGCTGGCTGATTATCGATTTTATTTCTTCTTTCTTCCGTTCCTTTCATTCGGAAGCTCCATCCATAAAGGAGGACACAATCTCGTTAGCCAATCCAACGAGGGCCGAGTAAAAAAAGAGATACATCACCATTTCCAACCCCGCGGGCCCACAATTCCGTCGCCATCGTCAGCATGAGGTCTCCACAATTACTTGAGCATCTTCTGGCCATTCACCTACGAAATCAGCCTCGCCTGTGTGTGTTACCCATTGCCACCGTTCTCCCTATTGGGAACGTAGAATAAAGTACCGCACATGAAGCACCAGTCATCGAGCAGGTCTCGTCTGCACTATCAAGTGGGTTCACCACACATTGCAGTAAGCAGCCCACCGTAAGCGCAATGATGTTGATGGAAAGCACACGACGGTGCTCCAATCTATACACCGTACAACACACATTTTCCCACTGTGTCATTTGCGTTCCTCGGGGCCCTGCTGCCCGGTAAACAACAACTCGTCCCGAAAGATGACTTCCGCCTGAGCTATTGGTTGACTCAGCTACCGAGCGAAATTAAAGCGACTGAAGCCGACGTGCAAAAGTAGGGCCACGGTATATGGCAGAGTAAACTTCACCTTCTAATGCCCTCGGGACGCTTGGATCGCTTCGTAGCAGCAGCGGCTTAGTTTCAGTCGGTTTTGTCTTTCGTACGTTTATTTAACTTTCAACAGTTATGTACAGACAGCTCTTACCGTACGTTACCCGTACCGGAGGGGAAACTGTGGAAAAGAATATTCATTGCAGAGCAGAAATTTAGCTTACACTGAAAACAAAAACTAAACCTAAAGCGATTCTTGCTTGCCAATTGCGATGAGGTCGTGCGAGATGTGCACACGATGTGAGAGAAGTTTCGTCTCCAACATACTGGTGGGGCACTTGGAGCACCAAGAAAAGAACGGAAACGTTTTGTTTCTTTCGTTGCGTTTTTTCCCCCAGGAAGGAAGTGTGTTCATATTCAAATCCGGAATGTGAAGCCCGAATACGGTGCGATTTGCAGTGCCCTGCTCCCTGTGGGGTAAAGTCAACAAAACGAAATGACGACTCAACCCCACCAGGTACCAAGGTCTTTTATTGGATTTTTATCGCGGCGACATTTGTGTGCGGTGAAAAGAATATCTTAAGTGTTCCCTGGTGGAGGTAGAAGAATGCATTCTAACTCAGCTGAGCATATTGCAAGCAGCACTCACTGAGCTCGATCGAACGACATTACCAACCCAGAAGCACGAGAGAAATATTTGTACTTTACTGACATGCCGGAAGCTACTGCTCATAACTGCTCATAACACATGCCAGCACACGACACAACAACGCGTAGATCAAGCCGATTACAAAACGTGGGAATATGCCCGGGCATATCTAAAGCCTCTGTCTGGTCTATGAATGCTGTCTGAACGAATCGGAGTAAAAATGTTCCGGGGCGTATCCAAAAGAGACTTTACAACGGCATATCTTCTGGGATTCACAAAGACATACGAGCGGCAGATTTTGAACCTCCAGTATCTGTGGCATTATGATAGGGTTGTTCCTCCTCCCTTTGGAAGATGCACCGCGTGGCGGCGGAAATAAACTGATAATTGTTGGGAATCTGCCACCTAATGCATCATCGACCTATCAACGCCGCTTCACGACGATACGGCAAATCCTGCGGGGTTGATGGGCTGTTGGGCGAGAGAAAATTAATGACTCCATCCACGTAATGACATCAACGTTGTCAGACAGCTCGCTCTGCTTATGACCACGGTTATAAAACAGAGCACCAATCGCCGCCATCAAGCTATCGCCCAGGTTTCGTGGGAAGGTATGTACGAGGGTATAGCAGAATAACATTACCGTGCAGCAAATAATCTAATCACATTAAAGATAATTTACTTAATACTCTGCACATCACTGTGCCTTTCCTTAAACGAGTTCTTTTAGATTCTGATTACATGTACGCTTGAAAGACAATTCTTCGTCCTTCTGACGGTGCTGCAAGAAGAAGTTCCTGGTTGGATGACAGCAGACGAAGTTAATTGACCGTGTTAAAGAAATTCTCTCTAAAAACTCTCGATGAGGAGTTACGCAATGCAAAAATGAATCATTTAATTTCCATTTCTACACGCTACCAACTCCCAGCAAACTTCAGTTCCACAGCGACGCGACGACCACGATTCGATTTGGTCTCGTTTCGCGATTCGTTTCACCTTCTTTCGGAGCTGACGCTTGAGGTGACACAGTATCCAATCCAAGAACCTACAAATTACCGTGCTTAATTGACCAAGACGCACTCCAATTTTGCTCCTCCACCATGTGCATTAAAGCGCTGTAGAGCACCGCGCCATCAAATCCCAGCGGTGTCTGGAGTTCTGAAACAGAGTTATTTGTGCTGACGACGAATGCGCTCGCGTCGGTGAAGGTGTGCCATGGCTGTTGTGTGCGACCAAAGCACGCACTATCGGTATTTATAATTTCGATCGTGTGATAAGTCCCGACATTAATTCAATTCCGGACAGACTGATTGTTGGTTTGACGAACTGACACTTTATGTACCGCGCGCGATGAAGCGTGATACCTTCGTTCAAAATGTCAGCAGCGCGAAATGCCAATTCTTATACACCCAATAAATTAGATTAGCTGAAATGCCTAGTGTCCAACGATGCGCGGTGACGCATGAAAAGATCCCACCCGTTAAGCGGTCGTGGTTGTTGTACCCACAAGAAATATGACAAAAGCATTGCATTATTTTTCTTTGTCTCACAACCACCTCATGGCGACATGATCGATCCGCATCCTACAGCTCGAAACTAATTAGTAGCGGCAAACCGAAGGAGTGTTTCAATCGATAGCAGCAAGTCATCCTATTAATAGAGAGAGCCTTTGAAAATCAGATTATAAGGCACACGTTGGAAACCTCCCCGATTGTGGACCAAGAAAAATCGATTGAACATTTTCACGATCGCATCGCCCACAGCCAACTCTCTAGTAGGTTATAAAAATTAAGTTTTCCCTTCCAATCACGCAATAGCCAGGCCCAGCCAACTCACTCTACCCCCATAGGAAAACAAAAGCCTCCAAAAACACGAGAAGCCATCCACAGCCCTTTTTCATCATACGCGAGCAGGCGTCGTGACATAATTTGGTTTCACTTTCAGCGCAATGAGCTCGCTTCCAAAAATATGAACCGTTGCCGAAACAGAACAGAAGCGACGGATGGAAACCATCAGAGTTCGGGCGACATAGCGGAGAGTTGAAAATTGTCTTGCAACTTGTGAAGAGACCAAGAAAATTCATCTCCCTGTCGCAACGGCTGCAACCATATTGCAAGCAGGCAGCTGCACCGCGATTACCCAACGCAACTTCGCGTGCACCATCATCTCGATCTGCCACCTCACCTCCTCGATCATGAGATAGCAGTGGGATCGGCAGTAAAAAAAACACGTGCCCTATCTATGCAACACGCGGCAGCAGTGGTTTTGCGGTTCCAGTTTACCTGGCATGCTCACATTTCGCGTGGTTCAAAGTAAAAGCACGAAAGCACAAGGGCAAGACCACAACACTGGTGCCACTAGTGCATTTTTGACGTCGCCCTGTGGTTAATGACGATGACGATAACTTGAACGCCGGAGAGTGCTCCAGTGGAGATGTGCTCGATCTTACGCGTCAGAGCAAATCTTATCGCCCCATCACCGTGCGCAACAACCTCCCTGCTTTGTCTTGTAGTTGCTGTTGGCTGACTGACCTGACCTAGATGAAGTGCCTTATACAGACCAAGCTGAGCGTGCCGATTTGGTCCGTTGGTCCAAGTTTGGACGTACTTCTTTCGTGCTTTCCAAGAACGCCAACAAGAAGCTTGCGAAAGTCCAACTCTGGTCACTTTGTCAAGGGCGGTCTTTGGTGCAAGTCCAAGATTAGTTCGTGAATACAACCACTACTATCGTGGCGGTTTGCTCGATGTCAATTACCATATTTGCCATACTCTATTGGCCATTTCGGTGAGTTCCGACAAAAATGCCACTCTAGCAAAATCCAACTACTCAGTAGCTGATTTCGGGCCTCTGCTTATTTTGATTATCGTTATCAGTGCTACCCAAAACGTGTATTTAAAGCTCTCTTTCCCTCTCTCATGGCGACCATTCCATCCCTGGTGAGTACACCCGTAAGCCGTAGGGGACATTAAACGTCCATGTTGGTTCAAAAGCTCTGCAATTTCCGTGATAACATTTACATTTACATTTACATTTTATTTATATTAAGATTGCTTGCCTCGTGGGCTATGCAAAATCGTCAAAATTTACAATACAATAATACGTTGTCGCGATTACAATAGATTTTACACGAAGGTCCG
>KB672490.1:8093297-8218173 GCA_000349145.1 Anopheles dirus
ACGTCAGCATCAGCTGAGGCGTCCTTAGCACAAGCAAAGCAGGCACGCGCCATTCTAATGATGCACGACACACAGGCACACAGTCACAGACAGATGAACAACACGGTTCAGTACGATGCTGGTCACAAACAATCCCAAGTATAACAAGCACAGGAAGACTACACTTAACAGCGGTTGGCAGTACGAGCACTGAATTGGTACAGTAATAGTTCACAAAAATTAATTGCACGATTTACAAACAATTAACATACAATTTCATTAATTTTTAGCGGAGCCGAGGTGAAACGCAACTGATCATTCGAATGATGTTTGACAGATAACCTCACAACCGTGTTATGCTTCTTCACCAAAAAGCTGCACTTCAAAAATTGTCCCATCATCAAAACACTAATGATGTCCCTTCTCTGTCGGTGCTTGGGTTCTCTGTAAAACTCACATTTAATTACAAACAGACGTAAATTTATCCCCCATGAGGGTCGTGACTTTAGCTCCCGACAAAATATTCTCCCCCTTCGCATGCGACAAGGATGCTGCTGGAAGGCATCGTTTACCTTTTGCAGCGTGTATGTGTGTGTTTCGTTACGCGAATTTTCATTTCCAAACGACCATACAACCAATGCAGCTGACGGAGGTACCATTCTGTATAGCACCATTCTATATACCATTCTGAAAAGTGCTATTTAGTTAGGGTATATTTTTTCCCTTCGGTCACAGATATTTTAGCCGAAGGGTAGCCATTTTGAAAATACCGCAACATTGGACTCAATCAGATTTGAATTTTTAGCAATTTGCAACGTTGGTTAGAATGGTTTTCAAATTCAATGTTAAACATTATCATGCATGATTAAAATGAAAGCTTTTTAAACAATTAAACGACCCCAGACAGCATGATGTAAAATCAAATGTATCGTTCTTCACGTCAACCACGCAATGACGATAAAATTATATTGCGCTTCCAATCAACCAAAGGCATCCAACAGCCGCAACAGCAGCGTTTCATTCCATTAAAACAATAAATGGAAGTGAAAACGGCCATCAGACCTACTGCAGTTGATTTGTTACGTCTTTCTTGTGCATTTAGATTGTTCAAGTTGCTGGTGCAATAATTGGATGAAATGTTTTCTCCCTAAAACACAATCACCCAATTAAGTCCCTGTAGGACAATCGCATCATAAGCGAATCAAATACGGAGAATTTAGCATAAAGCACATCAATAAACATTCGTTCCAGCACGATCCCCGGCTCAACTCATGCCGAACGTCACCAAACGGGCGTAGAGCTAAAAGATCGTCTGCTCCGAAGCCGGTTTTCCACGAGCGACAATGTTTACTAATCCCTTTGCGCCAACCATCGGTCGGGAAACCGGATCTTTGAAAATCCGGTAATCTTAGATTTCTTTTTTATTTATATACCGATGAAAGAAAGTTCACTTTGGCACGGGGTATGAAAATTCCAAGACGTTTATCAAATTTCCATTGATGTCGCGGCGACACGTGGGTTTGGGATCTTCAAAGACAGGGATTATCTTCAAGCTTTGAATCGATAGGATTGATAAAAGATTGATGATATTATGAAGGTTATATGATGTCTGAGGATTCGTGATTTAGATATTCGACCACAACATCATTCTAGTTAACAATTTAGTTTCTCACAACGACTCCATAGTCGACATGCTCCGCTGCTCCGAAATCCCCTGCATATTCCAACGTCAATAAAAATAGAAACGCATCTTATATCCTCCCGCTAACGGAAGATGCTCTGTGTGAAATGTGATCCTTACTTTACGGTGCTCAAGAAAGTCTCTCCGAAGCGACGAGACCCGTCGACGACAGATTAAAACTTCCTGCCCAACGACACATACCTTGACAGGCGTTTAAATGCCCGTTTAAGTCGCACTCTAACACACCAACGGCGCGTCGGTGAAAGCAAATACTTCCTCACGCTTCGAGAATGCTTGGCAGAGGCGAGAAAAATCGCTACCATGGCCAGAAAAGCCAAGCTATTTATGGTGGTAAATATGAGCACGCGAACGTGGAGACATAGGGCAAATTTTCGACACGCAAACTTCTCCACCCTCGTGAGCAAATATTGAGCAAAACGTCTAGCGCCTTCGCAAGAGTACCTTTCTACTATCTCTTCTGAGAATGAAGGGAAGTAAAATGTTTTTTTTATCGAACTGTAGAGCGCAACGATTTATTTTAGGCGTTTCTGTGTACAAGAGATTTTTGCTGCCCGGGACTGCGGCACAACCACACCGTCTGCCAAATATTTGATCAAAAATCAATATTCCTTCATCTGCCGGGAGCGCCGGTTTTATGTACGGAAACGCCGGTCTCGTTGCACACAATTTCGGAATCCGTAAATCCGATAATCTCGCGCACTTCCATTTACCTGTTGTTGGGGAGGTAAAAATTACATTTTCAACAGCTTCAACAGCTCAAGTGGCAACAACACGATAAATTATTCAATCAACGAGCGCCAACGTCTGAAAGGAGAATGTTGGAAGTTTTTTTTTTGTTTAGCCATCTTCTTATGTCGTTCTTGCTTTTTTGAGCGAATTTCTTGGTCCCAACAGGAAACTATAATTCCAGCCTGGACTGGGAGCTACACATCACACGCACACACACTACGCCAAATGCGTGGACGATTTAATCCACTAATCATTATTCTAATCGTGTGCCCGATGGTGGACGAACGACGAAACGAAACACATAGGAATCGAATGAGTTGATAGAAGCGGCATACATTTTCTCACGAAGTCATGGTGTTGGTCATGGTCAGCTCTGTCGGACTTGTGGCCCTAAAGAAACAGGATATAAACTTCAACATCTTCCGGTTGACGCTACGGTCGTACTACGCTGGAACGATCTGAAACATCTTCTGAAACATCGTGTCGGAGATGATGCAGACATGTTGGGACATCGTTTGCCAGAAGTTCTTCTGATGTTTTACAACATAGGCAAGCCAAACATTAGGAGTTTTCAGCACGTTCTTCGCCGTGACATTGAAATTTTTCTTCGACTTTCTTCTGCGCAAACCAGAGCCAGAACAAAAGCATGGCGAGAAGCAAATAAAGCCTCCGCATTAAGTACACCCCGATATATCCGTCAAGTACAAGTGCTCCTGCCCGTCGGCCTTGTCCCCTTCTCACCGGAACGTCTTTTGTGTAATGATGCCGTATGTAATGTTCTTATGCAACCTTGCATTGTACGATTTTCCAGGCCCTACTTAACTATCTGCCGTTCGCTTTCCACCTGTGCCGATGTGTGTCAAAATATAAAAGAGGAAAAAACTGCAATTCCCTACAGCGTACAAAGTGTTTGGCCGTATGTCGTAAAACTAAGATTGAGATTATCACGCGAATGCGGCCCACACATTCCGACAGTGTTGGTTGCAGTTTTTGCCAACGCAATTTTCCTTCGCCATTGTTTTCCATTTCCGTCACACGTGTGCGGGAACTCCCGTAGCGAAGTGACAACATCCGGAAGGCCATTACCATGTTGACAGCCGTAAATCTTGCTCCACAAAATTCTCCCTCCACGGCCCGCGGTTGGCTCGGCTACGGTGTAAGAAATCGTCACGACGCTTCTCTCCGCACCGGACAGAAAACTCCGTTTGCTAAGCTCTCTAAAATTAGACAATGGCAATGGACGCTTCTGCTTCCCTGGGCTGTAACACGACAGCTATAACTACACTGGTTCCGCTCTAGCGGAATCTCCACTTTCATCTCCACTAGTGGCAGTGCCGCCGGGCGGCCACCGTGCACAACTGCGTGTGCTTGCATTTGATTAGGGGGTTTCTCACACGATTCGAAAAGGGAAAAACATGGGAAAATGTTGTGTAAACATCGTGATGCAATCTCTTCCGTCTTCTAGCGCCGCTGCGCTGTAGGTTCTCTGGTGGAATCCCAGATGCAACCGGGGCGCTCTGAGTGACAATTTATGGATTACGATAATTTTGTGTCAACGTGTAAAGTATTGCCGTTCCACATTTAAGCGTGATGCGTTTGTATAAGTCCTTCTGTAGTAACTGAAGACCGAGTAGAAAACAAAGGTTCAATAAAAAAAAATGATAAGATAGATACAAATTACTCCAAAATATCAAAACGAAAGTGTAGAAAAGTTATAAAAAACTACAAAAATGGTACAAGAAATGAACACTAGAACACCGGAAGGCTACAGAAAGCAACAAAATGCTTAATATATGCTAATCTTCAAGTTCGTTCAACTGCGCCCATCACCCCGCGGACAGAAGTTGCATTTGACGGTTGAATTTCACTTTCCACCATCCGACCCTACTCAAATGGACAGTTTCCCATCCGACCTTCCTCGTGGTCGGCGCAGTGTTGCCGTTCCCATTATGTCGCTTTCAGCATTACTAGTACGTCGTCCGTCCGGCCGGCCGGCCAATTGGGTACCCTCATTTAGCGAGCAATCGCTTAAACGTGGACGTGACATGATTTTGTCCACTGCAACTCTCCTGCTGCTCCACGAAACACCACGGAAGCATAAACTAGGACAAGCAATTAATTAACCGGACCTTGTCCACAGACCAAAAACCAGGCTCCGTATCACGTGCCACCTAATTTGGAATCTATACCTATACGCTTTACGAGTTAGGCAAGGCCTGCGCGTACCTCCTCCTTACGTCAGTTACTAATTTCTTTTCAAAAAAGCAAACACACATAACTTCCTCCCACCGACCGATTCGGACGACGCCGATAAATGAGCGGGAGCTCGCTTGTGCGTTGTATGATCGGACAGAACTTAAAATGGAAGCGATTTCCTGTCCCTAGGCGGTTGTACCGGCGGGGGTACAAAACAAACGACCGAAAGTGGACTACACCGCGGTAGTAGCGGAGGTAGCTAAATGATCCAATTTGATTGATTTCACTACTGTTTTCCGCGATACAAGAAGGAGCAGGTGAGGGTGATAAATAACCCATTTCCCAGCGTTCCGTGGGTAGTCAATCAATGAACCAAAACAAAATGGTTCACTATTTCCTTCTCCTCCAGCGTCTGCTCGTCGCGTCTGGGTCAGCTCCTCCACTCGGTCTACACCGGGTACACCGTCCTTCTCTTCGTCTAATGATAGCGACCGAGTGCTTCCCGGGAGATGCGGCTGTGTGTGTACCGGCACCAAACAACCCCCCGGGCTGCCAATAATGCCGACTTTTGGCACACGACCGGCAATTTTGGTCATGTTTTCAGTATTTTGTTTTTGCAAACAATACGGATGGGTCTTGTAATCGTAGTTTAAACGCGTCATTACGCCATAATATCGTTTATGAGGCAAATGAAACGAAACGTGAAACGTGTTGTTATACGAGGTTCGAGGAAGAACAACGAAAAACAGGGTTTGAAAAATAAATCATAACCCGCTGCATTAGAGAGGAGCTGCTAGTAGAGGGAAGCGACAGAGGAGGAAGCCAAAGAAACGTCAGATCAGATGACACCGTTGAGTTGCGGGCCAACAATTGCGAAATGTGTCAAAAACGTATTATTATCGGATGAAAAATGACTCGTGGAAACAAAACGACACGAGATTTGTGGAAATAAGCCCGGTTAGTCCGTGGTAGCAATTATATTAAGTTATCTTCTCTCAGTTTATTTTTTATCTGAAGTTTGGATTTCCAAAAAATTGATGCACAACACAACACATATATTGGGGATATGTTGTACATGGTATAACCACAAAATTTCACGTTTACTTTCACTCGATCATCAGCTAAACCACGGCAGATCAAACGGCATAAAGCCCGATGTCCATCATCTGTGACGGAACCTTTGAACCGAAAACAGCGAAAGAGCTGTCTGACATACGCAGCGTGGGAATTCTCCGGCATCAAGAATCGTCTTTTTTTGCTACCTACACCGGTTACGTCAGTTACTGATCTCGGACTGGAGCAAACCAACTTTATAATCCGACAGCCAGAATTCGACCCCGCACACCGATGGGTGGGTGTATGAAGGCTCTCCAGTTTGGACTCCACCGAAAGCGTCTCCATAAATCAATGTCGCACGCGCGCGCACCAGAACCAAACCATGACCAGCTTTTGTTCATCGAACGCTCAACACCTTCTTTTCGCTTTGGAAATGGTTTCTCGTCTCCGACGGCACCTCCGTGAAGTGTCCGAAGATGGCGAGGGGAGCAAAACTCGCGTCCCCCGAGGTACACAAAACAAAACCACCCCCCCACTTCGAAGGTCGCGACATTATTACTACGGCCGCGATGCCTTTCACCGCGCCGTCGCCTTCGGTATTCTCCCCTGGTGGAGCCATGCACACGCGCTCTAGTGTTGGCGCTAATTATGATTTATTTTTATTGGTTAATTTATTTATTTGCTTTCTTTTTACGAATCTCACCTCCGAGCCTGGCACCATCGACTCACCGTCTACGCTCTGTGGCGACCCAAAAACGATTCACACATCGTAGCGAGGAGAGCATTCAAAACAAAGCGATTGTGCTTCCATTTGGCAGCAAATCACGATCAGGGTGAAACAACAAGTGAAACAATAAAACCGACGCCCCCTCCCCGTCCAAGGCTTGGATGTTTTTCGCTGCGAACTTTCACCCAACCCAAGCGACGGCGCTCGCGCAGCGCAGGGGAAAGAAGTGGCATAAATAATTTGAAAAGCGCCTAATGCACACACGTGTACTCTATCGGTTCCGTTTGGAAGGCATCGGAACGATTTGCTGCAAAAATATGTGCTGTTTCCCTTTCGTTGTGCTTCACCCCGCGGCAATGACTAATGATGCAACATGAATTTAAACAAACAACAGATGAGGATCGTGCGCTTCTTCAATCAGGCGTAAGTTTGCGATTTCCAATCTATCGAGCGGGAATGTTAAGAGTGCTCCCAAGCCAAATGCATGCAAAAATTCAATCAAATTGAGATTCAGAGCTAAAGAGTCGTTTAGTGGATCGAGTGAAAGTGAACGTGAAGAGTTGTTTGTTTCTTTTTTTTCGCTTATACTCCACACAACTTCCTTCGAACTAGGGAGTACTGACTATGGATACACTTCCCCAGGAGTTTTCTGAATTTGAAGCAAATTTGATTAAATTTAACACATTGTGCTATCATTGCTCGCTTGTTTTACTTTCACTTTCGCACGTTCGTCAGGGTTTAAGGATTCACTCGCTAAAACGTGATATTCCTATACCTAAGAACACAGAGTAACAACTGCGGCAATTAGTTTTCAACATCACATTAGTTAGCTCCAAACGAAACGACGTCGTAAAATGAAACATTATATGTATTTTAAGCGTTTTCGCATCGAAACAACTAAAAACTCAAAAGCGACACGAAAGCTACTTAGCAAAACGTCTGATTTTATTTATTCTTGCCAGTAAATCATCCCGCTCGAATCCGTACAATCTCACCCGAGACTCCGCCGACCCCGACCGCGTGAGCACGCAACGCAAAGACAAACTCTCAACACAAAGGTGCATAAACGGCCACTGACACTTCCACCCCTGCGTTCTCAAGAGAATACGGCGGCGGCAGCGTCCGGAATACACGATCAGCGCCAGGAGCTGATTTGTTGAAATTCTCATTAATAAACTGCAGATGGAATACATTATTGCACCGGAGTGCAAAAACGTTACTCCATGAATTATGCATACGGAAGGTGTTTTATAAAATAAACTCCCTATAACTGTAGGTTTTTTTTTGGCAGATTTTGGGCGTTATCTGATGTATGTTGTTAAGAGATTTTTTCACGTTGGTACCAATCAATCTCTTTTTTCTGTCGAGAGAAAGAAAAAGGTCATCCAAAAACGCGCATAGAAAAGTAACCCAAAGAAAGGCTACAGTCATCTTCAAAACAAATTCCGCGGAAATAACCGGTTTGGTCCACAGACACACACGCCGCCGGTCGACGTACTTTCTTCCGTCGGCGTCCAATATCATGTTTCCACCGATATGGACACCACACACACGTGCCTTCCGTGCCCGCGAGGGTCAATGTAGGGCACGGCGACAACAACAACAAAAACGTGCTCCTCCGAATGAATTCTCCAGAGTCATCCCCACTAATGGAGGTGAATGGTCGGCAGTCGACTTGGTCGCGCGCGGATGTCAATGTGCTCCGGTTGTCGTCCGAGACATGAGGCGTGGACTTTGAACTACGGCCGTATCGCATCAACACGACGATCATCGCTAATCGATCAAAATCACAGAACTCCACCAGAGGGCGCCCCCTCCATCGATCCGGTCTTTGAACCTGCTCTGCGCTGCCCTGGAGTGTGATACACGCACACACACACAAGCACGCGAGTCGGTTTATTTGCTCGGCCGGTGTCTGCCTGTTGACTCAACTCAATCACTTCCGCCCCGCCATCCCGAGAATAACGCCGGCCCCGTCTAGAACGTGTCTCGCAGAGATAGTGGGAACCACACTGGACGACGATATCTCCCACACGAACTCCATTTGCCGCACAGTGCGACGCCGGATGCAGTTGCACTCGAATGTAAATGAGCTGATAAAGAATTTGTTTCACTGCTGGTCGTACTTCGGCTCGTGATGGTTCGCCTTGGGCATGATATGCTCGGAAACACAAAGAACCGAAGCGTCCTTCAGCCCGTGTCCCATCCCGTTTGGATCCACCAGCGCATGGAGCGTCCAGACGTTCCATTAACTTTCGCCGTCCAGATGGCGATGTATGCAAATGATTACCGGGTGCGAGTCGTGAGGCGTGTTGGATCGCATTTGCACGTGGCACGCGACAATGACCAGCGTATTTCTGAGCGTGCTGGGAACGATGCATCTCGACGCGCTCTGTTGTTGATGCAAAAACGATACCGACAGACATTACACTCCGTAGGGACATAATATGGTTGTGTTGGTCCGATGTGGACCGCAAACAAAAAAGCAAACATGGAGCTATGGCGTCCCAATCTCGCACACTGTGCGTAGATAATGAGGCATAATTATGACCGCATCTTGATCGATTTACGCGAACACGTGAAACGGTACATGAGCTCCGCTCGAAAACTCAGGTGCGATACGCTCAGTAGCTGTTGCGCACAGAACCCGTCAGGTACTACAGTATATACCTTTTCCAAACGGACCCATCAGGTGCGCGCAATGCGAAACACGTCAAGCTGAACATCTACCCAGAGTGGTTACGCACCAAGAGATTTACAAGAATTGCCACTGAGGTACACCGTTAGTAAGCTGCTTCGAAGTTCTTGGAATCGTTAAAACCCTTTTTGCAGCGTTCGCCGCAATCTCGCTGAGCCGGAGAGTTACCGCCTTATGGAACAAAATGCCACAGAAATAGGAAAACATATCAGGTTAGCCTCACAAACATACTGCACAACAGCAACAGCAAACGAATAAATTTGGAGAAGAATCGCGAAAAAACTATTAGCAAAGTAGAAAACATCAGATTAGATAATCTTTCAAGCTAGCCTTTGGGAACTGGGCATTCCAAAAATGGATGCCAATACTTCACAGATCGTCTCCAAACGTTGCCACCATATAAACACCCTCATCGCTGCCCCGCTTTAGCCGCAGGGGTATACATTTCAATGAAATTTGTCTTCCGAAAGCTTCCTTACCCGGAACGGACTCCTCCTCAGTTGAGCACTAAGACCATGGGCTCTCGCCATCGCTGTCTCTTAACGGTAAAAAGACGCGGATACTTATCGTTCCGTTTGACCCATTCGAGCGCGCGAGAGGACGATGACCAGAGCCGTCGAGCCGAGGGGTCGGTCAACGCGAGAAGCGAGATGCGCGACGCGCACAACACAACAACCGTCGGTCACGCCGCTCCGCATGCATGCACGGCAACAAACCTGTTTTTGGCCCGGCAGATTAATAATCGTGGCGAGTTTTGGCGAACGAAGCCAGGTTGTTTTGGCGTTAGCACCCGATTATCCACGATAGCTGGCCGGCTACGAAGAAAGAAATGAAACGGTTGCACGCGAAGTTCGTGAAAAAGACGTTTTTTAGCAAAAGTTCTAATCCGGTTCCAAGGACCAAATATTTGCGCCAAACGGCAGGATTGAGGATTTTGGAAGACTCACTGTTTTAGTATTAGTTTGGCAATATCAGTTACGCTACGCTTAATAAAAGAACTTAGTATTTATTAATCAATGTTTTTGAACTTTTCTAAATCAAGTATTTCATCTGATCTCTACACTCCAATCAACAGGCAACCTACGATTTTTGTTCGATTTAATCTTTTCATTTTGGGAAGGTGTGATTATACTGAGTTCGATCCAGACCTCCCGATGGGATTAAAGCCACAACTAATGACTGACCAATTAAGTAGGCATACAGCGGACAGAAAGAGGAGAGGTCCCATATCCGTCATACCATCAATAAAAAGTATATCACTAGACGGAACAAGAAGAGGTAGAGATGATGGCTATAAATTGACCGGTGAGCTTTTATTTTTTTTACAGTAATACGAAAGAACTGGGAAGGTTGAACCTTAAATCCAGTAATCAGTGTGAGAGAATACAGGGAGTGCGGTACCTTCAAAATGTGCCTCAACATTGAATCCAGTTCTCAACCCACCGCCAAGACCAGATATGGCGAGGAGCGACATAATCTTCACGTTGCCAGCTCATCATACTAATTCGGCAATAAGCTGCTTTAGTTGATTGACTGTGGAGACGCAATAATATGGTCTGACTATTGGCGCTCCAGAAGGTGTCATTAGCGTTGGAAAACTAGCTCTGTCTGGCGCATTGCCATTTCCAAAGTCCGTAGAACCAACTTAAGTCATACGACTGCGTCGGTAAAAGTAGAAAGTACCATTACCAGAGTACAGGCAAGTCAAACCCGAAACGAAATAAAACACGCTTTGATCAACGATAAAATTGATATAAATTGATCCATCAATCACATTTTCCCATACCGCGCACCATTTGCCGAGGGAGAAAAATTGGAAACACATCACATACTGTTTCCCGCCCGCACCACAATTATATTCCTGGAGAATCGATCCTGCCGTGGGCCGTGAGTAATGACAAATTGGTAATTTAAAACCATCATAACTTTGCGCTCGCAGGCGTTGCAATATCTTCTTGCAACGGGGAGCCGAGCAGTGTGGCGCTGGATTTTCTTTGCCATTTCGCAATCGAATTGATGTTCTTGAGCCCATGCTCCAATTAAATGGAACGCAACGAGTAAAGTAAAATAGACATTTAAAGCAGAAGGAGTCATCCCTGCATGTGGAAAGAGACGTACCGTCTGTTTGTACAAAAAAAAATCACATCAATCACACCGTGTGCGACGGTGTGTTACACGCGTTGTGATAAGATAGGCATGATAATCTATTCGCCTTTCGGCTGGAACAATATTTGCCAACTGAAGTTCAGGGTGTTGCAATAATTTCTTATCTCTCCATACGAGTCACCACGACTTTTTTTGGAGCAATGCATCCCAACCCTTTCGAAGGTTAGCGATGAGAAAAAAACTTCATTTTGTAGCAGTTGCTTGGCAAAATTGTATTCCTGGCTGAGTTGTTTGGAGGCAATGCTACGATGATTCTAGATGGTTTCTTACTTCCCATACATCGAAGATAAATCAAACCAATTTGCCCATAATTATTTAATCAGTTTGCGACGTACATCCGGAGACTTGAGAAGAGAGACGTGTTGGTCGTTCAATTCTTATTGGGAACCGAACCAAGGTACTACCAGAATTTGACCAAGTCATGGCCATACTACTTTATGTCTCGGTGTAACAACGGCTGGTTTGTTTGAAGATGCTATTGTAGTCAAAATATATCGATCTCTATTTCTAGGAATAAGATACAAAAGGAATCTCCATTCTAACTATATCTCTAGCAACAAGCTTCAGTGTTCCATAAGAGTGAATACTGCCCATCCACACACTAAACACCTGAAGAAAAGCAATCGAAACTACCAGCTACCAACCCGATTCCAACAAGTCGAAATCTTTCTACAGCATCGTCAGGTGCCAGTGAAATCCCGAGGTCGACCTGATTTCGGCTATCGAACGAACAGCCACTCCACTCCGCTCAACTCGCGAAGAAAGCAGATTTACGCGATTTGATGGATGACACAAAGCTTCAGCCGCTGGATGATAATGCTCCGGAGAGTCTTGACAAACTGGTTTTAATCTCGCCATTCCATCGATACACTTGTTGTTTTCGGTGACGCTAAAAGTCCTTGCCTTGATCACTTCCGAAAGGGTTTAGGGAGGCAACAAGCTTTGAGACTTTCGCTTTCTGCCACTATCTGCCACCATATCTTCCCACCATCCCCGGCGGCCTCCCCACGAGATGGTGGTCGATAAACTTGACCAACGGAGTCAAATTAAATGAAAACTTCCAACACCCAAGACACGCACGACCCGCCCGCCTCGCCCGAGTGAGGTTTGGTGTAAAATTAAGCTATCCAAATTCCAAGCACCTCTGCCTAAAAGCGGGAAGAAATAAAAAAAATGCGAGCCCCATGCGCCCCCAGCACGCACTGGTCATGTTTTCAACTCCACCACGGTTCGATGCTGTCGGTCGCCTTCGGTCTGCGGTCAGCCGAAACACTTTCTCTCCACACCAACACGAACCGCCTCCGGTCGGTGTTTCGGTTGATGGCGGAACTTTTCGGCGGAGCGAAAACAGCCGGCCAGCGGAAAAAGCCAAACCGATGGGGTGTTGTTTTTATTTTCGAAGACTGCAACGGCAGTGACACGGTAAGCCTGAAGCCACCAGCGGCACGGTCGGTCTCGAAGATGGTCGGTTTCCTGCGGCAGATAGGCTTCTTCACCGGAACTTGTGTGGTCTTCCGTTTTGCACGCCCCAAATGATCACTCACCATAAGCAGCGCGGTTGGCAGGATGCTTTAGCACGCCTCCGAGCGAGGCTTTAGCTTTTAGTTTGGAAGCCATTCCCGCGAGTGTTTCGGGCGCATCCAAGATAGGGCAAGCTGACCCTTTTCAGCACAGTTTACGGCGGAGAGTGGAGCTTTTTATTAGCTGTGCACATCGTTCCAAAACCTTCCATCCATTAAGCTCAGTGGAGTGAGGTATTTCGGTGAGGTGTTTTTTGTTGGCAGCTTCAATCTCGCTTAGGTCTCATATATCTCTCACATGAAACGAGTCCCAATAGATGGATGTCGGACGAAGGTCCGACAATATCTGGCTGATCTAGCAACGTCCTACAAATGGATCTAGGGATCGATCGAGCTCCAAATATCATAGTAATGATCTTTTAGCGAGACTCGCTCCATTTCGTGTACATCATGTCCATTTGATAGACATTTCAACGGACTGCACTACGACTATCTTTCCAATAAACAATTATCCAGATATGAGTGGCAGAATATAACACTTCAGCCTAGTTTAGTACCCATTTACTCACCGATATGATATGGATTAGTCAAGCAAACATCCCAGCCAGATGGCGTGCTAGTAAGTAAGCAATGTCTTATCGACTCCCTTCCTCAGATTTGACTCACACGAGCCAACCAAAGGGATTTTAAACATTCGTATCGCGTATAAACCGCCTGAACCATATCGCACATTCCCGTCGGTCGTGCCTTTTCACCCAACCAGTTTCCCTTCAAAGGGGTCAGCGCTAATCCGCTTATGGTATCGCCGGAGAATACGCTTTTGCAAACGGCGATGACCGACAGTTCGCGATCGGAAGCGATATGAGTGGATGACGATAACTTCCGATAACTTTTCATTGGAACCGTCCGTAAAAGCTGGTAAATATTGGCATTTGTAGCGTGCTCTCCTCCCCAACCGCTGCGAAAGGGCGTGGTGTGTGCGAAATGACAGTCACGAGCTCGCACTGCGGCCCGGAAGCCGGACTAGTTTGCTACGCGGCGGGGTCATTTCGCGAACGGTGAGCTTTTAATCCATATAAATCTAATAAGAGGGATATGCCGCTTGCGCATTTCCAATTGCGTAGAATTGGATGTCGATATCAAATGTCAGACAGTGCGCGTCTCTGGTGTCTCGTGTTATGTTGAAACTACAAACATTTCATTTTCAATACGCCAGTTATGAGGTAATGGAAGCTCCACAAACCAACACGCAAGAGGTTTGTCAACTCCTTCTTTTTGGACGACCAATTAACATCCTCCAGTAAATTAACAGCCTGGATGTTGGGGACTCCTACGGAGCAGCTTGTGAATTTGAAATTAGTTTTGACCGTTTCGGCACCGGTTGGGCAAACATTCGTGTACCCTAGCTCCACTCGACTCAATTGGAGAAATAGTATGAAAGTGTTGATTAAAATTCATACACCCATAGCGTCCTGAGAGTGGCACGCGGTGGACCACACCTGCCTCATCACAGGGCGCTGGAGATGGTTCGTGAACTAGTGACGAACATGCTATTCCCTTGTCAAGGGTAAGATATACAGAATATGCTAATTTTATTGAAAGTTTTCCAGTGTTTTTTATGCTTGGAACATCTGGTAGAAGCGAAGTCGCTAGAACTTGGATCCAGTTGGAGTAGCAAGTTTTTTTAAAATGGATTTCACCGAACACACTACAGAACCCGAACATTGGGATACCCCTTCGATAATTAGTACCCGGGGTTCTGCTCATTCGCTTCGGCGTTCAATATCCCGAGCAATGCGCCAGTTTATAAATGCGACCACTGCCGCCCGGATCATCGGACGCGCGACCAATCGACCGAGGAGCCGGAGCGGGTGCAAGGTCGACTTTCAACTTTCGTACGGCTTCGTGACCAACTGGCCGGGACGTGGGGAGCCCGTCAGGTGCTCGTCATCGTCCCAAAGCCCTTTCAATGCCGCAGCGCCATACGTTCCACCACGATCGACGCCGTTCGTTCTACAAAATTAGCCAGCCAGCCACTTTATTAGGGCGCTGGTTTCAATGTCACCCGAAGAAGTGGCGAGCAGTGTACGGAGGAAATAGGCGCCCGTTGTGACTAAGAATTAGGCAAACGTCATAAATAGCTACAGAAAATTGACCGTCGCTGCTGGCGGCGTTTTATAGTCGTTGAGTAGACTACTTTATGGATATGGGTTGTGCGCCATGGAGAGCCCTGTATGGAAGTGTGTTTGGACGATTGAAGTCGTCTCTGAAATCAGGTCGCTATCCTCTCACATCCATGCGGTGAGAAACGTTAGGGACATCAGACATAAAACTGTTTATTTTAAGTTTAAAACTATAATATAACTTATATTTTTAAGAACGAAGCTAAACAAATAAAATTAATCAAAGATAACTAAATTACATAAAATAGCAAAATCTTGTGCAATACAGTAAAACGTGAACTCCCTCACTGTGGTGGCTTTTCCGGCGAGTGAAAAATAGCTTTTTCACTTACAGCTCCAAACATTTGGAAAAAAGCGTTTCACACACAAACACACTACCACACCTTAACAAATCGTGTTTGGAGATTTTCGCATGCGCCACGATTCTGTATCTTCCGGCACAGAATCTCCCCAGCTGCTGCCCACGTTCGCCCCACCCGAAGAGAGAAGGGACAAACCAGGACTGGGGCTGACTTTTGATTTGGATCGTATCGTATCACAGCAGGCTGTGCACGGGGCGAGCACGGTAGACTTCCTTATGTTCCTCCTGCCTGTTCCCAGCGAGACGACCCCAACCCTCGTTCGCAGCATCGGAGGCTCGTGAATGAATCGCACGGAGCCGGGAGGAGCCAGGCACAGAGTCCACAAACCCACCCCAAAAAGGATGCTGCTGCGAGATGTGGCTCGCTCTCGGAATATCCTTTTCCGCTCTCTCTCTCTCCCTCTCTCTCTCTCCTCGCGTGTGTGTGTGCTCGTCGCATTTCTGATGTAGTAGTGCGTATAGTGTATCGTCACAAGGCGTCACAGTAAGAAGCGGTGTAGTCTAAGGCAAAAAAAACACGCACACGAGAAATGCTCTCAGCTTCATTCTCTCGCTCACGCGATGAAGCAAAAGGATGACAGTTCCGCCCTTTTGTGCTTTTTTTTCTACTGCGAGCAGTGAAGGAATTTGCGATTAATTAGCTTAAATAGATTTAAAATTATCAAAACGTAGATGTGATCATTACCAGTTGAGGCTGCGTTGCTACGAATTCCTGCCGATTCCGTCCACGTTGCTCCAGATTTTTTTTCTCTGTTCGATTCACAGGATGAAGAAAACAGCACTTTACCCGGGGTCGAACACGGACACAACTTTCACTCGAACGCTGCTAGCTACTCTGCTTCACTTTCTAGAGGCTACTTTATCATCCTTTCTAGACAGCACACAGGCACACGCACTAGCACACACAACACACACACACTCCAGCGGAACAAGGAGACGAGCGATTCCAGCGCCTCCTTTGGCTGGAGAGTTATGAAAGGGTGTGTAATATTTGCTGCCACTTATTTCTTCTTATTTTTTCAGAGGGGGTTTTTCTTTAGGGAAAATTGCGTTTCCTTCGTATCCCCGTTTTCTTTCAGCACCTCAGAACGATACACATCCGACCCCCAGTGAGGGGGAGCACACACTGCTTCTGCTCAGCGCACCTACACTACACCCTTACCGGGCGCACACATGCACACTTCGCTGCATCAGCGATGCCTTTTTCCTTCTTTTTTCAGGACTCACTGCACTTGAGTTTCACGACTAAACCGAACACCTCTGGAAGCGAATATGAAAAGAAATTAACAAACAAATCTACTTTTTTAGCGCACACACACATACACACACACAAAGCCTCCGAGCAGAACAATCTTTGAAGGAAAATTTGCACCACTGCACACTCACTTACTGCATGTGAGATTACCTCGCTGAGCCCATTTGCAAGGAGATCTTTTCGATGCAATCTACACACCTCAAATATTCCTACGAGCTTTATGCTGCACAAGCGCGAGTTTGCATTACCGTCCGCTTTCTAGCCGATCGCACTTTTGACAAGCGCGCACGCAAGGGCTGCTGCTCTGAGGCTGCTATGCGTCTCGCGGAGCACACGCACACACTCATAGCGAGACGCGTGCGAGCGAACCAACAGACGACGGCACCGCTCTCGCTCACTCGCACGCGTTGTTTTCACGGCTGCCAGAGGCTCGCCGTACGCTTGCCATCTCGCTCGCACACTGTGCCCTTTGCGCGGACGTTGTCCCGGCGGCGGCGGCGGCGGCGACGGCAGCAGCACACCGTGTAAACAAAAGCCACACGCACACACCGAAATCGTCACTTGCTGTTTTTGCTTACGGACGCGAGCGCCTCATACGTTCTTTTCTTCTCGCAGCATAAAACGCTCACACACTCACAGATACTTCTAGCATGAAGGGTGAGGGGTACTTGCGCAAAAATGCCTCCCTGCCACCCCCTGCAACCGAACGACGAACCGGGTGCGAGAGAGTGGAGCACGAACCCCGAACAGTATCCTGGGAGCAGACGCCGTTTCGTTCGAGCAAAACAGCCGCCGCGGAATTCGGTGTGGTGAGAGAGATCGGGCAAATATGGAGGTTACTGTGTGCTCACCTAGGGCTCCGTGCCGTTGGCTTTAGGGCTGTACGAGCGTGAAGATAAAAAGCGACGACCTCCGAGACACTCCTTTCCTGCGAAATGGTCTATTCTTGAGCTGAACTTCCGCACCACACAAACTCCTGGAAGCCCGAAGCGATTTTATGCAGCACCGCAGCTTTCGCACTCTGGAGAAAAACTTGTTCTCTGTGCCTACTGTAAATCACAAATTTATGCGAACCACACAACACACGCACTAGTCGTTGTTAACAGTTGCTACGTCCAGCTCGTTGGTGGTATTCAATTTTGAATCGTTTTCGTTCTGATTGCTGCGGGGTTGATTAATTTATCGGCAGCCGTGATGAAGCTTACACTTTTCCAACATTTCCACAATTTCTAGAGTTCTTCCTAACGAGTATCGATTGTATCCGTGCTAGTAGGTGTTTTTTCTCTTCCTCCGAATAAGAAAATTTAATTGCAGTGTGTTATGCAGATTTTCTTATGCATTACCCTTCTTCAGTTTGAGCACTTTCGATATACATCTAGAATTCGTTTCATAAACATACACTAAACGTTAAAAACAATGTAAAGCACTCGACACAGCCTTCCCTACGAGCAACGGCAGTGACCAAATCACCAGATTTCCCAATGAGCAGTGATAGTGACATGTCACCAGATTTGCAACCCAAACATCACCGCCAGTGTGTACGATACACCAAATTTGTAAAATTGTGATATTTTGTGATCGCAAAAGCTCTGACACGACCGATCGCTACGAAGAATGGAACAAGAAGAAAGTTTATTGAAAAGCAAACGTGGCAATGTTGCCAAAACAAGAAATAGAAAAACCGATCCCAAGGAACAAATAAAAGACAGGGGTTGCCTACTTTAACAATTTGTGGGTGACTGTGTACATTTGTTTCTTTCAAGGTGAGGAATGAAAGAATGTCCTTATTTCCGGGTGTTGGTGTCCAGGGAGACAAGAAATCAACTTTGATCACTCGCTGCTTTCAACCATGTTTTCAGTTTGGACCGGTGTTGCGAAGCAATGATTCTTAATGAAATAATCACCTGCTATTGATGGTGGGGATTCAATGCAAAGCAGGTTGTGATATCTATTGAAGAATTGCGTATAAAGTGATGTGATATGATGAACATTCAATGTTAAACTTTTCAATAACATTCTCAATTCGAATTATGCAATACTGTGTTTACGTTTTGAACCGGAAATCTTCTTTTCAACAGATGAACAGCTTCGTACCAAAATTCTGTCACCAAATTCCGGTGACAAGTCACCCGGAAATCCATCATTTTCAGTAACCGTTTGATGATTGGGAAGCGTCAAACTCAAAACCACCTTTCGGTTCCTCCGCCGTTCTTCAAGCCTCTACTGCACAAGATTGATTTGAAGAGGGGATCAACATGAGGAAAGGATCTCTTCCGTATGAAGCCGCTATGTACGACAAAGAGAAATGCATATGGAGAGAATCACTCTTCTCTCGCACAAACGATGCCCAGTTAACATTTTCTTACAGTAAGCGACATCTCTTCGCAAGCTGCGTTCGGTTTGGGGAATATTAGCAGCCCTTTGATTGCGATTAGCATGACTACCAATGCTTGGAAATGTCATTTCAAAAATGGGTGGAAGGTTTTCAATATCGAATGGAACGATTTCATGTAACTGTAGGAACTGTTCAAGAATGGATGAAAAATCCTGTAGGTGTACATCTATGATATCAATCATTCGGCTGAATTGATGTCACCAAACGCCAATTATTTCAACATTTTTAAAAACATTTACCTGCGCGTTAAATATTCTATTTTCTTTCCAGTATGCATATGTTTGCTCAACAAACCGTCTGATTTATAATCGTCGTTGTGCGTAAAAACAATAGAAGGTTACTTCTACAATAGTTCAGCTCACCAAATTAACGGGCGAGGTCCAAACAACAGTTTCGTACAATCGGCTGTCCCAGGAGTTACACAATTTACCTCTTCGCCGAGCCATCACCGTATGTTTACGAATTGGCGTGTTGCGGGCTCGTGACCTCGAACCATCGTATGGTACAACGATTGATTTTTTATATTTCTAGGCGTTTTGAATTCTTGCACCTCTCAAGGTCTGTAAAATTCCTTTAATCGCTTGTCAGTTTAGCAACATACCCAATATTGTATGTTGCTTATGATAATTTTTATGAAGGATCATACTCCACGATGAACCAAGATGCATCATGAATCCATCTCATGCACTTTATGAAAAGAGTACAAATAATATAAACACGGAGATGGATAATTTGCTAAGTTTACCACCCAGTATTCGAATATTGTTTTCACATCCAAGATCATTCCTCTTACTTAGCTGAATGAGCAATGTATGTGTAAAATTGCCATTTCTGACAGGACTGAATACCTGTGGACTGGTGGACGGTCAAGTTGAGATTTAAATCCATAATCTGTGATAAGGGCATGGCGTTGGTGCACTTGATGTTATGATGATTATTGGAAAGGTATACATGAAACTCCATCAGTGTGTGATTCTGAAGCATTCTCAAAAATATACACCACGCCAAACATATACTAGTGCATATTAATTTTCTTCTTCTTTGCTGCATCATCTCCTTGTTAGAACGAAGCAGTTCAGGTTAGATTTTGGTAACGAATCATCCCGCCTCCTGAATACCAGAACTTTTTGAATGCGGCAAAACGAAGTTTTATCCAGTGTCTCAGAGCCGTATACAAATTGCCATACTGATTAATAGCTAGCAAAGTAACTCAGTAATACCAGCTTCAAATTCCTAAACCCCACGTTTTGTGTACACCAGTACGTATACAAAAACTGCAAAATAACGAGGAGGCCAAATCCTTCTCGACTTTACGATGGATCGGACGATGAATGATCCTAAAGCCCACTATAGCTGCACTTCTGCTCCCTGTGCTAAGAAAAATCAACTAAAGGCTCAGAAGTAGACATGCGGAAGTGCACCTTAAATCATTTCCCGTCAAGTATAGATCTGGTTTCCGACTCCATTATACACATTAAGCAAAGTGCAAAGTAATGTGTACATCGCAATGGTCTTTCGCAGAAGTCAGAAGATCTACTGGACCTATTGACCAATGTCACCTTAGTGGGGTTGATGTAGATTTGATCACAAGCTGGTGGCATAGCGTTTAACCCTGTCCCCATTCTTAACTGTAAAGGGACCTACTAAACAAAAACCTGCATTCACGTGCAGTACCCTTCGAGAAGAAAGTAATGTTCGTCTCCGTTCAAGCGAGAAGTAAAAGTCAATCCGAATGCTGACAAGGACACCGTGTATGTATCTAATAAATATATGTATATAAATCGCTATTTAGTTGTAACATCAATGGTAGTCATCTTTTCCTGCAGTCGTGGCGACACATTCGCCATTCCGTTGGCACGCTACTCTACAAAAGGATCGGCATGTACACCTGCTTCGTACATGACACTAAGGCGTCCTCTCCCTCCCCACAACTGGACGGTAATAAATAGTACGTTTTCACAAACCTGACACGATGTATATCTTTGATATGACGTTCGAAAAATAAGGAACTAAGATGCCACTTCTAAAATGAGACTCAACTTCTTTGACTTGTGCTCGTCACTCGAATGTACTCTAAACGTCACGGCGGAAGCGTTCAGATCGCCAAAAATGTATATATCTTAAGCTGTTCAAACATACTAAACTCTAAAATGCCGCAGTCTTCAATAAAAATTCAGGCACATGCAAAAGCGCGCCCTCAAGGGCGGCATTATAGGCTACCTATGTCACTTGCTAAAAATGCCTAATCGTGTTGCATAAATAAAAAATGCCAACATTTTGAACTCTCTGTTTCGCTAGCCTAGCTTTCCCTCACTGTGTTCCGGATCTATTTGGTTTTCTTCCGATTAACGTTCCCCCCCTCGGAGAGGGAGCATAGGGCCGAGGGCTGTCTTCCGTGGCATTGGGGCCTTCTGCTCTCCGGATGATGCCGATTCGTTGCCGTTGGATGACGTTATCCCCAGCTGGGGTGGAAGAGTGGGGAGTTTACCAACACAAAGTAAGCAAACAATTGTTGTCAGGGTTGTCGTTGGCATCGATACGATTGCACACTTATCACACTTATTTTCTTGTCGATCTGCACTTTCATGGAAAGTGTGTGGCGATGAACAATAGTAGCTGCTCGGTATCCGACCGTCTCTCGGAGCGAAGAGATTCATAGAATCCATCGATCTTTGCCTCCCAACATATTCGCTTCGAATAATCTGTAAACCAAAGTCTCTTAATTCTCTTTCTCTCACGATCGCCTTTCACTGCTGCATGGGCCTGGTAAGGGCCATGATTTGTCTGGTGTGGTGAGGTAGTCACCCCTACCCCAGAACAGGTGGATGCAAAGGATACACTTTCTTCAAAACAGCCTCACGCGATCGTGGGACACTTTGGCAAAATAGGCATTGTGTTTTGGGTAGTCCTTAGATGGAAAAAGGGTCCATATTTCTGAAATGCCATATTTTTACGAGCCATTCCCGTGCGACACACACACACTTGTACTTTTGTAGAAAGAGGCACGCTCATACACGCACTTATTCAACAACTCCGTGTATTCCGCTGCGACCGGTGGTGTGTGCATAAGGTGCATAAGTCCATGTGGTTTGGCATGAATAAGCTCGTCGTATATGTTTCACTATGCAACAAACACCCACAACGATCGGGCCTCCTCCCTCGCGACGGGACAAGTTGTGGCCAGTTCGAGGGAGGGAGGGAAAAGCGATCGCCGTCTTCGCACAATCACTCACATACACACACGGATGATCACATTTATGTGATTTTAGATTTTAGAGGAGGGACTCTTCTCTTTCCAGATTCGAGATGATTGCACTTCCGTACGGCCGATTGCACACTGATTCGGAGGAGCTTATATCAACACTTTCACCTCCTGCGGAAAGGATTGTAACGTGCAACAAAAAGCGCATCGAAAGTTCTCTCTTTCTCGTGCATATTTGCATGCCTAATGGAAGAACTCTCCCCGCCTGCTATACACTTCGCCGGGCCGTACCACACGCCTCCCTTTGGGATAGTAGTGTCCACCCGATTTCCAGCGGCGTTAACCAACGTAACACACCAACCATGGCCAACGCGTAGCCTTTAACACTGATATTTTGCCGATCTTTCGCAACACATAATCAACACCGAGATAAGAACACTGTTTAACGCACTCCGTGTGCTGTCGAGATCCTCGTCTCCTGCAGAAAGGATATCGACCGTTTGCACGCACGCACATACACACACGCCTGTCATTAGATACTCGCACGTATCGCACGCATTTTCCGTGTAGACTGGTAGAGATCGGCAAAACGGGGTCCATATTTTGGTTGGGTATCCGGTTACGTTAGTATTATTTTTTTCTTCAAACTTTATTGAATACATTTATACGGCGCGTAGTTAGAGTGGGGTTCACTACGTTGCCGGCGAACGATTTCAAACAGGATAGCGGGGTGGGTTTGCTGTTTTCGGTAGCATAAAAGTTCATATGTTCTATCCATCTTGCGCGTGTTTCTCTCTCTCTCTCTCTCCCTTTCTCTGTGCTGAGTGTAGGGGAATTACGATTCCTGTTTCATCTTCGCCGAAGTAAGATCGAATAAATTGTGGGAGAGCATGGTTTCATGTGCCTACTTCGATAACTGCCTAGTGTGCTTGAGATTGTAGTAGTCGTCGTTTCCCTTGTAGGATCGGCTTATTCTATGCATCATACCTGGGGATTTGGGTATGTCACGCGTGTGAGCTTGCCTGTGTGTGTGCGTTTGTATCATTTAGGATTCGTTTGCTTACAAATGTGCCTAACCTTAAGGCGCGCATCGCCAGCCTACTTGTTGAATAATTTATTATCTTCGTTCAATACACGTATCGTAAAGTTCGAAAATCATTTCACACCACTGTTGCGAAACAAACAAAAAGCACTCTTTTGTAGAAGGACATGCGATGCGCGTGACATGCACGTGTTCTGTGCAAACCTTTCTTATATTGCACCACCAACTTTATATCCTATACTGGAACACCACGCAAACACACACACACTCACAACTGAAACGTCCATTTGTGGAAAAGATATTTTCTTACTGCTGCTGCTGCTGCTGTTGTTGTTGTTGTTCCGTAATAATCGATCGTTATAACTATGCTTAACCCATAGGCGCTTACATGTTAAATTATATGCCGTAAATGATTTCGATTTTGTTACGGAAATATGTATGCAACGAGAAGCAGAATCGTTGATGGGTGGCGCTTTTGGAGGAGGCCGGAAGGAACAGTTCATCAGCTTTTCCTTTTTTATATAGATCACTGTTTCCTAGCATCGTCAATTATGTGTGGTTGGGATTTAAATTTTCAATATTCCAGTCTACTCAAGCGACCAACAACTGTATGTATGCGTTAGTATGTGCGTGTATGAGCAACTTAATTACTGCCTCTTTCTCTCCCACGCGCGTAGCTTTATCATCACAATAATGTTGTATCCAATCCACCGGTGCTCTATATGCCTGTCTGTCTCGCTATATTCCTCTTCGAATTTACTTCAATCCCTCCCCCTTTTCTTCGCGGATACCTCTGAGATCGAGCCTACAACAGCGCAGCAATCTTTCGCAGCATCAATCACACTGAATCACTTCACAATCACGCCACAATCACGAACCTTCCGCGACACTCGGTACCGCACTTTTCCGTGTTGTTAAATCGCACTCGCGCACCACCACCACAGCCGTCGATGAGGAAGAGACTATCCGCACAGAAAAAAGCACCGTTTTAGATGCTTGTCTGGGTGATGTTGCTGCTGTTGCCGCCGCTTCTGAAAGGCCGACAGACAATTCCTCGCACGGAGCGAAAACTGCCGACAATGCGCCCACGAAGATCCTTTCGGTCATCCGCACACCGTTCTGAGCGGAGATTGGACGCAAAAGGTGTTGTATTTTGCACTGGAACAGGGCTGATGTTGTGTGATCGTAGCAGGCGCGGAATGCAGCACAAAGCATGCCACCGATCACTCAGTGTGGAGGTGAGCCGATCACTCCGCAGCAAACTGGATCGACACAGTCGATCGTTTACGGCTTTTGGCAGGATCCAGGTGCGATGATGATGTTGAGCATGATGGCATGAAAGACCCGGTGAAGAATTGCCTCCATAAACGCACACACACACATACATGGTATTGCACACTACGATTTGAACGATGCTCTCTCTGCTTTGCTTTCTCTGCACTGAGAACGAGGTTGGTGGAATAGATTTTCCGATTCGATTCTTCCTCCTTCCTAATAGTAACACCGATCGGACGAGGAATACTGGGGCAACGATGATGCTATCCACGGGAAGATCGTAGGCCGGGTGATGAGGAGATCGAGAACGAAAGAGAAATTAGTAACGAGTTGATGAAAAAAAAATCGCATCTAAACTAAATTAGCAAAAACCGTTTAGCATTAAAACTAATATAAATTTCAACTAATAATAATAAAATCAATAACTAATATTAAAGAAATAATCGTCGTCGAAATGGACATAAGCAATACAACTGTACAACATTAACTAAATGAACGACAAGAATAAAAAGAAACACAAATAAAATAAACCAAAACAACAATGATACATAAAACACGACAAAAACAATCATTGAAAAACTGAAAAGTAACATTTTGAATCACTTCTGAACACTTTGACACTTTGCTGAGCTTTCTCTATTTTAATAATAGAATTAGAGTAGTCACTTTATGCCAATTTGAAATATAGAATCCTTCTCGGAAAGGTTTAGAGACAATCCGTGGTTGCTCAAAGTAGCCCGGATATGTTGTGTTTGTGGTAGTCCAAAAAAAAGACCTAAACTTACCTTCGAATCATCGTCTGTCACGATTATTATACCCACGGCCACCACCACCACCACCACCGCCACCACCTCCTCCGCCGGCACCACCTCGGTGCTGTTGTTGGTTCCGGTCACTGCGGTGATTCGACCGATCGCGGTCTGCCGCACCGCCTCGCTGTTGTCCACGGTCGGAAGAGTTTCCGGCACCCCCACCGTCCCGGCCATCGTTCTTCCGATGCATGTAGTGATGGTGCATCGGCGGGATCATCGGGGGCGGCACGTGATACCCATGGTTCGGCAGTACCGGCGGTGGACCCTTCATGGTCGGTAAGCCACCGCCGACGAGTCCGGCGATGGTGCTGCTCAGGCTCTGACTGCCGCCAGCACTTCCACCCCCACCGCTTGCTCCTCCGCCTCCACCACCGCCACCATTACCACCGGCTCCGCCACCACCACCAGCAGCACCGCCCATACTATTGGCTGACTTCCACATGAACTCCTCCATCGACTGCTCGTAGCGTGCCTTGTCGTACATGGCGGCGGCGGCTGCAGCCGCTGCAGCCGCACCGGTTGCCGCCGAGTGACCCCGGGGCGCTGGCATCCCGCCCGCACCCGTCACGCTTCCCGGGATGGAACCGGGCGGCAGTGGGTACTCGGGAATCGGCAGGCCCTCGTAGTATCGGGGCGGCGGTGGTGGCAGACTGTCGTACGGCATCGGCATGCCGGGAAAGCCGGGCGGTGGTGCGTACGGCATCGGGGGCAGCTGGTTCTGCATGTTGCGCATGTAGTCCGCCACGTACGCTTCGGCGGCCGCCGTGGAGCTGTACCCGTCGCCCCAGCGGCTGTGCGGATGATGATGATGGTGGGCTGCCGGATGATGATGCATCCCGCCGAGCCCGAGGGCATGTCGGGAAAGTCCACCACCACCAACGCGATCACCACCGTCCCCACCACCCATGCCCATGCGTCCACCGCCCATTCCACCACCATGCCGACTGCCTCCTCCACCCCCACCACCGCCACCATGGCGATCCTTGCGATAGGGGGCAAACATGGAGCTACCCCCGTGCAAACGGCCACTTCCACCACCACCACCATCTCTTCCGCCACCACCAACACCTTTCGGCCCAGGGAACATGCGTCGTCCACCGCGCCGGATCGGACCGATACCGCCGCTACCGCCACTGCCCCCACCACTAGCGCTACGGCTCCGGAGCGTCGCCGACGACAGCGAGGTCGGCCGCCCAAAGTTCGGTGGCCGCCGGAACGACTTCGAGGCTGCCTTCTCCTTCATCAGCTTGGACGCCTCCTTCGACTTCTTCAGTATCGGCGTCATGTCGATGCTCGTGTCCTCGGTGAACAGCCGGCACAGCTCCTCCGCCACCTTCGGCTCAATCTCCTGCCCGTCGCGCCCAATCTTCACCGGTTTGTCGTCGTTCCAGGCGTTGTACAGGTGGGTCGTGCTCGTGAACGGCAGCTCCCGCTTGCACACCCAATCGATCTTGATCACACCGCCGAGCGCTTTGGCCGACATGCCCGGCGGCAGCACCCAATCGACGGCCGGCAGATCGCGACGCGCCTCCGCACCCATGCGCGCGAAACCGGCAAACTTGCCGCTCTCCTTCACGGAGTACAGCAGGATCACGTTGCGGCTCTCGCGGAACGCCTGGTTCAGGTTGGCCTCGTTCGGGGGCAGCGTAGACCAGACGCCCTTCGTCTTTGATAGGGCCACGTTGTCGTGGTTGTTCGATTTGATCAGGAAGAAGCGCGCTTCGCGGAACAGATAGTTGATCTTCGTCACGTAGTCGTACGATTTGACCGTGTTCTTCGTACCGGTAGTTGCCGCGCCGCCCGCCTTGCCTGTGCGGCTCCGCTTCGCTTCCGGAGCGCCGGACGCCGGGCTACGGCTACGCGCCTTGAGATCGTCCTTCTTGCTACCCTCGCTACTGCTGCTGCTGCTGTTGCTGCTGTTGCTGCTGCTACTGCTGGTGCTCGTGTCGTTTGCGTTGCTGTTGTTGTTGTTCGTGGCCGTGGTGTTGGCGTTGTTGGATTCATCCTCCTCCTCCTCCTCTTCTTCCTCATCCTCCTCTTCTTCCTCTTCCTCCGGACCGTTACTAGCATCGGCGGCGGCGGAGGCATTGGACGAGGAGTTCTTTTCTTCCTTCTTCTTACCGGCATCTTTCTTAGCGCCGGCCTGAGCCACAGTTCCGGCCGATTTCTTTTTCTTCTTTTCAACAGCAGTAGTGGCTGCCTTATCGGCACCGTCCTTGACAGTAGTTGCAGCGGTAGGCTTTGCTTTTTTCTTTGCTGGCTGCTGCTTAGTTACGGGAGCAGCCTTTTTAGTAGCAACCTTCTTCTTGGCCGCAACCGTCGACTTCTCGGAGGTGGTTTTAGTTTTCTTTGCTCGTTTGTTGTTGGGCCGTTCATCATCTTCTTCTTCTTCGTCTTCCTCCTCCTCATCCTCCTCTTCGTCGTCCTCATCTTTCTCTTCCTCCTCGTCGTCATCCTCATCGTCAAGATCTTCGTCTGCTTCCTCTTCGTTAGCTTTTACTTCCGTGGTTGCTTTCTTCGACGGTGTCTTCTTCTTTTTCTTCACTGTTTGTTTATCTTTCGCGTCATCTTCATTATTTTCGTCGCCGTCACCGACCTCCTCTTCCTCTTTCTCAGCCTTCTGTTGGGTGGCGGTGATCGTCGTCGTTTTGGCTTTCACCTTCTTCTTCTCCTTCGCATTCCCTCCGCCGTCCTCTTCCTCCAAGTCGGTGCCGGAATCGGATTCGGCCGAGCTGACCGAGCTGATGCTCGGATGCGATCCCGCACCGTCATCGTCGGCCTCGTCCGGGTCGGCATCCCCATCACCGGAAGCTTCCGACCGGGTGTCGTACGAATTTTCCAGCGCCTCCGCAATGTCCCGCTCCGTTTCGTCTAGCCCGAGATTCACTGCGTCCAGATCGGCCATCTTGACTCCTCTTCCGAGTGCCTCTCACTCTCTCTTGCTCACTGCCCGCCCCGGGATGCTTTTTTCGCGTCTGCCCGCTCTCTCAGTCGCACGCCGCGCCGCGATAGAGGGCGCGCGTATAAGCCTGATTTCAGTGTGTGTGCACGCTATCGCTCTTTCTCGCTCACGCTAACGGTTTCTCGGCGAATAAAACACACGCACCTCTTTCGCGAAGTGATGGATGAAGATAAAAAGAAAGAAAATAGTACGAATATTAGTTTTTGACTGTTTTACAGCGATTTCTTATTAACACGGCTGTGTTAAAATACGAATATAATATGGAATCATCACACTTCGAAATACATCTAGGAGAGTCCATCGACAGGAATTGAAAGTTTAACACGAAGAGGGTGATCGGCAGGAGAAAGGGAACTCCGCGGGGCCAGCGCTAGCGCTAGCGTTCCCCGTCGGTACACTTGCCCTGGGAGCCTCCAACCACAACGTTACTTCCAATATTTCCTTTAACCACACCGCAATTACACATTTGTATCGATTATGCCCGGGGATGGAATGTAGTTGCAACGTTAATCGGTTAGATTTCGAGAATTACCTGCAGAAAGCGTCCAGATCTGTTCCCGTGCACTGGTTGGTGTGAATAATGTTTTGGAGTGGAAAGGGTGGTACGCTGCTGAAAACACGTCTTCTTTGCGTTGCAACACTAAATCACTGCATCGTCCGTTAGCCGAAAACGGTTGCCGTTGTTGAAATGTTGTAGCACTTTATCCTAGTTGAGTCAGTACACTTATTACGAATTGCATTTTAGCGCAGTTTTAGAATATTTTACAGTATTCTGCGGTCGCCATCTCCTTCCACAAAGAGATTTTTCACACTCACACACAGGCGCTACCGAGCTGCCTGTCATCATCTGACATCTTCAGCTCTTGCGGTAGGGTATCGTCGGTTGATCGTCGTACGGGCCGATTTATCTGACGAAAGACTCTGTTGAAAGAACCAATAAAATCAATCGAGAACATCACGAGAAAATGTGTTCCACCTCTGGATAGTGAAGGAGCAAGGCAGATGCAAATGAGATATATGAGGTGATATCTTGATTGAAAAAAAAAATGAAATCTATAGACAACGAGGGAGGTGAAAAACAATCATCACTAGCTGCGAAGCGTTTAGACAACTGGAATTTCACAGTTGCTTTGTTTGCAGCGTATCGGGGCTAACAAAGGATTTCCAAAATCATAATTGTGATGAAAAAACATTCTTTCGATGATGAAAAAGTTTAGGTGGCGTAGCATGGTGATATGATGGTGCTAAAGTAGAAGCCGAGTGGGTCAAGAACCTCGATTGAAAAGCAGCCTATTGACATTTCAAATATTATGACAGTAGCAGCCGGTGTAAACATTAGTTTGAGCGCATTTTCGAAAGCCGCACCGTGATAAACCGTGAAGGCATTATAAAAACTAATGAACGGTGCGATTTCGACTCAATTATGAAGCGAAAGGAAAAATTCGAAAGCGAAACCGGCTTCGAAGGATGGGTTAGTATGCCGGGTGGACCCTGGAGCTGGTAGCCCGATCACAATCAAACTCCTTCTCTTGCAGGGCGATTACATGGATGCAAAGATCGCCAAACTGGAGGATCAGTTTCGGCACAGTTCAGCGAGCGTCGGCGAAAAACTATCGAACCTATTTGCCGGAGTGTCGATCTTTGTAAACGGCTACACGAATCCTTCGGCGGACGAGCTCAAGCGGATCATGATGCTGCACGGAGGTGTCTTTCACCATTACAAACGACCGAACACGACGTACACAATCGCGTCGATCCTGCCCGACGTGAAGGTCCGCTCGATCACGTCCGAGATCATTATTAGTCCACGCTGGGTGGTGGATTCTTTGCAAGAGGGCCGATTGCTGGATTACTCGCGATACCTCCTGTACACGCAGCATAAACCCTCGCAGCCGAAGTTGGCGTTCGCCAAAGTAGTCCCTTCGACGAGTCGCGCCACGGACGTTTCCAAGCCGGTGCCGAAGAGTGACAGCGATCCGAACGATATCAGTCGGGCTGAGTGTCTGAATGTGTTGGGTATGCTTAAGCACTTTTCCGATCCGGTACCGGAAGAGCCAATAACGGCTGTGGAAAACGGCAAACATGACGAAGAGCCGAAAGAGAATAATAATGTGACAAATTCGTCCGAGCACACGATGGAAGTAGACTGTAGCCCACCTATCAGCAATCCGAAGGAGCCATCACCACTCTGCTCTCCGGATGTCTTCTCGGAAGATGAACCCTCCCGCCCAGCGAAGGCGTCCGCTCAACCCACTGTGCAAACGAAAACCCCAACGAAGTCAACATCGTCCAAGCAATCCCTTACCGCGACAGATCCCAACTTTCTGGCGGAATTTTTCAATAACTCCCGCCTGCACCACATCGCTACACTCGGTGCCAGCTTCAAGCAGTACGTGGCAGAGCTGCGTGAAAAACCAACCAGCTCCTTTCCGGCGCGGGAAACCCTCGTCCAGCAACTCGCCGGCGGCCGTGCCGTACAGGAAGATAGTGAAACGCTTGAAACGCACAGCGGCTCCAACGTCCGCCACATTATGCACATTGATATGGACTGTTTTTTCGTGTCGGTTGGATTGCGTAAGCATCCGCATCTGCGAGGTCTCCCGGTTGCGGTCACACATTCGCGCGGTTCCGAAGCACGCGTGCCTTCACACCCGGGTCAGAACCGTGCGCTCGAGATTGAGCTGTACCAGAAGCGACTCGGCGAACGCTACAAAGCCCCGGACATTCCGATTGAGTCGCGTCTTTCCGCGATCGACGAACACAACTCGCTGTCGGAGATAGCCTCCTGCAGCTACGAGGCGCGTCGGTGTGGCGTGAAGAATGGGATGTTCGTCGGGGCGGCCCTCAATCTCTGCCCAGATTTGAAGACGATTCCGTACGATTTCGACGGCTACCGGGAGGTAGCCCACCAACTTTACGATACGATCGCGCAGTACACACTCGACATTGAAGCGGTCAGTTGCGATGAGATGTTTGTTGACCTGACCGAGTTGCTTCAGGTCACTGGAGTGGACGTGATGGAGTTTGTTTCGTACGTACGACAGCAAATAACGACCGCAACAGGCGGGTGTGCCTGTTCCGCTGGTGTAGGTTCTAATCGTTTGCAGGCTCGAATGGCCACCAAGAAAGCGAAACCGAATGGACAGTTCCGACTGGTGCCCGGTGCGGTCGAGGAGTACATGCAACCGATTCCGATAGCTGATTTGCCCGGCGTTGGACCGAGCACCGCGTACCGGCTAAAACAGATGACGTACGTAACTTGCGCCGACCTACAGAGCATCCCAAAGAACGTGCTACAGACGGAATTCGGCAAGAAATTTGGTGAAACCCTGTACAACGCTTGCCGTGGAGTGGATGAGCGACCGCTCGTGTACGATCGCGGCCGGAAATCGGTCTCGGTGGATGTGAACTACGGCATCCGGTTCCGTACTGCCCAGGAGGTGGATCGCTTTATGCGTCAGCTGACGGAAGAAATTCACCGCCGGTTGGTGGAACTACGCCAGCGCGGGAAACTCGTAACCGTGAAGCTTCTGGTGCGCTCACCGGGCGCACCGATCGAGACGGCCAAGTTTATGGGACACGGGTTGTGCGATGTGGTGACTAAATCGCAACCACTACGCCAGCACACGGACGATCGGACCGTGATCGAGACGGCGGTATTGAGTCTGATGCGTGTGATGGCCATAGAACCGTGCGAGCTGCGCGGGATTGGAATACAAATTTCCAAATTCCAGGGTGTAAAGCAAGCGGTTGATAATGAAGCCGGGAATCGATTGAGGAGCATGTTCCAGAAAGTGGAAGAGAAACGAAAGCCCACTGTGGAGCATAACGAAACGAGCGTTCCTGCAAAAGTGGAAACATGTCGCACTCTTTTCAAGCAACCGGATGATCAGCAACCTTGCAGTTCGCGTAGCTGCATCGGACTGCAGCAGCAGGCGGTTCCGATACAAATGCGGGAAAGTTATGCCACACCAACCAAAACAGCAGCTTCCTGGGAAGTCGGTGTTTCACCCAAGCAACACACCAGCCCTGCTGCCACCTATTCGCCCGTTAGAAAGCGTAGTGGTGTGCCCAAACCTGCTACCCGTGGTCGACGAGGAAGACCGCCAAAGTTAGCCTCGGTCGGCGGCCGAAAGGAACAAACCGCTCGGGCAGGAGGCGGACTAAGGAAGTTTTTAATGTCGAACGAAACAAAATCAAATAACAGCTCGGTCCCCGACGAACTGCCAGCAGGGCTGGATCTTGATGTTCTCGCTGCTCTACCCGAGGACATTCGAGAGGAAGCCATCAGAGACTACCGGAGAGAGCAGCAATTACAACTGTCTGCTAACAAACTGTTCCAAAATCGCGCCGAAACGACTCCAGTTAAATCTTCTCCACAACTAAGCGATTCTTTACGCGAATGGAAATCACCCGCCACTCCCCAAGCAACGATTCCACACGCCGATGATCAGAAGATACGTGTGGACGTAAAGTTCCTGCAGGCGTTACCTCCCGAACTGCGCGTCGAAGTGGAGAAACAGATCGAGCTGAACAAGGACCAAATGGTGGTGACGTGCAGTGAACCGGAAATAGACGAACCATTGCTGGTTTCCTCGCCGGAAAAGAGTCCGGTGAAGCAGCAAACACCAAAGAAGACAGAGCCCGTTCCAGCGGCCACCGAAACGTGCAAAGACCCGAACATTCTGCGGCGCAACAACTGGAGAGAGTTGATCGAAGAGTGGATCGACAGTACCGAGCAACCGTACGAGTACGACGTGGGGCTGTTAGCCACGAACGGCGAGGAACTGTGCGAGGACGAGTCGCTGGAACGATTATACATAGCTATACGTTGCCTGCATCGATTGGTGCGAGATAGGAAGCAGGCGTGCGGCTGGCACCGAGCGTATGAGAGTGTTGTCGATCCGATTCAGAAACGGATGCTCGTGATCTATGGTAACAAGCTGGCGGTGCCATCGAAGGTGGCATGCGAACTGTGCAATCGTGTTGATTAGTGTAATTGTTAGGTACAATCCATGTCTGTTATAATGTTGAGAATTGTGTTTTGTACTATTTTTGTTATTCAAACAATGGAAAGAAAAAAACAAAAATGTTTAAATGAAGCTAAAACGTTCATGAAAATTGGTATTATTAGTTTCTCCCCGAAGATAAAAAGGTGGAATTTTTAGCATGAAAAGCTAGTAGGGAAAGGGGATAATCCCATCTATTTTGCTTGTAAACTGTTACTAGAGCACTTGCACCAGTTGCAACATAGCGTATTTCGCATTTCTGATGCATTCGCATTGAATAAACCCTCAAATTATGCAATTCGCATTGCAAATGACCTTAGCAGTCTGTGTTATTAAAACTTGTTACTTGGGTTCTGTTGGAATGACAGCCCCGTAAAACCAATACAAACCTACCGCCGAATCAAAACAAACTAGCCAAAGGATAATTTTAGGTGTCGGTGTTGTATCGAATCGGTGAAAATAAATAACTTACAAAATAACCAAACACTAACTTACCTAAGTTAAAAGCTAATTTTAAAAGTTAATTAAAAAAAACCAAAAGGCGTAAGCTTCAACGTGTAAATTAAATGGAATCATTGTTGCCAAAAGCGTTCAGCGAAGCAGTAGGGCTGTGGATGTGATCGGGATAACTCGACTTGTAGAGATGGACCAAGTGTGTAACTTCTGCCTTGGAGGTGGAGTTTCGAACTTAATTGCATTGAACGACCAAGAACTAACCATGCAAATAGGTCGAATATTTTACTTCGAGGTAGGAATGGATTATTTCCAGGTTGTAAGATACAGCAGACGTATTTATAATTTGTATCTTATCGTGTAGGTAACACCGCCTCCCCTCTCGAGCGGTCTTATATGTGAAACGTGCATAACAATAATAGAAGAGTTCTACCAGTATGCTGAACAAGTGGCACGGAATCAGAAACTGCTGCGTGGCAGACAACACGAGGCAGCCGCGCATCTGAAGACGGAACCAGGAGAACTGGAGGATGTAGATGATCTGGATGACACGGCGGAGAACATCGCAAGGGACGATTTCTCCATAACGAATGAGGAGGAATCGATCACTTCGATGGAGGCAGGGCAATGGTCGGGCCGAGAAGCACAACAAACGCAATCACCCGAACGCGCCGATCGAGAACAACCAGTAGAATCCGTTGATTTGAAAACAGAACGCACGGATGTCTCGGATAAGCACACAGTGGGTGTAAAAGTGAACAGTGAAAACAATGACGATGAAAGTAATCTCAGTCCGGAACGGCTCGTTCTGCAGCAGTACAAGCTGAGCTGCGATCTCTGCTCAGCCCCGTTGACCGATTTCGCCGATCTTCGCAAGCATTTCAAGCAAGCACACAACGTGTCCGGTTATCTGCGGTGCTGCAATCGCACGATCTACAAAAAGTGCTGGATGATCGAGCACCTGCAGCTGCACCTCAATCCAGACGCGTTCCGGTGCGCACAGTGCGCGAAAAGCTACTCCTCCAGCAAGGTGCTCAAGGAGCACCAGAAGGAGGTGCACGCCCCGGAAGCGGATCGTGCATTTCACTGTACCACCTGCGGCAAAGCGTTCGTGTCGCAGGCACACCTCAACGCGCACATTATGGTGGCGCACGGTTCCGTACGGTGTCCGCAGTGCGATAAGGTGCTGGCCAGCCAGGGTTCCCTGCGGAAGCATCTGGTCGCGGTGCACGGGGACGGCGAGAAGCACGTGTGTGACGTTTGCGCGCGTGTTTTCCGCTCGAAGCAAAGCTTCGAAATGCACCGCCAGAATCACGAAGGCCGCCGGATGGAAGGCAAGGCGCAGTGCGAGCTGTGTGCAGTCTGGCTGACGGATAAGTACTGCCTGCGGAAGCACATGCACCGGATGCACAGCGGGTCGGAGGAACCGATCGCGTGCGGAACGTGCGGTAAGACGGTGGCCAGTCAGAGCGCACTGAAAAGCCACATCCGCCGGGCGCACGGTGAAAGCCGGTTCGAGTGTGAACGGTGCGCTAAAACGTTCAAGCGGCCACATCACATGCGGGTAAGGCGTCTGTGCTTGGGGAGTTTTTACGTGGTATCTCGTTTCTTAATGCTTATCCATTTTTCTCTAGGAACACATGGCAATTTACCACACCGGAGAGGAGTTGTACGGTTGCCTGTACTGCGCGGAACGATTCAATACGAAGAACAAACAATACAGCCACCGCAAGACAGCGCATCCGCGAGAGTACGAGGAGGAGCTAAGGAAGCGGAAGATGAAAGAATAGCACTTTGAACGGTGGAGACATCCATTGATTACGTAACACCGAAGAGACTGTTTCGTTGCCTTCACATACTTCGTATCAAAATGTTCCGCAAGCGACATCCTCTTCCAACGAATTACATAACGTGTCGTGAGGCTAGCGAGTAGCTTATGTTGTGTTTCATAACACCAAATTGTGTTCTTCCCACCCAACTCCTTTGTGTAACAAATCGTTGCGCATCAAGTACGAGAGTTATATAATTTATTGTCGCCTGCATACAGCGTCTCCTACAGCCTGATCTTGTGGTATCAAGGACTGTAAACTTTGTGAACATTCGCTTTACTACCATATAAATGCAAAATACATGAGTGAACCCTGCGAATGTAGTAGCAGTATTGAAAGTAGTTAATTTGAATATGAAAATTTCTTATACATTACCATTTCTTTCGCCACGTCCATTTCACGAAACATCGAACGCCACTTCGATCTATCTCTTACACATGTTTAATCGTTTTTTTTTCGCCTTTTCGTTACCGCAAGTCTAGCCTATTCAGTAAGCCACATCGGATGGTTTGATGCGCAGGATCACCGGCACACTGGTGCAGGGCAGAATGGCCACCTCCGTTACGACGGCTGTTACCAGCTCCGGTGGGGTTACATCATAGTGGAGATTAAGGATCGTCAGCGACGTGATCGTTTCCCAGTCCGCCAGCATGGGTTTCGTTTCGGCCAGGTCACGTGTACGGGGTGCCAGCACAAGCTCGTTCGGGTTACCTATTTGAAGAAGAAGCGCGGATTAGGTTCGCGTGCTACAAGTGAAGTGAAGCCGGCCAAAGCCCCGACTTACCAAGCTCGTTGTACACGAACGCGTCCGTCTGCACACGCTCGGTAAATTTGTGCGTTTCGCAGCAAACCAGCACGGGCACGTTGTACGATTTAGCCACCAGTGCAATCTGTGCCGTGCCGACCCGGCTCATGACGGAACCGTTGGCGAGGAGGGCGTGCGCACCGAGCAGCACTTTCGTAACCTCCGGCATCACGTAGCTGACGGCGTTAATTAGCACACACATGCACTTGACGCCCTGCTGGACGAGCTGTTCCAGCATGGCGTTCTCTTCCTGCCGTGGCCGTGCGTTCACGATGATGACGCGGAAGTTCTTCTTCCGCCGGTTTGCCTCCTCGAGGATGTGCTTGATCAGCGAGGAGCTACAGAGAGAGAGAAAGCATGTTTGTAAGGTCGGAAATTGTTTTGCAGCGCTTGCTTAGCATACGTCCAGGAACCGTAGTCACCATACTTTGTTGTGCTCCAAATGCTCCAAATGTTAACGAACTAATAAGATTGGTTCTACTTACCATCCATACGTCAATATTACGTCCCCATCGTAGATCTTATCCTGTACCGTGCTGCAAATCGCTTCCTCCGCCTTCTCGATCTGATCGCGAATGTACGATTCGATCGCCTCCAGCAGGCACTCCTTCTGCTCCGACACCGAAACCTTCCCGTCCAGCTGCCGCGCGTACATCTTCACGTGGCGCAGCGCATTCGTCATCGACACGGAAAACGGACGGCAGCGCTGCAGATGACTGGCGGATACATTGAGCGTTTCCTCGAAGCTCCGGGCAAACTCCTTCTCCGGTGGCGTTTCGTACTCGTGGATCAACTGGTTCAACACCTTCAGCAGCGCCAGACAGCGTGCCTTCGAACCGACGACCGCACCCTCGGCGTACTGTATGCCAAGCCGCGTGACGGCCGGATGTAGTGTGGGCGAGTTAACGATTTCCGTCGCGGCAAACTTCGGCTGGTGAAGATGATTGAACAGATTCACGATGTGCTTCGTGCGTGCTGTACCACCGGTCGGGGCGATTTTCTTTACCGCAGCGGGAGCTTTTGTGGGTTTTATCTCTTGGACGTTCGTCTTGTGGACGCTCTTTTTCGTTTCCTTCTGTCCTTCGGTCGTAGTAGACGGCTTTTTCACCTGCTGTGCTTCCGCTTTAGCAGCGCGTTGCGCCTCTTGAATGGCGCGCCGTTCGGCTTTCGTAAGTGTCGGTTTAGCGGTCACTTTCGTACCATCCGAACCCGCGGCGGCGGTGGCAACCAGGGAGGGGTTTTTCGCCTCAAACTGTGCTTTTCGTTCCGCCTTCGACAGCGCTTGTTGCGCGGGAGGTGCTTTTTCCGTCGCTGGGCCCTCACTGATGTGCAAATCTTTCATCTTCTCGCAGATGCTTGCGTCGGTGCTGGATTTCTGCAGCTCTACCGGAGCTTGTTTGCCAGGTTCGTTCTTCGACGGTGCTTTGGCGGTGGCCGGCCGTTGGTCTTTTGCCTTTTGCGCCGGAACGCTAGTTGCTTGTGCGGGCGTTGCCTTGTCTTTGCTTTTCGATTTAGCGGCCAACTTCGCAGCCTTCTTTGCCTCGCGTTCGGCGAGGATTTCTTCGCGCGATCTTTCCGGTGCCGATCCTGCCGATGAACTCATCGTTCCAGGTTGCTCGGACGTAGGGTTCGAAACTTGCGCTTTCTTTGCAACCGTCTTCACTCCAACGGACAAGCTAGTCGGAAAGAGATCTTCGACTGATATGTCCTGCAAACCTTGCTGAGCGTACTCAAGTGCTCGCTTCGCCACTTGTTTCGGTTCTGCAACGATGGAATCGCGCTTGTTCGGGACACCGAAATTTAATTTTCCAGGAATGATGCCACCAGCATCGAAACGGAACAAATCAGGGCCGGGGAAAATTTCATCAAGCGTAACGTTCTGTATCGCCGATTGCGAACCCTTGACGGTTGGGAAAAGCTCCTCCGGACGAATATCGGTAATGCCCACACACTTCTTCACATCGACGGGTTGTTTCGGGTCACTTTTCTTCACCACTGGTTTCGCGGGAAGATCGGACTTTGGAGCTTGCGGTACGGTTTGCGTGCAGATCTGGCCGGGTGGAAACAATTCCGCGACCGTTATTGGTTGCACCTCGACGTTCGACGTTTCGTCCTTATTAGCTTTGGGTTTTCGCTTGCGACGCCTGCTTGGTTTGCGAGTAAGCTCCGATGCATCACTCAATTCTACCGCAGCCGGTTGATGATCGTTCGCTGTTTCACGTGCCGGAGGATTATTCTCCTTCTCCACAATGGGGTGCTGTCGAGCGTGTTCGGTCGGTTCGGGATGTTCCGCCGCTTTAGGTTTTTTGTGCGAACGATTCCGTTTCTAGAATAAAAAAGATTGCGTCAGTTTAGGTAACGATTTTAATACCCGAGTCTTTCTAACGAAATCTCCTATTTCCATGCAAATACTACAGTGCTAAAATTTGGTACTCCAAAATGTTACAGTGAAAGGAAGGAACGTGCAGTAGGCATCGATGTGAGCAGCGAGCGCAGGAAACCAATAGAAAATCACACAAACACACGCAAGCAAAACACTCTTTCCCGCACGGTACCTTTTTCATCGTTCCAGCTTCCGTCGAAGCGACGTTCTCCATGGTGTGGCTTGGTAAAGGAGGAGATTTGCGTGCAGAGTATCGAGAGTTTCTGTGTGGGTTATCGTTTCGAAATCGAGTGTAATAAATGTACAACGGAACCGTACAGGGCAGGGCAAGGGGAGAAAGTAGAAACAGTTGGTTAGAAAGGACACACACATCTACCAGGATGGCGCTGTTTAATCGATCACGGACGTTGGGAAAGTTACTGCTGCTTCGACCGGGCAATTAGTGGGCAATATCGTTCGCCATTGGATATGCACAAACCCTACCAGCTGCTTAATATTACCTTGTGGACCAGAGCAAAACTTCTTTCTTTTTGCAACGTAGCACAGGGACTCTGCCGCACACGTCCCGGAGAAAACGTCTTGGAACAGGACGCTTAGCACCTTGCTTCTACTGTAGATTTCGAGCGACCATTCGTCGTTGTCTGTGGCTGCCGAGAAACATTGAAAAAAGGAGAAGTTTGATGTGAAAATTCGATTCCAGGTGCTTTATTTTTATTACTTACCAACCAACTTGCTGAAAAACGTTATCGTCGTCGGGCACGGAACAGAGGGGGTGTTGTGTGTTTGACGTCCTCGAAGCTGTCAAATCCCTTTTCACGTGTGTATGGTACTAAACTCCATAAGCACTGATTATCCGTGTGCCGCCGAACTTAGATATCCTTTTGGTATACTTTTCAGTACGTTTAGAATACGATTTCGTTTACTTACCGTTCAAAAATCAATGTTGAGCACAATTATTTCGTCATAATTGATGTTAGGCAGGCAACAAATGGACGCAGATGTCAACAAAGCGAACCTGCTCTTTAGCCGCTGCTTAGCATCCCTTATTCAGCACTGTCAACCGGGCGCAAGACCTGAAGCGGACTCCTTTTCCACCGCTTCTGTTTGTGTTGACTTCTCTCGCACGGGGACCGTGATAAAGGTGAAGAAAATTCACGCATTTCGTGAGGCCAACCGTGCGTTTGCGGGTAGTGTTTGCGTTGTGTGCGAATTTCCCTCACCACCGAACGGACCATCGTGGTGGGTGGAGAAAAAGGATACGGTCTACTCCCGGTGTGCTGCATGTGAGGAAAGCAGCAGGGAAACCGTGTGCGTGCGTGCGTGTGGTAACTTCAGGAAAGGTGGAACACACGGTACATTGTGCAGAGGGGGAACGGAGTGCTGCATGCAACACACGCATACGCCAATCACACACACACACACATACGCTGGGGGAGAAAAAGGAATCCCATTTCCGTGCCGAAATTTGTTTGCAGCCGGACGAAAAAAACACAGTAGTGGTCTTCGGTCTGCGGAGAGTTGCTGTTGGTGCTGCTGCTGCTGCTGCTGCTGCTGCCGCCGCTATTGGAACGCAGGGAAAGCGCACAGCACGACGAGCAGCATATATTTCGAGCGAACGAGGCATTGCTCGTTTTGTTTGTTACTTTGCGTGGATGCGCCGTCTTCAGCCCCATCGGTACGACGGATCGACACTTTTGGCTATCCAGCGCAGTCTTGAAACGCAACGGCCAGGCAGAGGACTGCACAGAAACCATGACAACCTACTCCACCGACAGTCAAGGTAAGCAGAGTGTAAATCCCATCCCGACACAATTCGTTCACTGAACGTTTTTCTCGTTACCTGCCCTGATGCGGCACAAGCAGGTAAATTCATTCCGGCCACCCAGCGTCCGGACGGCACCTGGCGCAAACCGCGCCGCGTCCGCGACGGTTACGTCCCGCAGGAGGAGGTGCCACTGTACGAGAGCAAAGGCAAACAGTTCGCGCAAAAACCGGCCCTACCGCCCGGCCTCTCGCCGGAGGTGGTGCAGAAGGCGAAGGAAAAGCGCGAACGCGACCGGCTGCGGCAGCAGCTTCGCGAGGAGCAGCAGAAGAAGGAACAGCAGAACAAAAAGCTGCAAACCGGTGTGATAGCGGTCGATGGTGGTGGCGGTGGTGTGGTGTGCGTGAATGGTGAAAAACCGAAGGGTGCGAAGACTGCAAACCCGGCACCGCAGCGTAGCAAAAAGACGCCGGAACTGCCGGACATTTTGCTCGATCAGCGACCAAAACCATCCCAGGCGGCACCCAAGGCAAAGGCACCGAAAACAGCGCCGCAACCGAAAGCCGCATCAACCGCCACACCTTCTAAGCACGACACGGTCGTGGACGAACTCGCCGGCGCCTTGGCCACCGGTGCGCAACTGAACAGTCAACCAGCACCGAACCCACCGACAGCGGCCGCGGAGGAGACGCCACAGGATGCGGCGCAGCTGGAGGTTGCGAAAAAGTTGCGCAAGCTGCGGAAAAAGATACGCGAAATCGAGGCGATCGAAACGAAACTACGATCGAGCGACGGACCCAAGCTGGACAAGGATCAGCTGGAGAAGGTGAAACGAAAACCGGACATACTGCAGGAGATCGAGGAGTTGGAAGTGCAATATTCGGCCGGTGCCATGTGATGACGATGAGACGTGAGAAGTGAGATTATTGTGGGTCGGTAGATCGATCGAGATTGAGGTTGTTTTTCTCATCCCCCCTCCCAGCCCTTGTGGCAGTGCATTTTAGTGCGTGTGTGTTAACACGGATCAGGATCTGGGAAGAAACTCGCGGTGATCGACCAAGGCACACACGCACACACACCACACCGTAGATCTAGCTTATAAGTAAAATTCTTCGTTTAAGGCATTGTACAAAACACATAAACTCCACGAAGAGAGAGAGAGAGAGAGAGAGAGAGTAGAATGGGCAAATGGCAACAATCGTGCCACACACCACATACTTGCCACCGAAGCGGGAGATCGCGTAGTGCTGCAGAAAGCAAACAATCGAACGAATTGTTTTCTTTTCGTTCCTCATTACTGTAAGTTTACGAGTCGCGAGCTTTGTCTAAAGCTCTCGGCCCATACGCGAGACTTTACTAAACAAATACTTAACACACAGCCAGGAAGGTGTATCCTTGCTTAACAAAACACTCACAGTAGGCTGTGCCGGACGCTCTCTGCTTCGGATTCAAGCTGAAGCCAGAAGTAAGGGGCGCGTAGAAGCCCCTTACAGATTTTGTTACTTGTACCGGAAGTCGTCCGATATCTGTTCAGTACACCCACAGTACCCACATATACACACGGCCTACTTCAGCAATCACTCCAGCAATCGAAAGAGCGATGCGCTCTTTTATGCTTCCTCTAATTTCGCATCGTGCTCGTCTCGTTTTTGTTCTATTTTTTCGCGGATTAATTAGCGTTAGCGGGTTAAAAAAAAAACCTCTATCTGTAAGCAGCTTCCGTGCAGGAGGAGTCGTGTAAAAGATGCGGTAGAGTTAAGAAACAAAAACAACTTAAGTTAGGAGCTCTAGGGGATAAGTTTTAAAGTAAATTGTTATATATCAGGAGAGGCAAAAATTGCATGCACACACACTTGGTTGAGTTAAACACGAGAAGTCAATAAACGTTTTAAGGACCAATTTTCAGGAGTACATTTCTTTACCGTAAGTTGCGGGTTACAATCCCTTTAAACAATCGGGCAGAAGCACCACGTTCCGGAGAGAGTGTTTGGTCTGATGTATTTCTTATGACGATTGGCTTAAAAGTAAAAACATCCACGCAGCATCATTTGTTCGTGCCGTTCCTTTGGCCCGGTTCGGCCGGATCCGGGCACAAGAAAGCAGGAGCACAGTTCGTGTTTGCGCAAACGTTGGCCACCACGGTGTACATTACACGTATATCCCAACCGACAGCAGCAGGAACAGCACGCCGAAGCCGAGGAACAGCGAGGCGAACAGGCTGATCGACAGCTCCTTGAAGATGACGCTCTCCTTCGACGGTTGCTTCGGGCGGGACACCTCGAACACAAAGAACCAGGCGGTGAAGAACGTGCCGAACAGCAGCAACACGCTGGCCAGATGCGGAAACACGGCCGGATTGACCGGCGAGACGTAGCGTACCATCGAATCCATTGCCTCCGAGAAATGGGGAGTGGTTCCTGTGAATTGGACGCTGAATTTAGTGACTGCACGGGCCGTGAGGATGTGGGCAAGCTTCGTGCACTTACAGAGAACGAAGTATCTAGGTAATTTTACAAAAACAAGAAGCACTTTACTAATCGGCGTTTTGCAACTCTGTTTTTCTTCGCGTTGTTGTTGAAACTGACGTGGCGAGGTTTTTTGTTCTTATTCTTCGTGGCTGTCAAATGTCGTTTGACGTTTGGCGCGAGGAAAACAAAACCGCTCGAGTCTGCACGAATAAAATTGCTAATCTAAATCCGGTCAATCGTATTCAAAATTAATTAGCGTGATAACAGTAAACATGAAAAAACGATTACATTGGATTAACACACCGTTCTTTCCATAGTCTTATCGTTCTGAGTCACGGTTTGAAATGTGTAAGCTTTATTATACGCAATATAGTACCGCACAAATAAGAAAGCAGGCTATAATATCATGATAGATGGTGAAACTAACCGGAAACGGACAACGCACGAACAAAGACGAAACAGGCACGAGGAAGAGATAACACAGAGCGAGAGAAGGGAAAAACTAGCATAATTCGCCAGGGCATTACGCACTGAAGCCCGCCTTTTGTCGACACTTTTGCATAAGGGCACGCAACATAAACTGCTTTCGCGACAACTGCCGGACCTGCTTCAGGAACACCTCCAGATCGATCACCCCGCTGCGGAGCGCTTCCCCCATGAAGTAGGTGGCGTCTTCGATGGCAGCCTCCTCCGCGTAGGCATTCAGTAACCTGCGAGGACGATGGGAAGAGAAAATGCGTCAGTCAAATACTTCAGAGGCAAATACGTTGAATGTTTGTCGCACGCACTGTTTGTAAAGGGGGGCAGTGGTGGTGACCGCTTCATCGACATCGATCGATTCGACGTTCTCCAGCGAGTCCAGCGCACGCTCGAGTTCCTTCTCCTTATCCTTCAGCACGGTGATGCTCTTCGTCAGCTCCTTTTCGTCCCGCTCGAGCCGAGAAAGAATTTCTCTGATCTTCGCCTGGCCCTCGTTCAGCTCTTGCTGCGTGCGCTTCAACGTCTGCACCTCCGCCTGGCACTGGTTCACCTTCTCCTGCACGCGCCGCTTCAGCTTGTCCTCGACCGCGCTGATGAGCGATGCACGAATGTGCTCCTCCGTGATCGTGCCGGTGCCTTGGTTCTGTTGAATCAACATTTTAAAAGAACCCATTATGGGTGTTGGTTTCACTTTACGTTTGTTTTCAATCCCCTACCACGCTCGGTGTAGCTCCTGCGATCGTTCCTGGTGCCGGCGGGTAAGCGGGCATTCCATAAGGCATTCCATATCCGGGTCCGGCTGCACCTGGCGCAGGCTGACCGTAGCTATTGTAGCCTGCGCCTGCCACCGGGTACGGTGTGAACTGTTGCGTTGGATATGGTGGCATGTAGGAGGTGCTGGTGGCCGGCGTCGGTGGTACGTAGGAGGGGGCTGCAGAACAGTAAACAAAGAGATAAGAATACACGCACCATGTGCATTGCAAATCGCCCACGAACACTCACGCTGATACGCTTCTGGTCCTTTCGAGTACACGGGAGGCACTTCACCGAAGGTGACACTCATGATTTGAATCAAATCCAACAGATCAGCATTTTTCTAGTCAATTACAAAGGAGCGTGAATTAGTTGCCTGCGCATCACGGCGTAGAAAGCCGTCCCTACCGGGTTCCAGTCGTGCAGGTACGGCAAGTATATCTTCCCGTTGAAATCCACATACGCCGACACCTTGATGCGCATATCGGACGTCGGTTTCACGTAGCAGATCGGTGCATTCTTCGGGTGCGTGTCCATCAGCCAGATGCAGATCGGGATGTTGTACGTGTTGCCCTTGTACTTCACCGGTATGGTGCCGTACAGGTTGAGCAGCATTTTCGTGCTCCCATCGTTGAACACTGCGTAGGGGAAAGGGGATACCATTATCAGTCCCAAATCACAGACAACATACACTGCCTTTCAAGCGGTGACTCACCATACTCCTCCATTCGATGCTGCAGCCCGTGATAGATGCGCAACGCATTCGTGACGTCCTTCTTGGTCGCGGTAGGGTCACGGTACTGGAAGAAAGAAGTAAATTTAATCGATCAGAAAACCGTGGGAGCAACGTTCCCCCTCTATACAGACCGAGCTTTTCACTTACCGAGGCCAGCATCCGGGACAGGGCATTTTCGTCTACCTTGTGCATTGTGTTGCTGCACTGAGATTGATTACTGCCTACTACGATGACGAAAGGGCTCTGGAGCGTGGTTGCCAGAGAAACCGACCGCCTTACTGCAGCCTGCACCGCTGGCAGGGAGTTTTAAGGACTCCCTTTCGTTGTTTCGGACGAAAATTCACAGCACTTTTGGGGTTTTTTTTTATATGAAAGAGCGATCAGACACAGACTAACAATTAAACATTCTGAGTGTTCTTCTTTTTCCCTATCGTGTGTTCTTCTGCAGCCGTTTGACAGCGGAACACACACATCCAGACGACCGTTTCTACAGTGATGTACGGTTATATATGATAGGGGTGATGTATGATTTTGCCAATAACTACAATTCTTTATTCGTTTTGTTTCAAAAAGCTGCTAATAAATTATGTTTTAATCATGAAAAGTATGTTCAATCCAAAAAGTGCGTCAGAGCACGTCTAAACGCCTTCAATTTATTGCAGCATCACAAGTACACCTGGCAACACTGCAGCGTTCAACTGTCAACATTGTTATTGGATTTTTTATAAAAGCGTTTTTTCCACACCCGCAAACGCTGAGAAGTGCTGGCGCAGTTGCAAAATAAATAACCGACTAGAGAGCAGTCGAATCCCGTCCCGGAAAAGTTTAGGGGAAAACTAGCGTTGCTGCTATTATTATCACCGTCATCGTGCCACCGACAGCACGATGTCTCTGGCCGAGTCCACCCAGCGCTCGATGGAGGAGGAATCTTTCATCATTCTCGGCACTACGCCGACCCCATCGATGGACAACTTTTCGCTTCCCTCGCCACCGGTCGCTTCCTCCCAGCCCGCATCCGTGGTGGAGCGTGAAATAGCAGACTCAGCTAAATCGATCCGGATGGAGACGTCCACCCAGCTCGATTCTACAACGTACAGCCTGCTGACGACCGGCGAGAACGCTCTCACCACATCCACCACCAGCACTGTTGCACCACCACAGTCAATGAAATCATCGTATGACTCACCGTCGTCACCGAAAGCATCGATAATTACGTCCACGGAATCGTTGCGCTCGCTGCCAAAGGGATCACCGCGGAGTCTGATGCTGCAGTCGATCGAGAACAAGGAGAACGTTCCGCGCGGCGAATCCGGTGGAACTACGCAGTCGGCGAGCGCGGCGTCTTTCATTCTGGGCGAAACACAATCGATTCTGCAACAGTTCCCCAGCCTGGCGCACTCGTCGGTGCCGTTCGAAGAGATACAGATGCTGCAGAAGCTCAGCATGGAGCACAGCCAGCTGAAGGAGAGCCTGCAGCGGGCGAATGTGGCGATGCGCAAGAACTTCGCCTCCATCCAGCAGCTGCAGGACGAAACCAAGGCCCGGAGTGCCGAGCAGGAGGCACGCGTCGACGAGCAGAGGCTCAAAATTGAGCAGCTCACTGCGGAAACCGCTCGTCTCGTGGCCGAACTAGAGGCAACGCGTGCGGCCGCCAAGAAAAAGGAAACCGAGTTCGAGGCAACGCGTGCGGCCGCCATGAAAAAGGAAACCGAGCTCGAGGCGACAAACAAGGAGCTGCAGACGGAACTGGCGGAGATTGGACATGTGCGTGAGGTAGAACGCAAAGCCGCCGAGACCGAGATGGACGAGCTGCGCAAGGAGTCCTCCGAACGGCTGGCACTGGTACAGAACCTGTCCAAGCACGCCGAAAACCTGGAGCTCCAGATCAAAGGCTTTGTGGTGGTGCAGAACAACAAGCCGGAAAGTGGTGACGGGATGGCAAACTACGTACCGGCGGACGTGCATCGGCGGGAGATTAAGCAGCTCGAACGGCGTATGTCCGAGGAGGTGGCCAAGAACCTGGAGTTTGAAGATATGGTAATGGGTGGGGAACTGGGGTGTGCTGTTTATTCCTGAATGCACTTCACTTACAATGTTTCCCGTTTCTCTCTTTCAGCGTAAAATGTACATCGACGAGATCAACTGTCTCAAGGCAAACGTGAAGGCAGCGGAGCAGGTGTACACCGCGTCCCGCACCGAAATACAGCAGCGGTTTGATGACATAAAGGCACGGGACGACACGATCGTGGACTTGCGCAAGCAGCTCACCGGTCTACAGGAGCAGGTGCAGGTGCTGACCGCGCAATCCGACATTTTCCAGAAAGATTTCGAAGCGGAACGCACGGCCCGGCAGGAGCTGGCGAGCGAGAAGAGTCGCATACTGTCGGAGTTCGAGGTGCTGCAGCGTCGCAACACCGTGCTCACCACACAGGTCTCTCGCACGTAAGCGAGCGCGTAACGATTCTGCGAGATATCAAGTGGAATAACATGTTTTCTTTTTGTCATTCGCAGTGAGTCCGAGCGTGAGGAAATTGCCAAGCGAGCGGCCATAATGGTACAGGAGGCTACCTCCAGTCAGGAGGGTGCAGCCGACACGACAACCAGTGCCTCTTCCACCCCCACCGATGAACCGGAGGATGAGCAAAAGGAACCGCTGAGCTTGCTGCGCTGTCCGCTGTGCCTGAAGGGGTACAAGGATTTCGGATCGCTGCAGAGCCACGCGGCCGACTGTATGGGCATCGAGTAGGATGGTTTGCGAGATAGATTTGCGAGATAGATATATTAATGTTAATGTTTCAATAAAACTAATCCACAGTATAAATGGTATGTCGCGTAGTTGGCAGATACGGAGGTTCGAGATAAGGAGGAAGTGACTCACGATGCATGCAATTTTCGTCACCCCCGCGTGACTCAACGTGAGAAACTGCTTGATGCAATTGACCGATTGTCTTATCAGAAAGTATGTTGTTTTTCGCGTTTTCATTATGTTGGAAGCTTTAGGGCGAGTAAATAACGTTGAAAGAACTTCCTTGTTATAATGAGTTGAATTATGATATGGTGTGATTATGATTCTGTAAACAACTCTAGTTACCTCTAGAAACCTTCGAGCATGTTCTAGGTGACTTAGGTACAGGGTTGATGGCACTGCACAAGTATTTTTCCTTATTATTTCTACAATTATGAAAAGTGTGAAAATTGCGCCAATCAACCGCCAAAGGTCCAAAAATCAAAACAATTTCCATGAGAAAAAAAAACAATCGTAAACAAACCATTATCTGTCAAAACAAAATGTAAACAATCCGCTCCAGCTGACGCACACTGCTACAAAGGCTACACCTCGATCCGAGCAAAAACCGGCGTGTTTGGTTATGGCTACCGTTTCCAACGTACCGAAAAAGACCACTCTGGACGGTCGCAAGTGTTTTCTGTGTCACAACACTCGCCATCGCAGCAAACACTGCCGTTTGTTTCGTTTTCCTGCGCGCGGAACAGCCATGTGGGTCCGTTGGCTGACGGCGTTAGCCCTCCCGGAGGACAGCATCCGTCCGAATGAGCTTCCCCGGCTGTGTCAGAGACATTTCGATCCGAAGGATTTTCTCACTCGTCAACTTTCCGGTATGGCCGTACCGGTGCGGAACTTGCGGACAGTGAAATGTAGTGGAAGGAGCTACATCGGCGTCGAACGGACGCAGGAGCACGACCGAGTTTCGGACACGCAAAGAGAACCGTTCGATGACGAAAAGCGAACAGCGGATACTGTCTCAGTGTATGAAGAACGTACAGTTCAAGATGACGAAGTGAGCGATTCGGAAGGATTAGAGTACGAGTCTACCTTCTCGCTACCACCGTGCGGGCCAATCTGCAACATTCCTCAGCATGACAGCTTGGAAGAAGTTATCCGCGTAGAACGAGCACGGACAGAAAAACTGCTGAAACAGAACACCCAACAACGACACATCATTGAAGAACAACGATCTCTGCTGCAGCATCTTGGCGTGGAGTGCATTATACTCGACGAGGAATGTTCGGATTGAAATATATCAAGTACAGGTAAAGCGATTCGTGTGGTTCAAAAGCGTGCGATTTTATATTTTTGATTCAATGCTTGCTGCGTTCAATACCAAGCGTGATATGATGGAAAAGCACATCCATGAAGCTGTCACAGTACTGAGAGTGGATTCCAATGGGACCATATTGAAGCAATTAATTGCCGTTTTCTAGATCTAGCTGCTCCCGCAACGTTTGTAGCGCCCGTCGCCTTATGCGGGAACATTTCGCACACTTCTTATGCTTTCGATCGAAGCACAGTTGATGGCTGACGGCGTTGCAGCGTGTACAGCTAACAGCATCCTCATCGAAAGGGAACAGGTCGTTGTTGCACAGTTCGCAAATGTACGCCTTTCCGGAGCATATCTGCAATGAAAACGAGCGCTGTAAGTAGCTGTTGTGCGCAAAACGCATCCTCTCTTACCAAGCAAGTTCTGATGTGATGCTCGAACGTGTTTCGTATCGTGCGCAGGTAGCTAAGCAGCGATCCATCCTCCACGCCCACTAGATCCGCCACGCTGTACAGCTCGCACGATTCCATCAGATGGCGTCGCTTACCGATCTGCTTCGCCAGCAGCTTCATCTCATCGGCCAACCGACAGGCGATGAGGTACCGCTTCATCTCACCCAGCTGCAGCCGGATCCGCTTCACTTCGGCAAGGCGCGGGATGAACGTGAACAGGCGCGGATTTTTTTCCTCCAGCGAGATGACCGGTTTGTGTAGGAGTAGAGCGATCTGTTGGCGTGACGCACGGCATACTTTGCGCGGCACAAAGTCCCAGTTGTTGGTGATCCGAGCCGGTATGACGCTGGTGTCGTTCCAGTGGCAGGCCGGGCAGTAATAAAGGCCGGTGTAATCGCAGAGCCGTGGCTGGATCGAATTCCGTTTCTCTGCGGAAATTGCGACGAAAATGAATACATAGCGTTAGAATGTAAGAATGTTGAGAGAATAATAGTATTTTTTATGTTGAAAGAAATGTTTGAGCACAAGGATTATACCAAGTGCTCAAATCAAAGCGTCCCTGCTGATAATCCTGCTCACCAGCTTTTAATTCCAGCCCGAAACAATTGATCGCCGTCGACTTATCTGGAAAAGAAGTGAATGTATGAACTCTGTACGCGAAATCAGACCACCATCGGACTCACGATAGCTGAGTTGGATTCCACATTCAGCGCAAGTGTACTTCTGAAACGCCAGCCCTATCTCCGGACAGATACACTCGATGGGTAGCTTGTGTTCCGTCGTTACCACGTGTGCACAGATACGGATTACATCCCGTACACACTTGTGGTGCGCGGCGAACGAGCAATCTGAAACCGAAACATACACTTACAAACTGCCACGCTTATGCCAGGTCGCGTGAACATTATCCCTTTACCATAGCAGACGTACGATGCCTGGACGACGTTCCAGATGATGCCGGAACAGTGATCACAATACAGATGACGCTTTCGCTGCAGCTGCTGAAACGGAAACTGCTTCCGGCGCACGAAGTGATGGCCGAGTATGACTTCCGCATCGTCCAGCACGGCCTCCGGGTCACGGGCGTAATCGAGCAACTCTCGGTACCGGTACCGCAGTTCGATCAGATGCCGCACGACCCATTTGCCCTGCTCCGTCTCGGATCCGTACGCGTTCGTCTGGACCAGCGACCGGCAGACATCGATCGCGTTCGACAACTCCACCAGCGACGCGTTCTGGTCCAGTGGAACCAGTTGCCACTTGACGCCACTGATAGCTGGATTCGGCAGAGTGGGCGACGACGGTCCCGCGATATCCTGCTCCTGGTCGCTGCGTTCGTCGCACAGCGCCTGCAACGAACCGACGGAGCTGTTCATGGGTTCCAACGTGCGCGTGCCTTTCTCCTGGACTTCCTCATCCTGTTCGCTATCGTCCGCATCCAAGGCTTCTCCGCTGCCGTCGTTGTTGTTATCGTCCCGCTCGGTGAGACTTTTCCGATCGGCGGTAAGCTCCCCCGTCGAGTTTCTATCCCCGAGCACGGTTGTGCCCGCGAGAAGTAAGCTATTTACCGTACTTGGGAGATTCCACAGCCCTTCCCGGAGGTTTTGCACCGTACTTTGCATACTGCAAACTGAGCTCGAGAACCAGCTCCTAGGCGTGCCTCACTTCCTGGCTAATCGCACAGCAGCAACTCATCCGGCACTTCGGCTGACGCTTTCTCGGTCCCTCTTATCAGAGGTTTAGAATACTTCCGATGCCTGTTTTTTCTTACCCTCTATTAATCACAATCTTGCGCTGCCGGTTACACAGATCAGAACAGACACACTTTGTGCCCGTACTGCATCCAGCGGGTGTATTGGTTTAACCAGGAACCAGGAACACTACTGATGCGTATGACTCAATCTATGCCCGTTTTTTGTTTGTAAATTGCATGCATTTTTTCATGGTGTGCTTTTTCCTCCGTGAAAACGACAACAAATGGGCGAAATCTGTTTCACCCGCTTTCGCTTACGGCCGGGACGTGTGCCAGCTATCCTGCTTCTCTGCGGCGTATACCGAGAGCATGTTGGCGCGAAAGGACGACACTTCGCTCTCGCAAGGACAGTTCTCACGCGTGTCTCACGTGTAGCGGAGAATTGGAACTTAGAATTTGGATTTAAAGTAATTTGGATTTGGAAGAACAAAACCATGTGTTTAAAATGGTTATCGATGTTGATGCCTTATGCAAACCAGCAATGAAGAGCTTGGGTCTCGCTCGCAAAATGCATACAGCTATGATCTTTGTTAGGATTAAGTTTTATTAATGTGAGTGAAACATGTTGGTGACCTCTATGTTTGTTGGATCCTTTCTATTTGAGTAAGTAAAGTAGAAACCGAGCACAGTACCAGAAAGTCAAGAAATTTTAAGAAAGGATTCGGGATCCAAAACCAGAAAGATCTCCAAATGGATCTAATGAATCTCCAGCACACTGAATCTTCAAAAGAAGGAAATACTTGACGCTCCTACTCCGCTTTGTGTCTTTTGTTATCTTCCCTTGTCCAACCAATTACTGTCTACCACCAGTTGATCTATTCGTCATGTATCCGTATCAATCAATCATCGTGCCATCGGATTGTGACGGCATTGAGACAAATCTGTACTATCACAGATAACAAACCGGTCGTTGGAAGTCATCCAACTCGGGCAGACGTACGGGACGGAGCTCATGTGTGCGTTCCACTCGCTTTGTAGCGAGCCACTTCAAGTCGTTCGAGTCGCTCGCGGTATGGCGCGAGACGCGACTAAGACAACTAAAACCCATCAACAAGGCAGGATGAGCAGCGGGCAGATGATAAGCGCGTGGACGACGACTTTCGGCCGTGTGTTGGTAATGCGGTAAAACGGTTTGACAAAGGACATAATTACACGATATCGTGTATCGTCCCGGTGTTGCGTTGCTCCGGTTGAGTCAGAGGCACAAACGGCCTACCGGGTTGGAACATTTGGGGTCGGGTAATTCGCCATTCGTCCCCACGCGAACGACAAGGGTTCCCAGTTCGCACGGGACGATAAACGTGCTAATTTAATCTACAACCGATACCGTCTCGATTGCTGTCTCGAGTAGCTGCGTCGAGCCGGTTATCATCACGGCTCGCGAGGGATTTGAATCCCTCCTCCGACCGGCAGTGTGCGCTTAACGGCGCAGCTTTACACAAGCCATGGCATCCGTTGGCCGCACTGACGAAACCACACCGATCGCGAGGGTCCTTGTCGCGGTGGCAGCTGCCCAGGATCGGGACATTTCCGTCCGCCACGTGCCCGCCGCGGATTCCTTCGGTGCCGACCTGCTGCTGCTCGTCTGCTTCCTGATGACGGTGGTGCTGGTCGGATTCGTGCTGCGATTGTTTCTGCAGATGTGGCGGTCGCGGATCGAGTGTCGCTTGGCGCGGCAGGATATGGCCGCCGGTCGGCAGTTAGTTTAGCGCGTTGGTGTCAATTAAATGGAGTGCGCCACTGCGCCCCGGTGTGCGTGGATGATCTGTGATATTTAGTGCACGGCGAGGAGTTGCGTCACAGTGCGCTAATAAACCGGTGTGCGCGGGGTGATTTTATTGGAGCGTTTGTTGTTTTTACTGCCCGTTTATTTCACTGCCGGGAGGGTGTTGGCAATCGCTGCAAATTGAATACGCAAAGAACTGCTGAAGAAAAAATTGTAAACCGAAAATGGTTGACTTCGGGCGTGAAATATAGCCCGAGAGTGCTCATGGAGAGTGGTGTTATAATAAAAATAGATACTAATTCAAATACGTTGTGTTTATGGTTTGTGAATAGCTGTTGAAGTTTCTCACCGATTAAGCAATCTTGTATGGCGAACCAATTTCCTGAGTCAATCTTGTTGAAAAAGTTTAACAGAAGCTAATAAGGATGTATACTTTCCGGAGCAACATGTGATATTTAGTCCCAAAAGGATGCAATTCTTATGACAAACGCTTTATTAACTAATTACCTGTCGAGAGTGAATAAGCTAACTTATTGAACCTTCAAAAAGTGTTGTGTGATACAATTTGCATGTTTTTTTTAGCGTAAACATGCTGAATCAATGCAGAACGTACGCAGCGATAACGTTATTTGATGATATTCCCACAACGAGGGGAACAACACTTTATTAAATTTATTCAGAAAACTTACGGGCATGTTTTTACTAAATACTTGTTAATGGAAATGCTGCTCTCTGTTACGATACGAACCGTACTAAGAAACGAGTAGTCTCTATTAGATCAAATTAATAAAACAAAATCGAAAAAATAGTTTCCAACTGCAATGAATTGCTCGATGGCTCTTTGTTTGTAGTTCGAACGTGTAAAACAGCAACACTCTAGAACGAAACACATTGAGAACGTTTCGCAACTGGCTGCATAAGATAAATATGATGCTAAAATTTCGAAATGTTTGATTGCGAAATAATACTATACGAGGGTAAAACTAACGAACGCTGTACTCAAAAGAGCAAAGTGGAACAACGAACTAAAAGAGATGCGAGAAGAAAAACATATTAAACTGAACATTCACGCGCTCAGCCCACCGTTTTGCCCTTGATTTGGCTGGACAACGCAATCGCTTGCTCCTTGCTAATCTTCTGCACCTTGATCGTTCTACCGCCGACATTCATTTCCATCGGTGTGCCTATCGATTTCGGGATCCGCTTCAGTTGGTTGAGAGCAGCAGCAGCAGCAACAGTAGCTCCACTACCACCATTAGCACCGGTTGTCCGCGATGATTCCGTCTGCTTGCCGGCGGTTGCGGTTTGGCGCAGCATCGAAGGATTCAGCGTTTTGCGGCTCAGCGCCGGTCGTTTGCTTGGGGCTGGCTGGTCGACGTCCGGTTCGGCCGGTCGCTTCTTGCCCTGCGCCGCGTTCGACGCCGGCTCTTTCGGTGCGTACGATCGCTTGATCATCCAAGAGGTGGCCGGCGGCTGGAGCGCGGGTTTGGTGGGTTTCGTGCCAGCCGAGGTGGCTGCATTTTCCTGCTCCTCCGGCATCGCCGTGATTGTGCGCGGTTTGGAGATGATGAGCGCACTGGCGCTTCGCTTCAGTTCCTTTCTCTCCACCGGCGGTGGTTTTTCCACCACCGCCATCGGCTTCTTCGCCGTCGGCTGAGTCGGTGCCTTTGGTGTGGGTTTCGGATCCTCTTTCTTCGTCTTCTGCACGCTGCTAGATGCAGGCTCCTTCGGTTCCACCGGTTTCAGAACCTTCGGTGGGCGTCCGGGGCCCTTTTTTACGGGTACGTTCGAGGTTGGGACAGACGCTTTGGGAGCGGGTATCGGAACGCTTTCGGTCGGTTTTTTCTCCTCCGGTTCCACCTTAATCTGGGGCGGTGCCGTAGAGGTGCGTGGCTTAATCGTCACACCCTTCGGCAGCTGCTTTAGCATATCCGATACGCTCTGCTGCTGGTGGGCGATCTTCTTTTCGGCCGCCAGTTGGTTGCGCTTGTAGAACTCTTGCATGCGCTGCTGGCGCGGTGTTTTTTGTGCGCCTACCGCCTGTGGCACAGCTTTCCCGGTTGGGCCTTTCGACGGCGGGGAAACTTTGGTGGCCGATGCGGCTTTGGCCACTGGAGCGGGTGAGGCGGCTACTGTCGGTTTTGTCTCAATCGGGCTGGCGGCACGCACCTCGATTTCGGTTATTTCGAACGTATCACCTTCATGCAGCGGGTCCGGGACGAGCGTTGACTCATCTAAACAATACAAATAATGCGTCAAACATGATTATAAATGTAATAAGGCGGTTCTCGACTCTTTCAGGATAATGCGAATAAGTCACGAACTCTTTACAGTGAATCGATGCGAAATATAACACTGGTTGATGGGATACGCTTAAGCATATTGGAATACCCATATTTCCATAGTTGACATTTGCAAACATGTTTTTACTTCAAATGATCTTCGTTAGCTGATCATCCTGTGACTATTAAACGGGTTTCAATCATGTATGCGTATTTATATTATTTGTAATATCAACGATAAGAGAGTCGAGTCACGCACTTTTGTAATCCTAATCCCCTCCTATCCAAACACCTACCTTCCAGAAACAGACCATCATCGATAAGCTCTTCCTCCTGCAGCTCTCCGTAGTTCACAACCAAGCCTTCCAGCCCGTCGGAGGCTGTCTTCCGTTCGCTATGTCCCTCGTCCTCCTCCTTCTCCTCATCCGCACCCTCCGGATCCTCCTCCTCCTCCGCTTCCTGCACACCATCCGGTCGTTCGTAGGCCAGCTCGTTCCGGTGCACCCCCTGACAGTGATCGTCCAGCTTGCGTTCACTCGTAAACATCAGATCGCAGTAATCGCACGGGTACCAATCTGTCTTGTGCGTCTTCATGTGTTCCGCGATCGAATGCGCGTCGCCGACATGCTCGTGGCACAACGGACACTGCCCGTTGTGTTTGGCGTGTTCCTGCGAGTGCCGCACATAACCCTCCATTTGGTCGAAGATGGCACCGCACTCGTTACACTGGTACTGGTGCTGCGCGGTCGTCCCGTTGTGGCTGCGCAGGTGGCGCGACAGATGATGGCTGAGCAGGAACGACTTGTTACACAGCCGGCACGGGTACGGCCGTTCGCCCGCGTGCTTCGTCAGATGGCGCAACAGTTTGCCAGAGGTGAGGAAGCTCTCCTCGCAGTACTCGCACTGGAACGGCAGCTTGTCCTGGTGTACCAGCTCGTGCCGCTCCATGCCCTGCTTGTAGGCGAAGCGCTTCGGGCAGTAGCTGCACTTGAACGGGCGGTTCTTCTCGTGGTTCTCCAGGTGCTTGTTGAGCTCCTCCTGCGAGAGGAACTGGCGCGCGCACACAGCACAGACGAACTTCTGTTCGTCCTGGTGTTTGGCCTGGTGCCGGGTGAGCAGCGTCGACCGGGAGAAGGACGCCCGGCAGATAACGCACACGTACGGCCGGTCGCCCGTGTGCGTGACGTAGTGCTTGGCCAGGTCGTACTTGGAGAGGAAGCGCTTATCGCACTGATCGCACGGATGGTTGCGTTCGCGTCGATGAATCAGCTGATGGATGTCGAGCAGCTGCTTCAGCGGAAACGTCCGTGTGCATTCGCCGCAGGGGAAGATACTTTCCTCCTTGACTTCGACGGGCTCTACTTTGGATACCGCTGCCGTTGCCACCACTGCTGGAGCTGCTACTACTGATGGACCAACCTCCAACGTCTCGTACGCCAGTACCATCTCTACCGTTCCGTCCCCGGTAGAGATGAACTCTTCCGCGACCTTCGGTGCTGCGGAGTTGACCAGATTGTTCAAGATAATGGGCGGTTTGTCCGTGGTTTGTTTCTGCGGTTGGCTCTGTTTCTGCCCGTTCGCCTTCAACACTTCGATGCCAGCCCGTATCTGAGCGGTCGGAGCGCGCTTCGTGATCGGTGTGGACGTCATGAGCGGCAAACTGGACGACACGTTGTTCGGTTCGGTGAGCAGTTGCTTAGGATTGGGCAGAGCGACCTTTTGCGTCTGTTTGAAATTTTTCAAATCGGCCGGGCTCAGCTTTATGATGTTGACCTTCTTTTCCGGTTCGGTATCTGACGGCTCCGGCTTTTTCGATTGGACCGGTGTGGCAGATGGAGATTTTTTCGTTTGTGCCGGTGGTTGCTTCAAATTTTGCTGAAATTTTAGAACAGACATTTTGAATTTCAAATCGTTATAGCACCGCCTAGCAAAGGTTTATGGCACCGGTTTTATAGAACGAACGACTTGCTATAAAAGGCAAATGTCACAGATGCCATAGAAGGCTTTTTATGGCAAGCTGAGGAAAATTGTTTTGCTTTTTGCTTATCGCTCTGCTCTTTTCTGCGCTGTAAGGATAATTCTACATTATCCACACTTACCAATAGCGCCTGCAGTTCGTTTGCGATTTCCAGCTTCTTCGGCCAGATACCCGTGGAGAGAAAGGTCTTGAGCTGCGTATCAGCGGCGTTGCACATCTGCTTGAACTGGTAGCAATAGCTCATTAGAACGCGACAATTATCACAAATCATCCCGGGCATGCCATCTTCTCTGTAAACCTGAACGAGAAGTAATAGAAACCGCATTATGGTCCACGTAGAATCGGCAGAGTTAATCTATTTCAAACGACACAACCACCGTTCGCATGTATTGTGTTCCACGGCTCTCCATGGAAACGAACCATTCGGCGGGGTTTAGCGACGCCATCTTCCTTTTAGCTTGCTAGATTTTCGTTCGCCGTCGTTTCAAAATTGTACTTTGGGCGGGAGCCAGACGTGGGAGAAGCGTTCGGAAAAAAAACCCCTCTCAGGCTCCTGTATGAGCACTTTTAGGAGGACTGGGGCTTCCAAGCACCCCAAGTACGTACCTCTATCCCGACGCAGGACATTATTTGCATCGGAAGCGGTGCCGCCACTCTGTTCTGATCCTGTGCAGCGAAAATCGAGCTGAGCCGTACGTCCTGCGCCAGACAGAAGCGGCACGCCGGAAACGTTTTCAGCCGCTCGGTTCGCATGTGATCTCGCACAATTTCCATCGCGGTTGTACAGTATGATATCGATCCGTTTTACAAGAATGAATATTGAAGACGATTTTCACCCGAAACAGCAGCGCACTTCACAAACAACACAAAATGACATTTGTGAAACGAACGGAATTCTCGGACGGTGTCAATCTAACCCGGTGGAACCCTACAAATGTTGCTATTGCACAACATTTGTGAGGTTCATAAGCGACCACCCAAGTGGGAAATAATTGACAGATTCCCAAGCATTAAAAATTTATAGCTTTCGTTGGATAGTGAAACAGCGATCCGGGACATAAATTAGCAACAGTTTAGGGTAGTGTTGTAATTTATTAATCTTTTGATGAGATGTGTGTAGTTAAATAATCCGATTCCTGGAATTCAAAATTTTGTCGCGATTTATAAAGAAAATCATGAATCTTTTGATTTCCAAACTTTTACAGTTTGCAACGATAACGCAACGACTCTATATAACGTAATTGAGTAATTACAACGACGGAATTGTATCCACTTGTTCATGGTCGATCTTTGAACTACAGTGACTCCCCGAGATACGCTATACTCGAGATACGCGGATTCGGAGATACGCGGATTTTGAAATTTGACAGAACAATAGTTTATTATATCGGTTTGAGTTCGTCTAGTGACAACTGTCAAATGCAACACGAAGAGATGTCAGAACAAAGCAAAATTACGACGAACCATTTCATTCTGTTACAATTCTGTTCCGTTTTTTTGGCAGTGTTTAACATTTTTGGACAACAAAAAATGATAGCTATTCGCAAAAAGTATGACCCTCGCAAAAAATGGGCAATTTTAAAATTTGATTTGAATATCCAACGACATAAGTAAAGAGGAAAACGAAGAAGAATTTCATTCGGAACCAAAAATTAAATACTGGATCCCTTAACATGAAGTATAAACGATCATTTCAAAAGCAGACGTCAAAGAAGCTGGTTAAGAAGTGACAATTCCGCTGTTAACCCGCTGTTAATCAGCTCCGATTGGCCCGATCCCGCCAAGGGGGATTGGACAGACTGACAGCTGTCAGTCTGGATTTTGACGATCGCACAGTGGTTGGTCGTACAGGAGTTTACAAGTTGAATATTTTTCAGTACGAAAACAAGGATTTTTGTTTGCAGAGTGCTATCTAGAAAACGGGCGTACGGAGTGGCAAACGTGGCGTGCGTGCGTGCGTGCGGGCACATTCTGATTGCATGTGAGTGTGTGTGTGTTCGGGTGTGTGTGCCCCTTCCGTGCAAAGAAAGCCAAGGCTGAGGTTTTTTGCTCTTGCCTTGCTTCCTCCTCTTCTTCGCGAGGCAGTAGCAGCAGCAGCCAGGCAGGCAGGCATTTGTGTGTGTGCGCCGCCGTGCTCCCAATTCGGGTGTTGTTCCGCTCGTGCTCGTTCGTGCCGTGTGCGTACTTAAATAGAAAATCTTGCACTGCAAAACGCAACTTTTCCCAACACACAAACGTTCCCCGCTTGTGGAAAGGAGAACGAAGCGAGCTGCAGCGAGAAGCGGCGAAGGAACGAAATCTTTTCGCTGTGTGCGCTGCTGGTGGTGTGTGCCAACAAGTGTGTAGTCAGTCTCATATGTTCTTCTCGTCGAAATATGACAGATTCCAGCGCATTGTAGGCTGTACGTATGTGTGTGTGTGTGTGTGTACACGCTTCAACCGTGGGGAAAAGCGCATAGGATTTTCACACCAGCCAAAACCGAACATGACGGGCGTTTGTTGCAACTGCTGCTGCTGCACGGCACAATTGTGTGTTTATTCTGTTCCCTGCATGCACACGCACACACGTCCGCGCGTGTGTATGTGTGCGTGGTGATGTGCGTTCCGCACGGCCTCCTATATGGCTGTGGTGGTATGCAGCGTATGTGTGTCTTCTCTCCTACGGCTCCGTTGATGGCGTTGCTCTCGAGAACCAGAAGTGAAAAATTATTTTTATTTCTAAAGGCCAGAACTGTCTCGGTGCTGTTGGGTTTGTGGAGGTGTGTGGTGCGTGCGTGGTGGCGAGGAGAATGGAACATGGTCACTTGGATTTATGTAACACACACGTTCGGTTGAGATAAACCTGCCTCCTGCCTGCCTGCACACACATACGAAAAGTGTCCGCGAAAGAGAGAGAGCGAGAGCAGTGGAGAAGAAGATGTCAACCTTTGCGTGTGTTTTTCTTTGATCGCGATTTCACGAACCGAATTGTAGTGAAAAAGTAGTTCTCGAGTAGGAGAAAATGCAACACCGAAGTGCATTGCGTATTAGTTGTGCAAAAATCGATGCTAGTAAACAAAATTGCGTAAAGAAGCTGGCCAAAGCGTCACAGCCATGACGTTTCGGTTGCCCTGCGAGCTGTCAAAGGCCCGAGCCTGCCTCCTATCGAAATATGTGTTTGCTTTGGTTGAAACAATAGTTTTACCAATTACTTCAACAACCTGATCAACTTTATTCTAACGCTAGTTTACCCTTTCTTTCCGTTTGCAGTGTTACTTTCTGAATTTAGCAACACACCTCAGCATCGAAACACCGTGTAACATCGCCTGGAGATTACGTTAAAACACAAGAAAAGGAAGCAGAAGAAGCGGTTTGCGAGTGTGAAATAAGTACTAGAGAGCCCCCGTCGGCTGTTACAGCATCCCCAGTAAACAGAGGACCTTAGGGCACGGCCCCGGGTGTGCCTGCCCCTTGGCTCGTTTAGCATACAGGGGAACCGGATGGTGATGAGTGCGTTTATGGTTTCGGATACGTCGCTGTTGGTAGTCGCTGCTAGACGGCGGGCAACAACGGCAGCAGCAGCATCTTCGAAAGCCGCTGGCAACACCGATTGCCACTGCCGGTAGTGTTCCGGGTGTGTGTTTTGCGGAGGCTGGCGCCCAAATCGACCACCGGAAGTTGTGTGTTTGCGTGCCCGTGCTTGTTCCCCTCGGAACGGATCCATCCTATCAGCGGTATCGCACAGAAAACCGTTTTAAATTGTGTTCATTAATCCCTTTTGTCGTCTTGCCGAAGGGGAAGTGTGTTGTATGTAGGGTGTCTATTTAGTGTGGGTTGAAGTTGGGAAAATTTGGATCCGATCCTAGTGTGCCGTGTGAGAAGAAAAATTTGGCGCTTTACAGCGCAGCATAGAAGCTAAGTGAATACAAGTGCGATTGGAGATCGTTTGGGCATCGAAGGGAATCAATCACGCATACACATCATGTCGCTGGACAACCGGAACACGTCGGCCCAGTTCAAGCGGGCCGAACAGCTGAAGCGCTGGGAGGAGTCGGAGATGAACAAAAAGTTCAGCGGCATCCCGAAGAGCCCGTCGTCGCGGCGCATCAAGTTTTCATCCGGCTGCATCTTCCTGGCGGCGTGCGTCGCTGGGGACAAGGAGGAGGTCGAGTGGCTGCTGAAAAACGGGGCGGACATCGACACGGCCAATGTGGACGGGCTGACCGCGCTGCATCAAGTAAGTGGTTTTGGGACAGTAGCCGAGTGATCAAAATGTTAATGTTACCTTTAGGTACTGTTGCTAGGTGGATTGAAACAGTGCTTTCGATCAGCTCGCTATTACCTCCATTTGAATGACTAATAGACGAAGAAAAAAAGACGTTGGCTTACTTTATAACAACTTATGTTAGCGATAGACAAACTTCTCAGAATCTCTTCAAAAAAGTACTGGCGGTTCGGATGTCATTAGCTTGCAAGACCTACTTTGCCGACCTCTGAATTGTTCCATGACGTGTAAATTTTTGTTTACTTTTGCCTACGCAACAGAGTGGAAAACGTTTGATTGACGAAAAAAAAATCGATGCATACTGCGATTATAAAATAGTCGTAGTGAACCCGTGTCATTCGAGTTCAACGACCCAACGTGCCCCAACGGATGGTCCTTGGATGGTTGGATGACGTTTTATAGCCTTCCGATCACTAAGACCTCTTCAAGAAGAAAGCAAATTCTGTACATTTTTCTTGAACATATTGCACATATGTTCCTGAATAACCTTAAAGCCACCGTTTCTCCCACGCAGCCTGATAAGGGCGGTTCTTTGTTTACGCGTTGCTTTTCTGGCGCGCAAGGAACACCGCGTTGTAAACATTGGGGTACTCACTTTGCGCGGCTCCGCGCAAATAGAGGCTTGTTGTTGTTTTGGTGTGTCGATTAGCTAGGGGGAGTTCCAACACACCGTGTGCAAGGCGCGCAGGCTTCATACCACCACCGTCTGCTGCCTTTTTTTCATTCACAACTTCATTGACTAGGCAGGGTGGCACGAACAAAGAAACGGTACAGGGAGTCTCCCTTTCCCGAGCAAGGATAACAGAGTGCCGTGGTCGCTCACCTACACAGATTTATGTGCCGTACTCCTGCCCCAGTTTTACGGCATGGATAATAGGACATGCGCAGAACGGCCGGAGGAAAGGTTTGTCCAGTCGCTTTACGTTCAAACGGTTCTTTGTTTACATTTTCATTTGCGATGCAGCGATTGAGAAGAGTGATTTCTTTGCTTTTACTGATCGATTTTTCTCTAATGTTTTAGTTTTAGTTGAAGTTATATCGAAGGAGACCACCATCTTGACGCTCAAGGATCTTCAGGATCCGTCCATAGCAGATTTTGGAAGAAACCGCACACACACTCGCACAGCAGCAGCAGCACCAATAGTGCCGGCGGTTCTGGTTGCACACACGAGGTTGCGATTTTCCGATGCTAAAATTAGCTCCTCTTCACACAAGAATAGCACGCATTTTCCGCGAAACCGACACGGCGGGGCACAAGGCGGGCTGTGTGTGATGCGTGCCTCTTGCCTTGTCCCAGTACTGATGTGATGCGGTGACTTTCACGAGTTTTGTTGCTACTGCCTGCTGCTGCTTCTGTCGGTGGCCATGATCTCGTCCCTCCGAGGTTGGGTTGCTACTTCGGCTGTTGCCGTGTCTTACAATTTTGTCTGGGCCTCAAACCGTTTCTGTGAGACCGCGTGATCCGTGCGGGGAAAGATAAAGCACACACACACACACACACGCCCGCACGTATGGGGTGTGCAAAACGTGCAAAAATCGTTGGGTAGAAAGATTTCTGATCCATGCCGGCGGCGGCAACAAAGTAAATTGTTTATGAGGTTTTTGGTTTTTGGCCAGTTGCGCTCTGGCCCTCCCGCTCGTGTGTTACTATTTATTCGACGGTCGGCGGAAATGTGGATGTTCCCGTCGATTTTCGTCCAGTGGGTGGGTTTTCCGTTTCGTTGACTTGCAGTATTATGAAAATGGTTTCATCCAAGCGATTTTTTTCTAGTCTTTTTTTAACAGCTTTAAATCGATCGATAGATGCGTGATCTATAGTTTTGTTTTAGACTGCATATTATCAAATAACAGAATAATAAAATAAAGTTACAATTTGTATTGACAAAACTGGAGAAAGTCTATACAAACGGGTAAAATTCAAACAATACTTTCCGAATCGTTATACTACAGCTATTCACATAATATTCACTATTGGATGATCCAATCAGTTTGGAACGGCCATCTTTGCGATGGGATTTAGGTACAGCTGTTATCGTGTGATGATCGGCACTGCTACCAATAAACCACCAGACCGCCCCAATGTGCTTAGGTTATATTGGCTATAGATGAAACACTTCTTCACCGAACCCAATCTCTCACTGTCTAATAACTCTAGTGCATTGCCCGGGAGCTTGTTAACCAGAACCCGAACACCCGCTTCGAATAGCTAATGAAGCGATTAACTTTATACGCGCACCACAGGTTCATCAAACGCTTTAAACCCAGCTACACGCCCAAGCAGAAGGAGGCAGCAGCCGTCGATAAAGTTCCGTGACGAATCGTTTGATTAATGTAATAAAAAAGAGCGTATATAGACAGACGCACATCAGGGCGGTAGCGTGCATTGTAAATGCAACGCGAAATTGCACCCCCCCTCCCTTTCGGTCATTCAATAGCCTCGATCGACAGCGACGGCTACCACATCTTGACCAACCGCCGCGCGCTTGGGTTACAGCGCGGGGAACGCGACGGGGTTGTGTAAAAGGTCAGCTGCGATGAATGAATGAATTGAGCCATTGAATAAAGCATAAATTTCTTTAAAGACCATTCTGGTCGGCGGGCGGAACGATTGTTGTGTTGCTGCAGTTAAAAGCGTCTGCTTTTTTTTGTTGTTTTGTTTCTGTGCCCGTTGCGCGATCGACGCAGGATCGCGTGAGAAGCATGGGAGGGGGAACTTGAGCGTGTGTCGGGAGCTACTTTCGTTGCGACTCCTTCGGTGTCCGCGGGTGGGACACCTTAAAGACGCGCGCAAGTCCACACCAACCAGTGCTCCCCAAAACCGGTGCGCAACGAGAAGTCGTTTTCGGTCCGGCCCGGGACCGGACGGGCCATCTACCGTAAATTAACCATAGCACACATATCAAAATTCGCATTAAAAATCCTGTCGCTGTCTTCGTCGCCCGTCGGCGAAGAGCACCAGAGCGACATCTCGCTCCCTCTCGTGTCTCTGGCACTGATGATGATCGCCGGCGTCCAACGGGCACACGCGCATTAAAAGAACCCTTCACGAGATTCGATGAAATAAAATAAAAAATAATTCGATGGGACCGGCGGTCGGGTTTGTTTTTGCGACCGCTCGGTTTGCATGCACAGGTCAGGTTTTTGCGTGAGGCCGAGGTCTGTCCGCGCCACGCCATGATGGCGCTTTCCTGAGCCACCGCTTCGTTTGCGAGAGGGCGCTTTCCAATAACCACACAAAAACCCGACCGAAAAGGATCATCATCCATCCTTCTCGTCGACGCCGGCCGATGATGCTGCTCCTGCCCTCGTTGGGTGGCGTCGTCGCGATCAAAAATCGATTTTGAAATGTATTTATATCGACGCGAAGACGCGAAGTCGCGAATTAATGGTGCAAGAAGCTCCGCAGCTAAGGGGTGTGTTGCACACGGTCAGCTTCGTTTCGCGTGCCTCTGGCAGGGCAAGGGAGAAGGGTTCTTCTCCGTTTCGTGTGGTAGTGTGGCGATCATGGCTGCACACACCCGCCCGGTTATGACTGTGGGCAGAGAAAGTATCGGAACGGTTGAGTAAACATGTGTGCCACGCAAAGGAGCGATAGATAGGAAGGTGTAATCGAGTGTGGTGGAGGGTGTTTTTTTTGCTGTATTTTTGTTTTGTGCGGATATAAATTGGATTAGCGACTCGTTTTTGTTTTTTCTCGTACCTGTTACGCTGCCGTGTGATCGGCTTTTTGCCCCTGGAGCCTTGTGCGCGAATGTTGCGATTAATTAGGGTGGATTTTTAAGCTCATTTGCTGGTGCGATCGTAAAATCAAGGTTTCGAATGGAGCAACAGAACGTATTGAGGGAAGCGTAAATTTCGATACGTCTATACTGCATCGGGAGAACACAAAAATGTCCATAATGTGCTAAGAATTCATGCTCTTTACTAGAAAACAGATGGATCCCAGAACTATGATGCCAAGGGAGTGCTCATATAGAAGTATACTTTATTACATTTTTAATGCCATAAACTGATTGATGCAATAGGCAAATTTTTCACACTTTATACAAAACTTTGGTCCTTCGAACCGGATGTCTCGTCATTGACATGTTGCGAGCAGAACAACGATATTCCAAACCCTTGTAATGATCGTCATTCTAGTTTAATACGTGTATGTTTCCAATAGTCAAAGAGTCGCATTGTTTGGAACAGATTTTGGAATTTCTGGAGCTCGTATTAACACGTCCATTTGCTTCCAGCTGTATATCTCCCTAGTAGCTCCCCATCTCCAGAATGCCACCGACTGAAAGAACAATGCACGCGAAGAAATGCTTTCCTTCCGCGTTAGCGTGTGCGTCATCGTTCCGCGGAACATTGTAGCGACACAGCGTGCCCAAGACCCAGCCCTTCTTGCAACGATGATCTCGCCGAGATGATCTCGCGATCATATCGCGGTGGTTGTTGCAAATGCGTTGCGCTCTACTTCCCGTCCCAGATCCGTCCGGCACGAACGGTAATGCAAACAAGTGCGCGCAAACACGAGATCTGCCAGCAACCCGTGGTCAAGATCGATAAAACCGGCGCTCGAATCAATTCCTGGAGATCGCGGGCACCGTGTGCTCTTGGCATGACCGACACATCTGGGTCCGCTTATAACGATCGAGTCGCGCTGGCATCTAATAAGCCGCTTTCACTTGACCACCGCTGTCGCAGCGCTCGGGCTGCGAGGGTGGCAGAAATCGCGCAGCCGCGAAATACACCGGGCAGTGATCAGTGATAGCCTATAATCCACGTTCTGCTTTGATCTCGCTCTGGCTGCCGTTACTCTACATCTACTCTACATTTCTCGCCTGTTGGCTGCAGAGGGTTGCGTTCCTTCTTCCCAATTGTTTGCTGCGCCCTCCGCTCCACTCGCGCTCTGGTGTAGAACGCTACGCCACCGCGCGCAACAACAGCATAATTATTGTTTTATGTTCCGGCATGGGTTGGGTTGGGAGGGTTCCATGGCTGGTGCGGTGCGCGCCACCCGCTATATACACTGCTGCGTTGCTACCGTTATAACTGCATGTTTGTTATTGCAGGAGGCCCCCAGCGCGCTTGCTTTACTCTCTGCTCGTGGTGGCTAGTGGTTTATGAGGTTCCATCGGGCGGGGGTGTTTTCTTGTTTTCCGATTTCCATGCTCTATGATTATGCCTTTTCTCCACCCTCGCGTGGCTACATGCCCGCCGACCCTCCTCTTCTACGGCCACAAACACACAGATGGACAAGAAGCCTAGGTTTTTCGTAATGTTCCTCGTGCGTTTGAAAGTTGCGTTTCAGCCCCGGACTCGAGAACGCTACGTAATAACTCTGACGGTGTGGAGAGGTGCGAAGGGCGGTGTAATCCGGTAGGAAAATCCTTCAAGGGAAGTGTGCGGTGCGATGGAACGACCAGGGTCGGATGATTTCCATGTCCAAATCCCCGAGCGTTTTTTGCGATACTTGGTTTGCTCCACTTAAATGAAATCCCAGGGCTCGTACCGTTCGTTTGGCTATCTGTTGTCTACGCACTACTAACGATCACGCAATCTTTTCGAGTTTGAACGAGTTGTGAAAGAGAATGAAAGGAGTTAACGTGGTTAGAGTGATCCTGTATGGTAGCAAAAACGCAATGGCCGGTTCGGTTTTAATAGGCCCGAGCCGATCGAGCTCCATTGGGAGCGGAGATAAAGGCTAACGTTCTCGTTCTCTTGCCATTAAAATATTATCTGAAATTTCATTAGCCCACAAGCCATGCTAATGTCAAACGGTCAACATCACCTCAAACTTCGACTGGCAACAGCGATGAGTTAGCCGGCTATTCTCATTTTCTGCTGCTGATCTGATATCTCCCATACAGTTCCATTTTATTTTGAAGGTGAACTTTTGGCGTGCGCACGTATGATCCTCTCGGGGAACGCATGGAGCGTAAGACGCACAAGTACTCCGGAAGTATTTTAACGCTTGCGCCGTTCGGGCCCGATGAAGATCACGCGCACGGGCTGGATCTGGAGGTTAGGTCTGGACCGTCGGAAGAACTTCTGGAGCAACACGCCGCGGGTTGGCTTCAAGATATCGCAGAATCGCTGCCAATTACTTCCTCCTGATGTGTGATGCCTGACGACGCTGGCGTACCGATGCGGGGAAAAGCGAAGTGGCTTTTGATTATATAGTCCATAATCCTCACGCCGGTGATCACTATCGCGATCCGCTCGCTCACGCCCGTCCGATATGATGCGGAGAACGGGGGACTGGAAGAACCAGACGAGTACACCGGTAAGGACGGCTTTTACGCCTTCACCTTAGCCAAGCGCAATTTCCACCGGTCCCTCAGCCATCTCCCCGAGTGCACCCGATCAGCACTGCGGTGGCGTAATTAGCTAATAAAACTCTCATTTTGCATCATTTCAACGCGCCGCCCCCGGGTTGCCGCAGCCCGCGCGAGTTTGCAGCGTGAGATGCTCTGTCTGTCTGTTGGTTTTGCTGTGGTGAGATGTGCCGTGCACTATCGGCACACCTCCCGGGGATTTGTAGTATGGGGTGCGGTTTTTAACTCTTACGGGGTGCGCGATCGGTCGTGGGTCTTCTTGAGGAGTCGGGAAGTATGTCTCGAGGTACCTTTGACCGGCGTTGGAGATTAGGAATAAGGGTCAGTTTTACACACCGATATCTTGGAACCGAGCTTGATGGGTGCAGCTAACTCCAGGGAGTGCTTCCAAATCTCCAAAAACCAGACTGGATTATCAGCTCCTCCAGTTCCGGACCCCACGGTTCGAATGTATCAATCTCCCGGGGATACAATTCAATTCTCGGCAAGCGTCGTGTGTGCGCTCTCCATGCGCGGCTCCGGTAAAATGGGTCAGAAAAACTCGAGGACGATGCATCGTTGGACGTGCCCCAAACTGGCTCTTCCCGTCGGTCCGTCGGGCTGTCGTTGTGCCGTGGCTGCTGGGTGGGTGAACACCACCGACACCGTGAAGAAGAAAGAGCACACCCCTTAGCACTTAGCCCTCCCAATAATACCCATTAAGGTGTCAGGGTTGTGCGCTGTTGTGTACTCGAGGCGGCGCGAGCGCGCGCGCGCGCGCTCTCGCGTAGTTAGGAAGGTGATTTATTCGCCATTTTTGCAATGGCTATAGAAAAGGCAGGAGTCAGAAGAAGGAGGAGGAGGAGGAGAAGAAGGTAGTTACAATGCCTCGCTCGTTCGCTCTTCTCGTTTTCTTTGCGCGGTTTTTCACAATCTTTGCGGGGCCGCAGTGTGGTACCGCGACATTATTATTGCGTACGTGTTCGGTTGCAGTGACTCTCGAATGACTTCGGGTTGACTCCCTAACCGCAGCGCCGTTCGCCATCCTCTCCTGTGTCCTCCCGTTCATCGGTTCTTGCTGTGCGAGGAGCGTTGAAGTGAGCGAAGCAACCTCCTCCCGAGGCGGCAGGGATTGCCGAGGCTTTCGCATATAAATCAGGAAGCCTCCGGTGTATAACACATGCTCCGTGGAGGGGTGGCGATCGCTTGATCATTGGAACACCGACACTGGATGGAAACTGGACGCGATCCGTACGCGCGCGCGCGCACCTTTATCTAATTAAGTATGACAATTATTGTCAAAATAAAGTGAAGTATTGCACACCCTGCAGGAGGACGGTGTCGTTCGACCACCCTAACCTCTACAGTGGGTCAGTAGTGTCTGCGAATGAACGCACGCGGGTGTAGCAGTAGACATAAATCACAATCTCGCGTACAATGGTCACCTACAAATCCGTGTTCGCTACAAGTTCAAGTCTTCTCGCGCACCAAGTTCCGTAGTCCAATTCGCATCCATTCGGAATTTCAACGCTCGAAGGCTCGTAGTTTGACGTATCGCGTTGTGCTGCTGCTGGTGCTGGAGGGAGAGACCCGAGTGTGCCAGTCAAGTGGTGTGGAGTTACTCCAGGCATTTCGGTGAATGGCTTCGACTTAATGCCGCACGCATAACCTTGCCTTGCTCTCGTGCGCGCGCGGTTCGCGAGTTGCGGTTGCCTGATGATACACACGCCGCTGCCGGAGTTGTTTGGCGGACGGTTCTAGCAGATGGACGCACCGACCGGGGCGGTGGGCTCGACGACGACGACGACGACGGCCCTTTTTGCAAAAGACGTCATCAGCGGATGTACTTGAAAGGGGGGTGGCTTTTTTTTTGTTTTTGCTTTTGTTGCCGATCAACTCGAGCATTCGAGGCAACGACGCTCATGTAGTATACTGATACAACTTGCTCGCTTGCCTGCTGCATCTCGCCGTCGTCGCCGTCATCGTCGTCGTCCTCTCTTCCTTGTGTCTTCCTTGGGTTGCTGCGCCGGCCCGAGATCTCGTGTGCGGCGAGTTGTGCATTGTGCACGTTTGTCGATCTCTTGTCATTTGATACACTTCGAACCGGTACGCACAGAAACAGTAAAAAAACAACAACAGAAAACCACCAAGGTGGTGCAGTCAGTGGTGGAGATGGCGGCGGCATCAACGGCATCACCGGTGCTTGTCTTATGTGTGTCCGGAGGAGAGCCGGGGAGCGAGTTTTGGCAAGTGATATTTTATTATTATTGTTGCTATTCCGCTGTGCAGCACCAATTTTTGTGGTTTTCGTTTGGAACGAGGCATGCGAGAGACACGCTGGTGAAACGGAATTCCTGTTCCGATGTTCATTCGGGGGCGCACGGTAGCAACGCAGGAGGATTAAGTGTACGTGGATGCCAAAAAATTGAACAGATCAATGCGTTAAGCAGGCAGAATCGCTACTGAAAAGGTTGCTGGTTGCGATCCAGAAGCCATAGAACGTCTCGATGTCCCAAAAACGCAACACGCAAATAAGATACGTTTCACGGGGTTTGCTTCTGGAGTGAACCAGTTTTTGAAACATTGTCATCGGAGGATTTACTTGCTGAGTGCATCTTGGAAATAACTCCTGCTTGGGTTATTGATTTGATCTGATAGAGATTTAACACCAAGCTGCTGATATTTGAAACTGAGCGTCTAGTATCGACTGCACAACGAGATCCACTCGCAGTCCAGACACTGATGGAGGTAGTCGACTACTAGGGAAATGAATTTCAAATTTAGAAGTCTTCTATGCCCTATGCTTGGAATTCCATTGCATAGTCCGTACACTAGATGTCCTATGACACAGTTGATTGTAAAGTGACTGAGAAACATTAATTTCAAATTTAAAAGTCTACTATGGCATATGCTTGGAATTGCATACATTAACATTCTTTTGTCTACGGAGCTACGGAGTTTCTTCTCCTCGGTACACGATGACAATGTCAAGCACCATATACACGACCGGGAAGCGGACAGCATCCCTCCAGCAGCAAGGAACACATAATTTAATAAGCTTTAATTAGCGTCAACAATTATTAAAGCAATTGATTGACAACTGCACTGCCGAGGCAAAAAGCGAAAGCAGTGACCCAGAGGTTGCTGCTACACGAAGGGGGAAGAAGGGACGGTTATTATGCAGACGTCCGGCAACTAACGGGGGGGGGGAGAACACAGTCGTACCGGTCTCTCCTCGTGCATTACAAGCGAGAGGAATATGACGATCGCGTGCACTGTGAGCTCTCGCTTAGCTGCCATTTTGTTCTGAATTATCGGCGCCCTGCTGCTCCTCCTCGTGCCTTTGCACACTTCAGGCGGCAGAGATTTCTGGTCCATTTCCGTTTTGCGACCGGTGTTCGATTTCCGATGGGGTGGCATGCAACCGGGGCTCGGCAAACGACGCTGCTTGGCATGAAAAATAAGCCTAATAATTACGCCTCTCTACCGGCGGCCGCAGCGGCAACATCTTTCATCACCGAGCGCAGTCGGAGGAGCAGCCGTCTGTGGTTGGTACGATATACAGGCACGGGCACAGTAGTGCGATCGATATCGGCCTGCCCTCCCCGAGTCAGAATGCGCCGCCGATGTCGTGATGCTCTAGAGAGAATTGATCGGTCACTACCACTGGTCTGTTGCGGCGGCTGCTGCTACCTAGTAGTACGACTACATCCACCGCTACAACCACCATCATCGTCTGTTGAGGGGGGGGACGGCTGCTGCAGCAGCAGTCATCGCTGTCGTCGCGTCTGGTCTGTGTGGTGTGCGTACCGCTGGCATGTGCCGTGCGCGCCCTGGGTCTAGTTTGGGCCGGTTGGCAAGCCAGCTTCTAAAAATACCTCGAGCGGAAAGGAACAACTAGCAGCGGCACCACGAACACGATCGTTGTGTGCGCTCGTTTGTCGTCAGTCGGGGGTTTTGTGGATGCGTGTGTGTGTGTGTGTGTGCGTTTTGGGTCCATGGGCCCCGCCTGCCTGCCAGCTTCACCGCGGTCCTCTTGATGTTTGATAGGATCGGTAATTTGCACTTCTGCTGATGCCGCTGGTGTTAGGGAAATCTGGGAGGAACCAGGGGGAAATTTGACGTCTGCTAGAATGGAAAGTGAAATAATACGCCCGTCAGGTTGGACAGAGGAATTACTTGAAACGTTGGAGACCGAAACGCTAGAATGGATTCGTCCAGAGTTTAAGATCCTGTTGCCCCTGGTTAGAACTACTTCCAGGCTTTCAAGCACTCAATCTGCAGATAATCCCGTCGTAAAAATCTTCCTCTATTCGACGAGTTCATGAGCAATTTCCTAGCTCCAGACACGTACCTCAATAGAATTAATTTGAATTAGAAATAGCTTTCGCTATTCCCTACCCCAACTCAGTTGCAACAGGTCACGTTGGAAGCGATTGGAAAACGTTTGAAACGATTGAAAATTCACCACACACCCTATGCCGTGCCTCCGAGGGTGGGAATTATGGATGTATGGTGAGGATGGTCATAATCTCGCGCCGCTCCAGATTCTCCGCGCTCGTAGCGATGACGCACGCGTTGGGCCGATTTCGACATCGGGGTGGAAAATTCGATCGAAATAGACCGCGAGCGCCGCTCCGCCGTGCGGCTACTGGCAAATGTGAGTTTTGGGGGTTTTTTTCGACAATTTCCACGAACCACCCCTCCACAGATCTTCGTGTTTCGCGTTCCCGTGCTCCAGTGATCGTTTTTCCGAAACGCTTTTATTGCCTAGATCACTTGTACGAAACTTGTGCGTTTTTTTTTCGTTGTTGTTGTTGTCGATCGCTTACTGATGCGCGGGATACTGCAGGCTGGAATATTCACCGACAGCTGGAAGACAACTGGTTGGTGGAAGCAAGTGTTGGCAAATGTGTATATAGCGCGCACATTCCTAGCATTTTTCCCACACATTTCCCGCTCTCGGGGTGCCCGCTACGGCGGGTTGCCATTATTTGGGATTTTCACGATCGGACGTGTTTGTGTGATCTAATTCGAACGAGTGACACATGGTTTGAGCGAGAAGCAAAAATGTGTTGAACGTACGCGGTAAACCGTTCGTCCCACGCCAAAATTCCGGACGGAGTTCCTGTGCTGCCCGTTTGTGAGGTACGGTGGATGAGTACGTAAATTTACCAAACAACGTCACCGTGGTCGTGTAGGCGATCACAAGAAGCCACGTGCCACATACCTGCCGGCATGTCGTTTATCATGCACTATTTCGATCGGTGGAGTGGATTGGGAAGTGTGACAGCACTGTGTTGCAACATCGATTGGGAGTAGATTTTTTATTAGTTCAACAGATAAAGTGAGATGAGAACATGTTTCAACGGTGTCCGTAATATAGATGACAATTTAATGGGAACTATGCCGCCGCACATTCCGCGGCTTCCTGAGGATCGCGGATCGCTGCAATCGCGACAATGTTACACACGACTAGAACATTTCCTTCATGATCATGTAGTACGTATAGGACGTTTTAATAAGCTGTAATTAGAATGTCATACAGCACAGGGTGATCCATATCGGCGTGGGTTACGGCGCCCGGCTCGTACTTACTTGCGCGAATGTTACAATGTTGACATTATAGAACCTGCCCGCCGTTATCGTCGCTTTGCGATGTGCTTGCAGTATGATCCGTATGAAGTACTTCCGCACGACGATCGGCTCGTTGTACCAGCGGCAGTTGAATGCCGAGTTGCTGATGGCAGCGTTCTTTTTCGTTAAAGAAAGCGCTCGATAAAACACTCGTTTTAAAGCGTCTTCTGTCGCGTGAATGCTTACCTCCTCCGTTAGCTGATTGCCGAGGGACGAGAAGCACATCATCTCGATGAAGATGGAGGCGAACAACACACCGACGTTGATGACGTTGAGGTTAGGATTGCGCGAGACGTAGAACAGGATCAGACAGAGCAGCAGCAGACAACCCACGCACTGGATCAGCAGTATCAAGCTAAGGCAACTGTCCAGCAGCTTGGTGCACTCGATCGCACAGTGGTGCAGCTCGACTATCCGCTGCAGCCGGTGATGCTTGCGCCACAGCATCATGCGCGGCGCCTCGCAGCCAAACTTCTCCAACAAACTGTTGACTAGCTGATAGAGCAAGGTGTTGTAGCGGATCAGCATGAACAGTGTACCCCTGGACCACATGATCAGTGTGCAGAAGACACAGGCTGGCGTTATCGCTATCCAGGAGACGGCGTAGTGCCCAATGTTATGTCTGATGTCCAGTCCGTACAAGTCTTGCATCAGGGGCAGCATAAACTCCACCGTACGATTCTCGAGCGGTAGTGTCCACTGCGTGAAGTAGTGCGGGAAGTTATAGGCCGGCGGTGCTACATTGAACAGCACTATATAGCACAAATGCAGCTTTATGTAGCCCACACTGAACCGATGGATGCTGGTGTTGACCTGCTCGATCAACCGGCTGCACTGGTCGTCCGTATGGCGAACTGTGAATTTTGGACCAAAAATATTACTTCCCCTTGTGTTAGGTGCTTCTCAAAACGGACATTGTTCCTGGGTAAAGAAACCACAATACGCACACTGCATCAGGGCCTGCTCCAGCTGGAGAATCACCTGCCGGAACGGTTCCGATTTAATGGCCATGATGATGATCGTCAGGTAGCAGAGCGCGGCAAAGATGAGCTCGGACACGCTTCGCACGATCGACTCGAACGGATGACGGTCGGAGATGCGCACCGGCTTCGGGATGATGATCACCACGAACGTGAATACCAGCAGCACGTACAGTCGGTACAGCTTGCTCCGGTTGCTCCAAAGCCCAAGCACCGCCAGGACGCGCAGATTGTACGGCATCACGCGGAAATTATCGGCAGCGGTCCGTGCAAGCATCGTTTGATGGATTGACTGTATGAATCTGGCCACTTCCAGTGACTTACTGACTCTTCTGAAACGGCTCTACTCCCTGAAACAATCACAACATGCCCTTGTGTTCCTTGTCCTTGCGCTCTTCAAATGACTCCCTTATAGTTACCGCAGCAGCGATAATAATGTGTGATCATAAGGATATATTTATGGCATAAAGTATGCATGCCGTGCGACAAATTATGGTTTGGGGTTCCGAATTTGACACTGATGCTTGACATTGCTTGCAACTGTTGAAGCAACACTTAATAATGCACGACAGCAACACCTAATGTTCAGTACATACAAATGGAGTACCTCCGTTCAAAACAACTCTTTCAGGATGACGTAATATGAAAATATCATTTTGAGGAGCTAGAACGTTTTAAATAACGTGTGAATTCAATAAGTGTTACCGTGCATCGGACATTGTACTAACTTGGCCAAAAGAAGACACATCGACGATGTAGAACTTGCCCACCGTAACACCACGAGTTTTGTATGCGTGTCGAATCATCTGCTGCAGTTGTTTCTGGAACGATGGTGGACACTTATACCAGGCAGTATGATAAACCGCATCAGCAACTGCCAGGTTCTACAATGAATGATTCTACTACAGCGAGATCTATTTGGATCTATGCAACACGGGTATACCAACCTCCGCAGAGAGCCTGGTTCCAAAGTACGAGAAGCAGAAATTTTCAACCGTCAGAGCAAGAAACAGGAGCAGCACGTTGATCGCACCGGAGTTGAAGTTCTAGAGACAGTTTTTCTGAGTAAAAGCGTGTGTCGTTTGTAAAGCTAGATGACGTATTCGTACCTTCGATATGTAGAATAGAAAGAGACAGCACATAAGCACGGTGTTTGTAAACTGCACCAGCAGTATCAAATTGAGCACACTATCCAGCAGCTTGGTACATTCGGTGGCAACGCTGTGCAGGTCAATGATTTCGGCCAGGCGGCGGTTGTATCGCACTGGGTTCGTTTGGTGGTGGAGTCCCCTCAGCTCCTGTACGCGCCTCGAAACGATCTGATACTGCAGCGTGTTGTACGCGATAACGCCGATAAATACTAATCCTTTGAGCACCGTAAGATACGCGGTGAACAGAAACGCGGGGCAGGCCAGCAGCGTAAAGATCGTATAGTCCACTATGCTGTGTCGAATGTCCATGAAGAAGAACCGCGACTCGATCGGCAGCAGAAACGTGACGTTCGTCCCGTTGGTGGCGGTGAAGTAGGCACGGTACGTCACGATGGGCGGTAGCAAGTTGAAGATGAGAAAGTACACACCCTGGATGGCGATGTAGAGGCGACTGTAACGCATGATTTGACGGTTGACGGTGACGACAAACTCACTGGTTGGCGTGTGACAGCTGCGATCTACACCGGGACGAGTAAGTGGACATGTGAACCATAGGAAGCGATTGTAATATACACGACACGACACATACGCTTATCAAACAACTGCTGCACGGCAACGATCAGCTGTTCGAAGGGTTTACGCCGGCCGGCAAAGATTATCATCATGAGGTAGTTGTTGTTGCAGAAGATGATCTCGGCCGTGCTGCGTGCGAACGAATCGAAGCTATCGCTCCCGGTACCGAGAACGATCTTCGGCACGATCAGAAACAGGATCGTTCCAAACAGCATCAGCACGAAGGAGCGCTTACGTCGTGGATCACCCCACAGTCCCGAGTACTTCAGCAGTCGTAGGCCGAGCGGCAGCACGGTGAAGTCGTCTGTCGAATTATTATTCGACCGATAGTCTTGTCTTATCGTGTGCGGTACACGCGCAAACATGTTTCACTTTCGATAATGGAAGCTTCGAAACTGAGCTGCTACCCGTGTGATCCAACGGCTAGGGTAGGGCTCGAACGATTTGTTTGGTGTTCACAGAACAAACTATCACGCCCCTCGTTTGGCCTAACCGGCTGCTCTGTGTCCAGATGAAGTCATTATTAGGCTACCAGCAATGTGTCGTGCGACACGCAAAGGCTAATATTAGAACGATTAGGCTGTCGGCCTCCTGTTTCGATCGTTTCAATTGATCCAGATTAGGCATATTGGAAGGTAGTGATTTTCTTTATGTTTATTTTTATACTGCAAAGTGATAATTTGCTACTAAAGTTGTTTTTAGTACATATGCACATTGTTGTACTTATCAGAGACGGACTACGATGGATTCTGCTTGTCCACAAAAAGACTCGTGGGATTTCCCCTAGGAGCAGACCACAAGTAGCAGCAGCTGCTGTGTTTATCAACTCTGATGTAATCGATCCTTCCGCCGCGAGCACACTGTGAACTCAGCCACCCTTGGTCAAGACTTGGTCGTGTCTCGAACGTTTCGTGCGATAATGTGAAATTGAGCAGAGGGGAGTAGGGACCATTGTGGCGAGGGCCCCGTCGGTTGGGAACTAGCGATTCCTTGGGCAATATGTTTACGTTCTTCGCACCAGTCGCATCGATGCTGCTCGCATGCCTTAAAGCGCTAATAATAGCTTAATTATTCATTCGAGAGATGTGCGAGAGTGCTAGAAGATTTGCCCCTAACGATCTTATTGCAGATAAATGACCGAGGGAACTGTGAGAACGGACGTCACGGCGTCATACGTGTGGTTTCGTTTACGTAACAACGATTTTCGGGTGTACTAAGTGCAAGAATTTGGAGACCCGGACTCCCGGAGTGCCAGATGGTGATGGCAGCAACAGGCAGATGAACTTTTTTGTTGCCAAGGAAGCAGGGTTATGGTCGTCTATATCTACACAGATCGGCGAATCTTTTGAGTTGATCTTTTGCTGCAGTTTTTAGGGTAGGATGGTGGGATTTCAACAATCGCCAAGGAACTTACTACGTCTAGTAAAGCGTTTATTCGTGTTCCCAGGTGGGCGGAAGTTGATGACAAGCTTCCGCGGGCGTATATGATGTGCCCTCTCGGCTCTAGCGATCTAGACCCGAGGAGACAGGCTGGGGACGAATGTGGAGCTACGAGTAGCTCAGACGGCAAAGCGAACAAAGCAAAACAAACACAAGGAAAAAAGGCATAACCCGAGGAGGACAGACTGTGCCAAATGGGTACTCACAAACGACGTCATTAGCTGGGAAAATGGCATGGAGTGTGGAGGAATCGGCTGCGCTTTGCAAGGTGTGACTAAGCGGATTGATTTTTTTTTTTACATTTTACATTCCCTCTTTTACTACTACCCCTGACTCGTTCGTTCCGACAAGTTCCGCATACGATCGCAATCACCTTCGTCATCGTGATCATCGGCACTGAGCTTTTTTCTGCACGCACTGGTGGTTGACAGAGTGAACGCCTCCGGCAGGCGGTTTGTGACGATCCAAGATGCAGCACTTCGACTCCTTCGGGGCGGTGTTCCCGATGACGGACGGACAGGATCGACTGGTTGGCCACTGGCGGGGCGGGTGTGCCAAGTATGGGTGGTACGTTCGGTGCTGGGTGGGTCGTAATATCATAATAAATTACGCCAGTGTTCGGGAATTAGTTTACTCATTGTGAGAGTTTGAACTCGCGTGGACGGACACGGTGGAACAGAAGAAGAGAGTTGAAGTCGTCGGCGCTGCCGCAACTTCCCACAGGTGCTTTGGATCCGGTGATGATGGGACGTAGCTGTAGGTGGTAGCGAATACTTGTCCATTCCATAACGATTGGATTAATTAAATGTCCATATTTATGCGGCATCCCTCGTTCCGAGGTTTGGTGCGTAAATTTATTTCCATAATCCTTTGCTCCGTAGCATACTTCAAGTTGGTAGTAAATTTTCGCGAATTAGCAACGCTATCTTTCACCGCTAGTGATCGGCTACGAACGATCCGTACCCATTCGAGCATGGCGGCACCGGATGGAAAGATGATTTCTTCAGGAAGCCGCCATTCGGCTATCTATATCCCGCGGTGTAAAGTGTCCCATAAAACAGTCACCACAATAAGCACGCGGACGTGCGTGATGGGTCATTTGAATTTTAAGTCCCAACACTCCCCCACCGTCGTCACACGCGCGTGCGAGATCAAAGTGTGGCTTTGTACTTTCCGACCCTGAAGATCTGGCGTTCTTCTCCCGGTTCCCACACGGCTAGGTATGGTTTGTAGTTTTCAGCACTCGCTTTTTATCACCACACGATTGTGCGATCGTTTTGTTTGGGTGTGCTGTTTTTTCCTGGTAGAAGATTTTAACCTGCCGCGAAATCGTAAAACGCGTGGAGAATTGGTAGCATTGTTTGTCTGGAGTTGACCCTTATGGGCCCAATCTTTGCTGGATATGCTACACGTTGGCCCCGTTCCGAACATTTCGCGCAACGAACGGGTTGGCGTGTTCAATAAACGAATGTGGATATCATCATAAATTAAAAAGCCTAAGACTGTATCATGTTGTTGACACGATCGCGAACGCTACCAGGATATTATAAACATAAATAGCTACAGAATCTATTAGCAACGCGTCGTCGTGGGCGTTCCACGCTGATTCCGCGCAGACTTTTGGTGTGCTAGGCGCGCGGTCTGGTGGTGGTCCCCGGGGTGTATTCACTCCAGGTCCGAAATTGAAATCGTGGGCGATAATAAAGTATAAAATTTGACAAGCCAGGAAGTAATCACGAGCGCGCGCCGTATGATTTTTTTGCTGCTCTCTCTCTCTCTCTATTGGGCAAGTTACACACTCTAGAGCGCACTCTGGTCTGTGGCTTTGTGGCTTATCGAATCGTGACCACCATTCTTTCCCTCGATACTCTTTCTGGGTAAGCGTCAGCGATCAAATTAGAATTCGGCGCTGGAGGAAGAACGAACGACCGTCTTGGACGGAAGTGTGCGCGACGGAAATGAATTAGTGCAAATTGTGAGCCGGGCACGAAATTAATTTGTCCCGGCGTCGTTGTCGTTGGTGGCGGCGGCGGTATGGTTCAAAAGGCCACCGTGGCGTCGCCGGTGCCCGTCTTTAAAGAGTTTCTTTTTTTTTTCTTCAAAAAGGCAGCTGTGTGTTTGGTACGGTTGTTTAGTAGCAAGTGGGCCGTGGAGAAGAAGATTTGGAACTGCCAAAAGACTACAAAAATTTCTCTCACATCAGGTTTTATGGGAAGTGGTTGTATCCCCCAGTGAAAAAGTCTTTTTTATCCTAGTCAATCTAGATTTGAACCCATGCGCTCAGGTGTACAAAACCATGCGATTACCAAATGACCCATGCGGCATTCTTATTACTCAGTGGCTATTAGTTGTTTACCTTCTCAATCTCGCTAAGTTTGATTTATTTGAGCGAACTTTACAAACATTTGTTTTTTTGCTTCTTGCCGAATTCTTGTCAATAACTAATTTAATTAGCTTTTTTGTTCATTTTCCTATATTCTCTATATTACTATAGATAGGGTAAAACAAGCTTCTTGAAGTGTTAAATTATCAAGAAACGAAAGTCAATCCCCGCAATCCACTACCAACGTTGAACTGTCTGTGAGGGGGGGCTCTCCATGATTACGGCTCGGGGTGTACTGCCGGAACGAACCTGAACACGACCCGAAGGAATGCCGTTTCGGTCGTAATGGGACAACGGGACGTGATCGTGTGTGTTGCTGCATGCCGCCTCGGCCTGCGAATCCGGAACATGCGTCAACTTTTTTGCCTTTTCGCCTTTTGTTTTTGATCGTTTTTTGTTTTCGCCAATAGCTAGTTAACAACAGGGAGGTAACAAGCGTTACACTCTTCCCTGGTGTGCCTGGTGTGCAGCAGTATAATACTACACATGGAACGCTTTCACCACCAGTGGCGATGAGAAAGGAAGGCGACGGTGATTAGATGATGTTGCGGGTAGTTAGTGTCGTTTTTGCTACGCTTAAAATGTCATATTTTTTCATCGTCATTAGATGGTGTTTCTTGTGACTGCTTGCTGGCGCAGCGAACGCCGCTGATGGTGCTTTATTATTGTCAGCTTCCTGTTGGCTTATTTTCTGCTGATGACTTCCCTAGTTTAGTTAATTTCTCGTACCGATTGTGGGTAGTTATTGTGGAGCCCTGGAAGCATTGACTCCAATTTCGGGAGTCGCAACATTCGAGAGCTATGCAGTAGTAAGATGTTCTGCAACTCTTTCCTAACCTCCTGAATGCTGGATCGTGTGCAATGAGTCAACCGCTGCTCTGCATTCACTTCTGCCGGCAGCTTTATTGCTATGAGTAACTCCATTAAATGGCACACATGGAAAACGGAGCGTCGTACACTTGCCCGCCATATCTGTTGGCCGATAGCGCCGTACGCACTAAGATGGTTCGAATGACCAGCTCTCAGTGGCGTCACTTTTGTATGCTCGTCGGTTTCTGCATACTATCGCATGCGCGCGCGCGCGCGCTCTATCAATTAATACCGTAGACACATTAATCACATCGTAATGTAAAGTGGAGTCGCTAGAGGGCGCGCTGAGCGCTAGAGGCTGATGACATTAGAGGAGGAGCACGTTTCACTTTCTTTCTTCCGGGTGCGCGAAGAATTAGAATGAAGCTCTCGTTGTTGTGGCCACCACAAATGCTGCCGATCGCCGGTGCCTATCGTTTATTGTAGCCGCCATAGTATTGAATGGGGCATAGGTTAAATTAGAGCGGGTTGGTGTGCGCCTCATTGTGTTTGCATAATGAAAAAAGTTCTAGAGGAGCCGCGGGATCTCCAGAAGAGTACGATGCAAGCTCCTGAAGAGTTTGGTGCTCTCTGACTCGGTATTTCCGTCCACATTGTTGTCTTTTTTATGTTGAACCTGCCTGTGTGATGGAGCATCAAACAGTTTTATTGCTTCAATTGATTGGTTTTATTGAGCTTCGCTATATGGCTACATCAAACAGCACGGCGGCGCCGTTAGTTGACCTCCGTGGACGGTCTGATTTGCTGCAGACACGCTTTCAGGTGGAAGGTGAATTGAGGTGAATCGAACAGACAAAAAAAAACACGTAAGCATGACATTTCTTGCAGACGGGGTGAATTGCCTGCAGGCTGTTTCGCTCCACCTGCAGGACATTGCACGCGAATGCTTTGTCGTTTAGCGCGGAGTTGTTTATCAGTCGCAAGCCCGGGGTGTATGTGTACGACAAATGGCAACGGTCTGAAGATAAGCGCATCATGCAGATATCGTTACCATAAACAGTAGGACCAGTCATTGTCTGCTATAAAAATACATCGCCTTTAATGCCATAAACACGCTTCGAAGGTTTGAGGTTTGGAATTGTGAAGCATTTGGAAGTCTCTACGTTATTATGCATAACATATTAGTGATGTGAGTTAAATTTTCACCGATTCACTCTGAGTGAACAACTCGTCGGTGCTAATCGGAATTAAGTGAGAGAGTTAGTAAATGACTCTCACTCTATTCTAACTCTTTCACCTACTCGGTTGGAGTTGGATCTATTCGAAACTCAATGGTGAGTTTACTCTCCAAAAACAGTCATCATTCTCACTTCTATTATCTCTAGCATGAATAACTCAATAGTATCTTTGGCGAAAAACGGGTGGTGGAAACAATATAAATATTACGACTGGTTTGAGGATAAACTGTCAGATAAGAAGCGTTATGACGAAACCAAAATGCTATTAAAATTTATTTAACAATTTCATTCTTCTCTAGATATATTCAGAAATAGAACTTCTTTCGTTCATTCCGTGTCAAGAACAACCAGCTCGTGTACCGATCGCATGACGCTCCGTGGCGGTATCAATTTCTGTTCGTGACGATAGGATTTGAGTTGGACATGGCGCCAGCCGTTGGCGTTAACTTGTGGCGGTGATGATTGATGAAACCGAACCATGATGGACCCCGCGGACCCCCGTTTGTCAAACGGCAAAGAACTGTCATTAAGATCGTATGAAGAAGTGATTTTTTCGATCGTTAACCGAACGCAGATGTGTGTGAAGGCTTAGAAGCGGTTGTAACGCTAAAATTACCTATGAACATGGGCTTTAGATCGAAATGTTGCGTCGTTGCTTTAACAATAATTATTTTACAACAATTTCATTTCCCGCTGTTACTTACAGCGAGCTACCGGTACTATTTTTATCCAAACGACAGTGATAGCTTTTGCCATCGTTGTTGTTTCGCACAAAACCATTTTTTCTGTCTCTCCCGTTTGCAAATAAAACGAAACTCATCTCCGCCCGCGAGACGGAAGCATTTATTTTCTTTTCCCGCGTTTGTTCGATGACAGGAGAGAAGCCGATCGGGCGGTTACGTCAAGATACGTACTTGATCGCACCGCGCGCAAAAAAATTTGAAGGAGAGAACGAACGGGCGGCGCGTCCATTAATCATATTGGATTGTGTTCGTTTGCTGTTCCCGAGGGGTACTGCTTTGATCGCGAGATAAGGTATCAAATTACACTCAACGAGTGTGTCACTGGCCGCCGGCGGCAATACGCGGGGTCCATCTTGCTTTTCCCACGCCCAAATGGCGGCGCGCACATCGCGCACATTGTCCTTCCGGGACAAATTGCGATCTCCTCCGTAATCCGAGGCCTACAATGTTGCGAAATGCACACAACGCCTCACATTCGTTGCAACGCTGATTCCGCACGGGCGATAAAGCCAGCTACCACCACCTGGATGAGCGATACGCGGTTTGATTAATGATTCCGTCGGCGCAAACCATCATCGACATGAAATCCTTCGCCGCGATCGGCTGCGAAATATTTGCGCGTATATGCGAAATATTTGCGCCACCAGCACCTTTTTTTATTTCTCCAACTGCGAGTGTTGGTGTTTTACGGGCGATTAGAGTGAAAGACACCACCGGGCAGAGCGAAAGGGTTCACTCGAAAAGAAAACGCGAACGATTTCGTGTACGGGTACGCAACGGAAACACGCGTCAAAGTATTTTGTGTCTGTACCCTGCTGCCTTCCTGACGACGGACAACTTTCCCCTTTTTCGGTGGAAAGGACCGATCCGTTTTGGATCGTTTGCGTTTTTCAATTGCGCCGGACGGCTACTAGACAACACAACACTGCTCGGGGAGAGATGTGCCGTCGGTGATATATGATGTAAAAGGTGTTGCAGAGCTTCGCCTTGGTGGAAAAAGAAATTGGTGCGCATTTGTGCATGCCAGCACGCGTCGCGCCGTGTCAATCGGGTCGGAGACTTATGGCAAGAGAGAAAAATGAAAATAAATAAATTTATGATATCAATAATTCATGCCGCGGCACTGGACACGCAGCTCGGTTGGACTTTGTGCGACAGTCGCGATCGCTGGCTAGCAGTAGTGGAGTGTGTGATGTTTGAATGCAGGGGTTTTCGCCTCAGTTCACTGTTCTCGATCTGGTGTGGCGCCCCTAATCCACCAGAATGACGCTGCAGGTTATCCTTATGTTTGGGATAACAACTTTGGATGTAGATGCACGTGTCGTCTTTTGACAAGACCTTCTTGAACAAAAATACAGCTTTTAGCAATAAATTTGGTGTCAGAGTACAGAGTTTTTTTTCAGATTTAATATTCGACTATCCCCTGTGTATTTGTGATTTATAGCGTTTAAGTTTTTTGCCAGTTTAATAAATATACAGTCAGTTTTCGACATACGCGGTACTCGACATACGCGGATTCGGAGATACGCGGAGTTCGAAATGTGACAGAATGCTGGGTTTATTACAACAATTTAGATTCTCCACTTGTCAACAGCCAAATCTCACCATTATAAAAATCTATAAGTTCTGGATAAGTATGCCAAAACACATATAAATATGTTAATTATACAATAATTTGTATTAGTAACGTTTTCTATATCGTTTATTGTAATAACATTTCAATATATTTGCACTGTATTGAAGTTTAACGACAAATTCAAATTTTCAATGTCCTTTCAAACATGTACTCAAGAATTCAATCTTTTAATACCATGTATAAACGACATGTCAAGCAAAATTCGAGATACGCGGATTTCTCCGGTCCCCATTATCCGCGTAAGTCGGAAACTGACTGTATATTATTGAAATTGATGCTGACGCTCCACACTCGATCTCATACATGAAGCGTGTTTAGTAGCACACTTACCGATTTATCTATGTGAAGGATCCTACAATAAAATAATAAAATAATTATTTAACATCACAATCCCATATCTGATATATGGAGATGAGTAGCTACCGACACCCCCTGCAAGCGGAATACAAAAGAAAAAACAAATCGAACCACATCAACCGCTCGATCACAAGAGCAGATATCCCCCCAAAAAAAATCATCCTTCCGCGGCAATGCTTTGGCGAGGTTTGCTTTAATGTTCGTTGCAAGCGCATGTATTTTTTGTGGCTCATTTACTCCCATTCTCGACGCCCGAACCGTCCCATGCGTAATATGTGTTAACACATCGCGACGGCCGGCCGGTTTCTTGGTGTCCCCTTTGTCCGCTGCCCCTCGATCCTTCGTTTCTTCTCATTTCACTTCGTTAAGATGGCAATTTTCAACGCGCACACACCCGCGCTCGCGCTTTCGGGCACAAAATAAACAGTTCATCTCATTGCAAATGCAGCCGGTGCCGACGGCGAGCGTCGGCGAGTGGACAACTTTTGGGGAGCTGGGGAGCTTTCCCGCTCTTCCGCGGCGCCGCGGCGTGTTCCGGTGGTCCGTGTCCGCGGCCCCGTTCGCTTCACGGAGCGCAGAGCGTGCGCGAGGGCGCGCGCAGCCGCTTTCACTTGACTTAGTTTCATTAATAATGAATGGGAATGAAATAAATAAGTAATGAAGAAATTAGCTTCATCAACGGTCACTGGCCCGGGTCTGTGCGCGTGTGTTTCGGTTAAAAGCAGTGCGGGACGGACTGTGGAAAAGACGACACACACACACACTCACACACACACACACACCATGGCAAAGCAATATTACGAATGCATTTATGCATACATGCACGTGCACAGAGAGTCGGCGAAGGGACAGTGCGCAGAAATAAGTGACATCGAGCATAGTTAATTCGTGCATACTGTATGTGGGAGGCATGGAGCGGGGGTTCCTGGGGAGAGGTAGGTGCAGGTGGCCGACACTCGCTCACGCACACCCTCACCCGACCCATGAGCAAACAGTGGTCGCAATTATTTGGAGGTTAATTTTCATGCTCTGATTTGTAAAGGATCGTATGGGCCCATTCCAACTTTTGACGCGTATCGCGACTTGCGGTCACGGCAATTTTCACGTCCGCTGGAGTTTGTATAGGCGGCTAATTAGGTTCGAGTCTGGAAGTATGCATACGTTGTAATCAATTTAACATTTTATGTTTTGCTCAAATTGTTTTTGTGTTGCAGGAACGCTTTCTTTACCGCCTCTTACAGGGGTCTCCGGTAGACTTGACGTAGACTTGGGTAAACAACAAGGAATTGGAGTCAATTCAAATTCGAACTTCGCATTTTAACCTTCTGACTGAATGCTTCTAAAGGTTGTCTCGTATAGTGTTTGTCTGTGTAAAACAATATGTTATTAATGGGACAGATTCGCTTTTTTCCCCAACGCTCAACACTATGTTTCCTCCTACACAGAAGCAGACCTTTCGTCCGTCCGACAGAAGTCCATCGCCAATAATGAAGTTGTCTTATGATTTATGAACGGGCGGCACGGATTTTTCTTTCGTGCTCTGCACCAAAATAAAATATACAGCCCAACAACTTAGCCACGCGGCTTAGCGCGATAGTTAATCTAATTATTGATACTGTCAAAGTTCCGCGCACGGCGTTCGCTCTGACGCTCTGACAGTCAGCTGACAGTTTCGCTTTTCTTCAACCACCCGTTTTTCTCCGGGACTCCATATTTCATACACCTCGGCCGACAGCGTTAAGTAGATCCGCATTAGGTTGTGTTTGTGTGCTGCGCAGAGGGAGAACTGTCAGTACATACCCACTCTGATAGACCCTTCTGCGCACGGTATACCGAGCTTAAATTGATACGCAAGAATTCCAAACAAATCCATCCATCATTAGGAGCCACCCGGGCCGAGGTGTGTGTATGGGTCTTGTGGTTTGTGGGGTGGTTGCAAATCGCTAAAAAGCTCGCGGTTTCTCCAGGCCAAATGTGGACTTGGCGTGCGTGTTGCGTTTCTTACCCGCTCTCCCTGCAATAGGCACACACCGCGGGCCGTTGACAGTCTCGGTGCATTGCGGGCAGAGCCAACGGAATGGTATGAACACCGCTGCTGCTGCTGCTGCTGCAGGCCCGGCTTATGGTGGCCGAACCGGAGGTCGATGTCAAACTGTCAAAAGTGTTTATCTTCTCGATGAAAGTCGGTGAACTGGTGGTGCGAGCCGCCGTAGCGGCTGCTCCTCCTGTGAGGCCACTCAGAACACCTTCATCGCAGCCGTCGTCTCACTTAACCAGAAGCCTGAATGGCTGAAGTCGGCGCGCGCGCGTTCGCTCGCTCGGTGTAAGCGATACACATATTTTTGTAACCGAGGGGTGGTACGGAGCTTTATTGCACCGAATTAAGGCAATATGTTGGTGGTGGATTTGAGGTACGAGAGGTACGTTGCGTCGCTCACATTCTTGTCCCAAAGCGGGCCGTCGTTTGTAGTGGCGCGCGAAGTCAGTAGATGATCATTGGATTTCGTAAATATCTAGATTCCGGAGCGATTGTTACCATCCAAGGACGTTCAGGACGACAAATGTTGGTAGTCATACATACAGATCTTAAGAAACACCTGTGAAATGTGGACGCTGGAGCAGTATTCTATATGGCGTTAGAAGAAAACTCATTTCTACACATCCAACATAGCTCCAACAACACGGATATGTCAACAGAACAGGAATTCGCAGCATATAACCTGAAAATTAGGTTATAATTTGATTTCCTGCAGTTGTTCAAGCATTCCAAAGCGTTATGTCTGCCAAGTGTGCAAGAAAGTAAATAAAAAAGACAACGAGAGAGCGATTTATGTCCCGATGGAACAGTCTGGTACGGACATTGTCAACATTCCACAGCGGCTTATCGACCCGACGGTGTGTCTTGTCAATTTCGGCACGCCAGCGTATCTGTCAATGCGCAGCTAAACGCGGCTCGCTGTGACGCCTTCGATTAGGACAAGCACACACAGCACGGTCTTCTGGTAGCCTTGCGGCCGATGTATCCCGAAGGTGCTACTGTGCGAAAAATGCGTTGTGACAGAGCGATCAGCCGCGCGAGACTAGTTCTCTCCCGCCAGTGCTGAACAGCGCGTTTGGTCATAAATCTCTTGCAATGCCTATTGGCGGCTGCTACTGTGACTACCGCAGTCGATCGCGCACACCCAATGGCGCGTGTGTTCTTAGTCGGCGGTAAAGACACATTTCTCCCTGGGGCTGTCTTGGGACAAATGTATCGTGTGCAAAGCCCAGCCTCTGACACACACGTGCCCCGATGTTAATGGCAACACTAACCGACTTCGATAGCTTAAATATTTATTGACCATCGATTGAAGTGATATGCCAGGTCTCCCAGGCTTCGCTGCTGCTTTGGACATTTGGAGAAACAAATTGCGCCATTTTTGCATCCCAGGTGTCTGCCCCGGCGGTTGTGGCGCGCAGTTAACCCGACCCGGCGTAGGAGTGAGCTGAATTTTAACACTATCTACTGGCGAGCAAAAGAGTTATGCGTACGTACGTACGGTTTACGATTTGACGAGAAAGCAATTTCGCATTCGCCCGCTGCTGATTATCTTCATAAGATTATATTTATAGATTTTACTGCTGCTCTGTCCTCTCTGACTGCGTTGAAAAATGACCCTGTTACAACACCATTTCTTGGGACGTGATTGAAATAATGTGTACATTAAAAACACCTCGATCCAAGATCAAGTATTGTTTGTGGAAGTGGTCAAATTTGCCCATAAATATGGGCGCTTTATTGTGCGCCCGTCGATGTGCAATTATGGGTCCGCGTGCGGAGGATCCTTGCGATCCGGGTTGTTCGCAAGCGATTTGACAGTTTAACTCGTCTCCCCTTTGAAATCAATTTCATGTTTTACGAGCCTGTGTGCGTGCGTCAGATATTAATCTGCGATTATGGGAATTGGAATTTTGGTGAAAAGCACCATCACGACGTTGGCGAAAGTAATACACACTTTCATGTTAGGCAATGTAGCGCAATAAACACTGCAGTTAAGCTGCATCACATTGGCGTGCTTCACGTGTGGATCCATCTCGGGGAGGCACCTATAATACGGCTGACGGCGGTCATCGACCCCGTGTCTCGTTAAACGTTGTAAATGAGTTCTATTTAGAACGCGACAGCAGCAACGCGTGCAATTGCGATCCGCATTACGATCGCCTCTCAAGAGACATGCACACACACACACAGATGTGATGGGAAGCCTACCGTGAGAGAGATGTTCTTATATCGATCGTATAAAGCAATATTTTCGGCAAGTTATTACACGTTTTAGTTGAGACTTCCAAGCTACATGTATAGGACTATTTTGGGAATAATTTTGAAATGATCCCGTAGTTCTACCAGTTCCAATTTCCAACTGGTCCTTATTGTAAGATACCTCTGAATGAAGGAACCGTGCTGAAGAAGAAGCAAATCCAGAAATCGCAGCTGCAACCTACAAGAGTTAAGCCAACAGAGTAGAAGAACCATTTTTATAGTTCCGCTTAGGCGCACATTTGCGATGTCCAAGACCTGACATTTGATCGTGTACAACCTTACAGAGAGAAAAGTCTGCAAAGCGTATCCTTCATCCGCAGCGCAGCTCACTGTGCTTCATGCGCACAGACCAATAATCTGCCCCGGGTCGATTACCGATGCAGTTACCGTCCCAGATTGTGGCGGAAGGATCGTAAAATAGATCGACCGTTTGTCCCACACCCAATGTCGCACCGTGTGTGTGTGCAAAACGCGTGTAATGGCCGAGAACGACCAGTCGTATTTCAGCGATTTTTCCAAACATGTACCGCGGCAGGCAAGAGGCTTGCTCTCCGCGTTTCGCGACAAAGCAGCGCTTTAACACACCCACCCCGGTTGCTGCAATGGTCCAGTTTATTTTTATTGTTATAGCTATTTGATTGTTTTCTCTACCGCACGGCTCTGGCTATTAGACTACCGTGGTCGTGCCGAATGTCGCCATGCGAAAACCATGATTCACAGTAGGTGTCCGGACACTTTAGGTGCTGGAACACCAAGACGGTAACCCAGGGGAAGCGTGAGATATAGGTAGCAATTTATCGCTATGGAGGAATGGCGCTCATGTTCCATTCCTCTGTTGCACCAGCAGGAGCTGTTCTTCTGGAATGGAAACAATTACCAATTTTCCGGAAACTTAATGTTATTCCCATTTGCATTTCGCCAGTGACCGAGTTCATCCAGTCGTAAATTGACAAATTTAAACACACCAATTTGTTGGCCACTTGCCACCGATTGGAACCACCGAATGCATCGACATCCGTATCGGATGAGGGTCCGAAAGCTATCCGCCGCGGCCACGGACCGGATTGGCAATAAATCAAACGTCCGCGCGCTGTCTGCTGCACTTTGCGTCGTAAATTTAGATCATCGACTCCAGCGAAATGTGTTCCGCTACCAAAAGGGCAACAGATTATAAGCCCCGATTTGCGGAGAGGATTACTCCCGGGCCGATGTAGGGCGAGATTCGTTTTTGGAATCTTAGGCGCGCACTACGTCCGAGCCATCTGGCCTTTCGGTCCAGCTTGGCCTGCTCGGACATGCGCGCGCCCTAATTGAAGATGGTTTACGATCACGGTTCACTACGGTGTCGAACAGCACAGAAATCTGGTGCGCTGCGCTGGTGCACAACAGGGCCTCCGATTCTGTCCATCGTGTGGAGGTAAGTGGGTTGAACAAAAGGAGAAAAAAGAGCAATAATTTGTCGATTAATCAATTGGCTACCGTTTAGCTCTTTATGGTTATGACGACGAGCGTTTTTTTTTCGTTGCTGGCTTGCGAAACCTCTCTCCCCGTACACTCAATCGGCGTGTCTGTGTGTCTGTGTCGCATAAATCGTATTACTTCGGGTTCGCTCTCCAGTGCGAGCGGCCCACTGAATTGCCACCATGTCTATACACCTTGTCATCTCGACATCCATCCCCCACTTGTAGGTGGCAGCAGAAGCGAGAAAAAAAGCGCGTCCGCTACTTTGTGTCAGATTTAAGCCTACCAAACTGTCGCTAATCGATAATAAATCCCCTTTTTACCGGCGGGACGATGCTTCGAAAGGTGAGCTGAATGCACCTCGTGAGACACACACACGCGTGCGAACGATCGGAAACGATCCGCGAAACGATCTTCACCCGCGCGCCGTCATTCCAGTAAACCCAGAAGCGTTGCTAATCTGTTTCGTACCCAGCGCCCAGCTCTTGAGTTGATATCGGGCCTCCGCTTGCCCGACTGCACGAGACTCTCACGAGCGGGGAGGAAGGCTTGTGTCTCAGTACTTCAAGCACCAGGCGTACTCGCGACACCCGCGACAGAGCCCCCGTGCGCGCAAAGCCTACAATTTATGACAGGTTCGGGCCCGGGGCCGCGTGGAACACAGAGCGAGAGCGGACACGATGCTGTCGGAGCCGGGTCCGGACAGCAGCATACACAAAAAAAAAACGAATGCTACAAGTGTTTTTATTTTTCGCTTTTATGACACATGCAGCCCCATTGAAAGACAAGACGCGCCTCCAGTTATGATAGTACGGACGTGTGGTCAGCTTTTTTTTGTGTTCTTCAGTTTCTTCGCTGTGACTTGTGGCAGAGCATGATGCGGTCTTCAGCGGTGAAGTGTGTACAGGGACGCACAAACTGATGGAACTCTCGCAGGGCTGTGTTTAACAGTTGAGTTTCACTATGTTGAAAGCTAAATTTCATCTATCATATCTTATATTTGTGTTTGTTCTTTATTGAATTGCTCATCTTGATGGACACTTCCGAAGATCTTGGAGTAGCGATGATTAGGACTCTCATGATCTCATGATCTCATGATCAGGACATCATGATCATATCTACAAGTATGCCTCTAGTTCTGTACAAAATATGGCGACACCTGTAGAGCGGCATGTGTTGCCTACGTAGTTCTACCTAATACACGTTATAGTCCATACTTTGCGACATCCTACAGGTGGTATCCGCTACGATCGTTGCAAAACACTACTAGCGAGATACGATCAACTGCAGTCGTAGAAATCAACAATTTTCTCTCACTGTACTAGGATGTTTACTGGAAAATCGTTGTAGACTTCAAAGGACATTGTAAAAATATGTACAATGTACTGGTTATTAATGTCCCAAAATTTTGGAAAACCCCAATAGAGACATACTTGTTGACCAAACAGCTAGAAGTAACACCTTCCAAAATGTGGAGGCGTTCTTATTGTTGCGTCCGTCACTGTGCACCGTACCTTCGCTCCACAAAATCCACCGGGATTGTGTGTGTGTGTGTGTGTGTGTGGTTTATCATCACCGCCGCGCCAACAGCGTATTGATTCAGGGCTGTTTGTTTGCTTTTGTCGTGTTGCGATTTTTGCCGTTTTCTGCTCCCTTTCGCGCTCGGCCTGAGCTCTCGTGTTTTACGCCACGGCGAGACCGCGCAGCGCCGCAATCCGTCATGTGTGTTCCGCGTGCTGCCCTGCCTGCCTGCCACACACGCCTGTCAATCGCCGGTGGCTGTGAGCGCTAATCTGTCGAACGTTCGATTCTGGTGCGGTTTCACCATCACCACCGTCACCGGCCAAGCTCCGAGTGGAAACCAGCAGGTGGAACCGGTGGAGACGAACGATATATATCCCCCTCGAACGGCACCGTCACCGTGTGCAGTCAGCGAAGACGTGAGAAAATTTTGAGCGAAACAAAAACGGAAACTGTATCATAAATGATTTCTGCTAACCTTTAACGTGCGTTCGGGGTTTGCGGAGGGCGCGGGAGTGCGCTGTGTGTGTGCTATCAACATCGCAAGAACGCTGTTGCTGCTGCCTCGTGGTGGTTGCACGATTGTGGCCACTTATTATTGCGCCCGCAAGCCCGCAAAAGGGCTTAGATTAATTGTATTCTCGCTGCCGCTTCCCTGCCCGTTTCCCAAACGGTTCCATTTCCAACCGCGCAAGAAAAGACAAGACAGACAGACAGGGCCCTCATGGGAGCATGAAAAAATGTCCATCACACAGCAGCAGCAGCAACAGCGAAGGTCTAGTCTCGGATCGAACTTGTGCATCCAACCTTCCCACCTCGTGCGAGCAAATTAAGTCTTTAGAGCCAACACCTGTGCGACTGCGCTCCTCCAGCCATTTGGCACGAGACCGCTATGGAGCCAGGCCTCCCGAACCCTCCCAAATTCCCACCACGGGGACCAGCTGCGGCCGACGAAGGCGAGGAATGGCAATTTCCCCGTGGGAATAACGCACGTGCATCCATTCAGCTCATGCAAACAGGTAGTTGCGGGGCAAATTTCGTGCTGCCGGTCGGAGTTATTGCTGTTGCGCGCGATTCAATCCGTAATGGAAATGTGTGCGAGGTCTGTGGCTGTAACCTATAAACGCGACCGTTGCAGTTATTAAGCTATTACACGGATTGATCCAAAGTTTCCGCGTCGTCCATCAAGTCAGGTCAAACGCACCACAACAAAAAACAACACTATATGCACAGTAAAAGTAACCTTCGCCGGTTACTTATGCAGCTCTCCTCCGCCGGTCGGGGGGGGGGGGGGGGGGGAGAGACTCGTTGTCCTTGCCGAAACCTTATGAGGCAATTAAAACGTGTCCGAAAAAGAAACCGCACAGCCGCGTGCAGCAGCAGCGCACGATCAACTGAACATTTTTATTGAAGCACTCGTAACCAGGCGTTGTGGAATATTGGTACCCGAAAATACGGCGAGTTTTCTTTCGACATTTCAAAAATTCGTCCACATGGCCCATAAAATGGCCCATAAAGTGTTGCTTGTTCTGGGTCGCTTCGTGGCAGGGAGCGGACACGAATGGGACACTTTTGCGGCGTGGAAGTGTCGAACTCCGCTCGCTTCTTCCTGTGCTGTAAACAAAAATCCCGTTCCCGGTCTCGCTCTCTCTCGCATTAATCGATCGGTCATGATCGGCACACCAGCCCTGGTAAACTACCCGCGTGCGGTGCCCATGCTGTGTCTTTGGCACTGACTGCCACACACCACACCGATTGACGTCAGAGAGAATTTCCAAGGTTCTCTTGAAAACCTCTACTTCAGCGTTTTTTTCCCGCTGTCTATTTTTCGCCTATCTTGTGCGGTTTGCTTTCTCGCCGGCTCTTGGTTGGTTGTTTTGCATGGTGCTGCTGCTGCTGCTGCTGTGGCGGCGACTGCCTAATGCCTAACGTCTCTTCCCGGTGTTGGATGTATGAACCAGCTTAAGGTCCATGGTTTGCGATTAGAGCACCGCCGCCGTTCAAGATCATTTTGTGCGATCGAGAGCAGCTGCCGGTTGAGTGGTGGTCGCCCGGTTAAATACTAATAAAATGTATATATATCGCCTGCGCTGTGCGTGTTGCGGATGGCCCGGGCTCATGGTGCTTGTATCGTGAGCCGGCATGGAAATCATAATTTTCTCCACACGAAATTACCATTAACCTTGGAGGAAATCGTTGCGCCGACAACACGTCCGGGGAAACGTCTATCAAAGATTTGGAAGCCATCAGAACATTGTAGCAAACAGAAAGTTAGGTTAGATCAGCTAAACTTGGAGCAGCAGGAGGTGGATGAAACCGAAAGGAAGTTGCATCCGTGACCTGTATACAACAGTTTACCCCGTGTGACGTCGTTCGGAGGGGGTAGCGGAGGGCATGAAAGTCATATTTTTAGCTACAACTCTGTCATAACTTGGTTTTTCGCGTGCCCATATGGTACTCGTTCTTCGCACGCCGCGAGGAGGCCGGAAGAGACCACGTGTTTCTCATTTGATTACGTACACGTTGCAGGTACTGATCGAGAATAGATTATGATCGTGATCGTAGGCGGTACTACAGTCCGTAACATAACCCCAGACCACTTTGGGGCTACAGTTGAAGACACGGTTCATATTTAGTCTCTAGTCTTAATACTTTGACTTATCGTTTTTTTTTCTCTTCTCCTTTCTTAGGCCTGCATAGACGATAATCTTGATATGGTGGAGTTTCTCGTCCAGAAAGGTGCCGACGTCAACCGGAAGGACAATGAAGGCTGGACACCGCTGCACGCCACAGCATCATGCGGGTAATTTAGTAACGATTGCAAGTGCGCTGAATCGCATGCTAATGATCCTCTTCTCATCCGTTTGCAGGTTTCTCAGCATAGCACGCTATCTGATCGAGAACGGTGCCGATTTGGCATCGATCAACAGCGATGGCGAGCTGGCGGTGGATTTGGCTAGCTCGGACGCGATGGAGGACCTGATACAGCTGCACCTCGACGAGCAGGGCATCGACTGCGAAGAGGCCCGCCAAGCGGAGGAGCGCATCATGCTGAGCGACGCGACGAAGTGGCTCCGCACGGACAGTGCCGACTGTGATAAGGCGCACCCGAAGACGGGCGCCACCGCGATACACGTCGCGGCCGCCAAGGGCTACGTCGGCGTGCTGAAGCTGCTGCTCGAGGGCCGGGGCGATATCGATCGGCAGGATGTGGACGGCTGGACGCCGCTCCACGCGGCCGCCTACTGGGGCCAGAAGGAAGCCACACAGATGCTGCTGAACGCGAGCGCCGACATCGACATCCAGAACTACAGTGGCCAGCTAGCGATCGACATCGCGCAGGACGACATCGTGCCTTTGCTGAAGGACGCCCGGAAGAACGTGAAGCGCACGAAGCGCAGACCACCTAGTCACGGAAATAGGTATGGCTTGTGTGTTTGTGCGATTTTGCGCCTGCCGGATAAGCTGACGTTTAACCGTGGCTTTTCTCCTTTCTACTTTTCGGAACAACCTCACAACCCGCACGGCTAGGATTACGGACAACTTTGAAAATAACACGGAAACACCGACCAAGGTGATTCGGGTCGAGGTGAAACCGATTGACACCAACAAGGAGAAAGAAGGTAGGTGTATATGCCGTCCGGAAGTGTCATGCCTCACGCATCAACTGGACTACGAAAGCGCACGTTTCGTTTCGCATTTCTTCCCCCGTGCGTCGCGCACTCCATTTGCAATTGTTCATTCGGTTTTCGGCACAAAGGGCAGGGGGCCAGTTAATTGGATCGTGGAGCACAAAATTGGCGTGTCTAATCTAACCATTCGAACGCGAAAACACTGCTGGCTTTTATATTACACGCTCTCTGTATCGCTCCCCTTCGCTCCTTCCGTATTCAGCCCTGCGTTTTCGCTATGTGTCGCTTTACGTTTTTCGGATGCACAAAAAAAACTCTACTACACGTTTCGATTCTGCCTAATGGATTCTGATCCATTCGAATGAAAGTCGGGCTGGATCGTTCATCTGTCATCTGCCTGGTATCACTATCTATCTATCCTTGCGAGTGAGTTCTGCCGTTGTAAAGTGTATCTTGTTAAGTCAATGTGATTCCCTTCAATAAAACCCCCCACAATCACGCGCCTGCTGGACCCCTGGCACTGGATTCATCACAGCTGAACCCGTCGCCGTCGCCTCCGACGACGACGACGATGAGGATGGCGGCGGAAATGACCAAGTACTGCAAGCGGAGCCGGAAGACGGAGAAGCACCAACGGATGAAGAAGAAACAGAAGAAAAAGATGAAGAGGAGGAGGAGGAGACGATGGATGATACGGTAGAGGACGAGGAGTTGGAGGAGGAAGAGGAAGCAGCGGAGGAGGATGGGGAGGAGGTGGAAATGGAGGAGCCTGCCCGGGAGGACGTTACCGATTCGGTTGGAGTTCCACCGAGCCAGCGTGTACCTGATCAAGCGGATGTGATCCTTGTAAAACATAAGGCCAGCGAAGAGGAAGAAGAAGAAGGAGAGGAAGAGGTAGACGAAGAGGAACCGGAAGAGGAAAATGCCAGCGTCTCGTCCGAGCCGTACTCGTCCTCGAATCCGTCCGCCGACAGTAGTCTGACCGAGTCCGAAACAGGTACACAGACACCAACGCCCTCGTGGGCTCCGCTGGTGGAAATGCTCGTGCTGTGTTGCCGCTTCGGTTTGAATTCCTCCAGCACGAGCTGTGCTGTGTGATTTGCCTGACCCTTATTACCCTAAAAAACTAATGCCATCTCGACTTTTGTCGGGCCCGATTTGTTTCATTCTCTTTTGTTCTTGTTTGATCTATAGCTTATGTACAAAGTTGACCGAGTTTTCTTCCATTCTTAGTTGTGATGCTTTTCTTTATAAAACGTTGGAAATGCTAGGCCATAACCATCTCAGTAAACTATAGATCTGGAGAAAACATCGCATTATTGCTAATTAGTTCAAATAGAACGTTTGCTGGGAAGTAAAATGAACTATTTACGTCGGCTCACTTTAAGGCATGCTCGTTTTTCATTATGATCTCAAACATTTTTTAATTTGCTTCTTTCGAACTATAGTGCAAGTAAAGACCGTTTGTATTCATTTCTTGGGTAATATGTAGGATCTATTTGATATAGTCTTTGAAGTATTTCCAAGCAAAGATTAAAAATACTATCTATATTTGGAGTAGCTAAGACATCGACGCTATAACGGCACTGGCCATGTATGAGATCAGTTGCAGTTACTAAAAAGAAACGGAGTTTTGAACAAGCTTCCATAACTAAACCCTGTAGTAGAGGACGCCATTATAGATTCTCGAGGCGTTTTTCACGGCGCTAGGTTCGCAAACTAAATGTACATCTTATTGTTATTTGTTACTATTACTTACTGTGTTACTTTACAATGGATGCTAATCAACTAACTTTGCGTGCATTTCTTTCGCTTCAGTTATTCGCCTGCCTCGCAGTAGTCGTTGTTGTACCTATTCTTACATATGTCGTATTCTTTCTCTCTATTTCTATTGTGATCCTAAAAACCCCATACCCCTAACCGTTCCCTGCTCGTTACGTATCGCACGTTTGCGGTGTCGTTTGTGACGTGCTTCTCCTCTCCTTTCTCTGGGCACTATCGGTGTGTGCCTCTTGTGGCTTGTTGACTATGGCTCCCGCAGATGAGCTACTACCACGGCCCGTACCGATCATCTCACGGCCCACACCAGTACCGCTCACTTCGCAAATCGTGGTGCCAAAACCGCGAGGCACGGTTGCAGAGTCGACACAAGCGCCACCACCCGCTAGCAATCCTCCTCCACCGACGGCACCGTGGCGCCGTCAGCGTGCCATACCGACGCCCGTCCCACGTCAGTTCTACGAGCAGCAGCAGGAAGAGCCAGCAACATCAACAGCACGATCGACGGATGCCGTCGACTACGTTAACCTCTATTTCGCGCCCAAGCGTAACCGTAATGTTGTGTTCTGTTCTCTTGTATCACACGTTTCTGTTCATGTCGTTGATTGCTATTAGTTTGTTGCTGGCTTGTGTGCTCATCGTATGCGTTTTGGATATTAATTCACACTTTTTTGTTCGTTTCGTCATCAATCGTATCGCTCCGTTTTATTTGTCAGTTTTTTTTTGTTTCATTCCCGGGTTCAGTTTCTTTTTCTTTCTTTCCAATAAACCGCCATTTTGTGTAATGCTTTTGTTGAAGCCTTCGGTTACTACTGTCGCTGCTGCTGCCGCTACTGCTATCTGTTATCGTTTTGTTGAAGCATTTGCTCGTCCAACGTTTTGCATTTCACGAGACACACTGTCGCCACGTGTTTATCTCTCATGTTTAACAGTATGGCAATTGGAGTTGAAACAGAAATCATTCGTGCTCTCGCTCAAATCACTTGTTTTCGATCCTACAGTTGTACATTCCAACTATTCGCTAGTTTCTAGAAGGTCCTTACATTTAGACGAGCTGCTAAATGGCGTTTGTTTATTTTTTTCTTTCTTTTCTGTGTTTTTCATCATCCCGGTTGGCTGGCGCGTATCGTAATCGGTGTACGCCTAGAAGTTTCGGAGAAGGAGAATAAACCAACCGAACCGGATGTGATACTAAGGAGGACACAGAGCTTCGAGAGTGATGAAAAGTGAGTATCATCTTTCATGTTGTGTCTAAACATATGTTATCTTTGTGTGTGTGCGCGTGTGTGTGTGTGTTTCTATTCGAATTTCAATATTGGTTGCTGATTTGCTGTTATCAATTGTACTATAATTATTGATTATTTTGCTGCAAAATTAAGTTTTCTGTTGACTGTAAATTCGATCAGTTACAGTTACAGTAAATGTTCCATTATTGATAAAGGACTTTTTAGATTATATTATTAAAAAAAGGCTTTGCATGATTCATCGCACAATTTTCGATTGATCTTAAATATCCAAACCATTACAAAACTGAAGCAACATTAGAATCAACCTTTCTTTTCATACACAAGTGTGTTTGGAAATGTGTTACTCGTCTTATTTTACTCATCCTATAAGGATGCATATTTATTTATTACATTACTTCTTATTAATGGCTTGTGTTTTCTAATTGTTAATAACTCCATACTTTCACACTACTTATTGGCACTGTCCTGTGTATTTTTGGAATAAAAACACACTTCCGGCGCGGCTCGTCGTCTGTTGCACACTGCCACCAAATCTACCATATGATACCGGCCGATCATTTCCTGCGCACATTTCGATCATACTCTGCACGAACTACATTACGCTGTAACGAAAATTGCGTTTATTGTGCGCTGATTCAAATCTACTACGACGATAAATCATGCGATAACAATTTCACCAAACACCTCCACTACCACCCAAACACACACACACACACACATACACATACAACCATCAACAATACACTGCTACAATGGCCGCAACAACGCGCGTGTGTGTGCAACAATTTCACGTAGGTTCTACCAGCGGTATGCCGAGCTGCGAGCACGAATACAGGCTAACTCTTGCCCTCACACGATCCTACCATCGACGCCTATTAACACTAAAACCAGTACCGCCACGAACAACAACAACAGCAGCAACAATAACAACAACAATACTACCACTACCACGGCAACGACGCCGGCATCAAACATTTCGTCGTACCTGGTGCAGCGTTCCGCCTCGCTCAAGGATCATCGGACATTAAGGTAACAGCGAATGATTGTTCTTTTTTGTTCTCTTATCTGCCCTCTTCCCTGAGCAAAACCTTGTTTTTGTTAATATATCATACCATGAACGTCTATCCACCATGTCTCACGCGCGCGCTTTCACTGTACTGTGGCATTTTCATCGCTTTGTAAGATTGCTATCGGCTCTTCGGTTTGTGGAATGGCTCTGGTTTTATCCTCTTTTTTCTTGTAAATAAACTACTCAATGCCTACCGTGCTCGAAGACGCATTTGCTCTCCTGTATGTACGTTCCGTATGCTATCTTACTGACACCTAGCAAACGCCCTTTCTGTTGTGCGCTCCGTAGGAAAACAACCAGCAACCTGGTCCTGGGAAGCACAACGACTTCGCCATCCTCGGCGACCGTCCCCACCCCGATGGGACCACCGTCCGGAGTCCCGCCCAGTGTGGCCTCTGCAGCCGTGGCGGCGAAACAGACCGCGAACAATGCGGCTGGAACCGTGGCCACCGCTGCTGCTGGAACCGTATCGCCACCGACCAGTCCCTCCGGAACACCGACCACAACGCCCACTGCCGGACAGATCAGAAGGTAAGCAAGAGGATGTAGAGTGGGTTTTGCGTTGGGCTGTGTGGGAGGTAGGGGGAAACATAATTTGACGAAGCGAATACGCTTTGTGCCAACCCTCATTTCATCGTGTGTAATGTTTTGTTCCACAAATATTTTCATGGCATATGCGTGCGCGCATTTCAAAATTTCGCGTCATACCGTAAAAATTGTTCGTTCGCTCGCATCGTATCGCATCGCATCAACGCAGCTTCATACCCACACCTATAACAACCATCTCCACGACCACCACCACCACGAACAACAACAAGAATATCATGAGCAACAGCAACACTGTTAACAACAGTAGCATGACGATCGGTGATCGCTACCGTAACCGGTACGAGGATCAGCCGGAAGCGACGGCGGCGGCCATCGCACCGGTCGTACCCGGAAGCGTGGCTAATCGCGCCGATCATACGCACAGCGCCGCCGGTGGTGGCGTCACCGATACCAACAAGAACCACAGTCTGTTCGAACTCAATCGCAAATACATTGAGCAAGCGCAGAAGACGAAGATCAATAATGAGCGCAATAAATTTCTGTCCTCGCTCAACGAGAAGAGACAACAGCAGGCGGCTGCAATCCAGGAACAGGAAGAGTCCACCCAGGGACGTGGCCACGGAAGAGTGGCAGCAGCAGCAGGTGGTACCAGCAGCGCAAGCGGCAAACCGACAGCGGAAGCGTCACAAGAGGAAGAGAGGCAGAAGCCGGTGGAGGAACCGGCGGAGGTGAAGTTGATAATACCGTCGTCCGCTGCAGCAGCACCGCTGAGCGCCACCAGCCCCTCGTCGAACAACAAGTTGTCGCCGGGAAATATTTTCAAAAACTTTTTCAAGTAAATTTCCAACAAACCTGTGTGTGTTCGTCACCTCGCGGGCGTTTGATGTGTTGTTCTAATCACTGTTGCGTGCATTAGTGTGTGAGATGTGCCAGATAGACTGTTGAGAGAGAGGCAGGGAGAGACGTTCCACTCGGTCCTCGATGTGTCATATGATTATGAACAACTCTTTGTGGATGCATTGCCCTGGAATTGATGTTGAACTCTACTACTCTTTCACTAACGTCCTTGAATGGAAATAACCAAGCAAGCTAAACAATTTGCTCGATAAATCCCGATGAAGCTAGTCATGAAATCCTGTAATATTTTTGAAATCGATACTGCACCTTATGCTGTGTTGTCGCATGTGCTGTATGAACCGAAATAACAAAACCGTCCCAGCCTAAACAAGTGAGCCTTGTGTAACAAACAGAACAGATCATTCCATCCCATCCTGACAGAAATGTTCACCGTTCAGTCTAATTCAGTTCTATCGGAGACCATATAGAGGTTAATGATTTTTTACCGTGATTAACCTATGTCGATTTTGCATTTAATACGCTCTCGTTGCATCGTTACTAATAACACTTCCTTATGTTTCCTTTGCCGATTGCAACTTTGCAGATCATTTGTACCACCGACGCGGGACGAAGAGAGCGAAACCCAACGTAAGGCACACGCGAAGCGCGTCAGGGAGACGCGTCGTTCGACCCAGGGTGTCACGCTGGACGAGATCAAGAGCGCCGAGCAGCTGGTGAAGAAGAAAAACGCCACCGGAACCGGCAACGAAGTAAGTAGAAGGATCGTGCGAATTAAACGAAGGCAGGACCGCGAAGAAACGTCTCGAGTGGAGCCGGCATACTGCTGTAAAATGGTTTGCCGCCTCCCAAGGCGCGATAGGTTTAGACTCCGGAATCAAGTTTGCTTGCGTGAGCGTTTGGTTTGAGGAATGAGTGTTGTGTGAGCTTTCGAAACGAGCGTGTACTAAAGATATTGCTAAAATCATACATATTTTATAAATGAAAATCGCACGCAATGGTAAGTAATGGTTTAAGATGCAAACAAGCTGCTTCATTTTTTGTTTTTGATTGCTTTCAAATGGAAAATAGGAAAAGGATTTCTAAACGATTTTATGTTAAAGTCGCTTCTGTTTGTTTTGTTCCTTTCGTTAACTCTGCTGTTGCGGTGGCGGTGATATTTATTATTTACTTTATTTTACATGCAGTTTATAATGCTACGGTTTCTGTTCGCTTTGAAGGCAAGAGAGCTGAAACTTGCTAGAAATATAACCTTAGAACTATTCTTTACTGGATTTTTCGAAATAATCAACATGTGTGTTCTCAATTGCTATCATACATGTTTCATCAAATGTTTGTTATCAAACACATCTTAGATATGATTTGTTCTACTTTATTTGAAATTGTTTTAACTACAAACCGAAGTATTTGACATATGTGGTACCAATTGAAGAAGTCAGTTGTAAAGAGAAACCCTGTATCTAATGGTTTACTATTGATCGCGATCTCGATGCTCTTAAAAAAACAATAAATTGAAGCACTTGAAAATCCTACACTTCCTGCACACATGCTTTTTGACAGCTTTTGAAGCACGCACACTTACCATCTGACAGTTATCATTTATTCATGCATAATGTTAAGCAGATGCCCTACGGATGAAAATAACGGCAGGCCAGAACGTTGTTCGTAAGCACCAGGTCGTGCTCGATCGCCAGTGTATTGAAAGTATAGGTGTATGGAATAGATCAATCGTGTTTCGTTCCGAACCCAAGTTGAAATGAATGTACATAAAGCAATCCTGTATTAACTCTGACAATTAACAGAACGACTCAATGGCATCTGCGACAACGACCACCACCTCGACCACGTCATCATCACCATCCCCATTATCATCCTCTACGTCACCCTCATTCACCACCAACAACAACACCGCGTCCATCAACGATCGCGTACCGTCGGTTGGAGGAGCAATCAACGATCAGCAACCAAGCGGTAACCATATTAAGGAAGATGCCGCGAAAGATGTCGAACCGAGGGTGGAGGAGGTCGCCGTGTCCGCCAGCTTCACGATCGCAGCCCCGGGAACATCACTCGATGACGGTGGCGATGGTGGAGGAGGAGGTGGCGGCGGCGGTGGCTTCCGAAGGCATCGTCGAAGTGTGACCGGCGTAACGGCCGGTTGCGAGGAGGATGGTGACGATAGTAAGGTGACGGTGTCGTACACGATCAGTGCCCCGGCCCTCCGCCAGAGTTCACCCAGCCCCAGGACGAGCGTAAACAACTCCAAAGAAAACGCCGTCCTGCCCGGCGCCGGTGATGTCGTTCCTGCCGTATCGGCAACGTTCCACGTGCCAGCCGTTTCCAGCAGCGTTGCTGCGACGCACGAACCGGCCGAAGGGATCGCAACCACAGCCACCATCCGAACGTCGACGGGAGCAGCGGGTGGTGTCGTGAGTAGTAGCGATAGTAATACCACCACCACCTCCACAAACACCACCACGACCATTACATCCTCTAATACCAACCACAACACAGCCGCAACCTACACTAAACGTTCACTGTTCGATATCGATAACGCCAACTCACTAACACTGGCCGAGAAGCTGCGCCACGAGGCGAACAAGTATGCCATCGCGGCCGTAGCGGATGGCGACCTGGACGGCCATCATCTGTCCCGGGTGGCGGCACCGTCGCCGGCTAGCAATACTAACAGTGGTGGCACCGAAAGCGAAAACAACACCAGCAGCAGTAGCAGTACGAACGCACCTGCGGACAATAGTGCTGCGAGTGCTGCTTCTGCTGCTGCTGTACCGGCGTCTCCGACGCTGCGGAAGGTGGGTGATAGCGCCGCTGCAGCAACGACCGGCGGGGGCGTAACAGCCGAACGGAGGCCCTCGTGGCGGTTGAAGGTGGACGGTGGCAGCAAGGTAAGCCGTGTGTGTACTTTTGCACGAACTGTGTATGGCGATGGCGATGCTTTTTACCTCTTCGGTTTCGCAAGGATATAGATTTTGTTTTCTTTTTTAAGTTAAGTGTACGCTTTCCAAAAGGTATTATCATTTGCTTTCGTTTTATTTTTATATAGTATTTAAATTAAAAATAGCATAATGTGTGGTATTGACGTTTGAGCTTAGTTTGTCAAGATTTTTTAATTTAATTTGACATGAATGTGCCACGAACGAAATTTTTAAATAATCTTCGAATCCAATATTGGAAACACTATTTAAAATTACTATCCGAATTGTCTTCCTAACCCATCGATATCATGCCAAAACATAATATGTGTCCCTAATATGTGTCGTTTTGTGATAGTTTTTATATATTTGTTATCTATTATTATTTATAACTAGCTAATTTCCTTCATTAAACGTCAAAAAAGTATTCCGGTTATTATTCATTCAAATAAGTATTCAAATTTGTACGTCTCCGGAACGTACGCTCCGGTATTAATTGTAGCCGATTAAGTTGATTTTCATTGCCTGATATTACTTCCATACGCACACGTGTGATTTGTTTACTAGAAAACCGTAATGTGTTGTCTATTCTTCGTTACATTAGACACAAACCAAACTACAAAAGCAGATTTTCAATACCCCTTCGAATGAATAAAGTCACACATGCCATACTCATGCACACGTCGCTTTGCGTATTTGCAGTTCAAACTGGAAGATGCGTCCACACCGAATGCCGCCACACAACAGTCATCGTCGGTAGCGAGCGGTTCGGCGCACGAATCCTCCGCAAACGCTACCCAGGCAGCAGAGCACGGTTTAACTACTACTAAGCTCACCTCCTCGTCGGCCTTGGCCCAACGAAGGGCGCAGCAGCAGCAGCAGAATGGCGATAGTGTCAGCAGCTCCAGCGTTGCCGGTTCGCGACCCAGCTCGGGTCTTGCTGCCGGTGAGCAGTACAATCGCGTACCCGGAAGTGCAGTGACATCGGCGACGGCGGCCTCCGGCACCACAGCGGAACAGAGTACGGCGGCCGCCAACAGTACCAGTGGTGGTGACACTAGTCCACTGCTTCATCTTCGGCGGCCACCCAAGTCTTCGGCCGGCGGTGAGGAGAACAAGGAGAACGACAAGGAGAACGACAGCCGAAGCACGGCCCAGGCCACGCAGGCGGTCATCCAGCGGCGCCGGCGACAGAAACGTCGCTCGACCGGCGTTGTCACCGTCGGCATGGAGGTAGGAACTGTTTGGGACACGTGTCAGAAGCCTTGATACTAACGACTTTTCGAATGTTTCGTGTCTTTCCAGGATCTTGATCCCGACAGGCAAGATTCACCCGTCGATGGTGACGAAAAAGAGGTAAGTAGTTCATTTATTTTAAATTATTATATGAAAAAGTACATTAAGTGAGAGCAAACTCATTTGGGAAGAATATAATTATAATCTTTCAGCATTCTTATCCATTTTAATCCCATTCTATATATTTCATGTTTCTAAGATCCAGTTAGTGACGTTCCGTCGACGAAGACAGACGGACGCCAATATTTTCGTAACACGCGCTGTAACGCGCTCATCTGTCTATGTTCCGTTTTCCCCGTACCACTCGGGTCCTATTAACGCTGTCAGCTACTTCTGGGATTCCCGGTTTGCCAAACACCATGCGCCTCCATCGGAAAATGAAGCGAACAAAACTGATCACATGTACCGCGATGTTAATCATTGCGCTTTTGCGTGCATTCCCGGGAACGAATACGAATAGACCATTCCGCGAAAAAAAAACGAGCGATTCGGTGTGGTTTGGGGTACCCCGCGCACGGGCATGACGATGATAAATGTGTTTTATAAATAGAACCAGACGAACCCCGTCGACACCGGTTTTTTTTTGCGGAGTCGCGCTTGGGCTTTGTCCTTTCCGATGCGACCGTTTTAATCATTTCCCACCTGTCCGTGTAGTTTTGCGTTGGCCGGTTTCCCATGAAAAGAGGAGGTAGTTTGTGGGATGGTTTGTGTGTGATTTTCTCTAATTACCCGTGCAATGCATGTAGATGCTGTCGCATAATCGATCCTGGTGACGGTTATTCTGTATATTGAATGTAGGCTACTAACTACTCGTCGCCGCCGTCGCCGCGCTTCATTTATCCAGCCGCACGGTGCAAGCACTAGCCACTGCTGGCGGGAGGTTCTTGACCTATGCGTGGACCAAGATGACGCGACATTTGCCGAGTGCATGTTCGTAATTATACCGTCCGTCCCGCGCGCTAGAATAGTGCAATGAACTACGTTTGGTCATTTTTAGCAGGCAGGCAGACGCAGTTCGCAGCGACAACACTTTCGCCTTCCTATGCTCGCCTTGGAACGGTTCTAAATTTGTCTCCGTGCTGTGTTTGTGCCGTCGTCCCGTTCTGTCTGGTGGAGGTTTCGGCGGTTGGCGAAACTGTCCTGGCACGGCCGTCAGGAGGAGCGACATGCTGGGCTGACTATTCCTAATTACAAATGGAGATAAAGTGTACCGGCACTAATGGGCCTAACCTGCCGTGGCTAAGTTGGGTGTGACGAGCTATTTTAAGTCGCATTCTATTGTTATTTTTAGTCCCATTCTCTCAATCAATTGATTTTCTCGTGTGGTTGGCATTGATTGCTTTCCGATGACTCATGCGATGAGTCAGACTTTTTGCGTTGTGAATGATCATTGACCATTTCTAACCGATTGTTTGACGTCATAATCTGCGACACATGTGTGCGTGCGAGTGTTGTGCTTCAGGTGACATTCGCCTTTCAACGCCTGACGCGATGACAGTGTTGAAAGATCGCGCGAAACCTTCAAGCACTGACTTCCCCCAGTACGTATCCATCGTTTGCTTTTGCACATTGCGAAAGCAAAAAAAAAGTATAAGTCAAAAAGAGCGACAAGACAAGGAAGGCGTTGGTTAGCAGTGACATATTAGGACATACTGTTTAAAACACGCCCGTGCATGACATTATACCTTTTGGTGTGTGGGGACAAAAAATAAGAAAAAAATGAGAAAAGTCAGAAGGATAAGATTGATGAGTTGAAAAGATCACGAGGAGGGGAAATACAAACGTCTCGATTGGGACGCAACGCCAGGGACAGATCTTCATAAAACAAAACTGCTGCCATTTGTGACCTAGTTCGAATGTTTGGCTTTTTTACGGTTTTAGGAGAAGTTTTTTTTTTAGGAGAAGCTTTTTTACGATTTTAGGTGAATTTGAAAATGTCTAGCGATTACCTTCACCGTCTCGATACAAAAAAAAGTTATAAGAATTCACTCTAATTACTTAGGGACATACTTGCGTTTATACGTTCATCATAGCGTTACAAATAGATCTCTACGTTATTACTTTGTTACTTTACACTACTTCAACTTTGAAATAGCAACAAACACAGCAACCTTTTGGGTCAGCGGAGCGCTAATCCTACGGGCATGCTTAAATTATTGCCCAATGCGGTCAGCTGACCTTATAAAACGATCCGTGCCGTGCGATCGAGTAAGTACACCACGTCATGTGATACACACTTTACGATGCATTCAACCTTCCTTCGCCACACGAACATCTCTCTCTCTCTTTCGCGTACGATGGAGACGCACGGTCGCACGACGACCGGTGGCAGCCGGGTTCCTCACTCTAATTAGCCCGCCTCGCTTCTGCAACAAACTAATCGGCTTACACCGAAGGATGTGCGCCCCTGCCACCGTAGGGGGAAAAGGTTAGTCGTGTTTCTCCGGGGCGTGCTTTGAAGAAAATGGTATTAATTTTCAGCCAATGTAGCCAATGTAGCGCGTTCCCACCTGCATGCATGCAGATGGGCTAAATTTAGTGCGCGGTGCGTGAAAATGGAGTGGCAGCAAATAAAGAGCTCCGGCGAGCTTAAGAACCGGGGAGGAAAACCATCGACCATGTAAGTCGGATTCGAAGGTCTTCGTAGGCGATCGTGTGCGCGTTACATGAGATTAGACAGAAACCACTTGTTGTGTGTGTGCCGAATGGGAAGAAGTGGCGACGTTGGGAAGCAATTGCATGGCCGGAAGCGAGGGGATGCTTCTCAAGACGCTTCTCCGCTGCTATCGCGCAACGGCTGGCACTTATCCACGGGTTAATAAAAATAAACAAGACACAATTAATACACGTATTGGCATCGTTCGCAGGTTTTTATTTCGTGCAACTGCGACTTACTCATACGATTTCAACAAAAAGCAGAATTACAAGTCGCACAGAACTTCCACATCTCCTGTGAGAACGCAAATATTTGCACGGTCGCGCTCCACACCACACACCGATGGTCGTTGATTGGTGGCTTTCAATCAACAGTTCGCCATTTGCTGCATCGGTCCGGGGCGTGCCGCTTTCCAAACCAGGAAAAGAATCGAGATGCAGATCTAGCAAGATCACAACAGACGAAGCGACGCATTTCTAAATTTAATCCTAGAACGGCACACCACCGTACACCTCCCGGGGTTCCGCGTAAGGTAGTCGATTATATACAAACAGGCACAAACGCGGCACCGAAACTGAAGGTAGGTTTCACCCGACGAATGAAGCCAGATTCGCTGATGATGGCGCTTCGGACGCCGTGTTCGGAACAAGATTTGTGGCGTTTCATTGGAAATTTCGGCGGCTCAACGGATCGCTGTTTTCTTTGGAATAATCGTTAAAACCGAGATCTCGGAAGGAGGATGATATTTACCGCCTCGCATGGTGTCGGTGGCACCTGATCGGGAGCGAATGCGTGAAGTATACAGACACCACCGAGTCCCTTGACAATGTCCTCGGGCGGTTGACGTAACGACATAACGCTCGACCAGATCGGCAACGTCCATCATCCATCTCCGCAGCGAGGATCATCCGCGTGACGGCTCACTCCGCTGTGAAGTGTCGGGGTCGGCCGCTTGTCGATAATCCTGTCGTTTGGATGTGTTTGTTTTTGGCGCACCCGCAAGCAGCAAAGGTCGTTGTGACATCAAAACATCTCTCTCCGCCTCCTTCCGCCGTATGCTGGCCGAAAACTAACCTCAACAGCTCCGAAAAGATGCAGCGCTAGTTTCAGACACAACGCGACGCAACGGGGGACTAACCTTGACTTCCTTTTCGTGTGTTTGGTTCCTTGAGCGTTTGGTGAGAGACAAGCACGCGCGCGCGTAGAAGTTTGAAGGAGCACAGGAGCACAGGAACACGAACCACGCTTGGTCACGTCGGAAGCTGCGTACGTGTGTGTGGACTACTTTTCGGGTGTTGGTTCATGAATTTAAAAGCAATTAATGGCACGACTCTGCGACCGTGAAGCGAGCTCCAGGAGATGGCCATCAACACGCCACTGTCAGCTGGCTGTGGGGATGGGCGACGCAGAAAACGACCCTTTTTACGGTCGAGGACAACTAAACTCTCTGTCTCGTTCTCTCTGCTCCTCTGTTGCGATGCCACCTTCTCTGGGACATTCTGGGAAGCGATCATCTCTACCTTCACCTTTAATGACGAATCGAAAGTAGCAAGCAAGTAGGCTAATGAGCTCGACCGGAATTAAGATTGATGTGCGCAGGAGGTCATTAAAACTCTTATCTTCACATTGACGGCTACACATCAGCGATGAAACGTCACTACGTGAGTATCGCACGATACACCCGTATCCAGTCTTGGAGCTCTCAGTTCCGCTTGCTTTGTGGGACCGTCTAGTACACTTCCATTCTACTTAGAGCGTGTAGCAATAGTACACACACCACGGTTCTCACTCTCGATCGCGCGTTCGCAGCGTCCACATGCCTTGCGGGGATGATCCAGTGTTTCTCTCTCGCGCGCGCTCTCACGGTAACTCACGGGGCTGGTGCCGGGTTAGTTTGGTTTGGTGTCCGCCGTGTTCAGCACCGGCGATGGGCGAAGTAGTTATCGGTCGTTCTTCGTTCAAAATCGTCGCAAGTGCACAGCGAGCAGGATCTCTCTAGTCGTTGGAAGAAGTCATCTGTCTATTCCGTTGTGGGTTGTGTGCGTTTAAGTGAGTGCGCATTAAATGGACACTATCTCGCCATCCACACTTTGCGTCAGCTGACGAAACGCTGGGAACAAGAGAACTTTCGTGCCGTTGTTGTTGTTTGTAAGAAAAAAAAAAGTTAAACTTCCAAGGGAATGCAAAATGATCGACAAAACGGACCTGCTGCTGCTGCTGCTGCAACAGACGGGCAGTGTCTTGCTGCGCTGTGGTGGGCTGCGCTGTGTGCGACTGTTTTTATTTGTGGCCATATTTGGTGAACTGATACGCGAAACGATCGTGCGAATTTCTGCGGATCATGGTCGCGAGCGCGGTGGCAAGCAACCATCCCTCCGATGGTGTGTGATCGTCTGTGATCGCCACTATAAATTCCATCCAATCTCGAAGAAAACGAAAAAGGCAAGACATCGCACCACCGCACGGGCGGCGCGCGAATGAGTGCTTGGCTAGAACTCCGTTTGGTAGCCGAATCGTGTCCAGTGAAAGAACTGATGCGATCGAAATGTATTTCATCACCTCACCTTTTACAACACCGGGTCCGAACGTGTTTTGAAGGTTACCAGATGTGCTCTGGAGTTGGGTAAATATTTACATTCGCCGCAAATCGATTGCGGGCGGTTGTGAGTTTTGGGGGAGCAGTTTTGCCTGTGATTTGAGGTGCCTCACAAAGCGAGAAGGTGGGATCAAACGGTGGGAAACCTTTTGCCGGCTATGTGCGTGTTCCCTTTCTGTTTACAAAGCGTCTTGTACCAAGCGATCTTTCGATCGATCGATCGCATCTCCATTTAATTTGTTTTTGTTAAAGTTAAAGTTAAATCTTAATTTCGTTTTCAAACTTCATCTTAAAGGGAAGGTTTTCATGCATCATGGATGGTTAAGAGGTCTGCACGTAAAACTGATCGAAAATCGTGTTCCAAATTACGGAGCACCGCAGTCTGCTGTGTCACGGGCTGTCAAAAAGGACCGGGTGATGATTTATGGCCTTGTGTGCCCGGTGTTTTCCCCTTCTCACTGCGGTGTGCCTGTTTACAAACAAGCGGATTGAGTCGGCTTAATCGGGCAGGAGAGTGAGAGCGACAAGTGCAAGAAGGGACGTGGTCTAATTTCACTCCACACACTTCGAAATGAATAGTGGATGAAATCGGGTGAAAACGCCTATTTTAAATGACTGTTTTGGCAGCCCACGTGGCAATCCGGGTCAATTTGTCTATTTTCCACCGACAAACGCTTGCGCTTCGTAGCGTCTCCCCTTGTTCTGGGTTTTCGCGACATCAATCTTCGCCTGACGATCATTTATTTCACTCACGGTCGCGATCGCGTTATGAAAAATCACTGCAATATGAAGCGCACCCTCTCATTTGTCTCTTTCGGGTGGGAACGTCTATCTGGAGAAGCAAATTGTGTCTGCTCTTCTGGCTCTAGGCTGGATACGATAACGATCGTCGTGCGTTTCGAACGCTTCGTCCAACCATTGATTTCGGGCTGCACCAATGATCCAATCACTTATTTTAGGACGTAACATGTGCGCACTTGGGTGCGCTGTGTGTGTGTGTGTGTGTGTGTACGTGCATCTGTCAATGGAAATCGTTTGTGAATAACCCCATGCTGTTCCATCCGAGGGTCCGGTGACGCTCAGCTGATCTCCAATTTTGCCTTCGTGATCTCAGCGCATTGGTTGGTGATGTCACTGAAGAAAGTATTACAGACGTAAAATCGAACTACCGAAATGCGCCTGAAGACGATGATTGGTGAAGCAATAAGCCGATATCTAGTAATAACTCCATCGGAAGCATACTGTCGTTCAGAGGATTGAAGATCATGCGTGTGCAACATGTGGCAGACAACCTCCCGATGGGAAGCGAACGGCGGTGTCGTAAATGTGTCACAAATGCGTCGATTTGTTCTTCCCGAGCGTCGTAAAACCGAACCGTGATTTGTTGCTTATGCAACAGCAGCAGGATCGCCCGCGCCGCCATTAGCTAATGCGGTTTTACGATCGTTTCAAACCAACATGATGCTATGGCCCGGATGCACCATCGGCACCGAATGCTGAGCGGTCCAATGCTTCGATTTCAATGCAACCCCGAGGGACGACGGTGTTTGTATTTACGTTTCGGTATGTTCCGCTCAGCCAAACAGCGTGCTCCAAAAGCGCATTCCTGAAGTTATGCGCTTCCGCGTGGTGGCGGTGTCGGCGTCGTTGGTGCGTGGAAATGTTACTTCCGAAAACATTACCCACGCGGGAGATATCCTACCGGGAGGGGGCTTTACGAGCGCGCTCTGTAACGTCGATTTCACTTTTACACTCCATCCGTTTGGAGACGGGCGTGAATGTCGCCCTCTGTATGACGTGAATGCGGGGAGACGTTGGGAAGGAAGTCATTGGACAGAGTCGTCGTCGTGTGTCCCTATACGTAGTGGCGTCCTATATATAGCACACGTCGTCCACACCGAAAAACTGCCCCCGGGGAGTCAGGCAGGCGCGGCGTTGGAGACGTAGGTGCGAGCGTCCATCAGGGTGTGAAAGAATAACTACCCTCCCACCAGACTAGAGCGCGTTCACAACAGCACTACACATGGACTTCTCACCTCTTCCGGATGGGGGTTGGAGCAACCGAGCTCTCCATCTCCCCTGGCTCGAGCGAAACAAGGGAGAGTTTCCAACCGCTAAATTTAAATCTCTTCCCACATATCACGGTGGCGGAGTGCTCCTAGTGTCCGGGAAATTGGCGAGAACGGTTTATAAGATCAGCAGCAGCAGCAGCAGCAGGAAGGAAGAGGAGGGAGTGTTTTGCGTCGTTCCATCGGTTTTTATTATTTCTTCCACAACGGAGAGCGCACACTCGGTGGGTCGGGCAATCGCGGATGACGCTTAAAACACTCCTCAAACAACAATAACTCACACGGGGTCCTCGGCATCTTGTCTTCCAAGTTGAAGGCGACCGGCGCGCTTGTGACGCAAGTTGGAAAAACGGATTTTATTGTTCAACTGATTTAACGTGCTTGTTTGCTTTTCTCCTTAATCTGGTTCCTCTCTGCTTCCGGCAGTTTGTCGCGCGAATTTTAATTAGGCCTCTAACATGTCGTTCCGATCACGATCGCGCACGGTACAACCGATCGTGACGCGTCGGGCATCGTCCCTAACGCGCACCATCACACCGTCCTCCGTGAACGGGGTCACTGGAGCTTCGTCACTGGCGTCCACGTACGCCGGACGCTCGTACACGGGTCCGTCGGGAATTACGGGCAGCTCTTATGGGAGCAGCGGAAGTCCACTCACCGGCAGCACCTACAGCACATCGTCATCGCCGTACGGGACCTCAGTGTCGACTAGCAGCCCATCGAGTCGCTCCCTGCTCGGAACCGGTGCGAGTAATGGTGGCACGTACTTCGATTACTCCAACCTTTCCCGGCGCGATTCGTACGGTGGTAGCAGCAGCAGTCTTGCGTACAAGTCCCCCTACAAGGACAAGGATCGCTATGGAGGCGGTGGTAGCAGTGCGGGCGGCAGTAGCTACACATCAGCGACCGGCTCGAAGGTGGGATCGTCGTACAAGGATCGCTACGTCAGTCCGTACACGAGCTACGACAATGGCATCACGACCGCGAGCTTAAGCCTGTCCGGGCTGAAACGGCACCACCATCTGTCAAGCAATGGGCTGTCCGGGTCAAACACGAGCCTCAACAACACGGGCTACACACCGACGTACGGGAGCAGCTTACACGCGGGCTCGCACCATCATCACAGTGCCGGGGTGGGCCGAAGTCAATCGCTGCGGGACCACGAACGACGCAGCCGCAGCAGAACCCGAGCGTCCCAGGCGGCTAATAGTGCGGCTACCATGGCTAGCTACCCGTCCAACAGCTCGCTGTCGCGATCGTACAGTACCACGTCAGTACAGAGTGAAGGATATGAAGTAAGAATTGTGTGATAGGGAACCGTGAGGTTTAATAATTCTTCCCAGAATGTGTTTGCTTGCTCAATTTACAATTCGATTATACTATATGCGATCATTAACCTATCTTTTTTACTCCCATGTAAAACAGACTGGCTCGGAACGGGGTCGATCGCGCGTCGGTTCGACGGCCTCCGAGTTGGACACCCAAGCGCAGGTTCCAACGCGAGAAAACGGTGGCGACTGCATCGACTACAAAGCTCTCTACGAACAGGAAAAGTATGCTGCTACCACACTAACATTCGCTAGGATCCGAACTAACCTCAATGTGTGTCTCTTTCTCTGTGTTTCGAGCAGGGCCGACAACGACAAGCTTAAGATGTCGGTGCGAAAGAAGGATGAGGAGGTGGTAACGCTTAAGGCAGCCCTCGATCGATTTACTACAGCGGTAAGATCGCGTGCACTCCTGTTCTGTGTCCCCCGTTTGTCGGATTCAACAACCTTGTGCATTCTCACTTTTAGACCACCAAAAACAACTCACTGTCGGAGCTGGAGAAGCGCGAACGACGCGCCATGGAGCGGAAGATGTCGGAGATGGAGGAGGAGCTGAAGGTAACGTTTCGAGTGTGTTTGTCGAGTGTCATTCTACTACCGTGTTATCCTTTTCATCTCAACCCTAAACGAGACGAACCTAGGAGTTCCTACGTTTACTTTAGCGTGTTTTTTGTTTCGTTTGTTGTTGTTTTCTCCTCGTTCTTTTCTTCCGAACCTGCCGAAGGGATTTATTACGCTGTGGCGGGTTCCGCGAAACGTCGCTCTGCCTATGTTGTATTCTCTCTGTTTGTTTATCCCTCTGTTGTTTTTCGTTTTCGTTTTATCTCTGGTACTTTCCAGGCTGTGTTTGTCTCTTTTTTATTTTGTTGTGTTTGTTACACATAGTCTAACACATCTTATGAGTTGCTTGTTTTAGTTCTGTCCTATCATATTCTTCCTTTTGGAAAACCTTCAGTTTTACAACATACGCTGTTTCTTTATTTTTTCGTTTTTCTTTTGCGCTTTTGCAAAAGCAAATTACTAACACAAAATGAAACGAAAAAACAAACACATTTACACTTGTCATATTTTATGTTGAAACATTTGGAATTGTTATGTTCAAGAGAAGTTATTTTACGTACTTAACTCACATTTCACCATAACACAACAGCAACAATACCAACGAAAGCAGTAACCACTATAAGTTAGTTCAGTCTATTGAGCAATAACACACTCATCGCTAACGATTTCCAGTTGAAAAAGCGAAGAGACGTAAAACTGTTGAAGCACAGAGCAAGCATAACAACACGCCAGTTGTACTCACACTATAGGTTTCCGCTTTGATGTTAGTTTCGGGACTCGTTCGCTAACCAAGGCGCAGCTACTAACGTTCAACTACTGACAGTAACGTGCCATTCTGGATAGATCCTATCTTCAATAACGTTCCAGTGTTGTGCCGTATCGTATCGATGTGGATTTGTGCCGTTCTGTGTAGCAATGTATCTCGAAATTTAATCGTGTCTGTTATTCACAAAACTTGCAATTGGCCCGATCACCACACAGCCGATACACACTACAGAAAAAAAACACTTTTCCACTTCGTTTTGCGGTCTCTAAACGGTCGGCGAACACAGCAGCAAGTGATCTTCGGAGCTTCTTTTGCTGTGGAAACACACCACACATAATAGCGCACACGCACTCGCACCTAACCTAACATCTTTACGCGCACGCGAAGAACATAGATCCACAACAGATCCACGTACACAACAGCAGCAAACCACGCTCACCACAGATTCCTTGTTTTGGTTTTCCTTGTCATATTAGTTCTTTCATGTTTTGTTTTTGTTGTTGTTGTACCATTTGTTTTTCCTGTATTTTGTACGTCTCCACTACAATGTTCTGTACAACAGTTCTTTTCTCCCCGTGTTTTCTGTTTGTCACTCGTGTTATCAAGTTTTCTCCTTGTTCTTGATCTTTAATTACGTTCGACTTCATCTAACTATGATAGAAATATTTGATTAAATAACCAAAATTATTACAAACAAGAACTTAAAATGCGGCATATGTAACACTCACCGTGAGTGCATTAACCATCCATCGATCCATCGACTGGTCCTGAGTGTCTCATTATCTGTTTTTTCTCTATCTCTTTTCTCTTTCTCTCTTTTTCTCGTTCTTTTTTCTGTTCCGCTCGGCTGAATGAACGTGGGTTTGTTCATGTCTCTGCAACGGTTTGGTTCGCCATTCGGGGTCTTTTCACCATGCGTCCTTTCCAACTCGTGAACTGCTATACCCTACCTATCTAAACGTACCCTCCACGACCGACACATTCTTTCGACGACCGTTTCATGCGCTGCTAGCTGTTGCAAAAGTATAAAACTGAAAATGAGCGGCTGCGGGCAGAAAACCGTGCCCTGACGCGCGTCGTTTCGAAGCTGACCACATCGGCACAGAATCAGATCCACGCCAATAAGCAATAGCAATAACGATAGCAGCAGTAATGCTTTTTCGCGGCCGGTTGTGTGCCGGTGTCGTTCGAGTGAAGGATTGCTGGTGATGACACTTTCTATTTTCTTGCTGAAAAACAAGTTATTAACTGTGCCAAAACGAGCAAATGATGTGGCAGAGCATGCACAATAAAACTCCCCCCTGGTACAGAATACAGCGAGGAGGGTGATTCAGGAAAGCATCTCAGCTTCTGCGTAACGAGAACATCGATACGTTTACATCGAAATATTCGAATTCGAACCAAACACATCCAATAACTCCAATATACAATCAAACTCATTGTAGAATTAATTGAAGCGCGCTGTCTTGCCGTTGCTACTGATCTGCATCGGCAGTGCGAAAGGCAATAGAGGACGGGGCGTGTAAGAGTGTAGCATATGTTTAGAGCAAATTATGTTACTAGTGTGAACTATGAACTTGTGAAATTAGCAAAATGAAGCAAAATTTGTTACCATCAGGAAAATACTCAACAAAAGCAACCGAGAGCGATCACACGGCGTCACTAGTTATTGCGTTCGAATTAGGCATAACACAACCCACAACACGTATATTTATGTCACTGTTATCGGAAATGCACCATTTTCGAGTCCTTTTTCTTGCGCATTGTGAAACAGTAAAATCAATAGAAATTCATTGGAACATCGGAAAGCGACGCGCGTTACTTACTGTGAGGTGTGGGTTGGGGCTTGGCTGAGGTGGGTTTGGCCATTTTTTGTCTCTTCCCTGGCCTTCCCTGGCTTCCCGTTCTGTTCGTTTGTGTTCGTGTCACCTGCGGTCGATGGAAAATTTAGGCGCAAAGGGGTTTACAACGCACTACTACTCCACCATCATGACTACAACTACCACCACGATATACCACCACCACCACCACGTACAGCAGACCCATCATCATCACCACAACCACCACCAACCAAAACAACCGCCTTGGAACCGCTCCACGATCCACGACCGTTAAAACAATCGACGATCTTCCCCCTCGTGTGTGTTGGTGTTGTGTTAACAAGAAAGGGAGCATCTTTCTCGACTTTGAACGACCGGAGCGGCTTCGTGGAGGCTGTGAAACCGTGGTGTTATTTCCCGACCACCTCCCACCCCCTTCGCTCCTTCCCGCAGTTCGCCTTCTGAATGTGGTGGGGGGAGAAAAAGAACAGTGAGAATTCATCCGGGTAATGACGACGGGATATATATTTTGCGTTGCGTTGCGTTTGTGTTTCCGAGCGTGTGTGTGTTTGTCGTCTATGTAATGTTTTTTTCTTGTTTTGGTTTTCCATTTGGCCCATAACTACACACCTTACTAGCGGAAAGTATTTGCAAAGAAGATCCATTTTGTAATTCTGTGAAAATGAACTTGAAAAGTTGATTTTCGTCGATATATCTCGAATTATCCATCCATATTACTAGATATACAAGCATCTAGCACAAATAGTGTGCAGCCTTAGTGCTGGTTTCAAACTTATGGGTGCAAATAAGAATAATCAGCCCTAAAAGTATGCAATCCGCACGACAAACGCTTTATTTGCACATTATTTTATTCAATCTTTGATAAATACTCTCCGATTAGGCTCGTCTGAACTCACTCCTTCAGCACATTCTCACTACTATCCTACTGCTTTGTGTCATTCTGTTTATTCCCGGTGGGGAACCCAAATCGAACAAAGCATTCAACCAACGTATACCGTCGTGTTTCTTCACTCACAACACTCACACAACTTGTGTTTTCCGTTTTGTGCGCCTTCTTGTTCTGTTGGGTTGTTTGTTGTTCTTGCTGTTCCTTCATAACTCCTGTCTTGTTGTTTCTGTTCTTACGCTAATCTTAACACTGTTCAGGCAGGAATTGGCGGATATATGTTATATCTGTGTTTCGTTTTCAACTTATTCTGGTTATCTAGTGTGTTTTATTTTTTGTTGTCACCTTTGCTCGCAACGTTTGCTCGAAATTTTATCAAATTTAAACTTTTAGATAATTCGTTTCACTATTTACCACTTCATCTTCATCTGCAACACTTCATCTTTCACTCACTGCACTCACTTTGCTGTTGTCTTGTATGGATCGTGTTCCATTTTCTTCATCATTCATTTAATCACTTTTGGATGTAAGTTGAAATATTTGTTTTTCTTCACACCCGCTCTTCTCTACTCGACCCGAACATTTCGTTCTCTATCTGTTATAGTTGCTGTTGTTTTCGTTCGGTAATGTTGCTGTTGAGCTTACGGCTCCTCTTTTTGGAGATGTGTACTGGTTTGTTGTCAATTAATGAATTTCCGAAATCAATTTTACCACTTCACGTAGTCCACCCAATTTACACATACACACAGAAACCGCAAATACAAAATTGAACAAACACTTGCTTCGGCTGAGAGTATAGTACGTTAATTTCGTAGGTTGTTTTGTTTGTCCATAGTGGGCGCCCTGTTGAACAAGCACTGGTCTACTTACACGCTGCCCTTTCCGTGTTTTCTGATTCACTAATGTACAGTTTTGTTGAAAAAAAAACTATCTATCCTGTCCGTATTGCATCTCTTTGCTTTGCATATAAGCATCATTTCTCTAGAACTAACTCTCGATAAAAGAATGCAAGTCTATATCTTCTAGCTACTAAAATCTCTCTCTGCTTTCGATGTGTTATGTATTTGATGATGTTGAAGCAGTGTGTTGTTATATTTACTGTAGATAGCTATACGGAACGTCCCATTTATTTAGTTTTTCTTCTTTATTCCAATCTACGCCTCTCCCCACTGCAGCTATTGGAAGCTCTCAAGACGGAAAACCAGCGCCTTAAGGACGAAAACGGTGCCCTTATTCGTGTGATCAGCAAGCTGAGCAGATAATGCGTCAACAGGCTCGCTCGTTCTCCACCAGCGATTTGACCAGCGTTACTATGTCCACCGAATATGTCGATCACATCTACATAGCGCCTCAAAATGTGGCGCCCACGATGACGCACCGCGCGATATTATTTGCTAGCAGAGAGAAACTGAAAACGGTGATGGACAGATCGATGATGCTTTTGATGATGGCTCGTGATGGATCGGATCGGACGTGCGCGATGTGCTGATCTCTTGCGCTTCTTCCTACAATGAAACAGCAACACAGTACAGAAGAACAAAACAAAACCTTATGCCGAAAACGACACGATTGGAACGTGTGCGTTCGAGTACATTAATTAGAACACGCAGGCACACGCGCATTTGCTGCGGGGCTGTTGACTAGTGCTTAGCGAAACATGCGCAAGAAAGCCCTCCGAGACGAGCAGCGGTTGCGCTTTCAGGGCGGTGTGTTGCCTCCTCTACTCCTGGATCCTTCTTGCGCCGGTATAAGGTAACGCCGTTAGTTAGGAACAAGAAAGAAACGTTGTAGGGCGCAGAAACGGTGGCTCGACAGGGGGAAAGATTTCAAACCGTACACGGTAGCGAAAGCGAACAGAGCAGAAAGCAAGCCACAGAGAGACTGGGGAGCAAGAGTTCGAGATTTATTCGTAAGGTTGTCGGTTAGCAGACGTTTAGACGCAGGATCCCAGTTATGTTTAATGTGAGAAAATTTGTTCAGAAACGAGGGCATGTATGTGTGTGTGTGCGCGCGCGCGCGTTTGTGTGCTGTTACAAAGTCTTTTCATCGTCCCACCGTGTACGAGACAAAAGTCTTATTCTACCACAATTTTACTCCCTGAGAGGTACTTTCTCTTTGACACGACGAGCGCACGGCTTGTTAGATATACTTTGTATTACTTTTTTTTGCTATTTTTTTATTTTTGTACACTTTTACCATCCAAACGGAGGGGGTCGACGAGGATCGAACGATTGATTTAGTAACCTCACTCACACACACACACATGATCTGCTCGCTTTTCTTCTTTTTTGTTTCGTCTGTTCCATATTATTCCTTATTGCTTATCGCATTTGCACAGCACCCTAGGATGCAAAAGGATCACGGATTCGCGGTGTGAAAATGTCTTACGTTAAAAAAAAAACAAACGAGAAGATGCGTGCGCGTGCTTGTACACGTGCGCGTGTGTTTTGTGTGTGCTGGGAGCACCAGCTAGAATGCTAGAATTTGTTAATTATCTGTTGTGCTTTAGGCATTTTTTCACATTTGTAAAGTGCGCTTGTTTGTATGTGTGTGTATGTGTGGGAGTGAGGTGGAGTCGAACTTCATGCTCGATCGTTGAAGGAAACTAAATTAGTAAGTCGATGCAACAACCTTCATTCGAATCAGTAGATAAAACGACAAAGTGTTATCAGTGATAGGGCGAGAGAGCGGGAACGAAGGATCGCGAAAGGAAAGGGAAACAGTTTTATAGCCTGTGACACGCAGAATAAGAAAAAAAAAGTAGCGCGAATCACTTTTCCTGTTTCATTATCTCATCCATCTGTCTGCTCTTTTGCTTCCTCCCGGGCACTTCTATTCTCAATATGCATTTCATTTTGAGTTGTTTATTACCTTTTATTTGATCTCGCATTTATTTGTCATTCTTCATTCTGTTCGTTCTTATAAATTTTCGTTGTTCGTTCTGTCGCTTGTTGATACTACAAGCAAACATGAGGAAATGCTAAGAACCCTACTGCTGTCCCTACCGCGGCTTGGTTTGTTGCCTAAAAAAGAATGAGAGGTTAGGTTTTCACGAATAGAGCCATCACTGGCAATGGTTTGTTTTTGTGAAAACGCATACACACATACACAACACGGCACAAAGCACGTGTGCGCGCGCGCACGCCTACACAAACATACAGAAAAAAACACACACACAACACCCATGTTCTGTAACTTATGTCTATGCGCATGCATTGTCCATTAAATTTATTACTATCTTTACTGTTCTTTTTTAAAGTGTAATTATTATTAATATTATTATTATTATTAAACTATTATGTAGATTTTTTATTTGATAGGTGAGAACAATTGCGACAACACTCGGACGAAATAAAGATGAAAAAATAGATGAGAAAACGGAAGCCTTCGATAGTGTGTTGTTCTTTGAGAAATACTAAAATACGCCCGACATGCTGATGATCTCTAGTTTCGTGCTAGTCCAAGATGTGTTAACTGAGCTATTTTACAACATTTAGCTAGTATTTTTCTAATTTGTTTTTAGATATTGCTATATTCCTTTCGTCTTTTGACTGGAATAATGGACGGACTGCCCGGCTCTCAAACACTTTGAACAGTCATTTAATCATTATAATTTACTTTACGAAAGTTCTATTCAAATAAATAAATATCGAAATATGTGCTGTTGTTCATGTTCATCGTATTTTCGTTAAAATCGTGTTATCGCTATAATCACTTCGTTGTATAATTCAATCAGAATCAAAACGGCCACTTCCAAAAATCAATCGTAGTTAGCACTGCCATGAAAAGTTAGTTAAAGTCAACTGCACATCACCATCTACAGATTTAGTTCATTTGTAGCAACCTGTCCAGTGGTATTGTGTATTTTTAACGAATAAACTGTGTTGAGAAATCATCAAGTAGAAAAGTTTCGCTGCTCCATCGACAGGAAGAACCCAGATACCAGCCAGGGGTGTGAGAAAACTGGTAGGTGGATCGTATAGACTTTCTCATAAATCAGATTACTTATTGCCGTTTGAGGGAAAGAGAGAAATAGCGAGTTTAAGATCCATTCGATCTACCAGACGAAAGTGAGATGGGGTTATTGCGATAAAATGGTGCCTCCTAGTTCGCATGACGTGCTGTTAGTTGCTTCTATCGATTGCGCCGGCGCTAGCGCACTTCTCCGGTGGGATCTTCCGATACTCTTTGTTTGGCTAATGCGCCTACTTGATCTGGTGTCGGATGCAGGAGTTTAACGAAAAAAAAAACGCAAAGAAAACATGGCGTTTGGTTCCTTTCCTTTGATTTAACTCTGTTTATTGTCTGTAAAATGATACATGAACTTTATATATACGTGTGTTTTTGTGTACTTCTGTTGGTGGAATAAAAATCCCTGATCTTCTGCCTGTCCTTCAGCCTACTACTATTCTGCCTTGCATCATCGTACGCTACAGTAGTTAATCTCTCTCTCTCTCTCTCTCGCTAGAAGGATATCGAGACACCGGGCGGGAAGGATCAAGTGGGACCTTGGCCAGGGGGCCTTATACGGTAGGAAAGGACGTCACATGGAGATTTACCTAGCAAAAAAGAAACTAAAGATAAAAGGGAGGGAGGGGGGTGGAAGGGTTGCTCGGAAGGGAGGAAGGGAGGGAAGATGCGCGCAATTTTGATTTTCCCCTCGCTCTCTCACTCTCCCTCTCTCTCTAGTAGGGCGCATGCCGCGGCTGACGATCACCGCCACCGCCACCCGCACCCCGCTGCTTGAACCCACCACTGCCTCCCTTACCACCCCGCTGGCCACCCTGGCGTCCACCGTTCATGTAGCCACCGCCGCCACCCCCGAAACCACCGCCCCCGTATCCGAATCCACCGTCGAAGCCGCCGCCTCCACCATATCCGCCCTGGCCGCCGTACCCGCCGCCGTAGTTATCGTAACCACCGCCGCCCCCATATCCGCCCGGGCCACCCCAGCCACCACCGCCGAATCCTCCCTTCGGTCCGCCACGGCCACGCATGCCGCCGCCCCTGCCGCCGGGCATGCCGCCGCGCATGCCACCGCCTCCGCGTCCACCGCCCATACCGCCCATGCCGCCACCCATCGGGCCATCCGGCTTCGGGGTCGCCTTCTTCACGTCCACCTCCTTGCCGGCGATCGTCTGCTTCGGCGTCTTCAGCAACTCGTTCACCACCTGCACCGACTCGTACGTGATGAAGCAGAAGCCCTTGCGCTGGTTCTTCTGCTTGTCGAACGGCAGCTCCACCTCCACCACCGTGCCGAACTGGCCGAAGAACGTCCGGATCTCGTCGTCGCTGATGTCGGACGTCAGCCCGCCGACGAAGATCTTGCCCGGGCGGGCCTTGGCGCGCTTCGGGTCGATCTTCTTGTTGTTGAGCGTGTGGTCGCCGGCCGCCACCACCTTGTCGATCGAGTCGGACGCTTTGTACACGATGAAGGCGAAGCCGCGCGAGCGGCCCGTGTTCGGGTCCGTCTTCACGTTGATGCTTTCGATCTCACCGTACTGGCCGAAGTGTTCCCGCAGGTCCTTTTCCGTCGTCTCCCAGCTCAGCCCTCCGACGAACAGCTTCCGCTCGTCGTCACGGGCGTTTTGACTTTCGTTGCCACCGCCGCCGCCGCCACCGCCGCCACCGCCGCCGCCGTTCGCCTCCTCGCTGTCCATCTGGTTCTGTTGTCCGTTGTTTTCCGGCACGTCCTGGCTGCTGCCGTTCATTTCCGCGTCCTGTACATCCACATCGGCCATATTTGTTTTTTCACTTCTCTACCTGGCGTGTATGTGTGTGTGTCAATGCCGCCAACACTCGGCGTCGATGCGGCGTACAACGCGTTCGGGACGGCTGCGGTTTTTGCGAGACGCTGCTGCGTAGAAAGCACACTATTGTTTCGTTCGAGGGCGCGCGTCGGTAATCGTGACAAATGCGCTTTTTTACTCTATTTTCTAGCTGCCGTTTTTTGGCTTCTTCTCACACACGCACACGGCTTGGGCAACAACTTCCAACCTCAAAATTTGGCATAAAATGGCGGGCGCACTGTCAGTATGGAGACCAGGTTGCCGAAAACTCCGTTTTGACGTTTTGACAAAAGAAAAAACAATGTACCTGACACTCGGTTACCTATCTGTCAAACGATGTTTACATTTTGTTCGAACGATCGGGAATGGCATATATGTACAAATGATAAACCTAAAAAAAACACTGTATTCTCCAGTTGCTAGTTGCTTGTGATATCCTCCTCCAAGAGAAGGACAGATTACTGCATTCTATGAAGATGGTTGCGTTCATGGAGCAATAACACAGATAGGTTATATATACTGTAATCTGTACTTACAAAATACGATACTATTTCGCCTACCAAATGCATGTCGTTTGATGATTATGCATATGTGTGTGTGCTCATGATGAAATAAAAAATTACCCGTAGACGTCAAACTTAGATTTAAAGATGGCTACCATGACAAGCCTCTGACCTTCCTTACATGGCCTTGTGTTTATAATTATCCAAATGACAATTAATTTGACAGCTATTATTGTTGTTGTTCTTAGCAGCCGTCAAAAATCTGTCAAATTTGTCAAATCATGCGAGCAATTTCGGTGACAAACACGTACGTGACCGTGCAAATAGACGTAGCGCGAAATTTCTCGCGAGAAAAGTAGCTCAATTTAGCAAAGTGAGCTACTTGTCTCGCGAGACACTCGACACCTTCTGGAGCTGTCAAATAATTTATTTGTTTACACGCCACAACGGAGTAAGGATGCTTACGGAATTGTGATTCTCTGTTTTCTGTGATTTTTAATAATATGTGATTCTGTGAAATCTGTGATTCTCAATT